>CM038682.1:705534747-706134747 GCA_021605205.1 Aegilops longissima
GGAGGCCGTGGTTCTGGGCTGAATGCAATGCAGCCACGGAACGGGCAGAGCGAGAAATGCAGGAGGCGCGGGTGGCGGTGGTTCAACAAGAGCTCCTGTGCTCTCATGGAAAAGCATGAGAGTTTGGAGCGTGACTCAAAGACTCGAGAGTCCGAGCTTGCCTCGCCTCGAAAGTGCTAAAACTGCCAAGGCCGATGCCCATAAGTCCCTTCAGAGATTGAGTTGGTGAGGAAGATAGCGGCGGGTAAGGCATTTTCATGCAAAGCAAGCATGTGAATGTAAATTACGTGTTACTTACCCGAATTCGAGCTCTCGAGGCTTGCAGATCTGCCTCAGCAGCGGTCTCGATGTCGCCGATTCTACCGAGCCGAGGAGGGAGCTCAACGGAGAAGGTCTTCCGGTCTCAAGATGTCGAGGCCGCCATCCGGCGCTGGTCGAGCTCCACAAGGTGGCCGAGCAGGCCATGAAGGGCCTCATAGTCCGGCTGTGGCCTAGAGAGGCCATGCCTGGGAGCTACTTCGGCCTCGTGCGACGGTTGGTGGATGCGTGCCTCAGGTGGAGGTTATCAAGCGCTCCGCCTGTATTGAAGGTGCTCGTCGGGCCCTTGCCCACGCTAAAGGTGCATTGGGGCAAGCTGGATGCGAGAAGCTAATCAGCGACGCGCCACCAATGGGCAAGGAATATCGACGCCAAATGTACTATAAGACTGTCCTGAAGGGTGCCCGCAAGATTGCGGATGAGTGCCCCAGGATGTAGTTATTGAGTAAATTCGCAATGTGTTATCCTCGTGCGCTGAAAACTTTGTTCATATGCGCTAAGCAACGCTTGTTAATTTAAAATATTACCTTCTCGTGCAGCCGCTTATTAAATCGAGAGATGGCAAGTCGTCGGCTTCAGCCCCCATGCCACGAAGTGCTGGGGTGTTGGGATAAACTTGAGCACTCTTGTTCCTATTTTTGGGTCCATCTAGGAGGCGCCAACACAACGTAACAAGGCAACCAGACTTATAGTGCTTGAACACTCTCACTTAGCCATAGAATTCTATAATTTTAAATTTCGGCGAAGCCCTAGTATTCGGAGGACCGAATTAGGGCGCTTATCCACGCCTTCGTCGGACATTATCCGAACTTCGCTCAAGCGGCGAGGTCTTTATGGACCCGAAAGGACCTCTCGAACAGCGACCAGTCTCTCGCCTTATCATGACAAATCAGTTTTAGCTTTCCATCGAGGCGTTAACCGGCTCAACCAGGGCGCAATCGCAGTGGTTCTCCCAGTGCTACCTTAGCCGATAGAACGGAACGTAAGGTGCCAAACATGGGATCCGCAAACCCAACTATTGACCCAAGACATGATTCGGAGCCGATTCATATAATGCTATAAGTTCGGGTGCCGCACTTGTGAAAGTGTTCGGACTTTATCACACCATAATGCGGAGAACATAAGCCCTCAGTGTATTTGGCCGCACTAAAATGTAATGGTGCAACATGTCGTAAATGAACATATATATATAAGGTAATGCAATTATGGGCAAAAGTGCTGCATTTTATTCGAGAAGATATGCTATGAGTGCGGAATGATACAAATAGTGCGGAAAGCAAGGATTGGACGAATTAAAGGCGTCTCCCTCGAGGGTAGGCAGCGGAATGTTGTTTTTAACAAATTTAATGCTCGTGATGGAGACCACCGAGTGTTCATCGCGCCTTTGTCCTTCCCCGGCTGTTGCATCATGAGTTCGGCAGGTTCGCCACGACGGAGAGTTCTGTATAAAAAGAGAGAAATAAAAGAAAAAGAGCGACATACTTGGGAGCCCTGGTGTGGTCGAACCGCACTGGGTCTATTGTGGTTGTGCCTTTCCCTATGCCCATGGTATCTCCAGGCGTAATTATGTACGTGGAGAGTTTGTCTTACAATTTTGCGAGGGCTGGGGTTGAGGCCGCATTGCTACGCGTTCTCGGAACGTGCTGTGGTCTTGGTTGATGTTGCTCGGCGCGCTTGGCCGTGTCCGGTCGCTTAACGGTCGGACTCGAAAATTGCCTTAAAAGGCTGCTCAGATTTCCGCCGCGAGAGCCGCTGTATGTTCCTCCGCTCGGAGGAGCGCCGTGTTTCCATTGACCGTGATGACTCCACGAGGGCCTGTCATCTTGAGCTTAAGGTATGCATAATGCGGCACCGCATTGAATTTTTGCGAACGCGTTCGTCCGGCGAGCGTGATAGCCGCCGCGAACGGGACTATGTCAAGATTAACTCCTCGCTCGAAATTATCCGGGATCCGAAGACCACTTCGAGGTAATCGAGCTCGCATAACTGGCCTCGACACTGGTATGACGCCTTTGAAGGTTGTCTTTGTAGGTTTAATCCTTGAAGGGTCTATGCCCATCTTGGCGCCTTTGTATCCTAATAAAGCAGGTTCAAAGCACGCCGCCGTCTATCAGGACTCTCGTGAGGTGGAATCCATCGACGATTGGGTCTAAAACCATGCGGCGAATCCGCCATGGCGGATATCGGTCGGATGGTCTCTTCGATCGAAAGTGATTGGGCAAGAGGACCATGGGTTGAATTTTGGGGCGATCGCTCCATCGCAGATACGTCCCTTAGTGCACGCTCCGCTCCCTCTTGGGAATATGCGTTGCGATATCATGTTTACCGTCCGAACTTGAGGGGGGAATCCTTTTTCCTCTCGTTGTTCGGGCGGCCGGGTCTCTTCCTCGTCATCATCGTGTAGCCCTTGTCACTGTTTTGGCGATTAATTTGCTGCTGCTTGAATACCCAACAATCTCTGTTGGTGTGGTTAGCTGGCTTTTCGGGGTTCCATGTATTTGACAGAGCGGTCGAGTATTCGGTCCAAATTGGACGGGCCGGAGTGGTTCTTGTGAATGGCTTCTTCCGTTGACGGGCTTGAGCCTCGGAATCCGGCGTTGATCGCCAGTATCCTCATTCTTTGTCGCCGTTAATGCGGCGTTTGTTTTTGTTTCACGCAACCTGCCATTGCGGTCCTTGGTATCCGGACTGCCAGCGTTTTTGTTGAGGTTGTTGCTGCGAGCCAGCTAGCTATCCTCTCCCGCACAGAAGTGAAGGAAATATGCCCTAGAGGCAATAATAAAGTTATTATTTATTTCCTTATATCATGATAAATGTTTATTATTCATGCTAGAATTGTATTAACCGGAAACATAATACATGTGTGAATACATAGACAAACAGATAGTCACTAGTATGCCTCTACTAGACTAGCTCATTAATCGAAGATGGTTATGTTTCCTAACCATAGACATGAGTTGTCATTTGATTAATGGGATCACATCATTAGGAGAATGATGTGATTGACATGACCCATTTCATTAGCTTAGCACTTGATCGCTTAGTATGTTGCTTATGCTATCTTCATGACTTATACAAAGTTCACGCAACTATGAGATTATGCAACTCCTGCTTACGGAGGAACACTTTGTGTGCTACCAAACATCACAACGTAATCGGGTGATTATAAAGGTACTCTACAAGTGTCTCCGAAAGTATATGTTGAGTTGGCATGAATCAAGATTAGGATTTGTCACTCCGATTGTCGGAGAGGTATCTCTGGGCCTTCTCGGTAATACACATCACATAAGCCTTGCAAGCATTGCAACTAATGAGTTAGTTGTGAGATGATGTATTACGGAGCGAATAAAGAGACTTACCGTAACGAGATTGAACTAGGTATTGGATACCGACGATCGAATCTCGGGTAAGTAACATACCGATGACAAAGGGAACAACGTATGTTGTTATGCGGTTTGACCGATAAAGATCTTCGAGAATATGTAGGAACCAATATGGGCATCCAGGTCCCGCTATTGGTTATTGACCTGAGATGTGTCTAGGTCATGTCTACATTGTTCTCGAACCGTAGGGTCCGCACGCTTAAGGTTTCGATGACGGTTATATTATGAGTTTATGTATTTTGATGTACGAAGGAGTTCGAGTCCCGGATGTGATCACGGACATGACGAGGAGTCTCGAAATGTTCGAGACATAAAGATTGATATATTGACGGCTATATTCGGACACCGAAAGGTTCCGGAAGTTTCGGAGAAAACGGAGTGCCGGAGGGTTACCGAACCCCGGGAAGTAATGGGCCTTATTGGGCCAAGAGGGAGAGGGCTGCACCGGGAGGTGGCGCGCCCCCCATGGGGAGTCCGGTGGACTAGGAGGGGCGCAGCCCCCTTCCCTCTCCTCTCCTCTCTTTCCTTCCCCTTCCCTCTTCCTAGTAGGACTAGGAAAGGGAGTCCTACTCCTACTAGGAGGAGGACTCCCTCCCTTGGCGCGCCCCTAGGGCTGGCCGCCTCCCCTTGCTCCTTTATATACGGGGCAGGGGGGCACCCTAGAACACACAAGTTGATCTTCGTGATCGTTCCTTAGCCGTGCGGTGCCCCTCCACCATATTCCACCTCGGTCATATTGTAGCGGTGCTTAGGCGAAGCCCTGCGACGGTAGAACATCAAGATCGCCACCACGCCGTCGTCGTCTTGTGGAACTCCTCCCCGACGCTTTGCTGGATCGGAGCTCGGGATCGCCATCGAGCTGAACGTGTGCTAAGAACTCGGAGGTGCCGGAGTAACGGTGCTTGGATCGGTCGGATCGTGAAGACGTCGACTACATCAACCGCGTTGATATAACGCTTCGCTTTCGGTCTCACGAGGGTGCGTGGACGGACACTCTCCCTCTCGTTGCTATGCCATCACCATGGTCTTGCGTGATCGTAGGAAATTTTTGAAATTACTACGTTACCCAATGATGGCATCCGAGCCTGGTTTTATGCGTTGATGTCATATGCACGAGTAGAACACAAGTGATTTGTGGGCGATACAAGTCATACTGCCTACCAGCATGTCATACTTTGGTTCAGCGGTATTGTGAGATGAAGCGGCCCGGACCGACATTACGCCAGACGCTTACGCGAGACTGGTTTCACCGCTACGAGCACTCGTGCTTAAAGGTGGCTGGCGGGTGTCTGTCTCTCTCACTTTAGTTGAACCGAGTGTGGCTACGCCGGTCCTTGAGAAGGTTAAAACGGAGTCTATTTGACGAAGTATCGTTGTGGTTTTGATGCGTAGGTGAGAACGGTTCTTGCTCAGCCCGTAGCAGCCACGTAAAACTTGCAACAACAAAGTAGAGGACGTCTAACTTGTTTTTGCAGGGCATGTTGTGATGTGATATGGTCAAGGCGTGATGCTATATTTTATTGTATGAGATGATCATGTTTTGTAACCGAGTTATCGGCAATCGGCAGGAGCCATATGGTTGTCGCTTATTGTATGAAATGCAACGCCATGTAATTGCTTTACTTTATCACTAAGCGGTAGCGATAGTCGAGAAGCAATAGTTGGCGAGGCGACAACGATGCTACGATGGAGATCAAGGTGTCGCTACCGGTGACGATGGTGATCATGACGGTGCTTGGAGATGGAGATCACAAGCACAAGATGATGATGGCCATATCATATCACTTATATTGATTGCATGTGATGTTTATCCTTTATGCATCTTATCTTGCTTTGTTTGACGGTAGCATTATAAGATGATCTCTCACTAAAATTATCAAGAAGTGTTCTCCCGAGTATGCACCGTTGCTAAAAGTTCAGAGTACCCGGACACCACGTGATGATCGGGTGTGATAAGTTCTCGTCCATCTACAACGGGTGCAAGCCAGTTTTGCACACGCAGAATACTCGAGTTAAACTTGACGAGCCTAGCATATGCAGATATGGCCTCGGAACACGGAGACCGAAAGGTCGAACGTGAATCATATAGTAGATATGATCAACATAGTGATGTTCACCATTGAAACTACTCCATCTCACGTGATGATCGGACATGGTTTAGTTAATTTGGATCACGTAAACACTTAGATGACTAGAGAGATGTACATCTAAGTGGGAGTTTTTAATATGATTAATTAAAACTTAAATTATCATGAACTTAGTACCTGATAGTATTTTGCTTGTCTATGTTTACTGTAGATAGATGGCTCGTGCTATTGTTCCGTTGAATTTTAATGCGTTCCTTGAGAAAGCAAAGTTGAAAGATGATGGTAGCAATTACACGGACTGGGTCCGTAACACGAGGATTATCCTCATTGCTGCCCGTAAGAATTACGCCTGGAAGCACCGCTGGGTGCCAACTGCTGCTGCAGGAGCTGCACCGAAGTTGTGAACGTCTGGCAAAGCAAAGTGATGACTACTCTATAGTTCAGTGTGCCATGCTTTACGGCTTAGAACGGGTCTTCAACGACGTTTTGAACGTCATGGAGCATATGAGATGTTCCAGAGTTGAAGTTAATATTTCAAGCAAATGCCCGGATTGAGAGATATGAAGTCTCCAATAAGTTCTATAGCTGCAAGATGGAGGAGAATAGTTCATCGGTGAGCACATACTCAAAATGTCCGGGTATAATAATCACTTAATTCAGCTGGGAGTTAATCTTCCGGATGATAGTGTCATTGATGAATTCTCCAATCACGCCACCAAGCTACAAGAGCTTCGTGATGAACTATAATATGCAAGGGATGACTAAGACAATTCTCGAGCTCTTCGCAATGCTAAAAGCATGGAGGTAGAAATCAAGAAAGAGCATCAAGTGTTGATGGTCAACAAGACCACTAGTTTCAAGAAAAGGGCAAAGGAAAGAAGAAGGAAACTTCAAAAGAACATCAAGAAAGTTGCTGATCAAGAGAAGAAACCCAAGTCTGGACCTAAGCCTGAAGGCGAGTGTTTTACCGCAAGCAAACTGGACCTTCGAAGCGGAACTGCCCCAAGTATTTGGCGGATAAGAAGGATGGCAAGGTGAACAAAGGTATATGTGATATACATGTTATTGATGTGTACCTTACTAGAGCTCGTAGTAGCACTGGTATTTGATACTGGTTACATTGCTCATATTTGCAACTCGAAGCAGGGACTACGGAATAGACGAGCACCGCAAAGGACGAGGTGACGATCTTGGCGTGGGAAATGGTTCCAAAGTCAATGTGATCGCGGTCGGCACGCTACCTCTACATCTACCTTCGGATTAGTTTTAGACCTAAATAATTGTTATTTGGTGCCGCGTTGAGCATGAACATTATATCTGGATCTTGTTTGATGCGAGACGGTTATTCATTTAAATCGAGAATAATGGTTGTTCTATTTATATGAGTAATATCTTTTATGGTCATGCACCCTTGAAGAATGGTCTATTCTTATTGAATCTCGGCAGTAGTGATACACATATTCATAATGTCGAAGCCAAAAGATGCAGAGTTGATAATGATAGTGCAACTTATTTGTGGCATCGCCGTTTAGGTCATATTGGTGTAAAACGCATGAAGAAACTCCATACAGATGGACTTTTGGAATCACTTGATTATGAATCACTTGGTACTTATGAACCATGCCTCATGGGCAAGATGACTAAAACACCATTCTCCGATTGTATGGAGAGAGCAACAGACTTGTTGGAAATCATACATACAGATGTGTGTGGTCCGATGAATGTTGAAGCTCGTGGTGGATATCGTTATTTTCTCACCTTCACAGATGATTTAAGCAGATATGGGTATATCTACTTGATGAAACATAAATCTGAAACATTTGAAAAGTTCAAAGAATTTCAGAGTGAAGTTGAAAATCATCGTAACAAGAAAATAAAGTTTCTACGATCTGATCGTGGAGGAGAATATTTGAGTTACGAGTTTGGTCTACATTTGAAGCAATGCGGAATAGTTTAGCAACTCACGCCACCGGAACACCACATCATAATGGTGTGTCCGAACGTCGAATCGTACTTTACTAGATATGGTGCGATCTATGATCTCTATTTCGATTTACCGCTATCGCTTTGGGGTTATGCTTTAGAGACGGCCGCATTCATGTTAAATAGGACACCGTCAAAATCCGCTGAGACGACGCCTTATGAACTATGGTTTAGCAAGAAACCAAAGTTGTCGCTTCGAAAGTTTGGGGTTGCGATGCTTATGTGAAGAAACTTCAACCCGATAAGCTTGAACCCAAATCGGAAAAATGTGTCTTCATAGGATACCCAAAGGAGACATTGGGTATACCTTCTATCACAGATCCGAAGGCAAGACATTTGTTGCTAAAATGGATCCTTTCTAGAGAAGGAGTTTCTCTCGAAAGAAGTGAGTGGGAGGAAAGTGGAACTTGATGAGGTAATAGTACCAGCTCCCTTATTGAAAGTAGTTCGTCACGAAATCAGTTTACGTAACACCTACACCAGATTAGTGAGGAAGATAATGATGAAGATCATGAAACTTCAGATCAAGTTGTCCTTGAATCAGAGATCAACCAGAATAAAATCCGCACTGAGTGGTACGGTAATCCTATTCGGAAGTCATGCTACTAGATCATGGTGAACCTACGAACTATGAAGAAGCGATGGTGAGCCCAGATTCGCAAAATGGCTTGAAGCCATGAAATCTGAGATGGGATCCATGTATGAGAACAAAGTATGGACTTTGGTAGACTTGCCGATGATCGGCAAGCTATTGAGAATAAATGGATCTTTAAGAAGAAGACCGACGCTGATGGTAATGTAGCTGTCTACAAAGCTCGACTTGTTGCAAAAGGTTTTCGACAAGTTCAAGGGGTTGACTACGATGAGACTTTCTCACCAGAGCGATGCTTAAGTCTGTCCGAATCATGTTAGCAATTGCCGCATTTTATGATTATGAAATTTGGCAAATGGATGTAAAACTGCATTCTTGAATGGATTTCTAGAAGAAGAGTTGTATATGATGCAACCAGAAGGTTTTGTTGATCCAAAGGGTACTAACAAAGTGTGCAAGCTCCAACGATCAATTTATGGTCAGTGCAAACCTCTCGGAGTTGGAATAAACGCTTTGATAGTGTGATCAAAGCATATGGTTTTATCTGAGACTTTTGGAGAAGCCCGTATTTACAAGAAAGTGAGTGGGAGCTCAGAGCATTTCGATATTATATGTGGACGACATATTGTTGATTGGAAATGATATAGAATTTCTGGATAGCATAAAAGGATACTTGAATAAAAGTTTTTCAATGAAAGACCTCGGTGAAGCTGCTTATATATTGGGCATCAAGATCTATAGAGATAGATCAAGACGCTTAATAGGACTTTCACAAAGCACATACCTTGATAAAGTTTTGAAGAAGTTCAAAATGGATCGTGCAAAGAAAGGTTTTTACCTGTAGTACAAGGTGTAAGATTGAGTCGACTCAATGCCCCACCACAAGCAGAAGATAGAGAGAAAATGAAAAATGTTCCTATGCTTCAGCCATAGGCTCTATCATGTATGCAATCTGTGTACAGACCGACGATGCTTAGCTGTAAGCTTGGCAGGAAGGTACCAAAGTAATCCAGAGTGGATCATGGACAGCGGTCAAGAACATCCTGAAATACCGAAAAGGACTAAGGATATGTTTCTCGATATGGAGGTGACAAAGAGCTAGTCGTAAATGGTTACGCCGATGCAAGGTTTGACACCGATCCGGACGATTCTAAATCGCAAACCGGATACGTATTTTTATTAAACGGTGGAGCTGTCGGTTGGTGCAGTTCTAAACAAAGCGTCGTGGCGGGATCTACATGTGAAGCGGAGTACATAGCTGCTTCGAAGCAGCAAATGAAGGAGTCGGATGAAAGAGTTCATTTCCGATCTAGGTGTCATACCTAGTGCATCGGGACCAATGAAGATCTTCGTGACAATCTTGGTGCAATTGCCTTGGCAAAGGAATCCAGATTTCACAAGAGGACCAAGCATATCAAGAGACGCTTCAATTCCATTCGGGACCAAGTCCAAGTGGGAGACATAGAGATTTGCAAAATACATACGGATCTGAATGTTGCAGACCCATTGACTAAGCCTCTTCCACGAGCAAAACATGATCAGCACCAAGACTCCATGGGTGTTAGAATCATTATTATGTAATCTAGATTATTGACTCTAGTGCAAGTGGGAGACTGAAGGAAATATGCCCTAGAGGCAATAATAAAGTTATTATTTATTTTCTTATATCATGATAAATGTTTATTATTCATGCTAGAATTGTATTAACCGGAAACATAATACATGTGTGAATACATAGACAAACAGATAGTCACTAGTATGCCTCTACTAGACTAGCTCATTAATCGAAGATGGTTATGTTTCCTAACCATAGACATGAGTTGTCATTTGATTAATGGGATCACATCATTAGGAGAATGATGTGATTGACATGACCCATTTCATTAGCTTAGCACTTGATCGCTTAGTATGTTGCTTATGCTATCTTCATGACTTATACAAAGTTCTGCAACTATGAGATTATGCAACTCCGCTTACGTGAGGAACACTTTGTGTGCTACCAAACATCACAACGAATCGGGTGATTATAAAGGTACTCTACAAGTGTCTCCGAAAGTATATGTTGAGTTGGCATGAATCAAGATTAGGATTTGTCACTCCGATTGTCGGAGAGGTATCTCTGGCCTTCTCGGTAATACACATCACATAAGCCTTGCAAGCATTGCAACTAATGAGTTAGTTGTGAGATGATGTATTACGGAACGAGTAAAGAGACTTACCGTAACGAGATTGAACTAGGTATTGGATACCGACGATCGAATCTCGGGTAAGTAACATACCGATGACAAAGGGAACAACGATGTTGTTATGCGGTTCGACCGATAAAGATCTTCAGAGAATATGTAGGAACCAATATGGGCATCCAGGTTCCGCTATTGTTTATTGACCGAGATGTGTCTAGGCCATGTCTACATTGTTCTCGAACCGTAGGGTCCGCACGCTTAAGGTTTCGATGACGGTTATATTATGAGTTTATGTATTTTGATGTACCAAGGAGTTCGAGTCCGGATGTGATCACGGACATGACGAGGAGTCTCAAATGTTCGAGACATAAAGATTGATATATTGGACGGCTATATTCGGACACGGAAAGGTTAGGAAGTTTCGGAGAAAACCGGAGTGCCGAGGGGTTACCGAACCCCGGGAAGTAATGGGCCTTATTGGGCCAAGAGGGAGAGAGAGGGCTGCACCAGGAGGTGGCGCGCCCCCATGGGGAGTCCGATTGACTAGGAAGGGGGCGCAGCCCCTTTCCTCTCTCTCTCCCTCTCTTCCTTCCCCTTCCTCTTCCTAGTAGGACTAGGAAAGGGAGTCCTACTCCTACTAGGAGGAGGACTCCCCCTCCCTTGGCGCGCGCCCCTAGGGCTGGCCGCCCTCCCCTGCTCCTTTATATACGGGGCAGGGGGCACCCTAGAACACACAAGTTGATCTTCGTGATCGTTCCTTAGCTGTGTGCGGTGCCCCTCCACCATATTCCACCTCGGTCATATTGTAGCGGTGCTTAGGCGAAGCCCGCGACGGTAGAACATCAAGATCGCCACCACGCCGTCGTCGACGGAACTCCTCCCCGACGCTTTGCTGGATCGGAGCTCGGGATCGCCATCGAGCTGAACGTGTGCTAAGAACTCGGAGGTGCCGGAGTAACGGTGCTTGGATCGGTCGGATCGTGAAGACGTACGACTACATCAACCGCGTTGATATAACGCTTCCGCTTTCGGTCTACGAGGGTACGTGGACGGACACTCTCCCCTCTCGTTGCTATGCCATCACCATGGTCTTGCGTGATCGTAGGAAATTTTTTGAAATTACTACGTTACCCAACAAGAAGCGGGTCATGAGTGATGTGAGGGCTGCCATGTATTTCGGCTTCTCATGTCCTAGGTGCCGGGCCAGCCACTCGTCGCGGATGTTATGTTTGAAGGCAGCGAGTGCCTCTGCATCTGGACAGTCGACGATTTGATTTTTCTTTGTTAAGAACCGTGTCCAGAATTGCCTGGCCGATTCGTCTGGCTGCTGGATTATGTGGCTTAGGTCATCTGCGTCCGGTGGTCGCATTATACGTGCTCTCGAAGTTGTCGAGGAATGTGGCTTCCGTGTCTTCCCAAAGATCCAATTGACTCTGCGGGTAGGCTGTTAAGCCAATGCCGAGCTGGTCCTTTAAGCTTGAGCGAGATATTTGATGGCGTGAAGATCGCCGCCGCCGGGCCATATGTATATGAAGGAGATAATCCTCAATCCAAACCGCTGGGTCTGTTGTGCCATCGTAGGATTCGATATTAACGGGTTTAAACCCTTGAGGATTTGATGATCCATTACTTCGTTAGTGAAGCATAGTGGGTGTCTTGGCGCCTCAGATTGAGCAATATCGCGACGTAGCTCGAGAGAGCGTTGTTCGCTGTGTTCGCCCGGCCGAGTAGTTGTATCCGCGCGACGGTATTCGCCGTGGGTCTTGGGCTTCGCGTGATCCATAGATAGATCTGGATTGTCTTGCCTTGTCCTCCAATATATCCCATAAGTCCGCGCGTTCCCCGTAGCTTCATGCTTTTTGAGCGATGCCGGGTACGGTTTTGGTGGAGGGCTTGCACGCCTCTCGTCCGCTGCCACGAGGTGGTCGGTCTGCCGACAGCGCTGGTGATGCAGGTTTGTACGCTTCCTCCTCTAGTCGGGGGAGCAACTTGCGTTTTGGGTAACTTTTGGAGGGGCATTCATACTCTTCGGCCGCGAGGACCTCGGTCTATCTATCGGCCAGTAGGTCTTGATCAGCTTGAAGTTGTTGCTGCTTTTTCTTTAGGTTGTTTGCTGTGGCCATTAGCCTGTGTCTGAAATGCTCTTGTTCGACGGGATCCTCAGGCACGACGAATTCGCGTCGTCGAGGCTTGCCTCACACCGGAGGGAGGTAAGTAATTGTCATCCTCGACCTCTTCGCCCGCCGCCTCTCGTGAGGGCTTGCTTCGCCTCCTCCTGCGCTGGATCGTCTTTGGAGGGGTTTGTCTTCGCACTTTTCGGGGTGTTATTATCTCCTGCGGAATCTCCATTCTTGCCGTGGCGGGATTTAGAGCGGCGCCACGACGCCGGTGCTTGGGCTGTTTCTTTAAGGAATCGGCCTCGTTGCTTCTTCGCCATCCCCATCTTTTGGGGTGTCCACCATGTATATGTCGATGACGAGGTGATCTTCCGGTGTCCTGTAGGCCTTTGGCTCTTGGTAGTCTCGGCATCGTCGTCCATACCATCGATGTCTTGAGTCGTGGTCGAGCACGTCGGTTAAATCGCCGACGGTGGCTACAAAGTGGGTGGTGGGTGGGCTCAATTTCTTCGTCGTCTGCGTCCCAACCATCCCGGCCGTAGTTCGCCAGGCTCTCCGGATAGAGAGATGCTTGATGAATTTATGATATAGCCGAAGGAGAGTGCTGAAAGATGTCCGCAGCGGTGAATTCCATGATCGGGCGCCCAATCGGATTCGATTGGCGGGGCGCAGGAGGTTGAGTCCGCAGAGTCCGCACCTCGAGTCATGAGCTTTATGCGGGACAAGGTAAGTGTTCGCTCCATCGCCGTAGAAGTTGCAGCCCCGGTGGTGTCCAGCCATCCGCCCTGATCCGAGCGATCGGCTCCGGACTATGGGTCGGAGCGGATTAAGTGCAGCGGCCTCCAAGGTGCTGTCCGCGCGAGTTAGGTCATGCCCATCGTGACAGCGCGGCACGCTTCGGTGTGGCTCGATCCATCAAGATCAAGTCCCCGCGATATCGGCCGTGAAGTTTAGGCTTCAAACCTGACCTAACGGCGGGGCATAGCTTTCGATCTCGCTCCAGATGGCCAAGTGAGTTGGCCCGCGATCAGCGGCCGCCGAATCTGAAGATCTGTCCGGGAGAAAAGTCTCACCCAGGACTGCGTCGTTGTCGATTGAAGAGGCCATCACACCTATCGGTGACGACACAGAGGAACTCTCAATGAAAGCACCAATGTCGGTGTCAAAACCGGCGGATCTCGGGTAGGGGGCCCCGAACTGTGCATCTAGGCGGATGGTAACAGGAGACAAGGGACACAATGTTTTACCCATGTTCGGGCCCTCTTGATGGAGGTAAAACCCTACGTCCTGCTTGTTTGATATTGATATTGTGGATGTTTACAAGAGTGGATCTACCACGAGATCAAGGAGGCTAAACCCTAGAAGCTAGCCTATGGTATGATTGTAAGGGTTGTTGTTGTCCTACGGACTAGAGCCATCCGGTTTATATAGACACCGGAGAGGGCTAGGGTTACATAGAGTCGGTTACAATGGTAGGAGATCTACATATCCGTATCGCCAAGCTTGCCTTCCACGCCAAGGAAAGTCCCATCCGGACACGGGGCGAAGTCTTCAATCTTGTATCTTCATAGTCTTGGAGTCCGGTCGATGATGATAGTCCGGCTGATGATAGTTCGGCTGATGATGGTAGTCCGGCTATCCGGACACCCCCTAATCTGGGACTCCCTCAATGGGTCTTGTCCATCACATCATTCTCTAATGATGTGATCTCGTTCATCAAATGACAACACATGTCTATGGCTAGGACACTTAACCATCTTTGATTGACGAGCTAGTTAAGTAGAGGCATACTAGGGACACTCTGTTTGTCTATACGTTCACACATGTACTAAGTTTCCGGTTAATACAATTCTAGCATGAATAATAAACATTTATCATGATATAAGGAAATATAAATAACAACTTTATTATTGCCTCTAGGGCATATTTCCTTCAGTCTCCCACTTGCACTAGAGTCAATAATCTAGATTAGATAGTAATGATTCTAAGACCCATGGAGTCTTGGTGCTGATCATGTTTTGCTCGTGGAAGAGGCTTAGTCAACGGGTCTGCAACATTCAGATTCGTAGGTATTTTGCAAATCTCTATGTCTCCCTCCTTGACTAGATCGCGGATGGAATTGAAGCGTCTCTTGATGTGTTTGGTTCTCTTGTGAAATCTGGATTCCTTCGCCAAGGCTATTGCTCCAGTATTGTCACAAAAGATTTTCATTGGACCCGATGCACTAGGTATTACACCTAAATCGGATATGAACTCCTTCATCCAGACTCCTTCATTTGCTGCTTTCGAAGCAGCTACGTACTCCGCTTCACACCTATATCCCGCCACGACGCTCTGCTTGGAACTGCACCAACTTACAACTCAACCATTCAATATAAATATGTATCTGGTTTGCGACTTAGAGTCATCCAGATTAGTGTCAAAGCTTGCATCGACGTAACCATTTACGACAAGCTCTTTGTCACCTCCATAAATGAGAAACATATCCTTAGTCCATTTCAGGTATTTCAGGATGTTTTTGACCGCTGTCCAGTGATCCACTCCTGGATTACTTTGGTACCTCTCTGCTAAACTTATAGAAAGGCACACATCAGGTCTGGTACACAGCATTGAATATGATGACCCACAAGTATAGGGGATCTATCATAGTCCTTTCGATAAGTAAGAGTGTCGAACCCAACGAGGAGCAGAAGGAAATGATAAGCGGTTTTCAGCAAGGTTGAAAGTGCTAGTTATCGACTAGAGGGGGGTGAATAGGCGATTTTTATGGAAGTCTTCAAAACGTGGAAGTTTTGAAGACAAACAATAGAAATGACCTAATTGATATGCAGCGGAAGATAAACTACAACAAGCAAACCATAGTCAAGTATGCAGTAATGTGAAAGTACAAAGACTAATAGCAGCTTAGTAGTAAGGATCAGGATGGAAGATAGTATGAAGCCAACCAACGATAAGCAATGAATTCAAACAGGTACAACAAATAGGCAATGACTTCACGAAGACAAACTCTAAGTAAAGGGAGGGAGAGGATAGAACCAGTCACTTGTTGAAGACACAAGATTTGTTGGACCAGTTCCATTCTTTGTGACAACCAGACGTCAGTTAGGGAGGCTGAGATTCAACTTAGAAAGACCGCGTCTTCACCTTATTCCCCTTGAGCTAAGGACACACAGTCCTCGCCCAATCACTCTGGTAAGTCTTCAAGGTAGACTTCGAACCTTCACAGACTTCGCTCACCGCGATCCACAATGACTCTTGGATGCTCAGAACGCGACGCCTAACCGGCTGGAGGATTCACAGTCCTCAAGTGTAATAAGTCTTCAGGTCACGCAGACAGAAAGAATTCAGTGATGCCTAACACTCTTTGGCTCTGGGTGTTTGGGCTTTGTCCTCGCAAGGATTTCTCTCTCTCAAAAGCTTCGAGGTGGGTTGCTCTCAAACGACAAAAGCCGTGCACTAACTCGAGCAACCACCAATTTATGGTGTAGGGGTGGGCTATTTATAGCCACTAGGCAACCCGACCGATATATCCGAAATGACCTGGTCACTAAGGAACCGACACATGTTCCAACGGTCGATTTCAAACACACACGACAACTTTACTTGGGCTACAAGCAAAGCTGACTCATCCAGCTCTGGATAAGATTTGCTCTCATTGTCTTCGTCGAAGACATAGGATTTGGGTTGAGCATCACTTGATCATTCCGACTTTGTTCACTTGGACCCCACTTAACGAAGACGGTGGTTCCTATGACTCAACAAAGAAGAAAAAGGAAACAACCAAACGACACAATCTTCGGGCTCCATAGTCTTCACTCAATGTCTTCTCATGTCATAGTCTTCAATATGAATATCTTCACATACCACCATTGTCGTCAATGTCTTCATACATTTTTAGGGGTCATCTCCGGTAGGTAAACCGAATCAATGAGGGACACTACCTGTGTTATCCTGCAATTCTCACAAACGCATCAGTCCCTCAACCAAATTTGTCGTCAATACTCCAAAACCAACTAGGGGTGGCACTAGATGCACTTACAATCTCCCCCCTTTTGGTGATTCATGACAAAGTGGTTGAAGTTTTCAACGGGGATAAAGTATGTGAAATTGTAAAGGATAGGGTATTGTCTTCATAAGTGGCAAAGGCTCCCCCTGAAGATGTGCATATAAGTAATTTTCTTTTGGAATGCAAATGCACATGGCAGGTTGTACTTGTGGAGATCGTCTTCAACTTATGAAGATAATTCATCATGCATGAAATGATATAACTAAGAGAATGACATGCATAATGAAAAATGGACGTCGCATAATGATCTAAGTGCGGAAGTTATCATCGCACATGCGGAATTTATCATCGCATCACGTAAAAGCAAATAAGTAGCAGACGACCATCGAGTTTAAGTGTTACAACTCAAAGAACCAAATGTATCAAAAGCGTAGAGTTGTAAACACTAGGCAAAATATAAAGCAACCGCCCATATGAACCCGCTTGAAGACTATCAAACTCATATGCTTCTCCCCTTTTGTTAGTAAGGACCAAAAGGTTTGAAGACATAGAGCATCTACTGTTCTCGTGACACTCCAAAATTTTTCCTTTGGTTTTCTTCAAAATTTTGTTGGATTTGAAGGAGGTCACCAAAACTCTTTCAAAATATCTCTATCAAAAGCTTTTTCCCTCTCGCAAATATTTTACTTTTGCATCTCCTTCAACTCTGGTGTTTGGTTTTTAAATTTTCCTCTGATTGCTCTCTCCTCAAGGATTCAAGAAAAATCTTTGAAGTTATTTTTCTTTCAAAAAGAAACTCTAGGAGTTTTTACCCTCTCCCATATTTGATATCATTCATGATTTGGCCATGCACCACATGGTAAAATCTTCCCAAATATATCCCCTTCCACCTTGGGCAACCCAAACATTCTGTCTCTACTAGTTCAACCCTCTTCTGAATTTTTATTTCATTTAATTCTCTCCCAAAATCTTTTTTATCTATTATTTTGAGCCTAGGTAATTTGCAAAGCAAGTACCTTAATGCATTTGAATTTTTACCTCAAACCAACTCCCTTGGATAGTCCTTGGTACCCACAACCTAGAACTATCAAGATCCACTCCTCTCCTGTTCAAAAATTTCAAATTATAGTCTGTGCAAGTTTGGACCAGATTTGCCAAATTTGGTGAAATTCATATCTACACTACTCCAAAAATTCCACAAATATTCAGGCAGCCTCTAGATGCAATGAGAGGCCCCTCCACCAAAAACCAGCTCAAGGAAAAATCCCTACATGCCTAGATCATTCTGTCGAACACCTTGCATGAGCATTTCATTCATTTTCGATTAAGTTCGTAGTTTGATGTCGATCTTCGTCCATAAATTCAGTCACATGATCACAGTGCACTTGGCACGTTGCTCACGGCCTAGCTTGCTTGTCCGGAGCCTCACTCGCGTGCTTGGCGCGTTCCTGGCATCGGTGGCACCTCGCCCTTTGCACGCGGCGTGTCTTGCGGCGGCCGAACCACCGTGAGCGGCCGACTGAGGGAGCGAACGGCGGCGTAACGCCGTTGGCGCCGCTAAACCCTCTGGTGGCTCGCAGCGTGGCCACTTCCTCGACAACGACGATGCAGCACCGTCGCCGTGGCGCGGCACGCACAGAGCGCGCTCTCTGCCGCCAACGGGCCCGCGCCGCCCCGTTCCGTCGAGCTCCCCCTAAGCAACCAAATCCCAGCGCAGTTAGCACCTAAACGGAACCAGGGAACATCCACGACGATGCTCAACCTCTGAACCCTCCCGTGCAACCACCGTGCCGCCGTAATCACCTCGCCGGAGAACCCCGTTCTCGGCAACACTCAGGCGGCTATATAGCACCCGAGCTTGGCTCTCGCCAAGACACCTCCTCTACCCTCAGACCCGCCAAGTCCACGGAAGGGCCACGAGGAGCTCTCCTTCCCGACTCCGGCCGCCGTTCCGCCGGCCTCCACCTTGATTCATGCGGTGAGGCCATCTCCGCGCCCAAACCTCGTCCGTAGCCTTCTCTTACACCTAGTGCTCTAACCCCCACCTCAATTCGATCCTTGCAGCCCTCCTCAGCAAGATCCATCAACGCCCGAACCACCGTCCACCGGAGTTGAGGCCGCCGTCAACGTGGTGCACATCGGCGGCCAACTCCACCACCCACCGGTGCGGAAGGACACGGTGAGCACGTTGGTAACCTCCGATCCTCCTGCCTCGCCGTAGATCGCCGCCGGCGATCACCGCGGCCCTCGGCGCCAAATCTCTGCTTTCGCTTTCAAACCCGACGGGTGGGTCCTCCCCGTCAGCTTTTTCCTCTTTTTGAAACGCCTTCGGGCAAAATACATCTTCCCCACTGGACTAACGTATTCGAGACTGAAGCGTTTTCTATTTTTATAAATAAAACCCTGGGAAGTTTCTGTTTCATTACAGAAAGGTCCCTGGACTAAAACGCTAATAACTTTTAAACAAAAGAGTATTTTTGATTGATTCTTTTTCTGTCCTCTTTTGAAATTTTGTCTAGTTTTTTTATCAGATTTATTTGAAAAATATTTGGAGTATTTTTTGTGCACCTCACGGTATTTACGTTAGCGCATATGTTTTCTTTATGCCGTAGATACCGAAGGAGGTGACGGAACCGCGAACTTCACCGAGCTAGGCTCCGACTACTCTGAACCAGGCAAGCATGTTTGAACTTTTGATATGATGAGTGTTCGGGCAGGTTTGCATTAAGGAGTTTCATGGCATGTTTGTGAGCATACCGATGAATGTTATTTTCATGCAAAGTTGAGGCAAGTGAGTTCGATAATCCATACATGTTGGATGTGAATGTGCATGGCCATGTGTTGGCATGAGGATGGGTAAGATGGCAGTGTTGTCGCATGCCAGTCTTATGCCATACTATTTGTCTTCATGCCAACCCAGATCGATTCGGTTCCCATCCATTTCCTTCCCGTAGTACCACATGTTTTCCATAAGGGATATGGCTTAGTAAGTTGCAAACCGCTTTCTGGTACACACCAAATGGAGAGGCCGTGATGATGGTTCCATGGCCCTGGATTAAAGCCAGTCATCCGGTCAGGGGGCATGGGTGTTTCCGGTTGGGACCGAGAGGGGGGCACCCCTTAGAGCGCGCGAATATAAATTTGATCCCATGCTATTCGAGATTGTGATCTCCCCGTCTCAAAAGTTTTTCTTGGACGATGTCTAGGGTGATTCCTGGCATCGTGAGGTAGGATGGGTGTGTACTGGTTAGCTGTGTTTCTTTCGAAATACCATAAACGGAACTAGTCCTTCAGAATTACGGAAATCCGTTGGCTATGGGTAATTTTTAGTACAAACTCTGCAGAGTCATAAATCCACGAATCATCTTATCCATGTCTAAGTTCCGTATTATATTATCCTGACAAGTGTCAGTTTTGGTGACAGATACTCCGGTGAATCACATGAGTACTAAGTCCGGTTGAATGTTTATTCCTGTGGATGGACTAACCCGTTTATATTCATGTGTTGAATATTTATTATGAGTGCTATATCTTTGTGATGAAAGCCCTTTCTGTGATGTCGCTCAGACGTCCGACTGCGGCATTGCTGTTATTTATTGTTATATAAGCCCTTTTTGTGATGTCGCTCAGACGTCCGATTGCGGCATTGCTGTTATTTATTGTTATATAAGCCCTTTCTGTGATGTCGCTCAGACGTCCGACTGCAGCATTGCTGTTATTTATTGTTATATTACCCCTTTCTGTGATGTCGCTCAGACGTCCGATTGCGGCATTGCTGTTATTTATTTTTATATAAGCCCTTTCTGTGATGTCGCTCAGACATCCGACTACGGCATTGCTGTTACTTATTTTTAATATAAGCCCTTTCTGTGATGTCGCTCAGACGTCCGACTGCGGCACGCATGCATTTTTATTTCAATATAAGCCCTTTATGAGGTGTCGCTCAGACGCCCGACTGTGGCAATATTTTGTTTATTTATTCACCTTCGAGGCGCCGCTTGATAATCGGATCGGTTTTAAGTTTGTCTCTTTGGGTTTTCGAGCGGACTACCGCCGACTCCCATTTTAATTATTTTTCTATACTGCTTTAATTGAGCATTGTTAAGATTAACTATGTTGCATTCATGCATTCATTTGTTATATCTTTTGTTCGAACTGTCTTGTAGTACTTTCATAGTACTCACCGGCTTGTTGATTTGGCCGATCTTGTGAAAGCGATCTCATGGATGAAGAGTTCGATAGCGAGTCCGACGCCTAGAGGAATCCTAGTCAGTCTCGTCGACCCTGGATTAGTCATTGTGATATATTCGCTTCGCTACCCAAATAAATTCATCGAGCCTCACCTCGACGCCGATGAGCCGCCGATCTGATGAGACTTATTAACCACCCCATCGTGTTATTCCACCAACCACGCATACTCCAAGTCAGTAGTATTTCCACCCCACACCTTGTGCCATATCCCCCATCATGTATAATTATTGGCGTGTTGTAATAATTGGTTGGGCACCTTTAGTCCGACCCCTGTAATATTGTAATGCTACTGACTTCTTGTATCAAAGTTTTGTCTACCGATGTGGAGGATTTATCCTCATATTGGATTTCATAGGTCGGTTGTTCAATAAATATTTTTATTGAAATTCCGGTCGCGACAAGCTTGGTACCAGAGCCATGCTGACTGTAGGAAACCACTAGGTGCGATCGCTAATCAGTTATTAGCATAATAGAGCTGTTTATTTTTTTTTCAAATGTAGTCAATTTCTGACAATCAGCATAAATTTATGATTTGACTAGTCAGAATTTTTGCCTACTTTTGTAGATGGCTGGCAACGACTGCGAGTCGCAGATGTTCGCCAACATGCCCGATGGGTTCGTCAAGCTTCTCTCCTTCATCGTCCAAGTCGCGATGGGGCCAGATGTGCACCCCGTCTTCTCTCTCTCTCAGCACAAGGTCAATGACCGTCTAACCATGCACCAAGCCGCGGTGGAATTCAAGAGAGGATGAGTTGAGCGTTACCGGTTCGTGGGGAGTGACATGCCCACAGAGAAGCACGCGCTTTAGATGGCAGCCCGTGAGGCGATAGCCCGTCTCAGGGATATCCTTCCTTCGATGAATACTCGTCGCTACCGCTACCTGCCATGTCACGTGCCATACACCTGCCACTACGCGTTCTCTTGCCCCAGAGGAGAACGGGACGAAGCTTTTGAGATTCTCATCGAGTATCTCAGGGCTTTTGAGGCAGCCTTCGACAACCTGGTGGACGACTTTGTAGCTGCCCGCATGGACTCAGTCCATGGTTGTGCCGCCAACAGGAGGGAGCTCCTGCGCGCTGCATCGCCACTGACTTTCGTCTCGTCATCAACATCGTTCGCTCCTACTGCTCGCACCGCTACTCGTCGCCTGCCTACCACGGAGGAGTTCAACCATGTCATTGCGCCTACTCCGGTTCGTTCTGCACCACCCCTCGTGCCCGCTCAGATTCGAGTTGTCCCACAGGCACCTGCTCCACCAACTCGCAGCAGCACCTCTCGTCTGAGCCTATCTACGAAGAGGAGGTTGAGTCCCCAGCCTCTCACGCCTCACCCTTGGTAGGCCAAGGAAATCCTTACCATCTCCGACTAAGTACGCTTAGCCGTCATGCGATGTACCGTCTTATACGATATGTTTATATGTAAATAGGCTGTGAGAAGTAGTTTGTTTGCGCATCATGTAGGATCTGGAGGAGTGCACTAGACTAAATAACATGTCAGGATTTATGTACGCATAGCCTGAGTGATGTATTGTATAATTACTGCTTGCGTGTAAGATATGTAATGGCCAGTCCTTCTCCGTGCGCAAACGTATTTTTCTCTTGAAAAAAACCTTGGGCTTTTAATTTATTTGCCATCCTTATGCATTTATGGACTTATTTTTGTGACTTCTTTCACTTTCTTATGAGTGTTTCAAAATATATCCCCAGAGTAAACTATGTCTTGTCCTTGGACGCGCTCCATGCCAACTCCGACAGAGGAAAATTATGGCACACCCCCAGGCAACAATTTCACACAAGGGCAGACAAGTCGACAGGACAGTGAAACGACACTTTCCCAAATGTGCCGTCTTTATGAACAAAGTCAGCAGCAGCATCAGGAAATACTGAACCAAGTCATCAATATGGGAAATCACCGCGGACAGTATCAGCAACAATCCAAGTTATCTGAGCTACAGAAGACGCGTCCCCAAACATTTTCTCACACTGACAAACCTCTGGAAGCCGAGGACTGGCTTCGAGACATGGAGAGGAAATTAATTATCGCCCAGTGTTCATACCTTGAGAAAGTGCTTTATGCTCTGTACTATCTCACTGGAGCAGCCGCATCGTGGTGGGAAAATTTCCTACACATGCACCCCAACGAAAATAATATATCATGGGAGGAATTTAAAGAAGGTTTTAAGTGGGGCACATATTCCTAAGAGTCGATGAAGATCAAAAGAGAGAATTTGATGACCTCAAGCAAAGAACAATGACAAGTGTCTGAATATAACAGTCAGTTTACCCTGCTGTCTTGCTACGCCAACGAGGAACGAATGTCGAAAACAAAAGATGGAGAAGTTCCTAGGCAATTTGACACCCGCGCTTAAATGTCAGTTGGTCGTATACACATTTCCAGATTTTAAGACGCTGGTGGATAAGGCCATTACCTTGGAAAATGAGAGACGCAGCTTAGAAGATTTCCGCAAGCGGAAGAGGGACCAGTCTGAACACACCCGCAACCACCGCAGCAAGACAGATGTTCAGAAAAACTGGACACCCAAACCCACGACAAACGTCTCACGCTCAAGCAAGAATTTCCACGCAAGGGACAAGGAGTTCACATACCGCCTAGGCGTTACCTGTTACGCTTGTGGAGAAGAAGGGCACTGTGCGAAGCAGTGCCCCAAGCCAAGGAACTCGACCCCAAAGTCGAACAACGGAAGTAATAATTCAGCACCCAAGCGCAACAATTTCAACCCAAATAACAACCACAGGAAGGGTCACCTGAACCACGTGACCAAAGAGGAAGCAGAAAATGCCCCAGATATCGTGACTCGCACGCGTTTCTGTCAACACAATACCTGCCATAGTTTTGTTTGATTCGAGCTTCTCACTGCTCGTTTGAAAAGTTTTGCTTTGCAAAATAATTTTCGATGCTTCCCTTGGGAAAATCTATGATCGTCAAGTCCCCCGAATTAAGCAAGTTACGTAATTATTGCGGGATGTGGTTATCGAGTTTGAAGGGTTGAAGTTTCACACAAATCTTATCGTATTGGAAAATAAAGGGCTGGATGTCATCTTAGGGATGGATTGGTTAACCACCAACAAAGGTTTTATTGACTGCTTCAACAGGACCGTAATTCTCACCCATCACCACGGGAAGACCATAAAGGTTTCAACCAAGGAAAGAAACATATCCCGGCAACCAAGATTGAACAAGGTAGATATTTCTGAATTGAGCAAAGTGCCAGTAGTGTGTGAATTTCCAGATGTATTCCCCGAAGAACTACCAGGCATGCCACCAGAGAGAGAGATTGAATTCAGCATAGAGCTAGCACCCGGAACCGCTCCCATATACAAGAAACCATACAGAATGGCACCATCCGAATTGGTGGAACTAAAGAAGCAAATAAAGGAACTGTTGGAAAAAGGGTACATACGAGTCAGTTCCTCACCTTGGGGTTCACCAATTTTATTCGCCAAAAAGAAGGATGGAACACTGAGATTGTGCATAGACTATCGAGCGCTAAACATGGTCACAATCAAGAACAAATATCCGATGCCACGAATAAATGATTTATTCGATCAACTCGCTAAGGCCAAGGTGTTCTCAAAGATTGACTTGAGATCGGGATACCATCAACTGAAAGTACGAACCGAGGATATTCCCAAGACCGCTTTCACCTCCAGATACGAATTGTACGAGTTCACCGTGATGCCATTCGGACTAACAAACGCCCCCGCATATATTGTTCACCTCATGAACAAAGTATTCATGAAGTTTATGGATAAGTTTGTTGTGGTATTTATCGATGATATTCTGGTTGAAGGAAATATGCCCTAGAGGCAATAATAAAGTTATTATTTATTTCCTTATATCATGATAAATGTTTATTATTCATGCTAGAATTGTATTAACCGGAAACATAATACATGTGTGAATACATAGACAAACAGATAGTCACTAGTATGCCTCTACTAGACTAGCTCATTAATCAAAGATGGTTATGTTTCCTAACCATAGACATGAGTTGTCATTTGATTAATGGGATCACATCATTAGGAGAATGATGTGATTGACATGACCCATTCGTTAGCTTAGCACTTGATCGTTTAGTATATTGCTATTGCTTTCTTCATGACCTATACATGTTCCTGTAACTATGAGATTATGCAACTCCGTTTACGGAGGAACACTTTGGTACTACCAAACGTCACAACGAATCGGGTGATTATAAAGGAGTACTACAGGTGTCTCCAAAGGTACATGTTGGGTTGGCGATTTGAGATTAGATTTTGTCACTCCGATTGTCGGAGAGGTATCTCTAGGCCTTCTCGGTAATACACATCACATAAGCCTTGCAAGCATTGCAACTAATAAGTTAGTTGTGAGATGATGTATTACGGAACGAGTAAAGAGACTTGCCGGTAACGAGATTGAACTAGGTATTGGATACCGACGATCGAATCTCGGGTAAGTAACATACCGATGACAAAGGGAAAAAACGTATGTTGTTATGCGGTTTGACCGATAAAGATCTTCGTAGAATATGTAGGAACCAATATGGGCATCCAGGTTCCGCTATTGGTTATTGACCGAGAATAGTTCTAGGTCATGTCTACATAGTTCTCGAACCCGTAGGGTCCGCACGCTTAACGCTTCGATGATGTTTATTATGAGTTTATAAGTTTTGATGTACCGAAGGTTGTTCGGAGTCCCGGATGTGATCAAGGACATGACGAGGAGTCTTGAAATGGTCGAGACATAAATATTGATATATTGGAAGCCTATGTTTGGACTTCGGAAAGGTTCCGGATGAAAACAGGATTTTACCGGAACACCGGGGGGTTACTGGAACCCCCCGGGGGGTCAATGGGCCTTGATGGGCCATAAGGGAGAAGAGGAGGGCCGGCCAGGGCAGGCCGCGCGCCCCCTCCCCCTCTAGTCCGAATAGGACAAGGAGGGGGGCGGCGCCCCCCTTCCCTCTTCCCCCTCCCCAAACCTAATCCAACTAGGAAAGGGGGAGTCCTACTCGGTGGGAGTAGGACTCCTCGGCGCCTCCCTAGGGCCGGCCGCACCCCTTGCTCCTTTATATCTGAGGCGGGGGCACCCCATGACACACAAGTTGATCTACGTGATCGTTCCTTAGCCGTGCAGCGGTGCCCCCTCCACCATATTACACCTCGGTCATATCGTCGCGAGCTTAGGCGAAGCCCTGCGTCGGAGGAGCATCATCATCGTCACCACGCCGTCGTCTTGACGGAACTCATCCCCGACGCTTTGCTGGATCGAGCCCGGGATCGTCATCGAGCTGAACGTGTGCAGAACTCGGAGGTGCCGTCGTTCGGTACTTGGATCGGTCGGATCGTGAAGACGTCGACTACATCAACAGCGTTGTTATAACGCTTCGCCACGGTCTCACGTGCGTGGACATACACTCTCCCTCTCATTGCTATGCCATCACCATGGTCTTGCGTGTGCGTAGGAAATTTTTGAAATTACTACGTTCCCCAACAATGGCATCCGAGCCTGGTTTTATGCGTTGATGTCATATGCACGAGTAGAACACAAGTGAGTTGTGGGCGATATAAGTCATACTGCTTACCAGCATGTCATACTTTGGTTGGCGGTATTGTGAGATGAAGCGGCCCGGACCGACATTACAGCGACGCTTACGCGAGACTGGTTTCACCGCTTGAGCACTAGTTGCTTAAAGGTGACCGCGGGTGTCTGTTTCTCTCACTTTAGTTGAACCGAGTGTGGCTACGCCCGGTCCTTGCGAAGGTTAAAACAGCACCAACTTGACAAACTATCGTTGTGGTTTTGATGCGAGGTAAGAACGGTTCTTGCTCAGCCCGTAGCAGCCACGTAAAACTTGCAACAACAAAGTAGAGGACGTCTAACTTGTTTTTGCAGGGCATGTTGTGATGTGATGTGGTCAAGGCGTGATGCTATATTTTTGTATGAGATGATCATGTTTTGTAACCGAGTTATCGGCAATCTGGCAGGAGCCATATGGTTGTCGCTTTATTGTATGAAATGCAACGCCATGTAATTGCTTTACTTTATCACTAAGCAGTAGCGATAGTCGTAGAAGCAATAGTTGGCGAGACGACAACGATGCTACGATGGAGATCAAGGTGTCGCACCGGTGGCGATGGTGATCATGGCGGATTGCTTGGCAATGGAGATCACAAGCACAAGATGATGATGACCATATCATATCACTTATATTGATTGCATGTGATGTTTATCCTTTATGCATCTTATCTTGCTTTGATTGATGGTAGCATTATAAGATGATCTCTCACTAAAATTATCAAGAAGTGTTCTCCCGAGTATGCACCATTGCGAAAGTTCTTCGTCTTTGAGACACCACGTGATGATCGGGTGTGATAGGCTCTACGTTCAAATACAAGGGTGCAAAACAGTTGCACACGCGAATACTCAAGTTAAACTTGACGAGCCTAGCATATAACAGATATGGCCTCGGAACACGGAGACCGAAGGTCGAACGTGAATCATATAGTAGATATGATCAACATAGTGATGTTCACCATTGAAACTACTCCATCTCACGTGATGATCGGACATGGTTTAGTTGATTTGGATCACGTAATCACTTAGATGACTAGAGAGATGTCTGTCTAAGTGGGAGTTTTTAATATGATTAATTAAACTTAAATTTATCATGAACTTAGTACCGATAGTATTTTTGCTTGTCTATGTTTCTTGTAGATAGATGGCTCGTCTGTTGTTCCGTTGAATTTTAATGCGTTCCTTGAGAAAGCAAAGTTGAAAGATGATGGTAGCAATTACACGGACTGGGTCCGAATTTGAGGATTATCCTCATTGCTGCATGTAAGAATTAAATCTGGAAGCACCGCTGGGTGCCGTGCCCTGCTGCAGAGCAACACCGAAGTTGTGAACGTCTCGCGAGCAAAGCCGATGACTACTCTATAGTTCAGTGTGCCATGCTTTACGGCTTAGAACCGGGTCTTCAACGACGTTTTGAGCGTCATGGAGCATATGAGATGTTCCAGAGTTGAAGTTAATATTTCAAGCAAATGCCCGGATTGAGAGATATGAAGTCTCCAATAAGTTCTATAGCTGCAAGATGGAGGAGAATAGTTACATCGGTGAACATATACTCAAAATGTCTGTATAATAATCACTTGATTCAAGCTGGGAGTTACTCTTCCGGATGATAGTGTCATTGATGAATTCTCCAATCACGCCACCAAGCTACAAGAGCTTCGTGATGAACTATAATATGCAAGGGATGACCAAAACAATTCCCGAGCTCTTCGCAATGCTAAAAGCATGGAGGTAGAAATCAAGAAAGAGCATCAAGTGTTGATGGTCAACAAGACCACTAGTTTCAAGAAAAGGGCAAAGGAAAGAAGAAGGGAACTTCAAGAACAGCAAGAAAGTTGTTGCTCAAGAGAAGAAACCCAAGTCGGACCTAAGCCTGGCGAGTGTTTTCTTGCAAGCAGATGGACCTTTGAAGCGGAACTGCCCCAAGTATTTGGCGGATAAGAAGGATGGCAAGGTGATCAAAGGTATATGTGATATACATGTTATTGATGTGTACCTTACTAATACTCGTAGTAGTACCGGGTATTTGATATGGTTCATTGCTAATATTTGCAACTCAAATAGGAACTACGGATTAAGCGAAGATTGGCTAAGGACGAGGTGACGATCTTGGCGTGGGAAATGGTTCCAAAGTCGATGTGATCGCGGTCGGCACGCTACCTCTACATCTACCATCGGGATTAGTTTTAGACCTAAATAATTGTTATTTGGTGCCAGCGTTAAGCATGAACATTATATCTGGATCTTGTTTGATGCGAGACGGTTATTCATTTAAGACAGAGAATAATGGTTGTTCTATTTATATGAATAATATCTTTTATGGTCATGCACCCTTGAAGAGTGGTCTATTTTATTGAATCTCGATAGTAGTAATACACATATTCATAGTGTTGAAACCAAAAGATGCAGAGTTGATAATGATAATGCAACTTATTTGTGGCACTCGCCGTTTGGGTCATATCGTGTAAAACGCATGAAGAAACTCCATCTTGATGGACTTTTGGAATCACTTGATTATGAATCACTTGGTACTTGCGAACCGTGCCTCATGGGCAAGATGACTAAAACGCCGTTCTCGGAACTATGGGCGAGCAACTGATTTGTTGGAAATCATACATACCGATGTTTGTGGTCCAATGAATGTTGAGGCACTTGTGGCGGGTATCGTTATTTTCTCACCTTCACAGATGATTTGAGCAGATATGGGTATATCTACTTAATGAAACACAAATCTGAAACATTTGAAAAGTTCAAAGAATTTCAGAGTGAAGTGGAAAATCATCGTAACAAGAAAATAAAATTTCTACGATCTGATCATGGAGGAGAATATTTGAGTTCTGAGTTTGGTTCACATTTGAAACAATGCGGAATAGTTTAGCAACTCACGCCACCGGAACACCACAGAGAAATGGTGTGTCCGAGCGTCGAATCGTACTTTACTTGATATGGTGCGATCTATGATGTCTCTTCTTGATTTACCGCTATCGTTTTGGGGATATGCTTTAGAGACGGCCGCATTCACGTTGAATAGGGCACCATCAAAGTCCGTTGAGACGACACCTTATGAACTGTGGTTTGGCAAGAAACCAAAGTTGTCGTTTCTTAAAGTTTGGGGCTGCGATGCTTATGTGAAGAAACTTCAACCAGATAAGCTCGAACCCAAATCGGAGAAATGTGTCTTCATAGGATACCCAAAGGAGACTGTTGGGTACACCTTCTATCACAGATCTGAAGGCAAGATTTTCGTTGCTAAATTCGGATCCTTTCTAGAGAAGGAGTTTCTCTCGAAAGAAGTGAGTGGGAGGAAAGTAGAACTTGATGAGATAACTGTATCTGCTCCCTTATTGGAAGGTAGTTCATCACAAGAAATGGTTCTGTGACAACTACACCAATTAGTGAGGAAACTAATGATGTTGATCATGAAACTTCAGATCAAGTTACTCTTGAACTTCGAGGTCAACGAGTAAAATACGCACAGAGTGGTACGGTAATCCTATTCTGGAAGTCATGTTACTTGACCATGGCGAACCTACAAACTATGAAGAAGCGATGGTGAGCCAGGTTCCACAAAATGGCTGGAAGCCATGAAATCTGAGATGGGATCCATGTATGAAAACAAAGTATGGACTTTGGTTGACTTGCCCGATGATCGGCAAGCCATTGAGAATAAATGGATCTTTAAGAAGAAGACTGACGCCGATGGTAATGTAACTGTCTATAAAGCTCGACTTGTTGCGAAAGGTTTTCGACAAGTTCAAGGGGTTGACTACGATGAGACTTTCTCACCCGTAGCGATGCTTAAGTCTGTCCGAATCATGTTAGCAATTGCCGCATTTTATGATTATGAAATTTGGCAAATGGATGTGAAAACTGCATTCTTGAATGGATTTCTAGAAGAAGAGTTGTATATGATGCAACCAGAAGGTTTTGTTGATCCAAAGGGTGCTAACAAAGTGTGCAAGCTCCAGCGATCAATTTATGGTCAGTGCAAGCCTCTCGGAGTTGGAATAAGCGCTTTGATAGTGTGATCAAAGCATATGGTTTTATATAGACTTTTGGAGAAGCCTTGTATTTACAAGAAAGTGAGTGGGAGCTCTGTAGCATTTCGATATTATATGTGGACGACATATTATTGATTGGAAATGATATAGAATTTCTGGATAGCATAAAAGGATACTTGAATAAAAGTTTTCAATGAAAGACCTCGGTGAAGCTGCTTACATATTGGGCATCAAGATCTATAGAGATAGATCAAGGCGCTTAATTGGACTTTCACAAAGCACATACCTTGATAAAGTTTTGAAAAAGTTCAAAATGGATCAGGCAAAGAAAGGTTTTTACCAGTATTACAAGGTGTGAGATTGAGTCGACTCAATGCCCAACCACAACAGAAGATAGAGAGAAAATGAAAGATGTTCCTATGCTTCAGCCATAGGCTCTATCATGTATGCAATGCTGTGTACAGACACGACGTATGCTTAGCAATAAGCTTGGCAGGAAGGTACCAAAGTAATCCAGAGTGGATCATTTGGACAGCGGTCAAGAACATCTGAAATACGAAAAGGACTAAGGATATGTTTCTCGATATGGAGGTGACAAAGAGCTAGTCGTAAATGGTTACGTCGATGCAAGCTTTGACACGATCCGGACGATTCTAAATCGCAAACCGGATCGTGTTTTTATTAAGCGGTGGAGCTGTCGGTTGGTGCAGTTCTAAACAAAGCGTCGTGGCGGGATCTACATGTGAAGCGGAGTACATAGCTGCTTGGAAGCAGCAAATGAAGGAGTCGGATGAAAGAGTTCATTTCGATCTAGGTGTCATACCTAGTGCATCGGGACCAATGAAGATCTTTCGTGACAATCTTGGTGCAATTGCCTTGGCAAAGGAATCCAGATTTCACAAGAGGACCAAGCATATCAAAAGACGCTTCAATTCCATTGGGACCAAGTCCAAGTGGGAGACATAGAGATTTGCAAAATACATACGGATCTGAATGTTGCGAGACCCGTTGACTAAGCCTCTTCCACGAGCAAAACATGATCAGCACCAAGACTCCATGGGTGTTAGAATCATTCTTGTGTAATCTAGATTATTGACTCTAGTGCAAGTGGGAGGCTGAAGGAAATATGCCCTAGAGGCAATAATAAAGTTATTATTTATTTCCTTATATCATGATAAATGTTTATTATTCATGCTAGAATTGTATTAACCGGAAACATAATACATGTGTGAATACATAGACAAGCAGATAGTCACTAGTATGCCTCTACTAGACTAGCTCATTAATCAAAGATGGTTATGTTTCCTAACCATAGACATGAGTTGTCATTTGATTAATGGGATCACATCATTAGGAGAATGATGTGATTGACATGACCCATTCCGTTAGCTTAGCACTTGATCGTTTAGTATATTGCTATTGCTTTCTTCATGACCTATACATGTTCCTGTAACTATGAGATTATGCAACTCCGTTTACGGAGGAACACTTTGGTACTACCAAGCGCCACAACGAATCGGGTGATTATAAAGGAGTACTACAGGTGTGTCCAAAGGTACATGTTGGGTTGGCGTATTTCGAGATTAGGTTTTGTCACTCCGATTGTGGGAGAGGTATCTCTAGGCCTTCTCGGTAATACACATCACATAAGCCTTGCAAGCATTGCAACTAATAAGTTAGTTGTGAGATGATGTATTACGGAACGAGTAAAGAGACTTGCCGTAGCGAGATTGAACTAGGTATTGGATACCGACGATCGAATCTCGGGTAAGTAACATACCGATGACAAAGGGAACAACGTATGTTGTTATGCGGTTTGACCGATAAAGATCTTCGTAGAATATGTAGGAACCAATATGGGCATCCAGGTTCCGCTATTGGTTATTGACCGAGAATAGTTCTAGGTCATGTCTACATAGTTCTCGAACCCGTAGGGTCCGCACGCTTAACGCTTCGATGACAGTTTATTATGAGTTTATAAGTTTTGATGTACGAAGGTTGTTGAGTCCGGATGTGATCAAGGACATGACGAGGAGTCTCGAAATGGTCGAGACATAAAGATTGATATATTGGAAGCCTATGTTTGGACTTGGAAGGTTCGGATGAAAACAGGATTTTACGGAACACCGGGGTTACGGAACCCCGGGGTCAATGGGCCTTGATGGGCCATAAGGGGAGAAGAGGAGGGCGGCGGGGCAGGCGCGCCTCCCCTCTAGTCCGAATAGGACAAGGAGGGGCGCGCCCTTCCCTCTTCCCTCCCCAAACCTAATCCAACTAGGGGAGTCCTACTCGGTGGGAGTAGGACTCCTCGGCGCCGCCCCCTAGGGCGGCCGCACCCCCTTGCTCCTTTATATCTGGGGCAGGGGGCACCCATGACACACAAGTTGATCTCGTGATCGTTCCTTAGCGCAGCGGTGCCCCCTCCACCATATTACACCTCGGTCATATCGTCGCGGAGCTTAGGCGAAGCCTGCGTCGGTGGAGCATCATCATCGTCACCACGCCGTCGTCGACGGAACTCATCCCCGACGCTTTGCTGGATCGGAGCCCGGGATCGTCATCGAGCTGAGCGTGTGCAGAACTCGGAGGTGCCGTGACGTTCGGTACTTGGATCGGTCGGATCGTGAAGGCGTCGACTACATCAACAGCGTTGTTATAACGCTTCCGCTTACGGTCTCACGAGGGTGCGTGGACATACACTCTCCCTCTCGTTGCTATGCCATCACCATGGTCTTGCGTGTGCGTAGGAATTTTTGAAATTACTCGTTCCCCAACACCGGTATACTCCAAAACACCGTAAGAACACTGAACATCTCCGGATTGTACTAGGAGAACTCAGGAAACATCGGTTATGCGCTAAATTCAGCAAGTGTGAATTTTGGTCGACATTAAGTAGGTTTTCCGGGCCATCTCGACTCAAGATGGTATCGCCAGAGACCCGAAAAAGTCAAGGCCGACTTTATTTGGAAGCCGCCAGCCAGCGTGACCGGATGTACAGAGTTTCTTGGGTATGGCAGGATACTACCGGAGATTTATTGAAGGATTCTCCACCATAGCAAAGCCAATGATGCAACTACTCAAGAAAGACAGGAAGTTTGAATGGACGAAAGCTTGCGAGAAAAGTTTCCAAGAACTTAAGAGGAAACTGACGACAGCACCAGTACTAATTGTGCCAGATATACACAAAAATTTTGAGGTATTTTGTGACGCATCTCGAAAGGGTCTCGGGTGCGTATTGATGCAAGAAGGCAAGGTTATGCATATGTTTCCGGACAACCCGCAAGCATGAGGAAAATTATCCTACTCATGACCTGGAATTAGCAGCGATTATTCATGCACTCAAGGAATGGAGACACTTTTACTTGGTAATCGTTAGAAATATACACGGACCACAAAAGCCTCAAGTATATCTTCACACAACCAGAACTAAATTTACGGCAGCGACGCTGGTTGGAACTAGTAAAGGATTATGATGTTGGGATCCACTACCACCCAGTCAAAGCAAATGTTGTAGCAGATGCTCTAAGTCGGAACCCCAGTCCGGACAACGACATGCATGCCGGACTTAAGACCCAATTCCAGCAGGAATTTGCAAAGCTCAATCGATGGTGGTCACCAAGGCAAAGTGTGTCAAACCTAGAAGTACAGCCTACCACGATAGAGAAGGTTAAAGAGGCTCTACGTGGACACCCGACATTGAAGGCATAAAACGGAAGATGAAGTTGGACAAGGCCTCAGAATTCATTATTGATGAGCAAGGGATATTGTGGTACGGGAATAGGCTTTGCTTACCAAATATCCATGACCTTAAACAGCAAATCCTGGCTGAAGGCCACACCGCCCATATTCAATCCATCCGGAGGAACAAAATGTACAAAGATCTTGAAACATTTTGGTGGCATGGTATAAAAGAGACATAGCCACGTTTATTGCATGTTGTGACTCTTGTCAACGCATCAAGGCAGAGCACCAGAAACCGGCCGGGCTATTGCAACCAAATAAAATACCCGAGTGGAAATGGGACGAGATTGGAATGGATTCTATTGTTGGACTACCTCGGTCACGACACGGACATGATGCCATATGGGTAATCACCGATAGGCTGACTAAAGTAGCTCACTTCATCCCGTGAAGACAACACATACCACTCGAAGCTTTGCTTAGAAAGATCGGATGATTGCAAATATCCATGACCTTAAACAGCAAATCCTGGCTGAAGGCCACACGCTCCATATTCAATCCATCAAAGAACTCGGAGGAACAAAAATGTACAAAGATCTTGAAACATTTTGGTGGCATGGTATAAAACTCGAGACATAGCCACGTTTATTGCATGTTGTGACTCTTGTCAATGTCGGCGCATCAAGGCAGGAAAGAGCACGAGCGAAATTCTTGGCCGGCAAAGAAGGTGTTGTGGGCTTTGAAGCCATTTGCACCAAATAAAATACGGAGGCCTATGCTCAACAGTGGAAATGGGGACGAGATTGGAATGGATAGGGCCTATTGTTGGACTACGGTTGCTCGGTCACGACACGGACATGATGCCATATGGGTAATCACGATACGTTCTTCTTCTTGGGTGACTAAAGTAGCTCACTTCATCCCCGCTTCGAAAGAGGAAGACAACACATACCTTGTTGTTGTTGGAAGTACTCGGGAGTCGAAGCTTGGCTCTACCTCGTGACCAATGTCTTGGCGTGACGTGGGATCAAGCTGCTGGAATGTCTTGACTTCATGAGCCTCTCGTGGGCAGGCTCATGAACTATCATCCGTCGTTCTTGGTGTTCGGATGCAGGGGCGAACCATTGAGATAGGTTCAACAACTAAGGGCTCTGTAGGAGCAGCCCGATCCTTCTTGGTTTTGCGCTTCTTCTTGGAGGGAGCAACATCGGAGGCTTCAGGATTTTCCTTTTACGGCTTTAGCCTCGGCAGTCGTCTTCTTCGATTACGAAGCGGTTGACTGACCTTTGGCTTGAGCCAGTCATGCTGCTTAGGAAGACTATGCGAGGTTCTTCACGCCTTGAAGGTGCAGATTGGTGGAGTTGATGGCTTCTTCTTCTTTGCAGCCATTACAGGGTCAATGCCGGGGCGACCAAGAGCCTTGCGCTTCTCGGCCTCATTGTGAAGCACACACTTGTCGACCAGAGACTCTTCATGCGCTCACGAGAGCCTTTAGCCGTCTTCGCTTCTTGAAAAGGCTTCTTTGAGCTCGTGCAACATGATCTTGAAGTTTTGACATCTTGCGTGAGCTCTACCACATGCTTCTTGAGCCGAGCTTTCTCATAGTCGATCTTGTGCTTTAGTTCAACGATGCACGGAGCAAAAGCTAGCTTCGAAGCAATGGCGCCATTGAAGGAGATCTTTGAGGCCAATGGGAAGTTGCAGATCTTCAAAGCTGAGATTTGGGGTGTCAAACCACTCATCAATGAAGTTATGGATGATTGCTACATCAAAGAGGCAAGTCATTGAAGATCTGCTTCTTCCTTGCTCTTGATCGATTGCTCAAGAGCATCATCGCAAGATCTTCATCATTGGATAGATCAATGTGCTCTTCTCGCGAATGGCAGCGAAGTCAATGTCGATCGGTATTTTTGGCGATTTTCTTTTTCTTCTCCGTCTTCTTGGAGATACATGATAGATCTTCGGACTACTGCTTGTCTTTGAGGAGGTACGGTGGCGATTAACCATGCGTGAAGCTTTTGGAGGGCTGTGATCTTGAAGCCTTAGCCTTCTTTGGCTTTAGCGGCTTTGGAGTAGGAGCTGGGGGTTTCATCATTGTCGATATTATCATCGAGAATGATCCACTTTGGCACCTTGAATGAGATGTGGTGATAGGAATATCAAGGTTGTAGAAGGGGCCGATGACATTGGGTTACGCATCAACGTGAGCCCGTCAGTACGCGAGGCCGAGAAGGGACCAGGGTTGAAGTCTAATCCCAATGACTTCTTGTTTTTTCCTTAGGCGATGCCTTTGCATGTTGGAAGGCTTCAAAGAGCTTTCGCTTCTCTGGACAAACATGAGCGGCCGGGAGAGTTAATGTGATGCTGTAAGAATTCTGCAAAGCGAATCACGATTCTATGAGAACAAAGAGATTCTCCACGGACATGTACTGTGTGGCGGACATTAGATCTTGCGAGGAAGGGAAAGAGGTCATATGCATTCTCGAGAAGATTTTGAAGATAAATCAGTTTGAAGACATTGACCTCATGATCGAAGACATTCACTTATTTGTTGAGAGTTGGTTCAGATTTATGCGAATCCGTGAATAAGTACAAGTGATGAATCTAACTAGATATGAAGCTTAAGTGAATATACTAGGCGATATGAGATCTGAATAGAATAGATCTAACATTGTATAAGCGAGAAACCACTTTTGGTAAATAGGATGAATCTTTGAGGATCAAAAGATGGTAAAAATAGAGTTGTATTTACCACGAAGAACTGCTAGATGGGATAAGTAGGAGCCGGCAGTTCAATCCACGATGCCCTAACTTGCGCGACGGAGGACACCTCTGGCGGACGGAGAAGGGCGATGTCACGTGACGGCGTGATGACAACATGTCGAATCGGCGTCCGGCTAAGCTAGCGGTGGCGCTAAGGTTTTAGCGAGTTGGAGAGGTGGAAGAAGGCTTTACCGCGAGGACATGTATTTATAAGGAAGTGTGCGGCACAGCGCAATTATGCGGGTGCCTGGCGGTTCACATTTGAGAACGCGTGGCAAGCATGCAACATACTCGAGAGTTGTCCCACGTTCCGCACGCCCGGGTTTGTCGGGATGGTCGTTTCGGCTTCTCGGTTTCAAACAATAAGGATGAATCATTTAAAAGCGGACTTAATGTTTGTCTACGTGTCCTGTTACAGGGCCTTGAAGAAGACATTCGATAGTTTCAATAGAATGCATATGATTTGGACAGTAGAGTTTGAGATAGAAAGCATAGAGATTAGGGTCGATCACATTCACTTAGTTCAAAAGATTCAACTAGGAAGACATAGCTATAAGTGAATCTTTGTAGAGGACAGAACACTAATATATATATCGAAAGCAATCAAATCAACATAGTATAGAAAATCATGAAGATAAGTTGAAATTTGAAGACAAACCAAATGCGAAGACATAGCAAAATAACGCCATGGTGAAACACTTCAAGCAGAGAAATTTGGTGGTGGCGTTACCCACATTATAGGAAGTATTAGACCCGGACACGACACACAATTATCGTGGCGCTCGAAGTCAAATTCACGTTAATGTATTCACACTCGAATGTAAGTCTTCATTGATTGAAGATATACTTTACTTAGTGTGTTGCACATCTAAGTCATCAACATGCATAAGTGTTAGGATGTGTGCTGATCACGGGACATTTGAGGATTCAAGATATTTAGCTCACCGTAACTTGCAAAACCTTTTCTCATCCAAGGGCTTTGTGAAGATATCGCGATTGCTCTTGGTGTTGACGTGAATGATGTCAATATCTTTCTTCATGACATGATCTACGAGAAAGTGATGGCGAATTTCAATGTGCTTTGTCTTGAGTCTTGGACTGGATTGTTGGCAATCTTGATGGCGCTTCGTTTATGCATGAAGAGGTACTTGTTTGATTGATGCCATAGTCCTTGAGAGTTTGCTTCATCCATAGAAGATGGCGTAGCAAGATCGGCAGACAATGTATTCAGATTCAGCGGTTGAGAGTGATACAGTTACGCTTCTTTGAAGACCAACGGACAAGTGATCGTGCGAGAAAGTGACATGTGCACGATGTAGACTTGCGATCCACCTTGTCACCGGCATAATCAGCATCCAGAATCAACGGATCAAATTAAGAGCCCTTTGGATACCATAATCCGAGTGTTGGGGTGTGAGCCAAATATCGAAGAATTAAGCTTCACTGACTAAGTGATGTGATTCCTTTGGTGCCGCTTGGAATCGAGCACACATGCAAACACTAAGCATAATATCTGGCCTAGATGCACATAGGTAAAGTAAGGAACCAATCATGGGCGGTATACCTTTTGATCAAATCTCTTTACCATTGTCGTCGGGACCCGGATGGTGTTTGGCTGGCATTGGCGTCGTGTAACCTTTGCAATCTTGCATTCCAAACTTCTTGAGACAATCTTTGAGGTATTTTTCTTGAGATATGAAGATGCCATTCCTTTCTTGATGAATTTGAAGACCAAGGAAGAACTTCAGCTCACCCATCATGGACATCGATATTGCTCTTGCATCATGTATCCAAACTCATCACTATACTTGGTTGGTGCGGTAGAAGATAATGTCATCCACATATATTTGGCACACAAGCAGTTCACCATCATATGTCTTCGTGAAGAGTGTGGGATCGAGGGATCGGGTTTGAAGCCTTTGCTCTTGAAGTCTTTGATCGTATCATACCAAGCGAGGAGCTTGTTTGAGGCCATCTGATGCTTTGTTTAGCTTGTACACCATATCTGGATGTTTTGGATCTTCAAAGCCGGTGGTTGAGCGTATACTTCTTCTTCAATCTTGCCGTTGAAATGCACTCTTCACATCCATTTGATATAGCAAGATGTTGTGGTGGTTAGCATAGGCTAGCAGTATGCGAATAGCTTCAAGCCTAGCCGCATGAGCAAATGTTTCATCGAAGTCAATTCCTTCAACTTGAGTATATCCTTGAGCCACAAGACGTGCTTTGTTTCTGACGACTTGACCATGCTCATCTTGCTTGTTTCGATATATCCATTTTGTTCCAATAATGTTATGCTTGCGAGGCGGGGCGCTTGACAAGTTCCCAAACATTGTTCAACAGGCTGTTGAAGTTCTTCTTGCATAGCTTGTATCCATTCAGGTTCCATAAAGGCTTCAGCTACTTTCTTGGGTTACGATATTGACACAAAGAAAAGTGCCCTGAGAAATTTGCTAGCTGTGTTGCTCTTGGCGAGTGAGTGGACCAGTGCATTGATGCTATCAATTATCTTCTCAATTTGTACTTCATTTGCAACTCGAGGATGAGCTGGATGAAGACCTTGCTCTTGCTGATCATTGTCATCATTGGGAGGATTGTCTTGATATGAGCATTGTCTTGAGTTAGTTAGGTGCGAAATGATAAGTTCCTCTTGGTTTGTGCTTGAAGGCATGATTTCACGATTCCCATCAGCTTGATAGATTATTTGGGCGGAGCTTCGTCTGATATGTACTTGGCAGGAGCTCTCTTTGTGAACCATTGGTTTCATCAAATCGCGTCCACATTTCGACGATTTTGTAGAGATAGAGGTTGAAGACTTTGTAGAGTGCGAGTCCTTTCCGTAACGAGCATGAAGCCTTCGTGAGCTTTAGGTGCAAATTTTTGACTTGTGATGGGGATCCTTGATCCAGCCCTAGCTCAAATACTCTGAAGTAGGCGACATTTGGCTTCTTGCGATAAGGAGCTCATAGGATGTTTTGTTGAGAAGCTTATGGATGTAAACACGGTTGATGGCGTGACATCTTTGTATCAATAGCTTTAGGCGGAACTTTCTTGGTGTCTTGTACTCGTCGAGCATTGTTGAGCCATCTCAATGAGGTTACTGTTCTTGCGCTCTCGATGCCATTTCTTTGAGGTGTGTATGGGCGAGAGAACTCATGAGTGATTCCATTGTATCGAGATAAAGATCAAGTCCGGTGTTCTTGAACTTCGGTCGTTGTCGCCGATATGCTTGATCTTGATGCCATAATTGTTCATGGCTCGATTGGCGAAGCGTCTGAAGACATCTTGCACTTCAGTTGTAGAAATTATGTGCACCCATGTATATCTTGAGTAGTCATCAACAATGAGGAAGCCATAGAGACAAGCGGTTGTTGTGAGGGTAGAGTAGTGAGTAGGGCCAAATAAGTCCATGTGTAACAGCTTCGAAGGGTTGAGATGTCGTCATGATTGTCTTTGAGGGTGCTTTGCCTAGTCATCTTTCCGACTGCGGGCACCACACAAATGATCCTTCTTGAACTTGACACCCTTGATGCCTATGACATGCTTCTTCTTGGCAGAAGTGTGTGTAAGTTCCTCATGCCGACATGCCCCAGCCTCCGATGCGAGCCAGACGTTGCGAAGCTTTTGCAAGAAGACATACTGACAAGCTATGGACCTGACAGCAGAAATCTACCATGTATAGATCATCTTTCCGATACCCTTCAAGACTAGAGACTTGTCGATTCCATTAGTACAAAACAGCGATATTTTCGAATAGCACAATCATGTTCAAGTCACAAAGCATCGAGAGCGGACATTAAGTTGAAACCAAGGGATTCAACAAGCATCACTTATCCATGTGTTGATCCTTTGAGATTGCAACTCTACCTAGACCCAATACCTTGCTTTTACCGATTAATCGACCAAATGTGATGTGACTCTTGTCGATGGGCGTAAGTTGAGTCCATGAGAAGACTTGATCACCGTCATATGATTAGTGCATCCGCTGTCCATAATCCATTACGAAGCATGAGGTGTCATACCCTACTGATGCAGTTAGGGGATAGGCTTCACCAAGAGTATTGTGAAGCATAAACATTTGATGGGCAAGAGGATTATTGAAGCTCGAGATCAAGATTAGGACTGATAGGATGAATGGCAAACAATTCAGGAACAAAATACATAGTGAGACCATTTGGGCATTTGATCTTGTGCCCTACAAGATGTTTTAGGTCCCACAATAGCATCGAGCGCCTTTGATTTTGGTGGAGACCCTTCCTGCAAAGAAAGTTAATTCTTCTTAACCACCCACATCGTTGAGGGTGGCTTAAATAATGAGTCTAAGTGCAGACATCTAAGAACTTGACTTTGGAGCCCTAGCAAATAGCCTTGCGGAGATGAATGATACTCATATGAATAAGCGAAAAGTTCTTAGTTCTATGAACATAGCGGTTTGAAGACTGCGCTCATATTCATAAGTTTGAGTATGGTTTCCACTGCAAAACATTGGCGTTAGGGTGACTCGGTGAGTCCTCATGCATTTGAAGCCTTTGGACCATATGGCGCCTTAGGTGCAGGGTTTGTCTTCATCCCGGTGGTGTCATGATCACATTCTTGGAAGATTCTCAAGACAACTTTTGGGAACCGGATCTTCTTCATAGGTGGTCCATTCCTGCGATTAGTACCAATATACAGCAAACACTTCACCATTCGATTCTTGAACATCTTATAGTTTGCATCAAGTGATTCATCAATGATAATAGGATTAGCACGGTAAAGCCGGATAAGGTGGATGGATCCTTTGAAGGTCCTTTGACAACCCATGTGGTTTTGGGATCTTGCTCGGGCTTCCATTAGGAACCATCAACATTCATTTTCCTCTCGAGACCAACACCCTCTTTCCTAGGGTTTGGTTCGAATCTGCTTTGAGGACATCACAAAATGTCGATGTCCTTCGGACTTTATACATCCTGTTTCAAAAATGTCTTCAACCTAGCATTTTCATCGGCAATAGTAGTGGTATCCTCCATGGAGGGTTAGTTACCACATCAGTGGTTGAAGACAATGCAATAGTATGCACGATGGAACATTCAACAACAGAGTAGCGTTATCACGCTCAAGCATTTTAGACATGGTGGTTCAAATCCATCTGGCGGGACTGATCTGTTGGCGTGAAGTGTCTCATTCTCTTTTGAAGATCTTCATGAGCCGCTCTCAATTTCTCAAGCTCTTGCTTCCTTTGAAGATAATCATAGGAGAGCTTTTCATGAGTGGTTGAGGCGTTTCATGGCGACTTTCAAGTTCTTGGTACTTAGCATGAAGATTTTTATGTCTTCAACTAGGGCGTGAGCGTGTCATTTCAGCGTCAACAGGTCATCGCTTTTGTCTAACAGTTTTGAGTATGTTCCATAGCTTTTTGTTGTTCGATTTGCAATTTTAGCAAGTGTTTTGTAGCTGGGCTTGGATTCACAATCAGAGTCATCTTCACTTGATGTTTGAAAGTAAGCATCACGTGATTTTACCTTGGCACCCGTGCCATGAAGCGATAAAGTGGGAGCAGGATCGTCCTTGTCATTAGCTTCAGCGTTGGTGTGGAAGTCATTGTCTTGATGTTGAAGATGGACTTGGCAACATAGGTTGTGGCTAGAGCCGGACTTACTAGCGCTTGGTCGGACTCCTCTTGGACTCCACCTCCGCCTCCTCGAGCGGACTCCTCCTCTGAATCCATTTCCTTGCCAACAAAAGCCACGAGCCTTGCGGATGAGCTCTTCTTATGAGATGAAGACTTTGATGAGGACTTGGAAGAAGACTTTGAAGATTTCTTCTTCTTCTTGTCATCGAATCATATTCCTTGCTCTTCTTCTTCTTCTTCTCATTTTCCCACTTGTGGACACTCGGAGATATAGTGTCAGGTTTCTTGCACTTGTGACATGTTCTCTTCTTGTAGTCATGAGTGGAAGCTTCATCATTTCTTGAGCTAGATCGTGAAGACTTTCGAAGCCCTTCTTCTTAGTGAACTTACGGAACTTCTTCACAAGCATAGCAAGTTCCTTTCCAATGTCTTGAGGATCATGAGGCTGCGGTGATTCTTCTTGAGATGAGGAAACAACTTTTGCCTTCAAAGCGCGAGTTCGGCCATAGTTGGGACCATAGATATCTCTTTTCTCGAGCTGGAACTCATGTGTGTTGAGCCTCTCAAGTATATCGAGATGGATCGAGTGTCTTGAAGTCGAGGCGTTCTTGTATCATGAGGGCAAGGGTGTCAAAGGAGCTGTCAAGTGATCTCGGTAGTGTCTTGCGATTTCATGCTTGGTAATCTCGGTGGCGCCGAAACCGCGAAGCTCATTTGTGATGTCGGTGAGGCGATCAAGCGTGAGCTGGACATTTTCATTGTCGTTTCTCTTGAAGCGGTTGAAGAGGTTCTGAAGAAGAACGATCCTTTGATCTCTGGGTTGAGGCATGCCGTTGACCTTGGATAGCCAGTCCCGGACTAACCCGGCGTTTCGAGCACTCCTGCGGCCATCTTGTCCTTTGGTCGGATGACCACAGAGATGATGTTCTTGGCGGTAGAGTCGGTTGAATGAACTTCTTGACATCAGCGGGTGACACCTTCACGGTTTGGGAGCGCCGTTCTTGACGACATACCAGGAGTCGACATCAATGGCTTCAAGATGCATGCGCATCTTATTCTTCGATAGGGATATTGAGTTCCATCGAACAGGGGCAAGCAGCGGAGACTTTGATTATCCTGCGATCGACATAGCTAAAACTCCGGTGGTTAAAGCGAATCACACGAGAACAAGGGAGTACCTTGCTCGATACCAATTAAGTGCTAGTTATCGTTGGGGGGGTGAATAGGCGATTTTATGAAAGTCTTCAAAACATGGAAGTTTGAAGACAAACAATAAAATGACCTAATTGATATGCAGCGGAAGATAAACTACAACAAGCAAACCATAGTCAAGTATGCAATAATGTGAAAGTACAAAGACTAATAGCAGCTTAGTAGTAAGGATCGGGATGGAAGATAGTATGAAGCCAACCAACGATAGTAGTCAAGAAATGAATTCAAGCGAGTGCGACAAATAGGCAATGACTTCACGAAGACAAACTCTAAGTAAAGGGAGGAGAGGATAGAACCGGTCACTTGTTGAAGACCACGAGTTTGTTGGACCAGTTCGATTCTTTGCGACAAGCTATGCGTGCAGTTAGGGAGGCTGAGATTCAACTCGGAAGACCGCGTCTTCACCTTATTCCCCTTGAGCTAAGGACACACGGTCCTCGCCCAATCACTCTGGTAAGTCTTCAAGGTAGACTTGAACCTTCACGAGACTTCGTTCACGGCGATCCACAATGACTCTTGGATGCTCGAGCGGCGCCCTAACATTGGAGGATTCACAGTCCTCAAGTGTAATAAGTCTTGAGTCCTTGTGAGACGAGAAAGACTTGATGATGCCTAACACTCTTTGGCTCTGGGTGTTTGGGCTTTGTCCTGCAAGATTTCTCTCTCTCAAAAGCTTGAGGTGGGTTGCTCTCAAGCGACAAAAGCCGTGCACTAACTCTGAGCAGCCACCAATTTATGGTGTGGGGTGGGCTATTTATAGCCACTAGGCAACCCGACCTGATATGTCGAAATGACCACAGGTCACTAAAGGCGACGACGTGTTCCAACGGTCAGATTTCAAACACACACGACAACTTTACTTGGGCTGAGCAAAGGTGACTCATTCAGCTCTGGATAAGATTTGCTCTCATTGTCTTCGCTCGAAGACATAGGTGTCGAGGAAGCTGATCGTAGCCCACGAACACCTATGGGACCTGGATCCCTTGTGGTTTGGAGGGGGGCGGAGATTGCACAAAGCGGATCGAGGTGATGCACGAGCAGATTTACCCAGCTTGGAGCTCTCATGGAGATAATACTCCTACTCACCTTTGTGGATTATATTGTGTTCTTGCTAGGGAGCAATGAGGGCTGCAAAACCTAGCTCGAGTGTGTGTGTGAGTTGGATGGACTAAGTTGGAGCGGGCAGACCCTTTCTCGTTGCACTTGGGCCTCCTTTTATAGGCACAAGGGTCACCACATGTGGCAAGTAGGGAAGGGTAAGATAGTAAAAACATAGGTTGGTACACGCTTTATACAGTGTACAATAATATATACCTAACTCTGTGGCAAGGGACAAGAGTCATCAATGCCCGTCTCGATCGCCCGAAACGATTAATGAGAGACCGTCAAGTGCGCCTCCGTTTGCCATGATGGTAGCTTATTAGCGCGCTTATCGCTGCTCCCGGTGGCTGCCTGACCCGTCGACCACGCGATGCTTGGGAGAGCCCGTGGTGACACGTTGGCGGGTGGCTGGGGCGAGAGAGATGAAGAGAGGTCACTTGGCATGGCCGAGTACCTTGCCTTGACAAGGTTCTTGTCGGCCTTCGGGCTTATCGCTCACCAAGCCTTCCGACAAGCTCCTCTTGCGGGGCCTTATTCCTTCGGCGCCTTGAGTGGCCTTCCGGCAAGCTCCTCTTGCGGGGCCTTGATTACTTTGTTCTTGAATGGCTCCAAAGGGCGGCTGAGATCTTAGCGGTCATCGAGGCCAGCCACTGCCGCGAGGTGCTACAACTGCCCGTGCGAGTTGGGATACTAGGGTACCCCTACTATAGTACCCGGCAGGAGCCCGCACTGGGCCACACTGGCCTTGAGCTCTGTTGGGCCGGGCCCAAAGCATCTGCAGACGCATGGTCTTGATTCTGCCGTTATTAGCCTTGGACCCACCATGCCTCCCGAGCGTCACGCACGCAGGGGCGTGGCGTCGTGGGGAAGATCGTGGGGGCTTTCTTTAATGGAAAAATCGAAGCTTGCGTCCCTCCCCCCTTTATAGCGCGGGGAGCAGGCGGGCACCACTGCCCTCATTGTCACATGAAAACCCCGTCGCTTTCCTTCCTTCTCGAGCCCAAAGAGCAGCGCTCCGCCCCTTCCATGCCACGGTGCCACTGCGCCGTCGACCTCCTCCACCACCTCCTCCTATGGCTCAGCCGAGCAAGGGAAAAGCGTGAAATCGGCCGGCCTTGGCTTCATGGCCGCTGCGGAAGGCAAGCGCCCTCTTGACCCCTGCTTGGGAAGGGCATGGGGCTGTACTATCTCTTACAGTGGCGGCAGGCGCACCAGCGCACGAGGTTATCTCCCCGCCACGTCCAGATAAGGTCTCCATGGTACCCCTTTTCACGATTTTCTTCCACTGCGGGCTCTGCCCGCCCTTTCTAATTCTTCTGCGATGTCATGAACACATATGGCCTCCGCCTCCTTGACTTCACCCCAACGCCATCCTCATCATGGCCGTTTTCACTTTACCTCTGCGAGAATTTTGTCGGGGTCCATCAAATGTCGCACTCTTCGCCACTACTTCTCACCCGCATAGAGAGGAGGCCGCTTGGGAGGAATTGCATGGACCTCTAGGATCGGCAAGAAGAGCGTGTCTTGACGAGAGTTGCGCAGCAAGTGGGAGGGTGGAGAGCTGGCGGTGTTGGATCTTAGAGGAGGAGCCACACCTTTCACGCCTGCGCGGACCCCCATAGTTGGCGGCAGCGATTGGAGCAACTTGGCGGGAGGGCGACAAGTTGAAGATTGCCGTGACTAGGATTTTGCGTCTTGACAGCGAGGGCTTCTTGTAGGAAGCGATTGAGTGCGGACTTCGCCGCGCCGCATTGCGCCTTGCGAGGAGAGGGAGGCCTGCAGGAATTCCAAGCGGCGGACATCATGAGGCTGCGCCGGGTTTGGTGGAATTTTACTACCTTGGAGCTTGGCGGCATCTGCGGGGTTGTTCAAGCTGAAGCGGATAACCGGGTGGTGCATGTTGCGGGGAGTTGTGCCCTTGTGCAACAACTGCGTCGCTTGACAACATCCAGCGATAATGCCGTTGTGCGATTCCCATGGAATCGTTCCAACAGCGAACCGCCCGACGGCGTCGTGCAGCAGTTCTTCGACAACGGTTGAAGTGCCGATCCGCGCCCGACGGCGGCGGCTCACCCATGACACCTGCTTGATCGGGAGATGGCGCGCGCCGCCCGAGTTGGAGGAGGCTGCGAGGCTGCTGCCGCCCGGCATATTTGGATTCAGCTGTCGAGGCGGAGGCGGCGGCCGTAACAAGCCTTGCCGCGAGAAGAGTTCGTCGCCGAGGAGGCGGGACCGAACCCGTCGGCGAGGCGGCGAGCCTGCAGGCGCTTCTCCTCCGCCGTCAAGTAGCTTGCGCAGGGGAGCCGCTGCCCGCCAGGAGGCGTCTCCGTGAAGGCTGGAGAAGTGGCGGGGCACATCTGGTCCAACAACCGCCTCGCCCGCCCAGCCGCGCTCCACCGCGGCAAACCTTTGTTGCAGCGGGGCGCCTCATTCCGCCCGCGCCCAGGTGCGAGGTCTTCAGGTCGCGGTCCCCACCCGCCAAGCATCAGGAATCTTCTCCCCCAATCCGTCGTGGGGGGCGGAGTTTGATCTCTCCGTCCTCAGCTCAGGAAGAAGAGGAAGAGTAAGATCTTGTCGTTGCTACTTGTAATCTTCTAATTTATTGCTTTATCTTATATCGGTGATTTCACTCTGAACCTTCTCCTTGAGGACACTAGCTCGGAGGCGTCGAAGAGGCCAAGACTCCGGTGGTGGAATCGTCTCGAGATGACTCCCCTGTGGCAACAGGGGCACGTCAGGACTCCTTGCGGATCCGGCAACCCTTCATGAGCAGCCCAGGCTGGCCCAGCGTAAGTGTTTGGTTTACTTTTCGTGGTTGGGTGTGCTTGGGTGCTCCTCCGTCACTAATATCTGGTTTGTTGAATCTTGTAGGAGCGAGCAGCCACATCAGGGAAGCAGGAGGCTACTCCAGGAGTCCAGCCTCATCGAGGAAGCTCGGAGGTTACCCCGAAATTCTGCTCGTTTCAACTCGCCACCAAGGAGAATTCTCCGCCAAGGGGCGCCCTCGGCAAGGAGGCCTCTCAGACAAGGGGATCTTCTCCGGCAAGAGGCAGCGCCGACAACCCTCGATGGTGGAGACGCTGACAGCAGACCCTCTGGGTAATCTTCTTGTTTGAGAATTTCCCTTGGGTTCTTTTCTTACATTCTTCCCTTTGAACATTACGCTTGACTTGAGCTTTCTTCTTGACCATCAGATCCATCTGCGGAGATCCGATGGGCTGAAGGCTGCCGGCGAGAGGGCCTTCATGCAGCGAAAATGTCGCGCCGCCAACATGGAGGAGAATTTGCGTGGGCAGCAGCCTTGAGCCGCCAAGGCTCTTGGCGCGGGCTGGGAGAATCTGGCGATCGCCTTGCAGCCCTGAGGCCGAGGAGGCGTCGGCTACACCGACCGCCGATCCTCCCGCTCACGATGCGCGCAGGACTCCAAGAGCCCAGATCCGGCGCCTACACGAAGGCGGCGAGGTGTCTTTATTAAGCTCCCATGGGCATCAAGCTCCAGGCCTTGCCGGCGAAGGAGACCTTGATCAGAAGCCCTTGCCTCCCCGAGCTGTCATTGGTTGATGCCCAGCGCAGCGGCGAGTGAGCTGAGGAGGAGCTGCTAAGGAGGTTCTTTGTCGCTCTACGCGCCGACAAGCCAAGCTGGAGTCGAGGGCGCTTGTCGCGAGGCGGGGCTGACTTGAAAGCGAGAAAGAGCTCCGGCCAACAAAGACTCTCCGGGATATAGCGGGCGGGGCAGCTTCTTGAGGCGCCGCAGCCTTCATCTTGGAGAAGGGCGAGGTCGAGGAGCAGCGAGGCTTGCGGCGAGAAGCTCTTCAGCGGGAAGGTGGTGGCGCGGAAGATCAACCTCGACAGCTATGAGGAAGATCTCGCTTCTTGAGCAAGCGATTAGCGAGCCACTTCAAGAGGCAAAGGATCTTGCCGCGGCTGCCGAGTCGTAAGAAGGAGCTGGAGGCGGTGGCTCAGCTGGAGTCCACCCTCCAGAAAAAGCGCGAGAAGTCACCCGGGTTGAGCCTTGGCCTTGAGAAGGGCGCCTACACCCTCGGCGAGCTGCAAGGTCGCTTCTTTGAAAAGATCAAGGAGATCGATGCGCCAAGGGCGTCAAAGGCGGATCTGGAGCTGACCTGACCACCACAGCGGAGGCGTTGAATGGCGTAAGGAGGCGGAAAGCGGGCACTGTTGGAAAAGATCAAAGCCACCAGGAGTTCTTTGTCGAATCTTTGTGACCGCCAGAACAATCTCGAGATAGCATAATGCAGGGACGAGAAGGTCTTGTGGACCTTTGGCTGGCATCCATAATGGTGATGGAGTTGGGGATAGCCGGATCTTGGGTACTCACCGGCGAGAACCTCCAACCCAGCGTCAAGCTCAGCCTATTCTTCAAAGGCGTCTTGTGGGTCTCCAGACTCGGGAGGAGATCCCAAAGCAGGTGGCGGAGGAGTCGCGCCAAGTCTGCGAGGAGCTCTCGAAGGTGTTGATGAAGGTGGCCTTCCGCAACAGAGCGTCGACTTCACCAAAGTCCTCAAGTCCCTGCCTCCATCCGCTGACGTTGAAGCGCTCAATGCCCTTATCGCACCATTGTGGGACGGGGTGGCGGAGTCAGAAGGCTCGATGGCGACCGCGTGGATTAGGCCGCCAAGCTTATCTTTCCCTTGTCAGCTGTAGATCATGTTTGGGTGAAAAATCTATTAGATCGCGACAAGTTATTATGTAATATTCACTATCTTAGGCAATCGAATGCAATGTTATTTCCTTTACTCGATTCCTTCCTTGTATGTTTATACCCTCGCTTTTAGGGGAACTTGTCGGTCGAACACCTTTGCGCTTGGCCTGAGTCGGAACTTCAACGACTTCTTGGCGATGCCGTCTCCGACAAGCAACCTTATGCAACTAGTTCTGACACACTTAAGTTGTTGAGCGGACTCGAAACAAAGTAAGAGCGCAAGCTAGTCACGAGTCGGTTCCTCGGCGCATGGAGTTTTCCATACAAAAGTACTATCGTTCGAGGAAGATAACTTAAAAATTTAAAACTGATCGTTTAAACTTAGCAACTTAGCTTCTCTGTTGTCCATTTCGGCAAGCAGCAGTTCCTCGGCGGCGCTTGGCAGCCCACACTATTATCTTCTCCTTCCCCCGGTTAACTTCGTGGGTGGATGAACTATCTTCTTGTTTGAGAAGAAAGAAGAAAATAAAGTTATGGAGCCTAGTGGCTCGTTATAAACTTACCGGGTGTGGATGCTGCACAAAATGTTAGTAAACACATGCATATAAGATTATGAGATCATGTATTGACAAGTTATGCGCAACACATAGGCTTCTTGATGCGAGTGCTGCGCGGCTTTGTACAAAAGGATTACATGCAAGCAATGACAAGACTTGTACAAAGAGTGGTTGCGGCAGGTCCGGCATCAGCCTTATGGGTAAAACTTGCGAAGATGCTCTATATTCTAGGAATTGCTCACGGAGCCATCTTCGGTCTCAAAGGCGGACAACGCCGGGCCTAGTGACTTCGTTTCACTCGATAAGGGCCTTCCCACTTGGCGTCAACATTTGGAATTCTTGGCGGACTGAACATGCGAAGAACAAGGTCGCCTTCCTCGAAGCCTACTGCGTTAACTGCGGCTATGGTAGCGGCGCAAAGCTTGCTGATAACGAGCAGCTCGTCTGACCTTTGAAGGCGATCTTCCTCGAGGCAGCGCGTCATCTTATCATGCTGCTCTTGCTCAACTCATCATAGCGAGCACTTGTGGTGACCCGTATCTGAGTTCCTTGGGGAGAACTGCCTCTGCTCCATAGACTAGGCGAAAGGTGTGCGGCGGTGGCTCGATTTGGCGTCGTCTGATCGACCAAAGAACCACCGGCAGCTCCTCGATCAATTTCTTCCACACTGCGCACTGTCGAAAGTTACGGTCTTGAGTCCCGCAGCACTTGAGCGTTTGCTCTCTCACCTTGACCGTTGCTTCTCGGATGAGCAACGAAGCAAAGCAGATTTTGGCGCCAAGATCTTGGGCGTCTTGCATGAAGGTGCGGCTCGTGAAGCTGTGTGCCGTTGTCGGTGATGATCGGTTAGGAATCCCAAAGCGGCAAACAATTGACTTGAAGAACTTATCTGAGACTATCTGTCACCTTCCTCCTTGGTTCCACTTCCGGCCACTTTGTGAACTTGTCGATTACAGCGTACAAGTACTCAAAGCCCCGACCTTCGGGGAAAGGGCGAGATGTCGAGCCCGGCCGAAAGGGCCGGGATAAAGGGATTATGCTGGAGAGCTTGAGCTGGTTGGTGTATCTGTTTGGAATGGAGCGAGGCACGCTTCACACTTGGTTACTTGTGGGTTGCATCTGGAGGGCTTCGGCGAGAAGAAACCTTCGGAAAGCTTTGCGGCAAGTGCTCTTCGCCAATGTGGTGCCCACATATGCCTCCATGTATCTCGCCAACAACTTACATCCATCTTCCGGCAAATACACTTCAATTTCACACCGTTGAGTCTTCTTACATGCAGGATGTTGTCAACAAACTGATACATACTTATTTGCCGGGCTACTTTTCGCTTCTTCTTGCTCTCGGGAAGTTCTCACATGCGAAGGAAATGGGCGATTTGCTGCGCCCATCTTTGGAGCACGTGGCTCGACAACAAGGACCAAAGGCTCATCTACCTTTGTGGGAACATTAGCTTCCCGGCAGAACACGTAGTTCTGCGGAGCTTGATGTTCCCGGCAAGCTTGCGGAGCAAAGCTTGTCGGGCGTCTGCTTCAGCGAGACAAACCACGGGGGTTTGTCGGAATGAACTGCTCCTCGGTGATATTGTATTGATTTTAGGGACCTTCTTGGCGGCGGCTCGGGGGCTCTGCTTGGGAAAGTAGTCGCCGAAACCAATTTTCTCTTCTTGCTCATCATTGTTCACGGTGTTACGGTTGGTTGAGTCAGCTTGAGCACAAAATTCCTGGTTCCACGGGTAACTTAAGTGCGGCACATTTGGAGAGGCCATCAGCTATATCATTACGAGCTCTTGGAAGTGTTCCATTTGCGAGGCCTTCAAAGTGCTCTTCTAGCTTTCTCACTTCATCGGCGTATGCTTCCATCAGCGGACTCGATAATCTTTATTTACTTGGCGGACGACAAGTTGCGAGTCCCCGACAATGAGCTTCTTGATCCCAAGGTCTACGCAATCCACGAGACCGGCAAGCAAACCTTCATACTCTGCGGTATTGTTTGTTGCTTGTTCCTTAGGAAAGTGCATCTGGACTATGTACTTGAGGTGCTCTCCGGTGGAGTGCGATAAGTAGACCACCGCACGGTGCCTTGACGAAAGCACCATCAAAGTACATCAACCACTCTTTATTTGCCTCTTTGGCGGGGATGCTCGTCTCTGGAATTTCTTCATCTTGCGTTGGCGTCCATTCAGCTATGAATTCTGCCAATGCTACTGCTTTGAATAGTTGAAGTGCTTTCAAACTTGAGGCCAAAGCTTGGCAGTTCGAGTGCCCACTCGACAATTCTGCTGTTGCTTACGGATTTTGTAATATCCTTTTCAGCGGAAGCAGTGACAACTGTTATCTCATGTGCTTGGAAGTAATGGCGTAGCTTTCTCGAGGCCATGAGGAGGCGAAAAGCAATTTTGCATGCAGTACCTTGACCTAGCCCCTTGCGGAAGGGCCGACAAAGTAAAGCTGGGCTGCACCATCTTCTTACGTGTCTTATGCAACCTGCGCTGATCTGTCCTTATCGGGACGAGCTTGTGGCGAAGCCCCTTGCTTGTCGCTGGATCGTCTGCCTCGGTTGCGGCTCATCATCGCCTCCCTCTCTGCTACTAACGCAGCACTAACCACTTGATTGGTTGCCGCTATATCTGCAACAACTTCTCTTGTGGCCTAGGTGCGACAAGTATTGGAGTGGAGGGCAGGGTATCTCTTCAAGTCTGCGGCGCAGCCTCCGCTTCGAGTCCATTTCATTGGACCTGCCTTTTCAAAATCTTGAAAAGCGGCGAGGCGCGCTCAGCAGACTTAGAGATGAACCTCTTGAGAGCAGCCACATAAACGGCAAGCCTTACGACATCCTTGGCGCTTTGGTGCTTAATCTGCTCAATGGCCTTGATCTTGTCGGGATTGGCTTCAATTCCCAGCTGAGACACAAAGAACCGAGAAGCTTGCGGAAGGGACTCAAACACGCACTTCTCGGGGTTGAGCTTGAGGTTGATCTTGTGCAGATTGCAAATGTTTCATCAAATCCTGAACGAGTTGCTTTGTCCTTGCTCTTGACCACTATGTCATCCATGTAGGCTTCTACATTTACGTGTATTTGTGGCTCGAAGGCATCATGGACTACTCTTGCAAAGGTTGAACCGACATTCTTTAAACGAAAGGCATCCGTATGAAGCGATCGTGCCACATGGTGTAATGAATGCGGTTTCTCTTCATCCTCTTACGCCATGAAGATCGATGGTATCCTGAATATGCATCAAGAAATGAAAGCAGGTCACATCCAACCGTGGAGTCAACAATCTGGTCGATCTGCGGCAAAGGGAAATGGGTCTTTGGGACAAGCTTTATTAACATCAGTGAAGTCGATACAAAGTCTCCATTTCCCATTAGCCTTGCGTACAACTACCGGATTGGCCAACCACGTGGGATGGAGGACTCCTCTGACAAGCCCTGCTGCTTCCAATTTCTTGATTTCTTCTGCTATGAACTCTTGGGCTCCTTTGCTGTTTCCTAACTTTTTGCTTGGCGGGGCGCGTGAGGACGGACAGCTAGGTGGTGCTCAATTACTTTCACAGGAACACGGGGATGTCGGATGGTTGCCATGCAAACACATCGACATTAGCCGCGAGGAAAGCAACGAGCTCGCCTTCCTATTTAGGATCAAGCGTGGCTTGATGGTGAAGGTACCACCAGTGCCGTCCTCCATGGCGGGCACCTTCTTGGTCTTGGCGGAGCTGCCATCGTCTTCTTGCACTTGCGGTGGAGCTCGATGGTGCGTCCTCGGCGGTGGCGCATCACTCCGAAGAGTGCGCTTGCGGAGTGGGCATGCGAGCTCTTGCGGACTTGGTGGTCTTCTTCTTCCCCTCGGGAGCTTCAGCGGCAAGTGGTTTGCTATCTGTTGCGGCTGCTGCATCGGTAAATCTTGTCGGCGAGATAAGCGCATCCTTCTTGTCGCCATGGACAGAAATAGCGCTTATCGGGCGGGCATCTTAGTAGGTTGTAAGCATAATGAGAAGCGGCCATGAACTTGGCGAGTCTGGGCGACCAAGTATGCCATTGTAGAGGCAATGGGAAATCGGCAGCGTCAAGCGTGACCCTCTCGGTTTGAAGTTGAGCTCGCTGCGAATGTTACCGACAGCGTGATCTTCCCTTTGGGCTTGCTCCTTCTGGGTTGATTCCTTGGAAAGTGCCGGTTTCTTGAGCTCATTGTCGAGGATTTGAAGTTTACGGAGTCTGCGAGAGGAGATCAAGTTCAGGCGGCCCGCCGTCAACCAACATTTTGTGACCTTGAGGTTGCGGATCGTTGGAGACACCAACATCGGCAAGCACCCGACCACGATGATGCGATCGGGGTGATCCTCAACGTCAAAAATGATGGGCGTGCTGGACCACTTGAGGAGGTTTGCGTGACTCTATGGATGTTTACGCGCATTGACCTCTCGCATCCATTGCTTGAGTTGGCGGTCGAGGTATGCGAAGAGCGCACCACCGTCAATGCAAAGGACCTCCGTTGCCTACGGAACTCCTGCTCGTCGGCTTCGCCGTCTTCCATGTCCTCGTCATCTTCATCTTCGTCTTCTTCCTTGTCGCGGCGGCGGGAGTGCATCACCTTGCCCTTTGCTTGGCCTTGCCTTGGCGTCCTCCCGGCCGGGTCTCTTCTTACTTGCTGCACCTGCACCTTCTGGGCCTTCTCCTTGTCTCGGCCTTTCGTATTCAGCTTTACGTGCTCAACAAGCTGCTCGACTTTCTTGCAGCTCTGGAGATCGTGGTCCTTAGTGCGGTGGATCTTCTGATCTTGCTTGTTGGGCTGTCGGGCTTGTCGTGGCCGCCACAACTTGGCGGTCGTCGTAACAACCTCCTTGCGGAGTCGCTAGCCTTAGCCTTGCCGGCGCCTCCTCCGCTGCCTGGGCTGCTCGACAACTAGTACTTCTTGGTTTTCTTCTTTACATTGTTTTGCATGGCTCTTCCTTGCAGGCGATCTCCTCCTTGTCGGACTCTGCTCCCACATTCTCTCACAGGAGTCTTCTTCCTTCTTGTAGCGTTCACACTTGTCGGCCAGGCGTGAGGCTCGCTGGCGTCTTTCACTTTGCACATCGCCATCTCCTCCCTCATCCAGCGGTTTCGTACATTACGATGAAATGCAGCGATCACCTTGGCGGGGTGGGCGTGCAGGATGTTGTAGTGCACTCGACTGAATCTCTGGATGAACTTGCGGGGACTCTCCCTCATACAGGCAAGCAGGTGGAGTCACTCTCACAGCCATGAGGCTTGTGGCCGCTGTGAAAGGCGCCAACAAACTGGTGGCACAAATCTGCCAGAAGAAATAGAGCCATCCGGCAAGTGCATGAGCCAAGATCGGCGTTTGGCTTGAGCACGGGGGAAAGTAGTTGGCGAGGATCTTGTCGTCTCGTCCCCGCAGCCTGCACCGCGATGGTGTAGATCTTGAGAACTTCGATGGGTGTGTCCTGCCATCATACTTCTCGGCACATCTGGTTTGAAGTTTTTCTTGTTGGGCCACGGACTTGCCGCAGCTCACGAGTGAGCAGGGGCAACCCACCGCGTCTGACAAGTCGCTGGTTCCCTGGCGCATGCATATCAACGATGGGCCGCGGCGTTGGTCGGATTAACGGCGCTTCTCTTGGCGCTTCGATCTGGTTGGCGTCTTCTTCTGCCGTTCTCGAAGAACTTGGCGTTAGTCGCGACGAGCTCGCGGATCCGGCAACGTTGTGGAAGTCGCTGTCGAGGTGGATCGGTGAGTCGGCGATCTTAGCCATCGGGAAGGGAGTGCGCGGTGGCTGCACCCCGCAAGTCTCGTCACCATCGGCTCGTGCCTTGTCGCCTTGCAGCGTGAGAGGCGCTTAGTTGCCATGAGCGTCGCCGTTAGCAAAGCCGATGAGGCTCGGATTGTAGCCCTCCATTACGTCGACCTTGTCGGCCGTTGGAGGTAGTCTAAGTAGCTGTGCTCTTGCCAAAGGCTTACGCTGGTGTGGTGGGTGGCAATGGAGTGCGTGGCGAGGAGCAGGATGTGCTGGACTCTAACCAAGTTAGGAGGCAGCATCCTCCCAGCGACCGTACTCCACTAAATCTGCCGACATCTTTGAGGTGCATGCGGGTCTCGAGGCCTCGGGATCCTCCAGCTTGGCCTTGATCCAGCGGCGTATGGTGCCGCGAGCATCATGATCTTTGTCGGTCCGCGCCTCTGAGAAGGAATAGCGGTGCGGACTCGGACGCGGCCGGCATCTCGCTGCCTTGTCCTTGGACTGGCGGCGTTGTGGGCTCTCTCGGCAGCCCGGTTCCTCCGGCGTTTCCCCACCACAGCAGCTCCGGTGGTGGACTTGAGGCCAAAGCTTGACAGTTCCGAGTGCCCACTCGACAATTCTGCTGCTGCTTCCGGATTTTGTAATATCCTTTTCAGCGGAAAGCTTAGTGACAACTGTTATCTCATGTGCTTGGAAGTAATGGCGTAGCTTTCTCGAGGCCATGAGGAGGCCGAAAAGCAATTTTTGCATGCAGTACCTTGACCTAGCCCCTTGCGTAAGGGAACCGACAAAGTAAATGGGGCGCTGCACCATCTTCTTTCGTGTCTTGTCGCAACCTCGCTGATCTGTCCTTGTCGGGACCGAGCTTGATGGCGAAGCCCTTGCTTGTCGCTGGATGCGCTCGCCTCGGTTGCCGGCTCATCATCGCCTCCTCTCGCTACTAACGCAGCACTAACCACTTGATTGGTTGCCGCTATATACAGCAGCAACTTCTCTTATGGCCTAGGTGCGACAAGTATTGGAGTGGAGGACAGGTATCTCTTCAAGTCCTGCAGCGCAGCCTCCGCTTCGAGTCCATTTCATTGGACCTGCCTTTTCAAAATCTTGAAAAGCGGCGGTAGCGCTCAGCAGACTTAGAGATGAACCTGCCGAGAGCAGCCACGCAACCGCAAGCCTTCGACATCTTTGGCGCTTTGGTGCTTCAATCTGCTCAATGGCCTTGATCTTGTCGGGATTGGCTTCAATTCCCGCTGAGACACAAAGAACCCGAGAAGCTTGCGGAAGGGACTCCAAACACGCACTTCTCGGGGTTGAGCTTGAGGTTGATCTTGTGCAGATTTGCAAATGTTTCATCCAAATCCTGAACCAGAGTTGCTTTGTCCTTGCTCTTGACCACTATGTCATCCATGTAGGCTTCTACATTTCTGTGTATTTGTGGCTCGAAGGCATCATGGACTACTCTTGCAAAGGTTGAACCGACATTCTTTAAACCGAAAGGCATCCGTATGAAGCAGTACGTGCCACATGGTGTAATGAATGCGGTTTTCTCTTCATCCTCTTCTGCCATGAAGATCTGATGGTATCCTGAATATGCATCAAGAAATGAAAGCAGGTCACATCCAACCGTGGAGTCAACAATCTGGTCGATACGCGGCAAGGGAAATGGGTCTTTGGGACAAGCTTTATTAACATCAGTGAAGTCGATACAAAGTCTCCATTTCCCATTAGCCTTGCGTACAACTACCGGATTGGCCAACCACGTGGGATGGAGGACTCCTCTGACAAGCCCTGCTGCTTCCAATTTCTTGATTTCTTCTGCTATGAACTGTTGGCGCTCCTTTGCTGTTTCCTAACTTTTTGCTTGCCGGGCGCATGAGGACAGACAGCTAGGTGGTGCTCAATTACTTTCACAGGAACACGGGGATGTCGGATGGTTGCCATGCAAACACATCGACATTCGCCGCAGAAAGCAACGAGCTCGCCTTCCTATTTAGGATCAAGCGTGCAGCGATGGTGAAGGTACCACCGGTGCCGTCCTCCTTGGCGGGCACCTTCTTGGTCTTGGCGGAGCTGCCATCGTCTTCTTGCACTTGCGGTGGAGCTCGATGGTGCGTCCTCGACGGTAGCGCATCACTCCGAAGAGGTGCGCTTGCCGGAGTGGGCATCAGAGCTCTTGCCGGACTTGGTGGTCTTCTTCTTCCCCCGGGAGCTTCAGCGGCAAGTGGTTCGCTATCTGCGGCTGCTGCATCGGTAAATCTTGTCGGCGTGAGATAAGCACATCCTTCTTGTCGCCATGGACAGAAATGGCGCTTATCGGGCGGGCATCTTGAGTAGGTTGTAAGCATAATGAGAGGCGGCCATGAACTTGGCGAGTCTTTGGGCGGCCAAGTATGCCATTGTAGGGCAATGGGAAATCGGCAGCGTCAAGCGTGACCCTCTCGGTTTTGAAGTTGAGCTCGCTGCCGAATGTTACCGCAAGCGTGATCTTCCCTTTGGGCTTGCTCCTTCTGGGTTGATTCCTTGAAAGTGCCGGTTTCTTGAGCTGTTGTCGAGGATTTGAAGTTTCTGGAGTACTGCAGAGGAGATCAAGTTCAGGCCGGCCCCGCCGTCAACCAACATTTTTGTGACCTTGAGGTTGCGGATCGTTGGAGACACCAACATCGGCAAGCACCCGACCACAGTGATGCGATCAGGGTGATCCTCAACGTCAAAAATGATGGGCGTGCTGGACCACTTCAGAGGTTTGCGTGACTCTATGGATGTTTCTGCCGCATTGACCTCTCGCATCCATTGCTTGAGTTGGCGGTGCGAGGTATGCAGAGACGCACCACCGTCAATGCAAAGGACCTCCGTTGCCTTCTGGAACTCCTGCTCGTCAGCTTCATCGTCTTCCATGTCCTCGTCATCTTCATCTTCGTCTTCTTCCTTGTCGCGGCGGCGGAGGTCATCACCTTGCCCTGCTTGGCCTTGCCTTGGCGTCCTCCCGGCCGGGTCTCTTCTTACTTGCTGCACCTGCACCTTCACAGGCCTTCTCCTTGTCTCGGCGCTCGTATTCAGCTTTACAGTAGCTCAACAAGCTGCTCGACTTTCTTGCAGCTCTGGAGATCGTGGTCCTTAGTGCGGTGGATCTTCTGATCTTGCTTGTTGAGCTGTCGGGCTTGTCGGCCGCCACAACTTGGCGGTCGGCGTCGGGGCAACCTCCTTGCCGGAGTCGCTAGCCTTAGCCTTGGCGCCTCCTCCGCTGCGGACTGCTCGACAACTAGTACTTCTTGGTTTTTCTTCTTTTGTTGTTTCGCGCGGCTCTTCCTTGCAGGCGATCTCCTCACTGTCGGACTCTGCTCCCACATTCTCTCTGGGAGTCTTCTTCCTTCTTCAGTAGCGTGCACACTTGTCGGCCAGGCGTAGGAGCTCGTGGCGTCTTTCACTTTGCACATCGCCATCTCCTCCCTCATCCAGCGGTTTCGTACATTCGATGAAATGCACCGATCACCTTGGCAGGGGTGGACGCGTCACGGGATGTTGTAGTGCACTCGATGAATCTCTGGATGAACTTGCGCGAGGACTCTCCCTCCTTCGGGCAAGCAGGTGGAGGTCACTCTCCAGCCATGAGGCTTGTGGCACCTGTGAAGGCGCCAACAAACTGGTGGCACAAATCTGCCCAAGAAGAAATAGAGCCATCCGGCAAGTGCATGAGCCAAGATCGGCGTTTGGCTTGAGCACCGGGGAAAGTAGTTGGCGAGGATCTTGTCGTCTCGTCCCCGCAGCCTGCACCACGATGGTGTAGATCTTTGAGGAACTCGATGGGTGTGTCCTGCCATCATACTTCTCCGGCACATCTGGTTTGAAGTTTTTCTTGTTGGGCCACCGGACTTGCCGCAGCTCACGAGTGAACGCAGGGCAACCCACCGCATACGGCAAGTCGCCTGGTTCCCCTGGCGCATGCATATCAACAGTGGGCCCGGCGCGTTGGTCGGATTGACGACGCGCTTCTCTTCGGCGCTCGATACGGGTTCGAGCGTCTTCTTCTTGCCGTTCTCGAAGAACTTGGCGTTGGTCGCGACGAGCTCGCGGATCCGACGACGCTGTGGAGTCGCTGTCGAGGTGGATCCGGCGAGTCGGCGATCTTGGCCATCGGGAAGGGGAGTGCACGGTGGCTGCACCCCCGCAAGTCTCGTCACCATCGGCTCGTGCCTTGTCGCCTTGCCGCGGCTGAGAGGCGCTTGGTTGCCGCAGAACGTCGCCGTTGGCAAAGCCGATGAGGCTCTGGATTGTGGCCCTCCATTCGTCGACCTTGTCGGCCGTTGGAGGGTAGTCTAGAAGTAGCTGTGCTCTTGCCAAGGCTTCTGCTGGTGTGGTGGGTGGCAATGGAGTACGTAGCGAGGAACGGGATGTGCTCGGACTCCTAACCAAGTTAGGAGGAGCAGCATCCCTCCCAAGCGACCGTACTCCACTGCATCGACATCTTTGAGGTGCATGCGGGTCTCGAGGGCCTCGGGATCCTCCAGCTTGGCCTTGATCCAACGGCGTATGGTGCCGCGAGCATCATGATGTTGTCGGTCCCGCGCCCCTGAGAAGGACGCGTGCGGACTCGGACGCCGACGCCCTCGCTGCCTTGTCCTTGGACCTGGCGGCGTTGTAGGGCTCTCTCGGCGACGCGGTTCCTCGCTTGGCGTTCCCCCACCACCGACAGCTCCGGTGGTGGTGGGTTCGACAGCAGACGGCTCTGCTGCTGTCAAGACTTCTTCTTGGCGCCATGTTGACGAAGATGTTGATGAAGCTGCTCGTGTGACCGCCGGATCGGGTTCACGCAGCCTCGACGCCCCCTACCTAGCGCGCCAAAGATGTCGGGGAAGCTGATCGTAGCCCACGAACACCTATGGGACCTGGATCCCTTGTGGTTGGAGGGGGCGGAGATTGCACAAAGAGCGGATCGAGCTGATGCACACGAGCAGATTTACCCACCGGAGCTCTCGGAGAGATAATACTCCTACTGCTGCTTTGTGGATTATATTGTGTTCTTGCTAGGGAGCAATGAGGGCTGCAAAACCTAGCTCGAGTGTGTGTGTGAGTTGGATGGACTAAGTTGGAACGGAGCCGAACCCTTTCTACGTTGCACTTGGGCCTCCTTTTATAGGCACAAGGGGTCACCACATGTGGCAAGTAGGGAAGGGTAAGATAGTAAAAACATAGGTTGGTACACCGCTTTGTACAGTGTACAGTAATATATACCTAACTCTGACGGCAAGGGACAAGAGTCATCAATGCCCGTCTCAGTCGCCCGAACAGTGTAACAGAGACCATCAAGTGCGCCTCCGTTTGCCACGATGGTAGCTTGTCAGCGCCGCTTATCGCTGCTCCCCGCTGGCTGCACAGCCCGTCGACACGCGTGCTTGGGAGAGCCCCGTGGTGACACGTTGGCGGGTGAGCTAGAGCGGAGATGAAGAAAGGTCACTTGCCGCGGCGAGTACCTTGCCGCGGCAAGGTTCTTGTCGTGCTCGGGAGCTTATCGCTCACCAAGCCTTCCCGGCAAGCTCCTCTTGCCGGGGCCTTGATTACTTTGTTCTTGAATGGCTCCAAAGGAGCCGCTGAGGATCTTGGCGGTCATCAGGCCAGCCCTGCCGCGGGGTGCTACAACTGCCCGTGCACGAGTTCGGGATACTAGGGTACCCCTACTCTAGTACACCGACAATAGGATTTGGGTTGAGCATCACTTCAGTCATTCTGACTTTGTTCACTTGGACCCCACTTAACAGTACGGTGGTTCCTATGACTCAACAAAGAAGAAAAAGGAAACAACGAAACGACACAGTCTTCGCGCTCCATAGTCTTCACTCAATGTCTTCTCATGTCATAGTCTTCAATATGAATATCTTCACATACCACCATTGTCGTCAATGTCTTCATACATTTTTAGGGGTCATCTCCGGTAGGTAAACCGAATCAATGAGGGACACTACCTGTGTTATCCTGCAATTCTCACAAACGCATCAGTCCCTCAACCAAATTTGTCGTCAATACTCCAAAACCAACTAGGGGTGGCACTAGATGCACTTATTCTTGGTTGGATGCACAAAATCGTAATGCAAAAGAACGTCACTTTATATTGCCCCTTGTATGTGAACCTTTATTATGCAGTCCGTCGCTTTTATTGCGCCCACAACAAGTTCGTACAAAGCTTATTTCTCTGCACTAATAAGTCATGCATATTTAGAGAGCAATTTTTATTGCTTGCACCGATGAAAACTTACTTGAAGGATCTTACTCAATCCATAGGTAGATATGGTGGACTCTCATGGCTAAACTGGTTTAAGGGTGTTTGGAAGCACAAGTAGTATCTCTACTTGGTGCTGAGAATTTGGCTAGCATGAGGGGGAAAGGCAAGCTCAACATGTTAGAGGAACCATGACAACATACTTTATCTCAGATATAAGAAAACATAACTCATTATGTTGTCTTCCTTGTCCAACATCAACTCTTTAGCATGTCATATTTTAATGAGTGCTCCCAATCATAAAAGATGTCAATGATAATATATCTATATGTGAAGCCTCTCTCTCCTTATTACTTCCTATTAATTGCAACGATGACCAAAGCTATATTTGCCAACTCCCAACAACTTTTAATCATCATACTCTTTCTATGTGAAGTCATTACTTTCAATAAGATCAATATGAACTCTTTGTTTCTTTTTATTCTTTTCTTTTATTCACTCGAGATCATGGCAAAATAATCAAGCCCTTGACTCAACACTAATCTTTATTATATATAGCTCACGGACTCGATTGCATAGAGGGATCATAAAGCAAAACTTCAAAACTAGATCATGCCATGACTTTATTCTACTATATCAAGATACTACTAATAGGATCGAACTACGAAAAAACGGTAAAGATAGGAGTTGTGATGGTGATACGATACCGGGGCACCTCCCCCAAGCTTGGCAGTTGCCAAGGGGAGTGCCCATACCCATGTGATTATGTCTCCTTCTTTGTTGCTGGCGATGGAGGTGTTGTTGATGATGCAAGCTTGTCGTCCACCTTCCATGGCATAGGCTCACCCTCATATAAGGGTGATCGAGTCTCCGGAATCTTCAAATCTGCAACGGAAACTGCTCGAAACGAAAATAGAGGATATTTGCGTGATACGGTCGTCAAAACCTTCGGGAGAATATATAATGAATTTTTACAGACTAAAATACGTATCGTGCAAGAAAACAGAGTCCGGAGGGCACACAATGTGCTCACGAGGTAGGGGGCGCGCCCAGGGGGGTAGGGCGCGCCCTCCACCCTCGTGGAGGCCTCGTGTCCTCCCCGGACTTCTACTTATTTTTCTATTTTTCTAAATATTTCAAAACGGAGAAATATTGCCTTAGAATTTGTTTTGGAGTCGGTTTACTTACCGTAACACATACCTATTCCTTTTCGGAGTCTGGAACGTTCTGGAAAGTGTCCCTTATGTATTCCTCCGGGGTTACGGTTTCAATAATATTAGTTTCAACATTTATAGGATTACCTGAGATATAGTGTTTGATCCTTTGACCGTTTACCACCTTCGGATTTGTGCCTGCGAAGTTGTTGATTTTTATGGCACCGAAACGATAGACCTCTTCGATAACATAGGGGCCTTCCCATTTGGAGAGAAGTTTTCCTGCAAAAAATCTTAAACGAGAGTTGTATAGCAATACATAATCACCTACATTAAATTCACGCTTTTGTATCCTTTTGTCGTGCCATCTTTTAACTTTTTCTTTAAGCAACTTGGCATTTTCATAAGCCTGGGTTCTCCATTCATCAAGTGAGCTAATATCAAATAACCTCTTCTCACCAGCAAGTTTGAAATCATAGTTGAGCTCTTTAGTAGCCCAATATGCCTTATGTTCTAGTTCGAGAGGTAAGTGACACGCTTTTCCATAAACCATTTTATACGGAGACATACCCATAGGATTCTTATATGCAGTTCTATATGCCCATAATGCATCATCAAGTTTCTTGGACCAATTCTTTCTAGACCTATTGACAGTCTTTTGCAAAATTAATTTGATCTCTCTATTGCTCAATTCTACTTGACCACTAGACTGCGGGTGATATGGAGATGCAATTCTATGATTAACATCATATTTAGCAAGCATTTTACGGAAAGTACCATGAATAAAGTGTGAACCACCATCAGTCATCAAATATCTAGGGACTCCAAACCTCAAAAAAATAACTTCCTTAAGCATTTTAATAGAAGTGTTATGATCAGCACTACTGGTTGGAATGGCTTCTACCCACTTAGTAATGTAATCAACAGCAACTAAAATATGTATATATCCATTAGAGGCAGGAAAAGGTCCCATATAATCAAAGCCCCAAACATCAAATGGTTCAATAACAAGTGAATAATTCATAGGCATTTCTTGACGTCTACTAATATAACCAATTCTTTGACATTCATCACAAGACAAAACAAACTTACGAGCATCCTTGAAGAGAGTAGGCCAATAAAAACCAGATTGCAATACCTTATGTGCAGTTCTATCTCCAGCGTGGTGTCCTCCATAAGCTTCGGAGTGACACTTGCGTAGGATCTGTTCCTGTTCATGCGCAGGTACACAACGTCTAATAACACCATCTACTACTTCTTTATAAAGATGTGGGACATCCCAAAAGTAATGTCGCAAATCATAAAAGAACTTTTTCTTTTGTTGGTATGTGAAGCTAGGTGGTATAAATTTAGCAACAATATAATTAGCATAATCAGCATACCATGGAGTGCTACGAGAAGTGCTTACGACGTTTAATTGTTCATCAGGAAAGCTATCATCAATAGGTAGTGGGTCATCAAGAACATTCTCTAACCTAGATAAGTTGTCTGCAACGGGGTTCTCAACTCCTTTTCTATCAACAATATGCAAATCAAATTCTTGCAGCAAGAGAACCCAGCTAATAAGTCTAGGTTTAGCATCTTTCTTTTCCATAAGATATTTAATAGCAGCATGATCAGTGTGAATAGTTACTTTAGAATCAACAATGTAGGGTCTGAATTTATCACAAGCAAATACAACTGCTAAAAGTTCCTTTTCGGTAGTAGCATAATTTCTTTGAGCATTGTCTAGAGTCTTACTAGCATAATGGATAACATTTAATTTCTTATCAACTCTTTGCCCTAGAACAACACCTACATCATAATCACTAGCATCACACATAATTTCAAAGGGTAAATTCCAATCAGGTGGCTGAACAATAGGTGCAGAGACTAATGCTTTCTTAAGTATTTCAAATGCTTCTACACAATCATCATCAAAGATAAATGGTACATCTTTTTGTAAAAAATTAGTCAGAGGCCGAGAAATTTTTGAGAAGTCCTTAATGAACCTCCTATAAAACCCGGCGTGACCAAGGAAACTTCTTATACCTTTGATGTCCTTGGGACATGGCATCTTTTCAATAGCATCAACCTTGGCTTTATCAACTTCAATACCTCTTTCAGAAACTTTGTGTCCCAAGACAATACCTTCATTAACCATAAAGTGGCACTTTTCCCAATTCAAGACAAGATTAGTTTCTTCACATCCGCAAAACTCGATCAAGATTGCTCAAGCAATCATCAAAAGAGGAACCATAGACGGAAAAGTCGTCCATGAAAACCTCACAAATCTTTTCACAAAAGTCAGAGAATATAGCCATCATGCATCTTTGAAAGGTAGCAGGTGCATTACATAAACCAAAAGGCATACGTCTATAAGCAAAAGTACCAAAAGGGCATGTAAAAGTAGTCTTTGATTGATCTTTAGCCGACATGTATTTGAGAGAAACCAGAATAACCATCTAGAAAGCAATAATGTGTATGTTTGCATAATCTTTCTAGCATTTGGTCAATAAAAGGCAAGGGGTAATGATCTTTCTTAGTAGCTTTATTTAATTTGCGGAAATCTATTACCATCCTATAACCTGTGATAATTCTTTGCGGAATTAATTCATCTTTATCATTAGGGACAACAGTAATACCTCCCTTCTTAGGGACACAATGGACAGGACTTACCCACTGACTATCAGCAACGGCATAAATTATACCTGCCTCCAGAAGCTTGAGTATTTCCTTTCTTACCACTTCTTTCATTTTAGGATTCAAACGCCATTGAGGATCACAAACTGGTTTGGCATCCGCTTCCAAATTTATTTTATGCTGACATAGAGTGGGACTAATGCCCTTAAGATCATCAAGAGTATATCCAATAGCGGCACGGTGCTTCTTCAGAGTTTTCAATAATCTTTCTTCTTCATGCACTGAAAGGTTAGCACTAATAATGACAAGATATATTTTCTTTTCATCAAGATAAGCATACTTAAGATTATCAGGCAACGGTTTAAGCTCAAATACGGGATCACCCTTGGGTGGAGGAGGATCCCCTCGGATTTCAACAGGCAAATTGTGTTTCAGAATAGGTTCTTGTTTAAAGAATACTTCATCTATTTCCCTTCTTTCTTTCATAAACATATCATTTTCATGGTCTAGCAAATAATGTTCTAAAGGATCACTAGGAGGCACGGCAATAGAAGAAAGACCAATAATTTCATCCTTACTAGGCAATTCTTCCTCACGATGTTGTTTACTAAATTTAGAGAAATTAAACTCATGAACCATATCATCCAAGCCAATAGTAACAACATTCTTTTCGCAGTCTATCTTAGCATTAACAGTATTCAAGAAGGGTCTATCAAATATAATGGGACAAAAGCTATCTTGCGTAGAAGTAAGAACAAGAAAATCAGCAGGATATTTAGTTTTCCCACACAAGACTTCAACATCTCTAACAATCCCAATTGGTGAAATAGTATCTCTATTTGCAAGTTTAATTGTGACATCAATACCTTCTAACTCAGCAGGTGCAATTTCATTCTTAATTTCTTCGTATAAAGTATGTGGTATAACACTAGCACTCGCACCCATATCACGTAAGCCAAGGTAACAATGATCTCCGATTTTAACAGAAATAACAGGCACGCCTACCACAGGTCTATGTTTATCTTTAGCACATGGTTTAGCAATTCTAGCAGTTTCACATTCGAACTGAATAACATGCCCATCAATATTATCAGACAAGAGATCTTTAACAATTGCAATATTGGGTTCTACTTTAACTTTCTCAGGAGGTACATAAGTTTTGATATTGCTTTTACGAACAACAGTTGAAGCTTTAGCATGATCCTTTACTCTAACAGGGAAAAGTGGTTTCTCAACATAAGAGGTGGGAACAATAGGATCATTATAAGTGATAGTCCTTTCTTCAAATTTAATAGGTGCAGCTACTTTTACTTCTATGGGAGGATGATATTTAAACCACTTCTCCTTAGGGAGATCAACATAAGTAGCAAAAGATTCACAGAAAGAAGCTACTATCTCAGAGTCAAGTCCATATTTAGTGCTAAACTTACGGAAAATATCGGTATCCATAAAAGATTTAACACAATCAAACTTAGGTGTCATACCTGACTCCTTACCTTCGTCGAGGTCCCAATCTTCAGAGTTGCATTTAATTCTATCCAATAAATTCCATCTGAATTCAATAGTCTTCATCATAAAACAACCAACACAAGAAGTATCGAGCATGGTGCGATTGTTATCAGAAAGCCGAGCATAAAAATTCTGAAGAATTGTTTCTCTTGAGAGGTCATGATTGGGGCATGAATATAACATTGATTTAAGCCTCCCCCAAGCTTGAGCGATGCTTTATCCTTCGCGAGGCCAAAAATTATATATATAATTGCGATCACGATGAACAAGATGCATAGGGTAATACTTTTGATGAAATTCCAATTTCACTCTTTTATAGTTCCATGATCTCGTATCACATAGCCTATACCATGTCAATGCATCTTCCTTCAAAGATAAAGGAAAAGCCTTCTACTTAATAACATCATCGGGTATACCTGCAAGCTTAAATAGTCCACAAATATCATCCACATAGTGAAGATGCTCGTCAGGATGCTTTGTTCCATCTCCTGTAAAAGTATTAGCCAACAGTTTTTACATGATACCCGAAGGAAATTCAAAAGGAGTTTCATTATCAATAGGTTCAGTAGGTTGAGGAGCAACTCTTTGCTCTACTGGAAGGGGTGAAGATACCCCGAACAAGCCCCTCATAGAATTACTTTCCATAGTAACAAGTGACAGAAAATTTCAGCACACTATATAATTTTTTCCTTACCAAATTCCACCTACCAAAGGCGCTTCACTCCCCGGCAACGGCCCGAGAAAAGAGTCTTGATGACCCACAAGTATAGGATATCTATCGTAGTCCTTTCGATAAGTAAGAGTGTCGAACCCAACGAGGAGCAGAAGGAAATGATAAGCGGTTTTCAGCAAGGTATTCTCTGCAAGTACTGAAATAAGTGGTAACAGATAGTTTTGTGATAAGGTAAATTGTAACGAGCAACAAGTAACAAAAATAAATAAGGTGCAGCAAGGTGGCCCAATCCTTTTTGTAGCAAAGGACAAGCCGGAACAAACTCTTATAATAGGAAAAGCGCTCCCGAGGACACATGGGAATATCATCAAGCTAGTTTTCATCACGTTCATATGATTCACGTTCGGTACTTTGATAATTTGATATGTGGGTGGACCGGTGCTTGGGTGCTGTTCTTACTTGAACAAACATCCCACTTATGATTAACCTCTATTGCAAGCATCCGAATCGCAACAAAAGTATTAAGGTAAACCTAACCATAGCATGAAACATATGGATCCAAATCAGCCCTTACGAAGCAACGCATAAACTAGGGTTCAAGCTTCGTCACTCTAGCAACCCATCATCTACTTATTACTTCCCAATGCCTTCCTCTAGGCCCAAATAATGGTGAAGTGTTATGTAGTCGACGTTCACATAACACCACTAGAGGTTAGACAACATACATCTCATCAAAATATCGAATCGAATACCAAATTCACATGACTACTAATAGCAAGACTTCTCCCATGTCCTCGTGAACAAACGAATTACTCACAAAGCATATTCATGTTCATGATCGAGGGGTAATAATATGCATAAAGGATCTGAACATATGATCTTCCACCAAGTAAACCAACTAGCATCAACTACAAGGAGTAATCAACACTACTAGCAACCTACTAGCACCAATCCCGGACTTGGAGACAAGAATTGATACAAGAGATGAACTAGGGTTTGGAGATGAGATGGTGCTGGTAAAGATGTTGATGGAGATTGCCCTCTCGATGAGAGGAGCGTTGTTGTTGATGATGGTGATGATTTCCTCCCGGAGGGAAGTGTCCCCCAGAACAGCTCTCACGGAGCCCTAGATTGGTTCCGCAAGGTTCCGCCTCGTGGGTGAGTCTCATCTCGAAAGGTTGCTTATGATTTTTTCTCATCGAAAGACTTCATATAGGAGAAGATGGGCGTCGGAGAGCCACCAGGGGGCCCACGAGGTAGGGGCGCGCCTGGGGGAGGCGCGCCCACCCTTGTGAGCAGGGTGTGGGCCCCCTGGCCTTCATCTTTGGCGACGATTTTTCTTTATTTATTTTAAGGTATTCCGTGGAGTTTCAGGACTTTTGGAGTTGCGCAGAATAGGCCTTCAATATTTACTCCTTTTCCAGCCCAGAATTCCAGCTGCCGGCATTCTCCCTCTTCATGTAAACCTTGTAAAATAAGAGAGAATAGCCATAAGTATTGTGACATAACGTGAAATAATAAACCATAATGCGATAAATATCGATATAAAAGCATGATGCAAAATGGACGTATCAGCATACATGATAGAACCTATGGCTGAGGCGTAGGGAATGACTTTCATTTTCTCTCTATCTTCGGTAGTGGTCGGGCATTGAGTCTAACTCAACTTCACACCTTGTAACATAGGCAAGAACCATTTTCTTTGACTGATCCATTTTGAACTTCTTCAAAACTTTATCAAGATATGTGCTTTGTGAAAGTCCAATTAAGCGTCTTGATCTATCTCTATAGATCTTGATGCCCAATATATAAGCAGCTTCACCGAGGTCTTTCATTGAAAAATTCTTATTAAAGTATCCTTTTATGCTATCCAGAAATTTTATATCATTTCCAATCAACAATATGTCATCCACATATAATATTATAAATGCTACAAAGCTCCCACTCACTTTCTTGTAAATAGAGGCTTCTCCAAAAGTCTATATAAAACCATATGCTTTGATCACACTATCAAAGCGTATATTCCAACTCCGAGAGGCTTGCACCAGTCCATAAATGGATCACTGGAGCTTGCACACTTTGTTAGCACCTTTAGGATCGACAAAACCTTCTGGTTGCATCATATACAACTCTTCCTTAAGATATCCATTAAGGAATGCAGTTTTGACATCCATTTGCCAAATTTCATAATCATAAAATGCGGCAATTGCTAACATGATTCAGACAGACTTAAGCATTGCTACGGGTGAGAAGGTCTCATTGTAGTCAACTCCTTGAACTTGTCGAAAACCTTTCGCAACAAGTCGAGCTTTGTAGACAGTAACATTACCGTCAGCGTCAGTCTTCTTCTTGAAGATCCATTTATTCTCTATGGCTTGCCGATCATCGGGCAAGTCAATCAAAGTCCACACTTTGTTCTCATACATGGATCCCATCTCAGATTTCATGTCCTCAAGCCATTTTGCAAAATTTGGGCTCATCATCGCTTCCTCATAGTTCATAGGTTCGCCATGGTCTAGTAACATGACTTCTAGAACCAGATTACCATACCACTTTGGTGCGGACCGTACTATGGTTGACCTACGAGGTTCGGTAGTAACTTGATCTGAAGTTTCATGATCATCATCATTAGCTTCCTCACTAATTGGTGTAGGAATCACTGGAACTGATTTCTGTGATGAACTTCTTTCCAATAAGGGAGTAGGTACAATTACCTCATCAAGTTCTACTTTCCTCCCACTCACTTCTTTTGAGAGAAACTCCTTCTCTAAAAACGATCCATTCTTAGCAACGAATATCTTGCCTTCGGATCTGTGATAGAAGGTGTACCCAACAGTTTCCTTTGGGTATCCTATGAAGACACATTTCTCCGATTTGGGTTTGAGCTTATCAGGTTGAAGCTTTTTCACATAAGCATCGCAGCCCCAAACTTTAATAAACGACAACTTAGGTTTCTTGCTAAACCACATTTCATATGGTGTCGTCTCAACGGATTTAGATGGTGCCATATTTAACGTGAATGCAGCCATCTCTAAAGCATAACCCCAAAACAATAGCGGTAAATCAGTAAGAGACATCATAGATCACACCATATCTAATAAAGTATGGTTACGTCGTTTGGACACACCATTACGCTGTGGTGTTCCAGGTGGCGTGAGTTGCAAAACTATTCCACATTGTTTCAAATGAAGACCAAACTCATAACTCAAATATTCTCCTCCACGATCAGATCTTAGAAACTTTATTTTCTTGTTATGATGATTTTCCACTTCACTTTGAAATTCTTTGAACTTTTCAAATGTTTCAGACTTATGTTTCATTAAGTAGATATACCCATATCATCTGTTAAGGTCAGAAAATAACGATACCCGCCGCGAGCCTCAACATCCATTGGACCGCATACATCAGTATGTATTATTTCCAATAAGTCAGTTGCTCGCTCCATTGTTCCAGAGAACGGAGTCTTAGTCATCTTGCCCACGAGGCATGGTTCGCAAGCACCAAGTGATTCCAAAAGCCCATCAACATGGAGTTTCTTCATGCGCTTTACACCAATATGACCTAAACGGCAGTGCCACAAAGAAGTTGCACTATCATTATTAACTTTGCATCTTTTGGCTTCAATATTATGAATATGTGTATCACTACGATCGAGATTCAACAAATATAGACAACTCATCAAGGGTGCATGAACATAAAATATATTACTCATATAAATAGAACAACCATTATTCTCTGATTTAGAGGAATAACCGTCTCACATCAAACAAGATCCAGATATAATATTCATGCTCAACGCTGGCACCAAATAACAATTATTTAGGACTAAAACTAATCCCAAAGGTAGATGTAGAGGTAGTGTCGTGGAATTAACACGTCAGATGTCCTTAGTGCCAGGACTTAGCCGCGAGGCCAACGCATCATTGTGGTAGCTTGAGAGGGGTTAAGCAGAATCGAGAGATGCAACAGAGGACAGGGATTTAGACAGCTTCGGGCCCCGGGAAACATCATCCGGTAACAACCCTACATGATGTTTGAGGCTAGGTCTCATTATCATCACGAGGGAGTCGCCGTAAATCGGCTCTCCTCTTTGTGTCTAGCCCTAAGATTGTTTCTTCTTGCTTGTAACTTGTCCCCCTTTGGGGAGCCCTACCTCTCCTTATATATGCTGAAGAGGCGGGTTACATGCAGAGTCCAACTCGGACTTTAACTTAAACTATTCTAACTTATCGGCATGGGCTTCTTAACATCTTGGGCTTCATAACCCCTGAAAACCCAGTTATCATTGTCTGCCGGTTTAACATTGTCTGCCGGTTTACCACCAGCCGGTTTACCGTCTGTCTGAGCCATCTGTCTTGACTGTCCGCCAGTTTAACATCCGCCGATTTATCAAGTCCCGGCCAGTTTACGACTCCGGCCGGGTCATTCCGCGGGGTATATCCCCGACATTAGCCCCCAGTTTAATTTGGATTTATCCATGTTAAACTGATCCTGATCATCCTTAAGTCCTTGTCACTTCCTTCTTCTAGAAAATCCGGTTTAATAGGCCAGCTTCATAATCAACTTGCTGGCATTAGTTTCTCATAGAAAATATATTGTGAAGAATAACTTCTCTGACTGAGCTCCCAATGACTTAACATAAATAAGGGTCCTTGAAATCCTCATCTGATCTTCAGCCGGTTTAAGAATGTAGAACTTGTCGGTTTATAAACATTGATAGTACCGGGTCATACTTGTAGTTAACATCCAGCTTGAAAATATACCTCTTATATGACTATCACTTGTAGCCCCCAAGTCTTAAGAAGGTAGCATAGCAACAGCTTAAGACTTGCTTCAATATAAATATCACAATCTTGAAGAGATCCAGGTTGTTCATCTCAATCACTAGTCAGAATTGAGTATTCCACATATGTAGCCCCCAAGTGCCGGGTTGTCCCGCTTGCAGCAACCTGGGACTTGTAATTGCGTGATGCTCATAAAAACTTGAATTGTTGACAGGAGCAATTGGTAGCCCCCAAGGGCCGGCTCATTATAATGTGATGAGTCGGGTCTTCAATAAGATGAGCAAAAAAGGACTTTGCATTAGCCCCAAGTGTCGTGGTGCATGCTTGCAGCGACATGAGACTTGCAGATTTGATGTAATCTTAACTGAAATAATGTAGCCCCCCAAGTGCCGGGTTGTAAGCTTGCAGCAACTCGGGACTATTCCTTCAATTGTAGAATAAATCATATCCATTGATAATCTGATAGCCATTGCGCTAAAGCGACTTTGAAAACTTCAATCATAATATTGGTTATTGATAACCATAATATAAATCCAGCCATGTTGGCTATTTGAATAATATACCGAATTATTTATAAGCGCATGATTCCAATGGCGCAAAATATGTACTCGCGACTTATAGTCCAAAGCCAGGCCGGGTTAACAAACACCGGATAATTTCTCATCATATACTGGCGACTTATCGTCTTAAAGCCAGGCCGGTTTAATAAACACCGGATAATTTATCATCATGCTTTATTCAACCTGTCTCTCCATACAACAAGTTTAAAGTGTCTGGCGGTTTATCACGGACGGGTCATAATGCCCAACATATAACCCAGGTTTATAACCAAGGCTGCACTTAAGAATAATCAATGAAATATATCATACCGTGACATTGAATCACATCATTGGTTTACCAACTTTTGCAGAAGGGTGATAACCCCAATCTTGAGTAATGATAACTCCTTTCATACTGTGTCGGTTTATGTTAAAACCGTACCGGATTGTGATAAACACCGGTTTAACCACATATAATACTGGCGACTCGTAGTCAAACCAGACCGGGCGGATAGTCTCCGGATTATGATTTGATCATGTACTGACAACTTGTAATTGAAAGTCAAGCCGGGTTAATGAACACCGGTTTACTCCATAATAAGATGGTAACGTAAAATCAAACCGGCCAGATAGTCTCCGGATTAGGATTTGACCGTGTTCCGCCAATTTGTAATTGACAATTTGAAACAGATTAACAATGTCGGTTTAAAAATGCAACAAAAATCAAATAACAGTTATGAAAAAATATGGAAGCAAAGGCAATGATAAGACCGTTTGCAAAAATAGGCTTTACTGAACCAATCAGATGGTGTTACCATGGTCGGACACGACCAAGCTCCCAATAAGGTGTAGCTATGGTTCAAGTCAGCCAGGTCCCCAACTGAAACCGTGGCATTATGCCGATCAAGTGACGTGGCAATGGTTCGGGTTCGACCAAGCCCCCAAGTGACTCTATGGCCTTAGGCCGATCAAGAGGCGTGACTGGTTCAGACTTGACCAGGTCCCCAAGTGATCTGGTGGCTTTCACCTATCAAAAGGCGTTGCATTGGTTCGGACACGACCAAGCCCCCAAGTGATGTTGTGGCACTAGGCCGATCAAGAGGCGTGGCTATGGTTCGGATACGACCAAGCCCCCAAGTGATCAATAAATGATAAGCCAATAAGGCATGATACCCATGTTTGAACCGCGCATCATGGCAGCGGGTCCTCTTTGGCACCCTTTAACTTTTTGCAAGAGATAAATCCTTCTTGAACCGGACATTAAATCGGATATTGAGAGCTTCAAAGCTTTGTGGGAGACATCTTTCCCTTGAACCGGATTTTAAACCGGACTCTTTATTTTTAGCCGGAAATTTTCTGACGGCCTTTAAATTTGCACCAATATAGCGGTTTAGGGTCCTGCATTAGATAACCTTGCAAGCCGGAGTAATTTCTCTTTAAAAAAAATCAATATATAATATAAAATATACTGGTTGGATTTCACCTGATATGCCAGGCTAGTGGTTATCCACCGCAGAGTTGATGATCACCATGGTGAAGCCGTTCAACAACAAGCAAAAGTGCGATAAATGACGCATGATGATGCTTAACGCATACTTCATTGGCACACCATGGCACCATCTTTATAATAAGTTATTGTCCTGCACATAAAAAATATACAGACCAAAAGTAATTGTTCTCTTGATAAAAACAATATATGCTAATAAAATATAGTTAGAGAGATATCACCTGATTTTTCTTTATTATATAAATACGGATGCTAGTAGTGGGTGACGTTTGGACATAGTCCAACACAGATGTATGTCAGAATCTGACGTAGTACCGCTTCGTATCTTTTTCAGTACACAGACTGAAATATCAGACTTTGAATTCTGCGTTATCAAACTAGCACTTGATCACATGGTCTTCCAGACTTGATTTAGTACTTGGTCCACGTGACATTGCTATCCTCTCAAGTTGAATCCTTTAACAAATGCACTGGTCTTGCCTTGAAAACTGACAGCGTTCTGGGAGCTGAACCATCTGACACCCTTTTCACCCAATCCTCAGCACCACAGGCTAGATTTTTGTAATTTTTTTAGAACACGCTGATGTATCAACGAAAAGGCCTTTCACCTTGTAGAAGCACCAACATATTAATACTACCGTGCACCTTCCATCAGCAACAATCTGATATACTCACAGGGGCGGCTCGAGGTGGCTCAAACCGGACGTCAACAACAGCAGTGGATCAAAGCGACGTGAGGCCTGCTCGAGGCGGCTTATTACACGACCAACAAAGGCAGCAGCGGTTTAGGCAAGGACCACGGCAGTTTAAGCGAGGACCATGGCGGTTTAAGCGAGAACCACGACGGTTTTAGGCAACTGTGGTTCAGTGAAGCAACAAGCCGGCTCAGCCAAGGCCATGGTGGTATGGTAGCAAGTCGCGACTCACCGGAGAAGCAGCCACTTAGCAAGGCGGAACGAAGGAGACACCTGCAGCACATCCAGAGGACAAAGCAAAGCTTTGACGCAGAAATTAAACCGATTTGGCGTGATTGTCAGAGGCGATTTAGAAGCAGGCGACTAAGGTTGTAACCGGCTTGGCAGAGGCGGGTTGCGACTCGGGGTGTGGTGCTTCAGGGACGCGAAGGGGAGAAGCTTGGACGGAGTCCGGCGGAGAGCGGAGTGAGCGCCGCTGGGGGGAGGGGCGCGACCAGGCGCCCGCTCGAGGGGAAGCTGGACTCCTTCGGCGGAGCAAGCGGCGAGAGTCTGCGGGACCAGAGCTGTTCGCAACAGAGGCGGGTAGCAGCGGCGGCTTGGTAGGCGACAACGGACAGCAGGAGGCCACGGTGCAGCCAGGCGAGTTGGATGCTGGACGGGGCAGGCCGCCCAAAGCCGGCGAGGTGGCGAACGGGGCCGGGCGTAGCCGGGTTGCGGGACGCCGGAAGAGGCCGGCCGGACTACAGGGAAGGCGGCGTGGAACCGGAACGGCGCAGACCCGGCAGGGGCGAGCGGGAGGACGGACGCGCAGGAGGCCGGGTCGCGCGACCAGTCTGATCGGATGGGCGTGAGGCCGGACGCGGCCAGGCTCGGGGTGGCGACCTGGAGCCGGTGTGGGCTGGGAGCGCAGATGGCGGGGGAGCGGGACACGGCCAGGCTTGGAGGAATTCCATGGCGATGTCAAGCAGGGTGAAGTCACGGCAGAGGCAGCCGGACTCAAGTGACTCAGCACGCTGTAACTCGCGGCAAGAGAAGCTCGAGGCGCTCAGCGATTTTAGCAGAGATGGGGGGTGATCCGTTACAAGCTCGGGGGCGCCGGTTTATAGCAGTAAGGCCAGCTCAAGGTTGCGGGATGGTGGCCCATGGTGATTTTGACAAGACCATGATGGCCAGACGGGTCGCGGACAGAGGAGGCGTCGGTGACTCGGTGAGGCGGGCCACAGTGACGGCGGCTCCACCCGGCCGCGGTTGGGAGGCGGCGGCCTGGCAGGCCACGATAGAGCAGGAGGCGATGTAGGGCCGGTCTGCAGCTTGGACGGAACCGGCCCGGGAGCAGTTTGGTACAGGGGCGCAAAACGGGAGACGGAGCCGGCCCGGGAGCAGAGCCGGTGATCGACCCTACACAGCAGCGGGAGATGTAGGCGCGCCGGAACAGGTGGTTCACGGGTGAGGGACAGCGACTGAACCATAACCGCAGCCCAGCAGAGGCACGCAGGGGCGGAGTCCGGCCCTGCAGGCAGCGAGGCCGGCTCTGCACAGAGGAGGCCGGTTCGTGGAACCACGGGTCGTAAGCCGGCAGTGTAGAACTGCGCAAGGCGGTGCAGGAGAGGCAGCGCTACCACATCACGGGGCGCGGCCGGGGCAGCTTGAAGATGAAGACGACGGCAACTAGCATCGGTGTATGAAAATCAAGTGACCTGGAGCCAAGACGGCTTCAAACCTGTGGTAGAAACTGCGACGACGACTCATATATAGGTGGACTGTGGCGGGTCTTCGCAGCGGCGGGCGGTTTATGGCACTGGGAGGCTCGACCGGTCTGACAACCGCGGAGCTGGCCGGTTTGGTGGTGGAGCAACGCGGCGGCGTCTGCAGCGGACGGCGAATCTCACCAACAGAGGCCAAGCGGAGACGCGGCCATGGCAAAGTAGCCCATGGTCCATGGACAACCCGGCCAAGAGCGACGGCAGTTTAGCGCGGCAGTTCGGAGGCGCCGGACCACGGGTGACTCAGCACGCTGTAACTCTCCATTGGTGACTTGACAAGGTGGAAGAGGCCGCAACGTCGGGGTAATCCGGCAACAGCAGAGTTTGAGTAGAAGCGGCAGGACGACGAGTCACACGGGAGCCCAGCAGGCGTACGCGCCGCGTCGGGTCGGAGCCGAGCGGAGCGGGCGGGGGTCGGGGCCGAGCGGGAACCAGCCAGCGGGCACGGGCACCTGCCGGAGCCGACCCGGCGAGCGCGGGAACAGGGAAGAGGAGGCTCGACACCCGACGGTGAAGTGATGAACTGTTGGCTTGACCGCGGAGGCGAGCCAGCAACGACAGCTTGGAGCCCCTCGGAGCGAGGCCATCCTGGCGATTCAGAGCAAGGCCCAGGCCGCGACGGCAGAGCACAGCCGAGGCCGCGACGGCATAGGCCGGCCAGCTCGAAGGCGGATCCGGTTCAAGGCGGAGACAGGGACTCTGAGCCACGGCTGCTGCGGTCACGGCAAACCACGGCAGAAGCAGCGGTTGATGAAACGGGGACTTGCGCCGGCTGCAACGTACGGCGAGAAAGGAGCAAGGACGCTGGTGCGGGTGGTAAGCCGGCGCGTGTGGACAACAACAGTTGATAGCAGTGGTGAACCGGCACGCAGGGAGCAGCAGGATCCGGCGTTTTGAAGATGGCCGGCTCAGGTTGCACATCTCAGGAGCGGCGACTCATCGAAGACCGTGGCGGCGGCTCGCTGGCAGTGGCTATGGCCGGGTTGCGCGGATGCCCTGTGATGGATATGAACCGGGGCGGTTGACCCCAATTCCACGCCCATGCCCTTGCCCTTTAGATCGCGGCTCCACCCCTCCCCCTTTTAACTCTTTTCCCTGGAATCCATGCAGGTATAGTAATTGCACAGGGGCTCTTCCCGTGGATGAGACGTGGGCATCTACTAGGCACCATAGACATTTGATTTATCTTTGTCTGTCTGTGATCCGTACTATAGATATTTTGTGGTAGGCTGATCTAGTCGCAAGCGGCCGCCGTGCGTGACTTGGTTTCGGACGGTTGTATCTGACGTAACGATAGCAACTCGCAGATTACCATAAAGCGGCAGCTTATCTCGGCAAGACCAGATCTTTTGCCTGTCTCGGAGGATCGGCGGTGCGGCAGCGCACAACTGGAAATATCTCGTGTTGACACTTTTTGTGCTCCATGCATCAAAACAATTGATCAATTCCAATTCCCTCCAGCGTTGCTCCGTTACTGCTGTTGTTTTGTTTAATAAGGAAACCGACCAGACCCTGGCGAATTGACAAAGTAGAGGTTTTGTAACATGAGCTGGACTCGGCAACCGGTTTGACGACCGGCGGCTCGACGCGCGGGCGTTCGACGAGCAGCAATGTAAACATGACGGATTGGATCATGCTCGCCGGATCACGAACGACCAGATGAATCGCCGGACGGTAGCTATAGCCCTAATTTCTTTTGATCTTGGACTAAAATCCCATAGGTTCTAACTCCGGACTGATGAACGTAAAGCTGACGTGGACCCCAGGCAATAACAGGTCTCCTTCATCCGAAAAATTGCAAACCTCTCGATCCATGGGAGATTCCTCCAAGAACTTAACACCACCGTGTGCGGGCTCCATGGTGGGCGCCAACTGTCGTGGAATTAACACGTCAGATGTCCTTAGTGCCAGGACTTAGTCGCGAGGCCAACGCATCATTGTGGTAGCTTGAGAGGGGTTAAGCGGAATCGAGAGATGCAACAGAGGACAGGGATTTAGACAGCTTCGGGCCCCGGGAAACATCATCCGGTAACAACCCTACATGCTGTTTGAGGCTAGGTCTCATTATCATCACGAGGGAGTCGCTGTAAACCGGCTCTCCTCTTTGTGTCTAGCCCTAAGATTGTTTCTTCTTGCTTGTAACTTGTCCCCCTTTGGGGAGCCCTACCTCTCCTTATATATGCTGAAGAGGCGGGTTACATGTAGAGTCCAACTCGGACTTTAACTTAAACTATTCTAACTTATCGCCATGGGCTTCTTAACATCTTGGGCTTCATAACGTCTTGGGCTTCATAACCCCTGACAACCCAGTTATCATTGTCTGCCGGTTTAACATTGTCTGCCGGTTTACCACCAGCCGGTTTACCGTCTGTCTGAGCCATCTGTCTTGACTGTCCGCCGGTTTAACATCCGCCGGTTTATCAAGTCCCGGCCGGTTTACGACTCCGGCCGGGTCATTCCGCGGGGTATATTCCCGACAGGTAGCGTGCCGACGACGATCACATCGACTTTGGTACCATTTCTGACGCGCATCGCCACCTCGTCCTTAGCCAATCTTCGCTTAATCCGTAGCCCCTGTTTCGAGTTGCAAATATGAGCAACATAACCAGTATCAAATACCCAGGTGCTACTACGAGTATTAGTAAGGTACACATCAATGACACGTATATCAAATATACCTTTCACTTTGCCATCCTTCTTATCCGCCAAATACTTGGGGCAGTTCCACTTCCAGTGACCAGTCCCTTTGCAGTAGAGGTACTCAGTTTCAGGCTTATGTCCAGACTTGGGCTACTTCCCGGGAGCAGCAACTTGCTTGTCGTTCTTATTGAAGTTCCCCTTCTTCCCTTTGCCCTTTTTCTTGAAACTAGTGGTCTTGTTAACCATCAACACTTGATGCTCTTGATTTCTACCTCCGCAGCCTTTAGCATTGCGAAGAGCTCGGGAATCATCTTGTTCATCCCTTGCATATTATAGTTCATCATGAAGCCTTTATAGCTTGGTGGCAGTGATTGAAGAACTCTGTCAATGACACTATCATTAGGAAGATTAACTCCCAGCTGAGTCAAGTGGTTATGGTACCCAGACATTCTGAGTATGTGTTCACTGACAAAACTATTTCTCATCCATTTTGCAGTTATAGAACTTGTTGGAGACTTCATATCTCTCAACTCGGGCATTTGCTTGAAATATTAACTCCAACTCCTAGAACATCTCATATGCTCCATGACGTTCAAAACGTCTTTGAAGTCCCAATTCTAAGCTGTAAAGCATGGCACACGAAACTATCGAGTAGTCATTAGCTTTGCTCTGCCAGACGTTCATAACGTCCGGAGTTGCTCCTGCAGCGGGTCTTGCACCTAGCGGTGCTTCCAGGACGTAATTCTTACGTGCAACAATGAGGATAATCTCGTTACGGACCCAGTCCGTGTAGTTGCTACCATCATCTTTCAACTTAGCTTTCTCTAGGAACGCATTAAAATTCAAGGGAACGGTAGCACGGGCCATTGATCTACAACAACATAGATATGCAAAAAACTATCAGGACTAAGTTCATGATAAATTAAAATTCAATTAGTCATATTACTTAAGAACTCCCACTTAGATAGACCTCCCTCTAGTCATCTAAATGATCACGTGCTCCATATCAACTAAACCATGTCCGATCATCACGTGAGATGGAGTAGTTTTCAATGGTGAACATCTCTATGTTGATCATATCTACTATATGGTTCACGGTCGACCTTTCGGTCTCAGTGTTCCGAGGCCATATCTGCATATGCTAGGCTCGTCAAGTTTAACCCAAGTATTCTGCATGTGCAAAACTGGCTTGCACCCGTTGTATGTGAACGTAGAGCTTATCACACCCGATCATCACGTGGTGTCTCGGCACGACGAACTGTAGCAATGGTGCATACTCAGGGAGAACACTTATACCTTGAAATTTAGTGAGGGGTCATCTTATAATGCTACCGCTGTACTAAGCAAAATAAGATGCATAAAAGATAAGCATCACATGCAATCAAAATATGTGACATGATATGGCCATCATCATCTTGTGCCTTTGATCTCCATCTCCAAAGCACCGTCATGATCTCCATAGTTACCGGCTGACACCTTGACCTTCATCTTAGCGTCGTTGTCATCTCGCCAACTATTGCTTCCACAACTATCGCTACGACTTAGTGATAAAGTAAATCAATTACATGGCGATTGCATTTCATACAATAAAGTGACAACCATAAGGCTCCTGCCAGTTGCCAATAACTTCTACAAAACATGATCATCTCATACAACAATTTATATCTCATCACGTCTTGACCATATCACATCACAACATGCCTTGCAAAAACAAGTTAGACGTCCTCTACTTTTTTGTTACAAATTTTACGTGGCTGCTACAGGCTTCTAGTAAGAACCGTTCTTACCTACGCATCAAAACCACAACGATTTTTCATCAAGTGTGATGTTTTAACCTTCAACAAGGACCGACCGTAGTCAAACTCGATTCAACTAAAGTTGGAGAAACAGATACCCGCCAGCCACCTGTGTGCAAAGCACGTCGGTAGAACCAGTCTCATGAATGCGGTCTTGTAATGTCGGTCCAGGCCGCTTCATCCAACAATACCGTCGAATCAAAGTAAGACGGTGGTGGTAAGCAGTATGGCTATTATCGCCCACAACTCTTTGTGTTCTACTCGTGCATATCATCTACGCATAGAACTGGCTCGGATGCCACTGTCAGGGAACGTAGCATGCAATTTCAAAAAAAAAACCTACGATCATGCAAGATCTATCTAGGAGATGCATAGCGACGAGACAGGGAGAGTGTGTTTACGTACCCTCGTAGACCGAAAGCGGAAGCGTTTAGTTAACGCGGTTGATGTAGTTGAACGTCTTCACGATCCAACTGATCCAAGTACCGAACGTACGGCACCTCCGTGTTTAGCACACGTTCAACTCGATGACGTCCCTCGAGCTCTTGATCCAGTAGAGGGTCGAGGGAGAGTTCCGTCAGCACGATGGCGTGGAGGCGGTGTTGGTGATGTGATCCGTGCAGGGCTTCGCCTAAGCACTACGACAATATTATCGAGGTGGTAAACTGTGGAGGGTGGCACCGCACACGGCTAAGAAACAACTGTTGTGTTTGGGGTGCCCCCTGCCCCCATATATAAAGGAGGGGAGGAGGAGGCCGACCCCCTAGGGGCGCGCCAAGTGTGGGGAGTCCTACTAGGACTCCCAAGTCCTAGTAGTTGATACGTCCATTTTGCATCATGTTTTTATATTGATATTTATTGCATTATGGGCTGTTATCACACATTATGTCATAATATTTATGCCTTTTCTCTCTTATTTTACAAGGTTTACATGAAGAGGGAGAATGCCGGAAGCTGGAATTCTGGGCTAGAAAAGGAGCAAATATTAGAGACCTATTCCACACAACTCCAAAAGTCCTGAACTCCACGAAAGTCAGTTTTGGAATATATTAAAAATATTGGGCGAAGAAAGCACCAGAGGGGGGGCACACCCTGTCCACGAGGGTGGAGGGGCGCCCTACCCCCCTGGGCGCTCCCCCTGCCTCGTGGGCCACCTGGCAGCCCCCGATGCCCATCTTCTGGTATAAGGTGTCTTTCGCCCTGGAAAAAATCAGAAGGAAACTTTCGGGACGAAGCGCTGCTGTCTCGAGGCGGAACCAGGGCAGAACCAATCTAGGGCTCCGACGGAGCTGTTCTGCCAGGGAAACATCCCTCCGGAAGGGGGAAATCATCACCATCGTCATCACCATCGATCTCTCAGCGGGAAGGGGTCAATCTCCATCAACATCTTCACCATCACCATCTCCTCTCAAACCCTAGTTCATCTCTTGTATCCGATCTTTGTCTTCAAACCTCAGATTGGTACCTGTGGGTTGCTAGTAGTGTTGATTACTCCTTATAGTTGATGCTAGTTGGTTTATTTGGTGGAAGATCAGTGTTCAGATCCTTTATGCATATTAATACCCCTTTGATTATGAACATGAATATGATTTGGAGTAGTTACGTTTGATCCCGAGGACATGTGAGAAGTCTTGTTATAAGTAGTCATGTGAATTTGGTATTCGTTCGATATTTTGATGAGATGTATGTTGTCTTTCCTCTAGTGGTGTTATGTGAACGTCGACTACATGAAACTTCACCATTATTTGGGCCTAGGGGAAGGCATTGGGAAGTAATAAGTAGATGATGGGTTGCTAGAGTGACAGAAGCTTAAACCCTAGTTTATGAGTTGCTTCGTAAGAGGCTGATTTGGATCCACATGTTTCATGCTATGGTTAGGTTTACCTTAATTATTCTTTCGTAGTTGCGGATGCTTGCGAGAGGGGTTAATCATAAGTGGGATGCTTGTCCAAGGAAGGGCAATACCCAAGCACCGGTCCACCCACATATCAAATTATCAAAGTAACGAACGCGAATCATATGAGCATGATGGAAACTAGGTTGACGATAATTCCCATGTGTCCTCGGGAGCGTTTTCCTTTATATAAGAGTTTGTCTAGGCTTGTCCTTTGCTACTAAAAGGATTGGGACACCTTGCTGCACCTTATTTACTTTTATTGCTTGTTACCCATTACGAATTACCTTATCATAAAACTATTTGTTACTGATAATTTCAGTGCTTGCAGAGAATACCTTACTGAAAACTGCTTGTCATTTCCTTCTGCTCCTCGTTGGATTCGACACTCTTACTTATCGAAAGGACTACGATAGATCCCCTATACTTGTGGGCCATCAAGACTCTTTTCTGGCGCCGTTGCCGGGGAGTGAAGCGCCTTTGGTAGGTGGAATTTGGTAAGGAAAAATTTATATAGTGAGCTGAAATTTACTGTCACTTGTTACTATGGAAAATAATCCTTTGAGGGGCTTGTTCGGGGTATCTTCACCCCGACCAGTAGAGCAAAGAGTTTCTCCTCAACCTACTGAACCTACTGAAAATGTTTACTTTGAAATTCCTTCGGGTATGATAGAGAAACAACTAGCTAATCCTTTTACAGGAGATGGAACATTACATCCTGATATGCACCTAATCTATGTGGATGAAGTTTGTGGATTATTTAAGCTTGTAGGTATGCCCGAGAATGTTATCAAGAAGAAGGTCTTCCCTTTATCTTTGAAGGGAAAGGCATTAACATGGTTTAGGCTATGTGATGATATTGGATCATGGAACTACAACCGATTGAAATTGGAATTTCATCAGAAGTTTTATCCTATGTATCTGGTTCATCGTGATCGTAATTATATATATAATTTTTGGCCTTGCGAAGGAGAAAGTATCGCTCAAGCTTGGGGGAGGCTTAAGTCAATGTTATATTCATTCCCCAATCATGAGCCCTCAAGAGAAATTATTATTCAAAAAATTTATGCTCGGCTTTCTCTCAATAATTGCTCCATGCTCGATACTTCTTGTACTGATTCTTTTATGCTAAAGACTATTGAATTCAGATGGGATTTATTGGAAAGAATCAAACGCAACTCTGAAGATTGGGAACTCGAAGAAGGTAAGGAGTCAGGTATAACACCTAAATTCGATTGTGTTAAATCTTTTATGGATACCGATACTTTTAGTGAATTTAGCACTAAATATGGACTTGACTCTGAGATAGTAGCTTCTTTCTGTGAATGATTTGCTACTCATGATGATCTCCCTAAGGAGAAGTGGTTTAAATATCATCCTCCCATTGAAGTAAAAGTAGTTGAACCTATTAAAGTTGAAGAAAAGACTATCACTTATAATGTTGATCCTTTTGTTCCTACCGCTTATATTGAGAAACCACCTTTCCCTGTTAGAGTTAAGGATCATGCTAAAGCTTAAACTATGGTTCATAAGAGTAATGCTAGAACACCTACACCCCCTGAGCAAATTAAAGTTGAACTAGTATTGCTATGGTTAAGGATCTCTTGGTTGATAATATTGATGGGCATGTTATTTACTTCTGTAATGAAGCTGCTAGAATTGCTAGACCCGATACTAAAAATAAACATAGACCTGTTGTCGGCATGCCTGTTGTTTCTGTTAAAATAGGAGATCATTGTTATCATGGCTTATGTGATACGGGTGCTAATGCAAGTGCAATACCTCATTCCTTATACAAAGAAATTATGCATGATATTGCACCTGCTGAGATAGAAGATATTGATGTTACAATTAAGCTTGCCAATAGAGGTACTATTTCACCAGTGGAATTGTTAGAGATGTTGAAGTCTTGTGTGGGAAAGTTAAATATCCTACTGATTTTCTTGTTCTTGGTTCCCCACAAGATGACTTTTGTCCCATTATTTGGTAGACCCTTCTTGAATACTGTTAATGCTAGGATAGATTGCGAAAAGGATATTGTTACTGTTGGTTTAGGGGATGTGTCTCATGATTTTAATTTTGCTAAATTTCGTAGAGAACCCCATGATAAAGAAATACCTAGTAAAGATGAAATTATTGGTCTTGCTTCTATTGCCGTGCCTCCTAATGATCCTTTAGAACAATATTTGCTAGACCATGAAAATGATATGTTTATGAATGAAAGAAGGGAAATAGATGAAGTATTCTTTAAACAGGGACCTATTTTGAAACACAACTTGCCTGTTAAAATTCTAGGGGATCCTCCTCCACCCAAGGGTTATCCCGTGTTTGAGCTTAAACCATTACCTAATACTCTTAAATATGCTTATCTTGATGAAAAGAAGATATATTCTATTATTATTAGTGCTAACCTTTCAGAGCAAGAAGAAGAGAAATTATTGAAAACTCTGAAGAAGCACCATGCTGCTATTGGATATACTCTTGATGATCTTAAGGGCATTGGTCCCACTCTATGCCAGCACAAAATAAAATTGGAGAAAGACGCTAAACCGGTTGTTGATCATCAACGATGGTTAAATCCTAAGATGAAAGAAGTGGTAAGAAATGAAATACTAAAGCTTTTGGAGGTAGGTATAATTTATCATGTTGCTGATAGTCAGTGGGTAAGTCATGTCCATTGTGTCCCCCAAGAAGGCAGGTATTACTGTTGTCCTAATGATAAAGATGAATTGATCCCACAAAGAATTGTTACAGGTTATAGAATGGCAATTGATTTCCGAAAATTAAATAAAGCTACTAGAAAAGATCATTACCCTTTACCTTTTATTGATCAAATGCTAGAAAGATTATCCAAACATACACATTTTTGCTTTCTAGATGGTTATTCTGGTTTCTCTCAAATACCTGTGTCTAAAGAGGATCAAGATAAGACCACTTTTACTTGCCCTTTCGATACCTTTGCTTATAGACGTATGCCTTTTGGTTTATGTAATGCACCTGCTACCTTTCAAAGATGTATGACTGCTATATTCTCTGACTTTTGTGAAAAGATTGTTGAAGTTTTCATGGATGATTTCTCCGTGTATGGAACTTCTTTTGATGATTGCTTAAGCAACCTTGATCGAGTCTTGCAGAGATGTGAAGAAACTAATCTTGTCTTGAATTGGGAGAAGTGCCACTTTATGGTTAATGAAGGTATTGTCTTGGGGCATAAGATCTCTGAAAGAGGTATTGAAGTTGATAAAGCTAAAGTTGATGCTATTGAAAAGATGTCGTGTCCCAAGGACATCAAAGGTATGAGAAGATTCCTTGGTCATGCCGTTTTTATAGGAGGTTTATTAAAGACTTCTCTAAAATTTCTAGGCCTCTGACTAATCTATTACAAATAGATGTTCCTTTTGTCTTTGATGATGATTGTGTAGAAGCATTCGAAATACTTAAGAAAGCCTTGATTTCTGCAGCTATTGTTTAGCCACTTGATTGGAATTTACCCTTTGAAATTATGTGTGATGCTAGTGATTATGCTGTAAGTACTGTTCTAGGACAAAGAGTTGATAAGAAATTAAATGTTATCCAATATGCTAGTAAAACTATAGACAGTGCCCAGAGGAATTATGCGACTACTGAAAAGGAATTTTTAGTAGTTGTATTTGCTTGTGATAAGTTCAGACCTTATATTGTTGATTCTAAAGTAACTGTTCACACTGATCAAGCGGCTATTAAATATCTTATGGAAAAGAAAGATGCTAAACCTAGACTCATTAGATGGGTTCTCTTGCTACAAGAATTTGATTTGCATATTATTGATAGAAAGGGAGCTGAGTACCCCATTGCGGACAACTTGTCTAGGTTAGAAAATGTTCTTGATGACCCACTACCTATTGATGATAGCTTTCCTGATGAACAATTAGCTGCCATAAATGCTTCTCGTACTGCTCCATGGTATGCTGATTATGCTAATTACATTGTTGCTAAATTTAAACCACCTAGTTTCACATACCAGCAAAAAAAGTTTTTCTATGATTTAAGACATTTCTTCTGGGATGACCCACACCTTTATAAAGGAGTAGATGGTGTTATCAAACGTTGTCTACCTGAGCATGAGCAGGAACAGATCCTACGCAAGTGTCACTCCGAGGCTTATGGAGGACACCACGCTGGAGATAGAACTGCACATAAGGTATTACAATCCGGTTTTTATTCGCCTACTCTTTTCAAAGATGCCCGTAATTTTGTCTTGTCTTGTGATGAACGTTAAAGAATTGGTAATATTAGTAGACATCAAGAAATGCCTATGAACTATTCACTTATTATTGAACCATTTGATGTTTGGGGCTTTGATTATATGGGACCGTTTCCTTCCTCTAATGGGTATACACATATTTTAGTTGCTGTTGATTACGTTACTAAGTGGGTAGAAGCTATTCCAACTAGTAGTGCTGATCATAACACCTCTGTTAAGATGCTTAAAAAAGTTATTTTTCCGAGGTTTGGAGTCCCTAGATACTTAATGACTGATGGTGGTTCACATTTTATTCATGGTGCTTTTCGTAAAATGCTTGCTAAATATGATGTTAATCATAGAATTGCATCTCCATACCACCCACAGTCTAGTGGTCAAGTAGAACTAAGTAATAGAGAGATTAAATTAATTTTGCAAAAGACTGTTAATAGATCTAGAAAGCATTGGTCCAAGAAACTTGATGATGCATTATGGGCCTATAGAACTGCATATAAAAATCCTATGGGTATGTCTCCGTATAAAATGGTTTATGGAAAAGCATGTCACTTACCTCTCGAACTAGAACATAAGGCATATTGGGCCATTAAAGAGCTCAATTATGATTTCAAACTTGCCGGTGAGAAGAGACTATTTGACATTAGCTCGCTTGATGAATGGAGAACCCAGGCCTATGTGAATGCCAAACTGTTTAAAGAAAAAGTTAAAAGATGGCATGACAAAAGGATATAAAAGCGTGAGTTTAATGTAGGTGATTATGTCTTGTTATACAACTCTCGTTTAAGATTTTTTGTAGGAAAACTTCTCTCTAAATGGGAATGGGAAGGTCCGCACGTTATCGAGGAGGTCTATCGTTCCGGTGCCATAAAAATCAACAACTTTGAGGGCACAAATCCGAAGGTGGTGAACGGTCAAAGAATCAAACATTATATCTCAGGTAATCCCACAAATGTTGAAACAAATGTTATTGAAACCGTAACCTCGGAGGAATACATAAGGGACACCTTCCAGAATGTTTCAGACTCCGAAAAGGGATATCTATGTGGTACGGTAAGTAAACTGACTCCAAAACAATTCTAATAGCAATTTTTCTCCGTTTTGGAATATTTATGAAAATAGGAAAATAATAAGTAGTTCGGGAAGGACACGAGGCATCCACGAGGTGGAGGGCGCGCCCTACCCTCCTGGGCGCGCCCCCTGCCTCGTGGGCACCTCGTGTGCCCTCCGGACTCCGTGTTCTTGCACGATACTTCGTTTGGTCGGTAAAAAATCATTATATAATCTCCCGAAGGTTTTGCCACGGTACCACGACAAACCCTCTGCTTTTGTTTCGAGCTATTTTTCTGACAGATCTAGATCACCATGACATCTTCAAGCGCCCCCAAGGACAACTTTTTTTCGAGAAGGTCATCAACCCGTACCTCGCGGAGGTTCTGCAACACCCTCAAACCATTGAGATGCGTGAGGGGGTGCTGCACATCCGCGATGTTGAGGGATCAAGGAGGACCAGAAGCATGGAGACAAGACTCGAAGAAATGGAGCAACAAGTTTTCAAGTGCCAGGGGATGGTGGAACGCGGACTCAACGCCAACCACATGATGATCGCGGAGTTCACCAACAACCACAAGCTGGATGCCAAGAACATTGGGAGACCATCTTCAAGCTTCACGAGAAAATCGAGCACCTCCAAGCCCAGATCTATGACCTGCAAAACCAAAACTGTGAGTATGAATATAGATTCAAGAGAATGAGTTTGGCTGCAGATTTGAGGATCCCGGAGACTCAATCATCCTTGTATGATGGTGAGCCTATGCCTTGTAAGATGGACGACAAGCCTACATCATCAATAACTCCATCATCACCACCTCCGAAGAAAGAGACATAATCACATGGGTATGGGCACTCCCCTTGGAAACTGCCAAGCTTGGGGGAGGTGCCCCGGTATCGTATCACCATCACACTTTTATCTTTACTGTTTTTCTTAGTTTGATCCTTTTGGTAATATCTTGATCTAGTAGAATAAGGTTTTAGTATGATCTAGTTTTGAGTTTTGCTTTATGATCCCTCTATGTAATCGAGTCCGTGAGCTATATATAATAAAGATTAGTTTTGAGTCGAGGGCTTTGCTATCTTGCTATGATCTTGAGGGAGTAAAAGAAAGAATAAAAAGAAATAAAGAGATCATATTGATCTTATGGAGAGTAATGACTTCACATATAAAGAGTATGATGAATAAAAGTTGTTGAGAGTTGACAAACATAGTTTTGGTCATCGTTGCAATTAACAGGAAGTAATAAAGAAAGAGAGGCTTTCACATATAAATATACTATCTTGGACATCTTTTATGATTGAGAGCACTCATTATGACATGCTAAAAAGTTGATGTTGGACAAGGAAGACAACATAATGGATTATGTTTTCTCATATCCGAAATAAATTATATTGTCATGGATCATCCAACATGTTGAGCTTGCCTTTCCCCCCTCATGCTAGCCAAATTCTTTGCACCAAGTAGAGATACTACTTGTGCTTCCAAATATCCTTATTAAACCCAGTTTTGCCATGAGAGTCCACCATATCTACCTATGGATTGAGTAAGATCCTTCAAGTAAGTTGTCATTGTTGCAAGCAATAAAAAATTGCTCTCTAAATATGTATGATCTATTAGTGTGGGAAAATAAGCTTTATACGATCTTGTGATATGGAAGAAATAAAAGCGACGAATTGCATAATAAAGGTCCCTATCACAAGTGGCAATATAAAGTGACGTTCTTTTGCATTAAGATTTTGTGCATCCAACTATAAAATCACACGACAACCTCTGCTTCCCTTTGCGAAGGGCCTATCTTTTATTTCTGTCGTATACCTTACAAGAGTCATGGTGATCCTCACCTTTCCTTCTTACACTTTATCCTTTGGCAAGCACTGTGTGTTGGAAAGATCCTGATATATATATATCCAATTGGATGTGGGTTTTCATAAAGCATTATTGTTGACATTGCCCTTGAGGTAAAAGGTTGGGATGCAAAATTATAAGCCCCTATCTTTCTCTGTGTCCGATTAAAACTTCATATCCATAAGTATTGCGTGAGTGTTAGAAATTGTGAAAGACTAAATGATAGTTGAGTATGTGGACTTGCTGAAAAGCTCTTATATTGACTCTTTCCGATGTTATGATAAATTGCAATTGCTTCAATGACTGAGACTATAGTTTGTTAGTTTTCAATGAAGTTTCCGATTCATACTTTACACTGTTAATAGATTTGTCGGTGTGGAATGACACCTATGGGATCACAAGAATCCCTACTACGGTTGCCGGGGCGCGGGGTTGCGAGAAGAGCAGGATTAGTAATCAGCACAAGGATCGTTTACCCAGGTTCGGGCCGCGAGGATGCGTAAAACCCTAGTCCTGTTTTGGTGGATGTATTGAGTGTTCTTGAGACCCCGAACTAGCTACAGTGGCTGAGTAGTTCCAGAGAGCCGGGCCTCCTTTTATAGTCGAAAGGGGCTGCCATAGTGACGCACAGGAGGTGGAAAGGCCTACAGTGCTGCAAGCTTATCGCTCGTATTACAGGACAAGGCGCATTTAATGCACCGCTGAGGTGTCCCCTAGATTTATTGGGGACGGGAGCGAGGCCCGTCCCGTCCATCTTCGCTCCTCCTTGCTTTGACACGTGCCCTGGCCAGCGATGCGTGCGGCGCCATGCAGGCAGGCAGGCAGCTGAGGTGGCGCGGTGGTAGGGTCTTCACGAAGATCTGCATGCCGCCATGCAGGCGCTTGCCAATCTGGCCTGGAAGCTGCATGTTGCCACACAGGTGCCAGCCCAGCTGATTGAGCTGGCAGCTGCATGCGAATGGCGGTGGAGACTTGGCTGGTGCGGGCCTGGCAGTGGCCCTACTGGCGTCCTCGGTGAGGGCCTTGCCGGGCGGCCCGGCAAGGGTCTTGCCATGGTGCGCTGTCGTCCCCGGCAAGGATCTTGCCGGGGGTCTTGTGGCTCTCCTCGGCAAGGATTGATAAGCCACAAGTGTAGGGGATCACAACAGCTTTCGAGGGTAGAGTATTCAACCCAAATTTATTGATTCGACACATGGGGAGCCAAAGAATATTCTCAAGTATTAGCAACTGATTTGTCAGTTCATCCACACCTGGATAACTTAATATCCGCAGCAAAGTATTTAGTAGCAAAGTAGTATGATAGTAGTGGTAACGGTAATAAAAGAGTAATGAAAGCAAAAGTAATATTTTTGGTATTTTGTAACGATTGTAACAGTAGCAACGGGAAAGTAAATAAGCGTAAACCAATATATGGAAAGCTCGTAGGCATTGGACCAGTGATGGATAATTATGCCGGATGCGGTTCATCATGTAACAGTCATAACATAGGGTGACACAGAACTAGCTCCAATTCATCAATGTAATGTAGGCATGTATTCCGAATATAGTCATACGTGCTTATGGAAAAGAACTTGCATGACATCTTTTGTCCTACCCTCCCGTGGCAGCGGGGTCCTAATGGAAACTAAGGGATATTAAGGCCTCCTTTTAATAGAGAACCGGAACAAAGCATTAGCACATAGTGAATACACGAACTCCTCAAACTATGGTCATCACCGAGAAGTATCCCGATTATTGTCACTTTGGGGTTGTCGGATCATAACACATAATAGGTGACTATAGACTTGCAAGATAGGATCAAGAACACACATATATTCATGAAAACTAATGGGTTGAGATCTGAAATCATGGCACTCGGGCCCTAGTGACAAGCATTAAGCATAGCAAAGTCATAGCAACATCAATGAACATAGTGGATACTAGGGATCAAACCCTAACAAAACTAACTTGATTACATGATAAATCTCATCCAACCCATCACTGTCCAGCAAGCCTACGATGGAATTACTCACGCACGGCGGTGAGCATCATGAAATTGGTGATGGAGGATGGTTGATGATGACGACGGCGACGAATCCCCCTCTCCCGAGCCCCGAACGGACTCCAGATCAGCCCTCCCGAGAGGTTTTAGGGCTTGGCGGCGGCTCCGTATCGTAAAACGCGATGATTTCTTCTCTTTGATATTTTCTCTCTGAAAGCCAATATATAGAGTTGGAGTTGGCGTCGGAAGGTCTCCAAGGGGCCCACGAGGTAGGGGGGCGCGCCCCCACCCTCGTGGACAGGGTGTGGGCCCCCTGGTCTTCATTTTTGGCGAGGATTTTTTATTATTTATTCTAAGATATTCCATGGAGTTTCAGGTCATTCCGAGAACTTTTATTTTCTGCACATAAAACAACATCATGGCAATTCTGTTGAAAACAGCGTCAGTCCGGGTTAGTTCCATTCAAATCATACAAGTTAGAGTCCAAAACAAGGGCAAAAGTGTTTGGAAAAGTAGATACAACGGAGACGTATCAACTCCCCCAAGCTTAAACCCTTGCTTGTCCTAAAGCAATTCAGTTGACAAACTGAAAGAGAAAAAGAAAAACTTTTACAAACTCTGTTTGCTCTTGTTGTTGTAAATATGTCAAGCTAGCATTCAGGTTTTCAGCAAAGATTATAACTAACCACACTTACAATAAATCTCAGGTCTCATGTTTACTCATATCAATGGCATAATCAACAAGCGAGTCATAATAATAAATCTCGGATGACAACACTTTCTCAAAACAATCATAATATGATATAACAAGATGGTATCTCGCTAGCCCTTTCTGCGACCGCAAAACATAAATGCAGAGCACTTTTAAAGATCAAGGACTGACTAGACATTGTAATTCATGGTAAAAGAGATCCAGTCATAGTCATACCCAATATAAATTAATAGTAATGAATGCAAATGACAGCTGCGCTCTCCAGCTAGTGCTTTTAATAAGAGGGTGATGACTCAACATAAAAGTAAATAGATAGGCCCTTCACAGAGGGAAGCAGGGATTTGTAGAGGTGCCAGAGCTCGGTTTTGAAATATAGATGAATAATATTTTGAGAGGTATACTTTCATTGTCAACATAACAACTAAGAGATGGCGATATCTTCCATGCTACACACATTATAGGCGGTTCCCAAACAGAATGGTGAAGTTTATACTCCCCCTCCACCAACAAGCATCAATCCACGGCTTGCTCGAAACAACGAGTGCCTCCAACATACATCAGGTCCCAGGGGGAGTTTTGTTTGCAATTAATTTTGATTTAGTTTGCATAAAGCATGGGACTGGGCATCCCGGTGACCAGCCATGTTCTCGTGAGTGAGGAGCGGAGTCCACTCCTCTTGAGAATAACCCGCCTAACATGGAAGATAAGGACAACCATAGTTGATACATGAGCTATTCGAGCATACAAAACAGAATTTTTATTTGAAGGTTTAGAGTTTGGCACATACAAATTTACTTGGAACGGCAGGTAGATACCGCATATAGGAAGGTATAGTGGAATCATATGGAATAACTTTGGGGTTTAAGGGATTGGATGCACAAGCAGTATTCCCGCTTTGTACAAGTGAAGGCTAGCAAAAGACTGGGAAGCGACCAACTAGAGAGCGACAACAGTCATGTACATGCATTAAAATTAATAAACACTGGATACAAGCATAAGTAGGATATAATCCACCATGAACATAAATATCGTGAAGGCTATGTTGATTTGTTTCAACTACATGTGTGAACATGTGCCAAGTCAAGTCACTTAAATCATTTAAAGGAGGATACCACCCCATCATACCACATCACAACCATTTTAATAGCATGTTGGAACGCAAGGTAAACCATTATAAATCATAGCTAATCAAGCATGGCATAAGAAACTATGATCTCTAATTGTCATTGCAAACATGTTTATTCATAATAAGCCGAATCAAGAACGATGAACTCATCATATTTACAAAAACAAGAGAGGTCGAGTTCATACCAGATTCACTTATCCCAATCAATTCATCATATATCATCATCATTTCCTTTCACTTGCACGACCGAACGATGTGAATAATAATAAGAGTGCACGTGCATTGGACTAAGCTGGAATCTACAAGCATTCAATAAACAGGAGAAGGCAAGGCAATATGGGCTCTTGGTTAAATCAACAATAATGCATATAAGAGCCATTTCAACAATTTAATCATGGTCTTCTCCTATCGACCCCCAAAGAAAAGAAAGGGAATAAAACTATTTACACGGGAAAGCTCCCAACAAGCAGAAGAAGAACGGGAAATATTTTTGGGTTTTCTTTTTAATTATTACTACTACAGCAGGAAAAGTAAAGTACTACTATTTTTGTTGTTGTTTTCTTAAAGTTTATTAAACACACAAGAAGAAAGCAGGAAAAAGAAAATAAACTAGCATGGATATTACAGTGAAAAAGTAGGAGCACCGACATCTAGCAATGAGTGTGTGTGAACAAAAATGTAATGTCGGTGGGAAATACGTACTCCCGCAAGCTTAGGCTTTTGGCCTAGGTTGGTTCATTGCCAAGGATGGCCTGGCGGATACCCGTAGGTGTAGCTGGTGTCGTACTGCGATGAAGAATAGTTGGGATCATACTGTGATGAAGAGGACTCTGACTACCACTGGCTGGCAACCGCCTCCGGATCCCAAGAATAAACAGACTGGCATGGAGGCTCGTATTGTGGTTCCGGCTCCGGGGCTAGTGCAGGATTCCGATAGGCTTAAATGGCCGCCCACGGAACGAGGTGAGGACCTGCAGACAAGTTAAACAAAGAAGGAGCAGGCAAAGTAATAGTCTCAGGGTGATGTTTATCAAAGTACAATTTATATTTAAGCTCCCCCTCCTTGCCCTTAACAAGAAAGTCATGCGCTAGCATACTCTTATAATCTAAATAAGCACTAGGCAACAATTTTTCTTCTTTCTCAAAGTGCCTAATAGGTATGTCAAAATGTGCAGCTAGGCGCGAAGCATAAATACCTCCAACGATGGGTCCTTTAGTACGGTTCAAACTTAACCGTCTAGCAATAATTCCGCCCATACTAACAGTGTTGTTGCGGTATAAACCATGGAACAAAATGATAATATCGGGAACACTAAGGTTTCCACAGTTCCCACGACCAATCAAGCAACGACTAGCAAATAAGGCAAAGTAGCGTAAAACTGGAAAATGTATGCTAGTGATTCTTGCATCAGAAACCTTCCTGGTTTCTCCCACAGTGATAGTGTTAATAAATGATTCCACTCCATTACGGTGTGGTTCATCTAAGTTACCCTCAGAGGGTATTTTGCAGACCTCGCAAAATTCAGCTAATGGCATCTTTTTAACAACGTCATATAAATGAAACTCTACTGAAGGAGGTGATTCCTTAGGAAAATAGTAGAAGTTTTGCACAAAAGTATTTGTGAGTAAGAGATACTGATGACGTTGGTCGCGGAGGAAGTTGGTGAGGCCAGCATTCTCAATTAATAAATAGAAATCCTCATAAATCCCGGCTCTCCTCAAGAAGTCATCGGAAGGCCATTCACACGTCCGGACCTCCGCCATGCGAGGCAAATTATATTTGGGCTTCTGTGCTTCTTGGTTTTGTTTTTCCTTTGAGCTTCGGCTCGACGAGCCCCTCAAAAGTCTCTTAATTATTTTCTGAAATAATCTGAAATTTTTAGTAACTTCAAACAAAAGTAAACCAACTTCAATAAAATTGATAGCAACTACTCCTACAAGTGCCTAGAGCCTATATCATGCATTAGAACTACTTGGAACCATATAAATTAGACATGCAAGCTGAAGAACATGGTCACCTATGCAGCACAAATTTGCAATGAATAAAGCACTAGAACAAAAACTAATTGGACCAATGAAGGAGTCACATACCAAGGAACAATCTCCCCAAGCAGTTTTGTGAGAGGTGCTTTGAGCAAGGAGATCGAAAATCACAGCAACGGGGGCTGGAACTCGTGCTTGAGTTGGTTTTTCGTGTTTGTGGGAGGAAGAAGAAGAGGACGCATGCAGGAATAAGTGGAGGAGGGCCACCATGGGCCCACGAGGCAGGGGGCGCGCCCTGGGGGGTAGGGCGCGCCCTCCACCCTCGTGGCCAGGTGGCAGCTCCCCAGTGATTTTGCACCATAAATCCTCAAATATTCGAAAAAATCATATTAAATTGGCATGGCATTCTCGAGGACTTTTATTTTCGGGTATTTTTATATTGCATGATAAATCAGGAAGCAGATGTAAAAATATTATTTTTACTTTATTTCAACTAAATAACAGAAAGTATAAAGAGGGTACAAAAGGTTGTGCTTCTAGTTTCATCCGTCTCAAGATCATCAAAAGGAATCCACTAACAAGGTTGATCAGGTCTTGTTAACAAACTCATTCCGACTAACATGGAACCGGAGAAATTTCGAATAACACTGTCGGGGGTGAAGAGCTGATCGTGCCCCACGAGCACCTACGGGACCTGGGTCCCTTTGTGGTTCGGAGGGGGGCGGAGACCGCACAAAGAGCGGGTCGAGGCGGTGCGCACGAGAGGGTTTTTTTACCCAGCTTCGGAGCTCTCCGGAGAGATAATACTCCTACTGCTGCTTTGTGGATTATCTGGTGTTCTTGCTAGGGAGCAATGCGAGCTACAAAACCTAGCGTGAGTGTGATGAACTAAGCTGGAGCTAGACTAGAAACCCAGCCGAATCGAACCTCCTCTACGTTGCCCCCGGCCCTCCTTTTATAGGCTCAAGGGGTTACCACATATGGCAAGTAGACAAGGTTACAATGGTAATAACCTAGGTTGGTACACCGCTATGTACAGTGTACAGTAACCTATACCTAACTCTGACGGCAAGGGACAAGAGTCATCAATGCCCGTCTCAGTCGCCCGAACAGTGTAACAGGGACCGTTAAGTGCGCCTCCGTCCGCCACGATGGTGGCTTGTCAGCGCTGCTTGTCGCTACTCTCCGCTGGCTGCGCAGCCCGCCGACACGCGTCCTTGGGAGAGCCCCGTGGTGATACGTTGGCGGGTGAGCTGGAGCGGAGATGAAGAGAGGTCGCCCGCCCCGGCAAGCGCCTTTGTGGCAAGGGAACCTTGTCGCGCTTGGGGGTTCAGCGCCCGCCAAGCCTTCCCGGCAAGCTCCTCTTGCTGGGGCCTTGTTTCCTTTGTGCCTTGAGTGGCCTTCCCGGCAAGCTCCTCTTGCCGGGGTCTTGACTGCTTTGTTCTTGAATGGCTCCAAGGGAGCCGCTGTGGATCTTGGCGGCCATCAGGCCGGCCCGGCCATGGGGTGCTGCAACTGTCCGAGCACGAGTTCGGGGTACTAGGGTACCCCTACTCTAGTACACCGACAGGAGCCCCCGGAGCCACACAAGGCGCCTAGCTCTATTGGGCCAGGCCCAAAACAGTGCACGGGCGCGCGTGGCCTTGATTACGCCGTTACTCGCCTTGGACCCACCACGTCCCCGACGAACGGCACGTGTAGGACGTGGCGTCGTGGGGGAGGTCGTGGGGCTTCCTTTAATGGGAAAAATCGGAACGCCCGTCCCCTCTCCCTTTATAAGCGGGGAAACCGGGGCAGGACGCCCACTTGCCCTCGCTGTCACATCGGAAAACCCCCGTCGCTTCCCCCTTCCTTCTCGAGTCCGCAGAGATCGACGCTCCGCCCCCTCCACTGCCACCGGTGCCACCCACGCCGTCGGCTTCCTCCACCACCACTCCTCATCGCTCTGAAGGCTGATAAGGGGAAGGGCGTGAAATCCGCCGAGGCGCAGCGGCTTGCGGCGCTGCGAAAAGAGCGGGCTCTCTTCGACCCCCTGCTCGACAGGAAGGACCTGCGGGATGGGTACTACCTCTTCTGGTCGACGGTGACCCCGGCGCATCCGCGCACGAGGGTCATCTCCGCCGCCACATCTGCCAAGGTCTCCTTCGGGTACCCCTTCTTCGTGATTTTCTTCTGGAGCGGGCTCTGCCCGCCCTTTTCTGAATTTTTCTGTGATGTCATGAACACCTATGGCTTCCGCCTTCTTGACTTCACCCCCAACGCCGTTCTCACCTTGGCTGTTTTCGCACATCTCTGCGAGAACTTTGTCGGGGTCCACCCAAATGTCGCCCTCTTCCGCCATTACTTCTCACCTCGCGTAGAGAGAGGAGAGCCGCTTGCCGGAGGAATTGCATGGACCACTAGGATCGGCAAGAAGGAAGCGTACCTCGACGGAGAGTTGCGCAGCAAGTGGGAGGAGTGGAGGGCTGACTGGTGCTGGATCTTAGAGGAGGAGCCACAGCCTTTTACCGCCCTGCGCAAAACCCCCATAGTTCGTGGCAACAATTGGAGCAACTTGGCGCTAGAGGACGACAAGTTGAAGATTGCTACGACTAGGATTTTGCGCCTCCGGCAAGCAGGGCTCACCGTAGGGGCAGTTGGCGCGGACTTCCTTCGTCACTGCATTGCACCCTTGCAGGAGAAAGGGAGACCCGCTTGGGAATTCCAGAACGCGGCGGATATCATGAGGATGCGTCCAGGCCTAAATTGGAACTTCACCACCTTGGAGCTTGACAGCATGCTGCGGGAGCTGTTCAAGCCTGAGCCGGACAACCCTGGATGGTCCATGTTGCCGAGGGGAGTTGTGCCTTTGTGCAACAACTCGGCGCTCGATCGCATCCGCGCGATAATGCCATTGTGCGATTCCCATGGGATCATTCCAACTTGGCAGGAACCTGCTGATGACATAGTGCAGCAGTTCTTCGACGACTTGTGCGAAGTGCGGTCCGCGCCGACGAGAAGAGACGGCTCACCCGAGACACCACCTTTCGGGAGATGGCGCGACGCCACAAGGGTGGAGGAGGCTGCGAGGCCGCTGCCGCCGGCGCGTTTGGGTTCACAAATGAGGAGGGAGAGAGGGCCGGCGGCAAGCCTTGCCGATCAAGAAGAGTTCATCGGTGAGGAGGAGCAGATCGAGCCCGACGACGACCCAAGTGAGCCGCCGGGCCTCTCCTCCGCCGTCAAGTAGCTTGCCGCGGGAGGAGCTTGCCGCCCGCCAAGGAGACGTCTCGGAGGACCGGAGAAATGGCGGGGAGCATATGGTCAGCAGCCGCCGCCGCCCGCGCCGCCGCTCCGCGCGGCAAATCTGTTGCAGCGGGAGCATCTCGTTCCGCCACGGCGACGGGCTCGGGGCCTTCTGGAGTCGTGGCCCCTGCACCCGCTAAGCGCCAGAGGGGGTCTTCTCCCCCAATCCGTCGCGCTGGAGCAGAGTTTGATCTATCCGCTCTCAGCTCTGAGGAGGAAGAGGAAGAGTAAGATCTTGCCGCTGCTATTTGTAGTCTTCTAACTTATTACTTTATCTTATATCTGACTGGTTCCACTCTGATCTTTCCTCTTCAGGGCGTCAGCTCAGAGGGCGCCGAAGAGAGCCAAGACGCCGGTGGTCGTCATCTTAGACGACTCCCCTGTAGCAACAGGGGGCACGTCCGGGACTCCTTTGCCGGACCCGGCAAACCTTCAACAGAGCAGCCCCCAGCACAGCCCCCAGCGTAAGTATCTGGTATGCTTCCCGCGGTTAGGCGCGCTTGGGTGCTTTTCCGTTACTTATATCTGGTTTGTTGGATTTTGCAGGAGCAGAGCAGCCACATCATGGAGCACCGGAGGCTACCCCGAGGTCCAGCCTCATCGGGGAGGCCCCGGAGGCCACTCCTGAAATTCTGCTTGCTTCAACCTCGCCACCAAGGGAGGATTCTCCGCCTTTGAGCGCTCTCCGGCAAGGGAGGCCTCTCCGACAAGGGAGCTTCCCGACAAGGACTGGCGCCGCGACCCTCCGGTGGTGGAGGCCGCGCCTGAGCCCCACTGCAGGTAACCTTCTCGTCTTGATAGTTTTCTTTGGGGTTCTGTTCTTCCAAATATATGTCTGATCTGTGCTTCCTCCTCTTTTACTAGATCCATCTGCCGGAGACCCGATGGAAACCGAGGCTGCCGGCGAGGAGGGCGCGGCGGCGGCAGTGTCGACGCCGCCGACACGGAGGGGGAGGAAGCTGGGCCGACAAGCCCGCAGTGAGGAGGCTGCGAGGCCGAGGCCGGGCGCAGAGGCTGGGAGGAACCCGCGATCGACCGACGGCCCGGAGGCGCAGGAGCGCCAGCGCTGCGCCGACCGCCGATGCCCCCTCCACCGATGCGCGCCAAACTCCGAGGAGCCCCAGCCCGCGCCTACGAAAGCTGGTGAGGCGTCTTCATCAAGCTCCGTGGGCGTCAAGCTCGTGGCGCCACCAAGGGGAGACCTTCGATGCGGAGCTCGCCTCGCCGGGCTGTCGCTGGTTGATTTCGAGCAGCAGTGGTGAACCCGAGGAGGAGCAGCTGCTGAAGAAGTTCTTGTCGCTCTACCGCGCCCGACAAGCCAAACTGGAGTCCAGGGAGGCGCTTGTCGCGAGGGCGGGAGATGACTTGGAGAAACGCGCGGAAGAGCTCCGACACGCCAACAAAGAGACTCTCCGGGACATAGCAGAGGCTCGGGAGCAGCTTGCTGAGGAGCGCACGCCCTTTATCTTGGAGAAAGGCGAGGTTGAGGAGCAGCAGAGGCTTGCGGTGAGAAGCTCTGCTAGAGAAGGTGAGGTGGCGCAGCGGAAGATCAACCTCGACAGCTTTGAGGAGGATCTCGCGTGCGCAGCAAACGATCAGCGGGCCACTTCAAGAGGCAAAGGATCTTGCCGCGACCGCCGAGGCCGCCAAAGGGCAATCGGAGGCGAGGGTGGCTCAGCTGGAGTCCACCCTCCGTAAGAGTGCCGAGGAGGTCACCGGGTTGAAGCGCGGCGTGAGAAGGACGCTTATACCCTCGGCGAGTTGCGGGGCCGATTGGCTGAAAAGATCAAGGAGATCGATGCCGCCAAGAACGTCAAAGGCGGATCTGGAGCTGAAATTAACCACCTTGACGGAGGCGTTGAGCGGCGTCGGGAGCGAGAAGCAGGCCCTCTGGAGAAGATCAAGGCCATCGAGGAGTTCTTTGTCGAACGCCATGACCACCAGAATACTCTTGGGAGAGCATAATGCATTGGACAGAAGGTCTTGTGGACACCGCCGCCGACATCCACAACGAGCTGATAGAGTTGGGGATGACAGATCTTGGATATTCCACCGACGAGAACCTCCAACCCAGCGTCAAGCTCAGCCTATTCTTCAAAGGCATGTTGGCGGGTATCCGGCGGCTCCGGGATGAGGTTCCGAAGCAGTTGGCGGAAGAATCACGCCAAGTCTGTGCCGAGGCTCTCCAGAAGGTGTTGATGAAGGTGGCCTTCCGTAACCCAGGCGTCGACTTCTCCAAGGCCCTCAAGTCCCTGCCTTCGTCCGCCGATGTTGAAGCGCTCAAGACCCTTGTCGCACCCATTGTGGACAGGGTGAGCGGCGTTAAGAGGCTCGAGGGCGACCGCGTGGACTAGGCCGCCGAGCCTATCTTTCTCTTGTCATTTGTAGATCATGTTTAGGCGAAAAATCTATTAGATCTGCGACAAGTTATTATGTAATATACACTATCTTAGGCAATCGAATGCACTGTTATTTCCTTTACTCGATTTCTTCCCTTGTATGTTTTACCCTCGCTTTTAGGAAACTTGCGGTGCAGCACCCTTACATGGCGCCGAGTGCGGAACTTCAGCAGCCTCTTTGGCGGGTCGCTACCGACAAGCAACCTCGTCGCAGACTAGTCGCAGCTCACTTAATTGTTGAGCGGACTCGAAACAAAACAAGGGTGCGACCAAGACGATTTGGTTCCTCCAGCGCTGGGTTTTCCATACAAAGTACTTATCGTTCGAGGAAGATAACTTGAAAATTTAAAAACTGGTCACTTAAACTTAGCAACTTAGCTTTTCTGTTGTCCATTCTCCGGCAAAGGCGTTCCTCGGCGGCTTGTCAGCCCACACCATTCTTTCCTCCTTCCCCCCCGGTTAACTTGTGGGTGGATGAACCTTCTTCTTGTTTGAGAAGAAAGAAGAGAAAAAGAAAGTTATGGAGCCAAATAGCTCACTATCGCTTACCGGGTGCGGATGCTGCACAAGATGTTAGTAACCGCATGCATATATGACTATGAAAGCATGCATTAACAAAAATGTGCGCAACCATAGGCTTTCTTGATGCACGGGTCTGCGCCCGCTTTGTACAAAGGATCACATGCAACAGCGGCAAGACTTGTATTAAAGGTTGGTTGCGGAGCGGGTTCCGCAACCGCGCCTCATGGGTAAAACTTGCAAAGATGCTCTATGTTCCAGGAATTGCTCACCGGAAAGCCGTCTTCGGTCTCAAGGCGGACAGCGCCGGGCCTAGTGACTCGTTTTACCCGATAAGGGCCTTCCCACTTCGGCGTCAACTTGTTGGAATTCTTGGCGGATTGAACGAGCCGAAGAACAGGGTCGCCTTCCTCGAAGCTTCTGGCATTAACTTTGCGGCTATGGTAGCGACGCAAAGCTTGCTGGTAACGAGCAGCTCATACAGCAGCTGAAGGCGATCTTCCTCGAGGAGCAGCGCGTCATCTTGTCGCAGCTGCTCTTGCTCAAGCTCATCATAGCGAGCACTCGAGGTGACCCGATATCTGAGTTCCGTGGGGATAACTGCCTCTGCTCCGTAGACTAGAGCAAAGGGTGTCGGCGATGGCTCAATTTGGCGTCGTCTGATCGACCAAAGAACCACGGCAGCTCCTCGATCCAGTTCCTTCCGCACTTGTTTAGCCCGTCGAAAGTTCGGTCTTGAGTCCTCGCAGCACTTCAGCGTTTGCCCTCTCGCTTGACCGTTGCTTCTCGGATGAGCAGCGGAAGCAAAGCAGATCTTGGCGCCAAGATCTTGGGCGATTGTATGAAGGTGCGACTTCGTGAACTGTGTGCCGTTGTCGGTGATGATCCGATTAGGAATCCCAAAGCGGCAAACAATTGACTGAAGAACTTGACGGATCGATCGTCTGTCACCTTCCTCACTGGTTCCACTTCCGGCAACTTTGTGAACTTGTCGATTACGACGTACAAGTACTCAAAGCCCCGACAGCTCGGGGGAAGGGGCCGAGGATATCGAGCCCCCAGACCAAGAAGGGCCAGGATAAAGGGATCGTCTGGAGAGCTTGAGCTGGCTGGTGTATCTGTTTTGAATGGAACTGGCACGCTTCACACTTGGTTACTTGTGCGATTGCATCTGGAGGGCTTCGGCGGAAGAAACCTTGCCGAAAGCTTTGCGGCAAGTGCTCTTGCGCCAATGTGGTGACCACATATGCCTCCATGTATCTCCGCCAACAGCTTCTATCCATCTTCCCGGCGAATACACTTCAATTTCACTCCGTTGAGTCTTCTTCTGTACAGGATGTTGTCAACAAACTGGTACATGCTTGACTGCCGGGCTACTTTTTCCGCTTCTTCTTGCTCTTGGGAAGTTCTCTGTCTGAAGGAAATGGGCGATCTGCTGTGCCCATGTTGGAGCACTGTGGCTCGACAACAAGGACTAAAGGCTTATCATCCTGCGGGACCATCAACCTGCGGCAAGGACCCGCTGGTCATGAGCTCGATGATCCCGTCAAGCTCGCGGAGCTAAGCTTGTCGGGAGCGTTTGCTTCAACGATACAAACCGTGTGGTTTGTCGGAGCAGACTGCTCCTCAGTGATATTTGCATTGGTTCAAGGGACCTTCTTGGCGGCGGCCTCGGAGAGCTCTGCCGGAAAGTAGTCGCCGGAAACCAATTTTCTCTTCTTGCTCTGCCCCATTGATGGTGTCACGGTTGGCTGAGTCATCTTGAGCACAAAAATCCCTGGTTCCACAGGCAACTTAAGTGCGGCACATTTGGAGAGGCCATCAGCTATATCATTACATGCTCTTGGAATGTGTTCCATTTGCAGGCCTTCAAAGTGCTCTTCTAGCTTTCTCACTTCATCGACGTAGGCTTCCATCAACGGACTCTGGTAATCCTTATTTACTTGGCGGACGACAAGTTGTGAGTCTCCCCTGACAATGAGCTTCTTGATCCCAAGGTCCACAGCAATCCTAAGACCGGCAAGCAAACCTTCATACTCGGCCGTATTGTTTGTTGCTTGTTCCTTGGGAAAGTGCATCTGGACTATGTACTTGAGGTGTTCTCCGGTGGGTGCGATAAGCAGCACGCCGGCACTGGCGCCTTGCAGCGAGAAGGCACCGTCAAAGTACATCAGCCACTCTTTATTTGCCTCCTTGACGGGGATGCTCGTCTCTTGAATCTCTTCATCCTGCGTTGGCGTCCACTCTGCTATAAATTCTGCCAATGCCCTGCTCAGATAGTTGAAGTGCTTTGAACTTAAGACCAAAGCTTGACAATTCCCAGTGCCCACTCAACAATCCTGCCCTGTTGCTTACGGATTTTGCAAAATCCTCTTCAGTGAAAGCGAGTGACAACTATTATCTCATGTGCTTGGAAGTAATGGCGCAGCTTTCTCGAGGCCATGAGCAGGCCGAAAAGCAGCTTCGCACACGCAGTACCTAGATCTAGCCCCCTGCAGAAGGAACCGACAAAAGTAGACTGGCGCTGCACCATCTTCTTCCGTATCTTGTCGCAACCCTGCGCTGATCCGCCCTTGTCGGGACCAGAGCTTGACGGCGAAGCCCCTCGCTTGTCGCTGGACGCACCTGCCTCGGTTGCCGGCTCATCATCCGCCTCCCTCTCCGCTACTAACGCAGCACTAACCACTTGATTGGTCGCTGCTATATACAGCAGCAACTTCTCTTGCGGTTTAGGTGCGACAAGTATTGGAGTGGAGGACAGGTATCCTTCAAGTCTCTGCAGCGCAGCCTCCGCCGAGTCCATTTCATTGGACCTGCCTTTTTCAAAATCTTGAAAAGCGGCGGCGCGCTCAACAAACTTAGAGATAAACCTCTTTGAGAGCAGCCACGCAACCGGAAGCTTCACGACATCCTTGGCGCACTTTGGTGCTTGATCTGCTCGATGGCCTTGATCTTGTCGGGATTGGCTTCAATTCCCGCTGAGATACAAAGAATCCGAGAAGCTTGCGGAAGGGACTCAAACACGCACTTCTCGGGGTTGAGCTTGAGGTTGATCTTGCGCAGGTTTGCAAACGTCTCATCAAATCCTGAATCGAGGCGCTCTATCCTTGCTCTTGACCACTATGTCATCCATGTAGGCTTCTACATTTCTGTGTATCTGTGGTCCAAAAGCATCATGGACTACCCTTGCAAAGGTTGAACCAGCATTCTTCAAACCGAAAGGCATCCGTATAAAGCAGTACGTGCCACATGGTGTGATGAATGCGGTTTTCTTCATCCTCTTCGCCATGAAGATCGATGATATCCTGAATATGCATCAAGAAATGAAAGCAGATCGCATCCATTTGTGGAGTCAACAATCTGGTGATGCGCGGCAAGGGAAATGGGTCCTTGGGACAAGCTTTATTAACATCTGTGAAGTCAATACAAAGTCTCCATTTCCCATTAGCCTTGCGTACCACTACCGGATTGGCCAGCCACGTGGGGTGGAGGACTCCTCTGACAAGCCCTGCTGCTTCCAATTTCTTGATTTCTTCTGCTATGAACTCTTGGCGCTCCACTGCCTGCTTCCTAACTCTTTGCTTGACGGGCCGCGCGTGGGGACAGACAACTAGGTGGTGCTCAATTACTCTCCTGGGAACACCGGGGATATCAGATGGTTGCCATGCAAACACATCGACATTCGCCCGCAGGAAAGCAACGAGCTCGCCTTCCTATTTAGGATCAAGCGTGGCACTGATGGTAAAGGTACCACCAGCGCCGTCCTCCTTGGCGGGCACCTTCTTGGTCTTTGGCGGAGCTGCCATCGTCTTGTTGCACTTGCCGGTGGAGCTCGACGGTGCGTCCTCGACGGTAGCGCAGCACTCCGAGGAGGTGCGCTTGCCGGAGTGGGCAGCAGTGCTCTTGCCGGACCTAGTGGTCTTCTTCCTCCCGGGAGCTTCAGCGGGAAGTGGTTTGCTATCTGTCGCGGCTGCTGCATCCCGGTAAATCTTGTCGGCGCAGATAAGTGCGTCTTTCTTGTCGCCGTGGACAGAAATGACACTTATCAGGCCGGGCATCTTAAGTAGGTTGTATGCATAGTGAGAGGCGGCCATGAACTTGGCGAGTGCCGGACGGCCAAGTATGCCATTATAGGGCAATGGGAAATCGACGACGTCGAATGTGACCCTCTCAGTTTTGAAGTTGAGCTCACTGCCGAAGGTTACCGGCAGCGTGATCTTCCCCTTGGGCTTGCTCCTTCCTGGGTTGATTCCTTGGAAAGTACCAGTTTCTTCGAGCTCGCTGTCAGGGATTTGAAGTTTCTGGAGCACTGTGGAGGAGATCAAATTCAGGCCGGCCCCGCCGTCAACCAGCATCTTTGTGACCTTGAGGTTGCGGATGGTTGGTGAGACCAACATCGGCAAACACCCGACCGCAGTGATGCGATCAGGGTGATCCTCAATGTCAAAGATGATGGGCGTGCTGGACCACTTCAGAGGTTTGCGTGACTCTATGGATGGTTCTGCTGCATTGACCTCACGCATCCATTGCTTGAGTTGGCGGTGTGAGGTATGTAGAGACGCACCACCGTCGATGCAAAGGACCTCTGTTGCCTTTTGAAACTCCTGCTCATCAGCTTCATCATCTTCATAGTCCTCGTCATCTTCATCTTCATCTTCTTCTTTGTCGCGGCCACGGGGAGGTCTGTCTCCTTGCCGCTGCTTGGCCTTGCTGCGGCGTCCCCCCCGACCGGGTCTCTTCTTACTTGCTGCACCTGCACCTTCTTGGGCTTTCTCCTTGTCTCGCCGCTCGTATTCAACTTTCTGTAGCTCAACAAGCTGCTCGACTTTCTTGCAGCTTTGGAGATCATGGCCCTTAGTGCGGTGAATTTTACAGTACTATTTGTTCGAGCTGCCAGGCTTGTCGGCGGCCGCCACAGCTTGGCGGTCGGTGTCAACGGCAACCTCCTTGCCGGAGCCACCGGCCTTGGCTTGGTTGGCGGCACCATCCTTGCCGGACTGCTCGACAACTAGTACTTCTTGGTTTTTCTTCCTCTGTTGTTCCTTGCTTGGCTATTCCTTGCGGGCGGTCCCTCCTTGTCGAGACTCTGCTCCCACACTCTCTCCGGGAGCCTTCTTCCTTCTTCAGTAGCGTGCACACTTGTCGGCCAGGCGTAGAGCTCATCGGCGTCTTTCACTTTGCACATCGCCATCTCCTCCCTCATCCTGCGATTTCGCACATTACGATGGAATGCACTAATCACTGCAGCAGGGTGGGCGTGCAGGATGTTATAGTGCACTCGGCTGAATCTCTGGATGAATTTTGCAGAGACTCCCCCCTCCTTTTGGGCAAGCAGGTGGAGATCACTCTCTGGCCGTGAGGCTTGTGGCACTGTGAAGGCGCCAACAAACTGGTGGCACAAATCTGCCCAAGAAGAAATAGAGCCATCCGGCAAGTGCATGAGCCAAGATCGGCGTTTGGCTTGAGCACCAAAGGGAAGTAGTTGGCGAGGATCTTGTCGTCTCGCCCCCGCAGCCTGCACCGCAATGGTGTAGATCTTTGAGAACTCCGATGGATGTGTCCTGCCGTCGTGCTTCTCCGCACATCTGGTTTGAAGTTCTTCTTGTCGGGCCACCGGACTTGCCGCAGCTCACGAGTGAGCGCAGGGCAACCTACCGCGTCACGGCAAGTCGATTGGTTCCCCTGGCGCATGCATATCGGCGGTGGGCCCGCGCGTTGGTCGATTGATGGCGCGCTTCTCTTGGCCTTCGATTCGGGTTCGGCGTCCTCTTCTTGCCGCTCGAAGAATTTGGCGTTGGTTGCGACGAGCTCGTGGATCCGGCGAGCGCTGTGGCGTCGCTGTCGAGGTAGATCCGCGATTGGCGATCTTGGCCTTCGGGAAGGGAGTGTCTGATGGGTGCACCCCGCAAGTCTCGTCGCCATCGGCCCGTGCCTTTGTCGCCTCGTCGCGGCCGCGAAGCACGCAGTTGCCGTGGGGCGTCGCCGTTGGCGGCCGATGAGACTTTGAATTGTGGCCTCCATTCGTCGACCTTATCGGCCGTTGGAGGGTAATCTAGGAAGCAGTTGGGCTCTTGCCAAGGCTTCGCTGGCGTGGTTGGCGGCAGCGGTGTATGCGAGCAAAGAACGGGATGTGCTCGGACTCTAACCAAGTTAGGAGGAGCAGCATCCGCCCAGCGACCGTACCCCACTCCACTCGCAACATCTTTGAGGCGCATGCGGGTCCCGAGGGCCTCGGGACCCTCTAGCTTGGCCTTGATCCAATGAGCATATGGCGCCACAGTATCGTGGCGCTGTTCTATCCAGCGCCTCCTGCGATGGACGCGGTGCAGATTCGACGCCGACGCCAGCGCGCGTTGTCCTTGGACCTGGCGGCATCGTGGGCTCTCTCGGGCGCGCCGGTCCCTCCGCCAGTTTCCCCACCGCTGGCGGCTCCGGTGGTGGTGGATTCGGCAGCGACGGCTCAGCTGCTGCGAAGGCTTCTTCTTCGGCGCCATGTCGACGAAGACGTCGATGGAGTTGCTAGTGCGACCGCCGGACCAGATTCGCACAGCCTCGACGCGCCCCCTACCTGGCGCGCCAAAGATGTCGGGGGTGAAGAGCTGATCGTGCCCCACGAGCACCTACGGGACCTGGGTCCCTTTGTGGTTCGGAGGGGGGCGGAGACCGCACAAAGAGCGGGTCGAGGCGGTGCGCACGAGAGGGTTTTTTACCCAGCTTCGGAGCTCTCCGAAGAGATAATACTCCTACTGCTGCTTTGTGGATTATCTGGTGATCTTGCTAGGGAGCAATGCAAGCTACAAAACCTAGCGTGAGTGTGATGAACTAAGCTGGAGCTAGACTAGAAACCCAGCCGAATCGAACCTCCTCTACGTTGCCCCCGGCCCTCCTTTTATAGGCTCAAGGGGTTACCACATATGGCAAGTAGACAAGGTTACAATGGTAATAACCTAGGTTGGTACACCGCTATATACGGTGTCAGATAACCTATACCTAACTCGACGGCAAGGGACAAGAGTCATCAATGCCCGTCTCGATCGCCGAACAAAGGTAACAGGGACCGTTAAGTGCGCCTCCGTCCGCCACGATGGTGGCTTGTCGGCGCTGCTTGTCGCTACTCTCCGCTGGCTGCGCAGCCCGCCGACAAAGCGTCCTTGGGAAAACCCGTGGTGACACGTTGGCGGGTGAGCTGGAGCGGAGATGAAGAGAGGTCGCCCGCCCGGCAAGCGCCTTGTCTTGGCAAGGGAACCTTGTCGCGCTTTGGGGTTCAGCGCCGCCAAGCCTTCCCGGCAAGCTCCTCTTGCTGGGGCCTTGTTTCCTTTGTGCCTTGAGTGGCCTTCCCGGCAAGCTCCTCTTGCCGGGGTCTTGACTGCTTTGTTCTTGAATGGCTCCAAGGAGCAGCTGTGGATCTTAGCGGCCATCGGGCCGGCCCGGCCGTCAGGTCTGCAACTGTCTGCAGACGAGTTCGGGGTACTAGGGTACCCCTACTCTAGTACACCGACAAACACTATGTTACCTCAACGGGGATATGCACATCCCCTATAACAAGAATATCATATTTCTTCTTGACAGTAGGAAGAGGAAATTCAAAACCTCCAAATATAATCGATGGAATTTTTCCAATAGAGTTGATGCTATAAACTTGAGGTTGTTTCCTCGGAAAGTGTATCGTATGCTCATTACCATTAACATGAAAAGTGACATTGCCTTTGTTGCAATCAATAACAGCACCTGCAGTATTCAGAAAAGGTCTTCCAAGAATAATAGATATACTATCGTCCTCGGGAATATCAAGAATAAAAAAGTCCGTTAAAATAGTAACGTTTGCAACCACAACAGGCACATCCTCACAAATACCGATAGGTATAGCAGTTGATTTATCAGCCATTTGCAAAGATATTTCAGTAGGTGTCAACTTATTCAAATCAAGCCTATGATATAAAGAGAGTGGCATAACACTAATACCGACTCCAAGATCACATAAAGCAGTTTTAACATAATTTCTTTTAATGGAGCATGGTATAGTAGGTACTCCTGGATCTCCAAGTTTCTTTGGTATTCCACCCTTAAAAGTATAATTAGCAAGCATGGTGGAAATTTCAGCTTCCGGTATCTTTCTTTTATTAGTAATGATATCCTTCATATACTTAGCATATGGATTTGTTTTGAGCACATCAGTTAATCGCATACGCAAAAAGATAGGTCTAATCATTTCAGCAAAGCGCTCAAAATCCTCATCATCCTTTTTCTTGGATGGTTTGGGAGGAAAAGGCATGGGTTTCTGAACCCATGGTTCTCTTTCTTTACCATGTTTCCTAGAAACAAAGTCTCTCTTATCATAACGTTGATTCTTTGATTGTGGGTTATCAAGATCAACAGCAGGTTCAACTTTTTATCATTACTAGGTTGAGCATCATCATGAACATCATCATTATTATTTTCGCTACGTTCATGTTCATTACCAGATTGTGTTTCAGCGTCAGACATAGATATATCATTTGGATTCTCAGGTGCTTCAGCAATAGGTTCACTAGAAGTTTGCAAAGTCCTATCATTTTTCTTTTTCTTCCTTTTAGAAGAACTAGGTATATCAATATTGTTTCTCTGATAATCTTGCTCAATTCTCTTAGGGTGGCCTTTAGGATACAAAGGTTCCTGAGTCATCCTACCAGTTCTAGTAGCCACTCTAACATCATAATCATTTTTTCTTACTATTCATTTCATTGAGCAAATCATTTTGAGCCTTAAGTACTTGTTCTACTTGAGTGGTAACCATAGAAGCATGATTCCTAACAAGTTTAAGTTCACATCTAACATCATCCATATAATCACCCAAGTATTTAATCATATCGGTATTTTGTTTTAATTGTCTACCAAAACAAGCATTAAAATTTTCTTGTTTGACAATAAAATTATCAAACTCATCCAAGCATTGCCTAGCAGACTTGTAGTGAGGGATATCACCTTCATCAAATCTATAGAGAGAATTTACCTTTACTACCTGTGTCGGGTTATCAGGATCAGGAGATTCTTCAATAGGTAATGGATCAAGATCGTATGTTTCTTCAACAGGCGGTAAATTAAGACCATGTATTTCTTCAATAGGAGGTAAATTCTTAGCATCTTCAGCTTTAATACCTTTTTCTTTCATAGATTTCTTTGCCTCTTGCATATCTTCAGGACTGAGGAATAGAACACCTCTCTTCTTCGGAGTTGGTTTAGGAATAGGCTCAGTAATTGGCTCAGGGGCTGGCTTAGGAGGTGGCTCAGGAGGTGCCCAATTATTTTCATTTGTCAACATATTATTCAATAAAATTTCAGCTTCATCCGGTGTTCTTTCCCTGAAAAGAGAACCAGCACAACTATCCAGGTAACCTCTGGAAGCATCAGTTAGTCCATTATAAAAGATATCAAGTATTTCATTTTTCTTAAGAGGATGATCAGGCAAAGCATTAAGTAACTTGAGAAGCCTACCCCAAGCTTGTGGGAGACTCTCTTCTTCAATTTGCACAAAGTTATATATTTCCTTTAAAGCAACTTGTTTCTTATGAGCAGGGAAATATTTAGCAGAGAAGTAATAAATCATATCCTGGGGACTACGCACACAACCAGGATCAAGAGAATTAAACCATATCTTAGCATCACCCTTTAATGAGTACGGAAATATTTTAAGGATATAAAAGTAGCGAGATCTCTCATCATTAGTGAACAGGGTGGCTATATCATTTAATTTAGTAAGATGTGCCACAACAGTTTCAGATTCATAGCCATAAAAAGGATCAGATTCAACCAAAGTAATTATATCAGGATCAACAGAGAATTCATAATCCTTATCGGGGACACAAATAGGTGAAGTAGCAAAAGCAGGGTCAGGTTTCATTCTATCCCTAAGAGATTCTTTACTCCACAAATAGTCTCTTAAGTTCGTTTCTATCTTTGCAAGCAAAAATAGCTGCAGAAGATTCCATATCGAAAACATAACCCTCAGGAATAACAGACATATCTTCATCATCAATTTCATCAACATTATCAGTTTCAATAATTTCTTTCTCTCTAGCCCTAGAAATTTGTTCATCAAGAAATTCACCAAGGGGCACAGTAGTATCAAGCATAGAAGTAGTTTCATCATAAGTATCATGCATAACAGAAGTGGCATCATCAATAACATGCGACATATCAGAACAAATAGCAGAAGCAGGTTTAGGTGTCGCAAGCTTACTCATAACAGAAGGTGAATCAAGTGCAGAGCTAGATGGCAGTTCCTTACCTCCCCTCGTAGTTGAGGGATAAATTTTTGTCTTAGCGTCTTTCAAATTCTTCATAGTGTCCAGCAGATATAAATCCCAAGTGACTCAAAGAATAGAGCTATGCTCCCCGGCAACAGCGCCAGAAATTGTTCGTGATAACCCACAAGTGTAGGGGATCGCAACAGCTTTCGAGGGTAGAGTATTCAACCCAAATTTATTGATTCGACACAAGGGGAGCCAAAGAATATTCTCAAGTATTAGCAACTGAGTTGTCAGTTTAGCCACACCTGGATAACTTAATATCTGCAACAAAGTATTTAGTAGCAAAGTAGTATGATAGTAGTGGTAACGGTAATAAAAGAGTAATGAAAGCAAAAGTAATATTGTTTGTATTTTGTAACGATTGTAACAGTAGCAACGGGAAAGTAAATAAGCGTAAACCAATATATGGAAAGCTCGCAGGCATTGGACCGGTGATGGATAATTATGCCGGATGCGGTTCATCATGTAACAGCCATAACATAGGGTGACACAGAACTAGTTCCAATTCATCAATGTAATGTAGGCATGTATTCCGAATATAGTCATACGTGCTTAAGGAAAAGAACTTGCATGGCATCTTTTGTCCTACCCTCCCGTGGCAGCGGGGTCCTAATGGAAACTAAGGGATATTAAGGCCTCCTTTTAATAGAGAACCGGAACAAAGCATTAGCACATAGTGAATACATGAACTCCTCAAACTATGGTCATCACCGAGAAGTATCCCGATTATTGTCACTTCGGGGTTGTTGGATCATAACACATAATAGGTGACTATAGACTTGCAAGATAGGATCAAGGACACAAATATATTCATGAAAACATAATAGGTTCAGATCTGAAATCATGGCACTCAGGCCCTAGTGACAAGCATTAAGCATAGCAAAGTCATAGAAACATCAATCTCAGAACATAGTGGATACTGGGGATCAAACCCTAACAAAACTAACTCGGTTACATGATAAATCTCATCCAACCCATCACCGTCCAGCAAGCCTACGATGGAATTACTCACGCACGGCGGTGAGCATCATGAAATTGGTGATGGAGGATGGTTGATGATGACGACGGCGACGAATCCCCCTCTCCGGAGCCTCGAACGGACTCCAGATCAGCCCTCCCGAGAGGTTTTAGGGCTTGGCGGCGGCTCCGTATCATAAAACGCGATGATTTCTTCTCTCTGATTTTTCTCTCTCCGAAAGCCAATATATAGAGTTGGAGTTGGCGTCGGAAGGTCTCCAGGGGGCCCACAAGGTAGGGGGCGCGCCCAGGAGGGGTGGGGGGCGCGCCCCACCCTCGTGGACAGTGTGTGGGCCCGTGGTCTTCATCTTTGGCGAGGATTTTTTATTATTTATTCTAAGATATTCCTGTTGGGGAACGTAGTAATTTACAAAATTTCCTACGCACACGCAAGATCATGGTGATGCATAGCAACGAGAGGGGAGAGTGTGTCCACGTACCCTCGTAGACCGAAAGCAGAAGCATTAGAACAACGCGGTTTATGTAGTCGTACGTCTTCACGGCCCGACCGATCAAGCACCGAAACTACGACACCTCCGAGTTCTAGCACACGTTCAGCTCGATGACGTCCCTCGTACTCCGATCCAACCGAGTGTCGAGGGAGAGTTCCGTCAGCACGACGGCGTGGTGACGATCTTGATGTTCTACCGACGCAGGGCTTCGCCTAAGCAACGCTACAATATTATCGAGGAGGACTATGGTGGAGGGGGGCACCGCACACGGCTAAGAGATCTCAAGGATCAATTGTTGTGTCACCAAGGGGTGCCCCCTTCCCCGTATATAAAGGAGTGGAGGAGGGGGAGGGCCGGCCCTCTCTATGGCGCGCCTTAGGAGGAGTCCTACTCCCACCGGGAGTAGGATTCCCCCCTTCCAAGTAGTAGGAGTAGGAGTCAAGGAAAGGGGAGAGAGAAGAGAAGGAAGGAGGGGGCGCAGCCCCTCCCCCTAGTTCAATTCGGACTAGGCCTTGGGGGGCGCCCAACCTCTCCTCTCTCTTTCCCTTAAAGCCCAATAAGGCCCATATACTCCCCGGCGAATTCCCGTAACTCTCCGGTACTCCGAAAAATACCCGAATCACTCGGATCCTTTCCGATGTCCGAATATAATCGTCCAATATATCGATCTTTACGTCTCAACCATTTCGAGACTCCTCGTCATGTCCCCGATCTCATCCGGGACTCCGAACTTCCTTCGGTACATCAAAACACATAAACTCATAATATAACTGTCATCGAACTTTAAGCGTGCGGACCCTACGGGTTCGAGAACAATGTAGACATGACCGAGACACGTCTCCGTTCAATAACCAATAGCGGAACCTGGATGCTCATATTGGCTCCCACATATTCTACGGAGATCTTTATCGGTCAAACCGCATAACAACATACGTTGTTCCCTTTGTCATCGGTATGTTACATGCCCGAGATTCGATCGCCGGTATCTCAATACCTAGTTCAATCTCGTTACCGGCAAGTCTCTTTACTCGTTATGTAATGCACCATCCCGCAACTAACTCATTAGTCACATTGCTTGCAAGGCTTATAGTGATGTGCATTTCCGAGAGGGCCCAGAGATACCTCTCCGACAATCAGAGTGACAAATCCTAATCTCGAAATACGCCAACTCAACATGTACCTATGGAGACACCTGTAGAGCTCCTTTATAATCACCCAGTTATGTTGTGACGTTTGGTAGCACACAAAGTGTTCCTGCGGTAAACGGGAGTTGCATAATCTCATAGTTGTAGGAACATGTATAAGTCATGAAGAAAGCAATAGCAATATACTAAACGATCAAGTGCTAAGCTAACAGAATGGGTCATGTCAATCACATCATTCTACTAATGATGTGATCCAATTAATCAAATGACAACTCATGTCTATGGTTAGGAAACATAACCATCTTTGATTAATGAGATAGTCAAGTAGAGGCATACTAGTGACATTAAGTTTGTCTATCTATTCACACATGTATTATGTTTCCGGTTAATACAATTCTAGAATGAATAATAAACATTTATCATGATATAAGGAAATAAATAATAACTTTATTATTGCCTCTAGGGCATATTTCCTTCAGTCTCCCACTTGCACTAGAGTCAATAATGTAGTTCACATCGCCATGTGATTTAACACGAATGTTCATATCTGTATATGATTAACACCCAAAATTCACATCGTCATGTGACCAACACCTAAAGGGTTTACTAGAGTCAATAATCTAGTTCACATTGCTATGTGATTAACACCCAAAGAGTACTGAGGTGTGATCATGTTTTGCTCGTGAGAGAAGCTTAGTCAACGGGTCTGTCACATTCAAAGCCGTATGTATTTTGCAAATATTCTATGTCTACAATGCTCTGCAAGGAGCTACTCTAGCTAATTGCTCCCACTTTCAATATGTATCCAGATTGAGACTTAGAGTCACCTGGATCAGCGTAAAAGCTTGCACCGATGTAACTCTTTACGACGGGCTCTTTTATGACCTCCATAATCGAGAAATATTTCCTTGGTCCTTACTAAGGATATTCTTGACCAATGTCCAGTGATCTACTCCTATATCACTATTGTACTCCCTTGCCAAATACAGAGCAAGGTATACAATAGGTCTGGTACATAGCATAGCATACTTTATAGAACCTATGATTGAGGCATAGGGAATGACTTTCATTCTCTTTTCTATTTTTTGCCGTGGTCGGGATTTGAGTCTTACTCAATTTCACACCTTTGCAACACAGGCAAGAACTCTTTCTTTGACTGTTCCATTTTGAACTACATCAAAAACTTGACAAGGTATGTACTTATTGAAAAACTTATCAAGCATCTTGATCTATCTCAATAGATCTTGAGGCTCAATATGTAAGTAGCTTTACTGAGGTCTTTCTTTTAAAGAACTCCTTTCAAATACTCCTTTATGCTTTCCAAAAAAAATTCTACATCATTTCTGATCAACAATATGTTACTCACATATACTTATCAGAAAGGCGGTAGTGCTCCCACTCACTTTATTGTAAATACAGGCTTCACCGCAAGTCTGTATAAAACTATATGCTTTGATCAACTCATCAAAGCGTATATTCCAACTCCGATATGCTTGCACCAGTTCATAGATGGATTGCTGGAGCTTGCCCAATTTGTTAGCACCTTTAGGATTGACAAAACCTTCTGGTTGCATCATATACAACTCTTCTTTAATAAATCCATTAAAGAATGCAGTTTTGACATCCTTTTGCCAAATTTCATAAAATGTGGCAATTGCTAACATGATCCGGACAGACTTTAAGCATCGATACGAGTGAGAGAAAACTCATCGTAGTCAACATCTTGAACTTTGTCAAAAACCTTTTTCGACAAATCTAGCTTTGTAGATAGTAACACTACTATCAATGTCCGTCTTCCTCTTGAAGATCCATTTATTTTCTATGGCTTGCCGATCATCGAGCAAGTCAATAAAAGTCCACACTTTGTTCTCATATATGGATCCCATCTCAGATTTCATGGCCTTCAAGCCATTTCGCAGAATCTGGGCTCATCATCGCTTCCTCATAGTTCGTAGGTTCACCATGGTCAAGTAACATGACTTCCAGAATAGGATTACCATACCACTCTGGTGCAGATCTTACTCTGGTTGACCTCGGAGGTTCAATAGTAACTTGATCTGAAGTTTCATGATCAATATCATTAGCTTCCTCACTGATTGGTGTAGTTGTCACAGGAACCGGTTCTTGTGATGAACTACTTTCCAATAAGGGAGCAGGTACAGTTACCTCATCAAGTTCTACTTTCCTCCCACTCACTTCTTTCGAGAGAAACTCCTTCTCTAGAAAGGATCCGAATTTAGCAACAAAATTCTTGCCCTCAGATCAGTGATAGAAGGTGTACCCAATAGTCTCTTTTGGGTATCCTATGAAGACACATTTCTCCGATTTGGGTTCAAGCTTATCTGGTTGAAACCTTTTTCACATAAGCATCGTAACTCCAAACTTTAAGAAACGACAGCTTAGGTTTACTGCTAAACCATAGTTCATATGGTGTCATCTCAACGGATTTAGATGGTGCCATATTTAAAGTGAATGCAGCTATCTCTAATGCATAACCCCAAAACGATAGTGGTAAATCGGTAAGATACATCATAGATCGCACCATATCCAATAAAGTGCGGTTACGACGTTCGGACACACCATTACGTTGTGGTGTTCCATGAGGCGTGAGCTGTGAAACTATTCCACATTGTTTAAAATGAAGGCCAAACTCGTAACTCAACTATTCTTCTCCACGATCAGATCGTAGAAACTTTTATTTTCTTGTTACGATGATTCTCCACTTCATTCTGAAATTCTTTGAACTTTTCAAATGTTTCAGACTTGTGCTTCATTAAGTAGATATACTCATATCTGCTCAAATCATTTGTGAAGATCAGAAAATAATGATACCCGCCACAAGCATCAACACTCATTGGACTGCATACATCGGTATGTATTATTTCCAACAAGTCAGTAGCTCGTTCCATTGTTTCGGAGAACGGAGTTTTAGTCATCTTTCCCAAAAGGTACGGTTCGCAAGCATCAAATGATTCATAACCAAGTGATTCCGAAAATCCATCTTTATGGAGTTTCTTCATGCGCTTTACACCGATATGACCGAAACGGAAGTGCCACAAATAAGTTGCACTATCATTATTAACTTTTGCATCTTTTGGCATCAATATTATGAATATGTGTATCACTACGATCGAGATCTAACAAACTATTTTCATTGGGTGTATGACCATTGAAGGTTTTATTCATGTAAACAGAACAACAATTATTCTCTGACTTTAGATGAATAACCGTATTGCAATAAACATGATCAAATCATATCACGCTCAATGCAAACGCCAAATAACATTTATTTAGGTTTAACACTAATCCCAAAAGTATAGGGAGTGTGCGATGATGATTATATCAATCTTGGAACTACTTCCAACACTCATCGTCACTTCACCCTCAACTAGTCTCTGTTTATTCTGTAACTCCTGTTTCGAGTTACTAATTATTAGCAACCGAACAAGTATCAAATACTAAGGGGCTACTATAAACACTAGTAAGGTACACATCAATAACCTGTATATCAAATATACCCTTGTTCACTTTGCCATCCTTCTTATCCACCAAATCTTCAGAGCATTTCCGCTTCCAGTGACCATTTCCTTTGTAGTAGAAGCACTCAGTTTCAGGCTTTGGTCCAGCTTTGGGCTTCTTCACGCGAGTGACAACTTGCTTGCCATTCTATATGACGTTCCCTTTCTTTCCCTTTGCCCTATTCTTGAAACTAGTGGTCTTGTCCATCATCAACACTTGATGCTCTTTCTTGATTTCTACCTTCATTGATTTCAGCATCATGAAGAGCTCGGGAATCATTTTCGTCATCCCTTGCATACTATAGTTCATCACGAAGTTCTAGTAACTTGGGGATGGTGACTAGAGAACTCTGTCAATTACTATCTTATCTGGAAGATTAACTCCCACTTGATTCAAGCGATTGTAGTACCCAGACAATCTGAGCACATGCTCACTAGTTGAGCGATTCTCCTCCATCTTTTAGCTATAGAACTTGTTGGAGACTTCATATCTCTCAACTCGGGTATTTGCTTGAAATATTAACTTCAACTCCTGGAACATCTCATATGGTCCATGACGTTCAAAATGTCTTTGAAGTCCCGATTCTAAGCCGTTAAACATGGTGCACTAAACTATCAAGTAGTCATCATATTGAGCTAGCTAAATGTTCATAACGTCTGCATCTGCTCCTGCAATAGGTCTGTCACCTAGTGGTGCATTAAGGACATAATTCTTTTGTGCAGCAATGAGGATAAACCTCAGATCACGGATCCAATCCGCATCATTGCTACTAACATCTTTCAACACAATTTTCTCTAGGAACATATCAAAATAAACATATGAAAGCAACATCGCGAGCTGTTGATCTACAACATAATTTGCAAAATACTATCAGGACTAAGTTCATGATAAATTAAAGTTCAATTAATCATATTACTTAAGAACTCCCACTTAGATAGACATCTCTCTAGTCATCTAAGTGATCACGTGATCCAAATCAACTTAACCATGTCCGATCATCACGTGAGATGGAGTAGTTTTCAATGGTGAACATCACTATGTTGATCATATCTACTATATGATTCACGTTCGACCTTTCGGTCTCCGTGTTCCGCGGCCATATCTGTATATGCTAGGCTCGTCAAATTTAACCTGAGTATTCCGCGTGTGCAACTGTTTTGCACCAGTTGTATTTGAGCGTAGAGCCTATCACACCCGATCATCACGTGGTGTCTCAAAGACGAAGAACTTTCGCATAGCGGTGCATACTCGGGAGAACACTTCTTGATAATTAGTGAGAGATCATCTTAAAATGCTACCATCAATCAAAGCAAAATAAGATGCATAAAGGATAAACATCACATGCAATCAATATAAGTGATATGATATGGCCATCATCATCTTGTGCTTGTGATCTCCATCTCCGAAGCACCGTCGTGATCACCATCATCACCGGCGCGACACCATGATCTCCATCGTAGCATCGTTGTCATTTCACCATCTATTGCTTCTACGACTATCGCTACTGCTTAGTGATAAAGTAAAGCAATTACAGGGCGCTTGCATTTCATACAATAAAGCGACAACCATATGGCTCCTGCCAGTTGCCGATAACTCGGTTACAAAACATGACCATCTCATACAATAAAGTATAGCATCATGTCTTGACCATATCACATCACAACATGCCCTGCAAAAATAAGTTATACGTCCTCTACTTTGTTGTTGCAAATTTTACGTGGCTGCTACGGGCTAAGCAAGAACCGTTCTTACCTATACGCATCAAAACCACAATGATAGTTCGTCAAGTTAGTGTTGTTTTAACCTTCGCAAGGACCGGGCGTAGCCACACTCAGTTCAACTAAAGTTGGAGAAACGGACACCCGCCAGCCACCTGTGTGCAAATCACATCGGTAGAACCAGTCTCGCGTAAGCATACGCGTAATGTCGGTCCGGGCCGCTTCATCCAACAATACCGCCGAACCAAAGTATCACATGCTGGTAAGCAGTATGACTTGTATCACCCACAACTCGCTTGTGTTCTACTCGTGCATATAACATCTACGCATAAAACCAGGCTCGGATGCCACTGTTGGGGAACGTAGCAATTTCAAAAATTTCCTACGCACACGCAAGATCATGGTGATGCATAGCAACGAGAGGGGAGAGTGTGTCCACGTACCCTCGTAGACCGAAAGCGGAAGCGTTAGAACAACGCGGTTGATGTAGTCGTACGTCTTCACAGCCCGACCGATCAAGCACCGAAACTACGGCACCTCCGAGTTCTAGCACACGTTCAGCTCGATGACGTCCCTCGTACTCCGATACAGCCGAGTGTCGAGGGAGAGTTCCGTCAGCACGACGGGGTGGTGACGATCTTGATGTTCTACCGACGCAGGGCTTCGCCTAAGCACCACTACAATATTATCGAGGAGGACTATGGTGGAGGGGGGCACCGCACACGGCTAAGAGATCTCAAGGATCAATTGTTGTGTCACCAAGGGGTGCCCCCTTCCCCGTATATAAAGGATTGGAGGAGGGGGAGGGCCGGCCCTCTCTATGGCGCGCCCTAGGAGGAGTCCTACTCCCACCGGGAGTAGGATTCCCCCCTTCCAAGTAGTAGGAGTAGGAGTCAAGGAAAGGGGAGAGAGAAGAGAAGGAAGGAGGGGGCGCAGCCCCTCCCCATAGTCCAATTCGAACTAGGCCTTGGGGGGCACCCAACCTCTCCTCTCTCTTTCCCTTAAAGCCCAATAAGGCCCATATACTCCCCGGCGAATTCCCGTAACTCTCCGGTACTCCGGAAAATACCCGAATCACTCGGAACCTTTCCGATGTCCGAATATAGTCGTCCAATATATCGATCTTTATGTCTCGACCATTTAGAGACTCCTCGTCACGTCTCCGATCTCATCCGAGACTTCGAACTACCTTCGGTACATCAAAACACATAAACTCATAATATAACCGTCATCGAACTTTAAGTGTGCGGACTCTATGGGTTCGAGAACAATGTAGACATGACCGAGACACGTCTCCGGTCAATAACCAGTAGCGGAACCTGGATGCTCATATTGGCTCCCACATATTCTACGAAGATCTTTATCGGTCAAACCGCATAACAACATACGTTGTTCCCTTTGTCATCGGTATGTTACTTGCCCGAGATTCGATCGCTGGTATCTCAATACCTAGTTCAATCTCGTTACCGGCAAGTCTCTTTACTCGTTATGTAATGCATCATCCCGCAACTAACTCATTAGTCACATTGCTTGCAAGGCTTATAGTGATGTGCATTACTAAGAGGGCCCAGAGATACCTCTCCGACAATCGGAGTGACAAATCCTAATCTCGAAATACGCCAACTCAACATGTACCTATGGAGACACCTGTAGAGCTCCTTTATAATCACCCAGTTACGTTGTGACGTTTGGTAGCACACAAAGTGTTCCTCCGGTAAACGGGAGTTGCATAATCTCATAGTTGTAGGAACTTGTATAAGTCATGAAGAAAGCAATAGCAACATACTAAATGATCATGTCAATCACATCATTCTACTAATGATGTGATCCTGTTAATCAAATGTCAACTCATGTCTATGGTTAGGAAAGATAACCATCTTTGATTAATGAGCTGGTCAAGTAGAGGCATACTAGTGACATTAAGTTTGTCTATGTATTCACACATGTATTATGTTTCCGGTTAATACAATTCTAGCATGAATAATAAACATTTATCATGATATAAGGAAATAAATAATAACTTTATTATTGCCTCTAGGGCATATTTCCTTCAGTCTCCCACTTGCACTAGAGTCAATAATCTAGTTCACATCGCCATGTGATTTAACACCAATATTCATATCTGTATATGATTAACACCCATAGTTCACATCGTCATGTGACCAACACCCAATGGGTTTACTAGAGTCAATAATCTAGTTCACATTTCTATGTGATTAACACCCAAAGAGTACTGAGGTGTGATCATGTTTTGCTCGTGAGAGAAGCTTAGTCAACGGGTCTGTCACATTCAGAGCCGTGTGTATTTTGCAAATATTCTATGTCTACAATGCTCTGCACGAAGCTACTCTAGCTAATTGCTCCCACTTTCAATATGTATCCAGATTGAGACTTAGAGTCATCTGGATCAGCGTAAAAGCTTGCACCGATGCAACTCTTTACGACGGGCTCTTTTATCACCTCCATAAACGAGAAATATTTCCTTAGTCCTTACTAAGGATATTCTTGACCAATGTCCAGTGATCTACTCCTAGATCACTATTGTACTCCCTTGCCAAATACAGAGCAAGGTATACAATAGGTCTGGTACATAGCATAGCATACTTTATAGAACCTATGATTGAGGCATAGGGAATGACTTTCATTCTTTTTTCTATTTTCTGCCGTGGTCGGGATTTGAGTCTAACTCAATTTCACACCTTTGCAACACTGGAAAGAACTCTTTCTTTGACTGTTCCATTTTGAACTACTTCAAAAACTTGACAAGGTATGTACTTATTGAAAAACTTATCAAGCGTCTTGATCTATCTCAATAGATCTTGATGCTCAATATGTAAGTAGCTTTACTGAGGTCTTTCTTTTAAAGAATTCCTTTCAAATACTCCTTTATGCTTTCCAAAAAAAATTCTACATCATTTCTTTTGTACACCGACATGAGCCCCCGGGCCTGGGCCACACATAAGCGCGACACGTTGTTGGGCCAGGCCCAAAATGGTGCGCGGGTAGGAGGGGCGGTTTTACTGTTGTAATTTTCCGGCTGCTGCGCCTCCCCAAGACCCGCGTTGAATGCGCGACGTGGAGGGGTGCACATGACGTGGGTGGCATGCGTGGGGTGGTTTCCGCAGGCATGCATCACATCACGATACAGGGGCGTCTCGCGCCTTCCCCATGAAGAGGGAGAGGCGTAAAGGCGCGGCCCATTTACTTAATGGGGTCGGGTCACGGTCTTCAAGGCATCCACACCCCACAATCACGGGGTGGGGAGAGGTCGCTTCACCCGTCCCCTCGGTTCTGCACGTTCGCCATGCATACTCCATGCGCTTGGGGTGGCAAGCGGTGGAGACGGGAAACTGGGCCGTCGCTGGTTGGGGCAGCGGGTCGGTCCCGATTCCCTGTGCCTCTGGTGGCTGGATTGGCCAAGCGGGGCGGCCGAGCCCCGACTGTCGGTGTCAAAACCGACGGATCTCGGGTAGGGGGTCCTGAATTGTGCGTCTAGGCGGATGGTAACAGGAGACAAGGGACATGATGTTTTTACCCAGGTTCGGGCCCTCTCGATGGAGGTAAAACCCTACTCCTGCTTGATTAATATTGATGATATGGTTAGTACAAGAGTAGATCTACCACGAGATCGAGAGGCTAAACCCTAGAAGCTAGCCTATGGTATGATTGTTGTTAGCCCCACGGACTAAAACCCTCGGTTTATATAGACACCGGAGAGGGTTAGGGTTACATAGAGTCGGTTACAAATGGGAGGAGATCTACATCCAGACGCCAAGCTTGCCTTCAGCGCCAAGGAAAGTCCAATCGGACATGGGACGAAGTCTTCAATCTTGTATCTTCATAGTCCAGAGTCCGCCAAGGTCATAGTCCGGCCATCCGGACACCCCTTAATCCAGGACTCCCTCAGTAGCCCCTGAACCAGGCTTCAATGACGACGAGTCCGGCGCGCGGATTGTCTTCGGCATTGCAAGGCGGGTTCCTCCTCCGAATACTTCATAGAAGATTTTGAACACAAGGATAGTGTCCGGCTCTGCAAAATAAGTCCCACATACCACCGTAGAGAGAATACACAAACCCGATCTACTGACGTATTCCGCAGCGTGACATCACACCACGGCCAAGGCTTTATTCGAATTGTTTTTACTATCCCACCTCAGCGCACTTAGCGAGGCGGTTTCCTTGGCACGTCTTGTCGAAGCAGAGATCGTGTCCCCTTATTCCGGGATTCTCATCAATACGGGCGTGGGTAACCCAACCGTGCCATTAATTTACGGCGCTTGGGAGATAAGTGAGTTTTACCAGGCTGGTGGGGGCACATAGTTTCGTCCGCCCATATAAGGGGATAAGGATCCACCTTTTCCATCTACGCCTTCTTCCTCCTTTGCTTATCCATTTTCGCGCACTCGAGCTCCAGCGCCCAAGTCCGCACATCCCACCTCAACCTTCTCCAGCAATGTCCGGAGCGGGAGGCAAGTGGATGGTCTCCTCCGTCACGGAGGGACACATCAAGAAGCTGAGGAAAGTCGGATACTTGTCCAATGACATCGCGCACCGGCTCCCAGACAAGGGGCAACTCATCCCCACCCCCAGGCCCCATGAGAGGGTGGTGTTCCTCACCCATTTCCTCCGCGGACTAGGTTTCCCACTTCACCCATTTGTCCGGGGACTCATGTTCTACTGCGGCCTGGATTTCCACGATCTGGCCCCGAACTTCGTCCTCAATATCTCGACGTTCATCGTCGTGTGCGAGGCCTTCCTCTGCATCCAGCCCCACTTCGGCTTATGGATGAAGACCTTCAATGTCAAACCGAAGGTAGTGGGCGGCCGCCAAGCGGAGTGCGGAGGCGCCATGGTGGGGAAGATGCCCAATGTTACATGGCACGAGGGCTCCTTCGTGGGGACCATAAAGGGGTGGCAATCGGGGTGGTTCTACATCATCGAGCTGTGTGACCCTGAATGGGCAGCGGCCCCCAAATTCCGATCTGGCTTCCCTACACGGCTCACCTCCTGGAAAGAGACGGGCTTGTCGTGGGGTAATCGGAGGAGCTGACCGGACTCCAAACTTACGTCCAAAACCTGGTGAGCAAGAAGCTCAAACTCGTCAACGTAGTCTAGGCCATGCTCATCCGCCGGATCCTCCCGTGCCAACAATGGGCTTTCAGTTTGTGGGAGTTTGATCCGGCACAGCACCGAACCCTGAGTAGGCTCTTCGACACTACGTACGAAGACGCCTGGAAGATGTTGTTCAAGGGTGCCGAGGCCCCCGCATCCGCTACCGAGGATCGCGGATTCAGCGCGCAGCATCAAGCCAACGCGATAAGCTATTTTACCCTTTACGGGTTACTTGTTTTCCTAGTTTGATTCTATGCGGGATCTAAACTCCCTTACCTTTGACAGGATTGGCAGAAGACGTCCGGACAGATTGACTGTCCGGCTCCCTTGCCCGAAGACCCAGCGGACGCCCGCCTGACGGGGCTGCTGGTTCCGGCACCTTACGTGGTGCCGGAGAAGAAGGCCACGGGAACTCGAAAGACTTCCTGACGCCCGGTGCTGTCGGATTCATCGTCCAATGACTCCGAGGCGCACTCCTCCTCCAAAGACGAGGAGGAAGAAGAAGAGCTCTCCCTCCAGCGGGGGAGGAATGAAAGGAAGGCCGCCTAACCGGGAGGTCAAGAAGTGGAGGACCCTTCCTCCGGACTACTCCACCAACACCGATGACGGCGAAGAGGAGTGGCCATCCAGGGCCAAGGCCCTGGCCAAATCATAAGTATCCGGATACCAGAATAACTCATGGCGTTCCTTTGTTGCACAGTATCTTCTGACGCCGAATATAATCATGTAGTCCGCCCAGGGCCGGGCTCGATGCTTTGTCGAGCGGTTCCCTGGGTTCGTCGGATGTGAATAGCACTTCACTTCCGGCCGCATCCTCTCCTCGCGCTGCGGATGATGCCGAGGTGGCGTCCCAAAAGGGGCCAAGCCAGGAGGAGGTGGTCCTGGAGGCGCCGCAAGGCGACCTCCCAGACACCAGGCGCAAAGGGGATAAAACCCCAAAGGGCTCCAAGTCCGGCCCTAGGCCGGACGCCGCCCCGGAACCTTCAGTGGTTCCGGAGTCCGGCGGGCGCCCCCCTAGTAGGAAGGGCAAGCCTAAGACGCTGGTGACCTCCGTCCAACCAGAGGCACCGGATAATCTGCTGGAGATGCTTAACGGCGCCTCCATCGACGAGGAGCACCGCACTATTATGAGTGTGGTGATCCGGAAGGTTCAGATTCGCCAAGAGCGGGCTGGTGAAGCATGTGCCAGACCTTCTAACGAGGCTTTGAGGTATGTATTTAAGATATGTAAAAATATTACCGCATAGACGGTAGCCCTCGATGCTTAGTTTGGTGTTGGAAAGAAAAGCCCGGGCGAGGATCAAAAAGATATACGCAGGAGTTTAACATAAGTATGTCAATATGGTAATGCAGGCTGCGCTGCTGACCTCTGCTGCACTAACTGCGAAGGTCGATGCATTGAAGCAGAGCCTCGAGCGGTCCAAGAACGAGCTCGGCCTTGCCAAGAAGCAGCTCGAAGACAAGGAAGGTAAGTAATACCTTATTTAAGTATATATATAAAAGATGTGGTTGCAAAAAATGACAGGACCAACGTGAGTATTACAGGGGCCACAACCTAGGCGGCAACCCTGAAGGAAGCGCTGTCCAAGGCCGAAGAAAATGCGGTCGTGGAGCGTACACAGCGAGAAAAGCAGGAGGCGCGGGTGGCGGAGGTGCAGCAAGAGCTCCAGGATCTCGTGAAAAAACACGAGAGCTTGGAGCTTGACTCAAAGACTCAAGAGTCTGAGCTTGCCTCGGCTCTTGAGAGCGCCAAATCATCCAAGGCCGAAGCCCAAAAAGCCCTCCAGGAAATTGAGGCGATGAAGAAGATAGCGGCGGGTAAGGCATTCTTTATGCAAAGCAAGCATGTGAAAGTGAATTACTTGTTACTTACCCGAGTCCGGAGCTCTCCAGGAGCATTCGCAGATCTTCCCCGGAGTGTGTCCGACGCTGCCGCATTCTACCGAGCCGAAGAGGGGAGCTCGACGGAGAAGGTGTTCTGGTCTCATATCTTTGAGACGGACACCAGTGTTTTTGAGCGACCAGCTGAAACAGCTGGTCGAGCTCCATAAGGTGGCCGAACATGCCATGAAGGGTCTCATAATCCGGCTGTGGCCTGGGGAGGCCGTGCCTGTGAGCTACTTCGGGCTGATGAGGCGGCTGGTGGATGCATGTCCATGGCTTGAAGTCATCAAGCGCTCCGTATGCATCGAAGGTGCCCGTAGGGCCCTTGCCCGTGCTAAAGTGCACTGGGGCAAGATGGACGGACGGACCACCGCCGGGCAAGGAGCATCGCAAGCCCGAGATGTATTATGAGGGCGTCCTGAAGGGTGCCCGCCTTATAGCGGATGAGGGCTCCAAAGATTTAATTTTTGAGTAAACTCGCATTTGTGATCCTGTACGCTGAAAACTTGTTCATATGCGCTAAGCAACGCTTTTGAATTTAAAACATTACCTTCTGTGCGGCCGTTTATTAAAATTGAGAGATGGCGAGTCGTAAACTTACGCCCCCATGCCATGAGAAAGTTGGGGTGTTAGGGATAAACTTGAGCGCTCCTTTTCCCATTCTTGGGTCCTTCGAGGGAGGCGCTCAACACAACAAACAAGGCAATCAGACTATAATGCTTGAACACTCTCACTTAGCCATAGAATTCTATAATTTTAAATTTTGGCGAAGCCCCTAGTGTTCGGAAGACCGAGTTCGGGGCGCTATCCACGCCTAGGCCGGACAAAGCCGACTCCTCGCTCTAAGCGGCATAAGTCTTTAGGGACTCGAAAACCTCTCGAATAGCGACCAGCTCTCGCCCTATCATGACGCTCAGTTTTAGCTTTCTCCACTGAGGTGCTTAGCCCAGCTCAACCGGGGCACAATCGCAGTGGTTCTCCCAGTGCTATCTTAGCCGATATAACGGAACGTAAAGTACCAAAACATGGGAGCCGGGCAAACCCAACTATTGACCCAAGACATGATTCGGAGCCGATGCATATAATGCTATAAGTTCGGGGTGCCGCACTCATGAGAGTGTTCGGACTTCTCACACCATATTATGGGGTACGTAAGCCACTGGTTTATTGGTCGTACGAAAGTGTACGATTGCATAATGTCATGACTGAACATATTTTTATAACAAAGGAATGCAATAATAGACGAAAGCTATGTATTGTTTGTTCGAAAAGGCCGCGGTAAAAGCAGGGCGATATAAATTGTGCGATAAGTAAGAGATGGGACTATTTGACATGTCCCCCTCCAGGGGCGAGCTGCGCGTGGATATGTGAAACAAGTATACTGCTCGTTATAGAGACCACCTGGACACTTTCGGCGTAGCTTTCGCCTCCTGGCTGTTGCATCGTGTGTTCGGCGATTATCCTGCCGGACAGGCCTTCCGTAGAGTGGAGTCCTGAAAGTAAGAAGAAAAAAAGAGTGACAAAATCGGGAGCCCCTGGTGCGGTTGAGCCGCATTTTGGGCATGCCGTGGTCGTGCCCCTCCCCCTATGCCCATGGTATTTCCAGAGCATAGTTATGTACGCGTAGTACTGGTTTCGCAATTTCGCGAGGGCTGGGGTTGGGGCCGCATTGCTACGCTTGCTCGGAACGTGCCAGGCGGTCTTGTTGTAGGTTACTCTAGGCGCGCTTGACGGTGTCCGGACATTTAATAGCTAGACTGGAGAATTGCCTTGAAAGGCTGGTTTGTACTTCCGCCGTGAGGGCCGCCGTATGCTCCTCCGTTCGGAGAGAGCGTTCAGTGTTTCCATTGACTGTAATGACTCCTCGAGGGCCTGGCATCTTGAGCTTGAGGTATGCGTAGTGCGGCACCGCATTGAACTTTGCAAATGCGGTTCGTCCGAGCAGTGCGTGATAGCCGGACCTATGTAGAAGATTAACTCCTCGCTTTGGAAATTATCCGGGGATCCGAAGACCACCTCAAGTGTAACCGAGCCTGTACAGTTGGCCTCTACGCCTGGTATGACGCCTTTAAAGGTCGTCTTTGTGGGTTTAATCCTTGAGGGATCTATGCCCATTTTTCACAATCCTGATAAAGCAGGTTCAGGCTACTGCCGCCGTCCATAAGGACTCTAGTGAGGTGAAATCTGTCAATGATTGGGTCTAGAACCAATGCGGCGAATCCGTCATGGCGGATGCTAGTGGGGTGGTCCCTTCGATTGAAAGTGATCGGGCAGGAGGACCATGGGTTGAACTTTGGGGCGACTGGCTCCAACGCATATACGTCCTTGAGTGCACGCTTCCGCTCCCTTTTGGGGATGTGGGTTGCGTATATCATGTTCACCGTGGCGCACTTGTGGGGGAAGCCCTTACATCCCCTATTGTTCGGTGGTCGGGCTCCTCCTCGTCATCGCTATGCATCCCCTTGTCTCTGTTTTCGGCACTTAACTTGCCTGCCTGCTTGAACACCCAACAATCCCTGTTGGTGTGATTGGCTAGTTTTTCGGGGGTGCCGTGTATCTGGCATGAGCGATCGAGTATTCGGTCCAAACTGGACGGGCCCGGAGTATTTCTTTTAAATGCCTTTTTCCGCTGACCGGGTTTAGAGCCTCTGAATCCAGCATTAACTGCCGTATCCTTAGCATTGTCGCCGTTAATGCGGTGCTTTTGCTTGTTGCGACGCGACCTGCCATTGTTGTCCTTGGTATCGGAATTACCAGGGCTCTTGGTCATATTATTACTACGAGCTAGCCAGCTGTCTTCTCCCGCGCAAAAGCGGGTCTTGAGTGTTGTGAGGGCTGCCACGGATTTCGGCTTTTCCTGTCCTAGGTGCCGGGCAAGCCACTCGTCACAGATGTTATGTTTGAAGGCTGCAAGGGCCTCTGCATCTGGACAGTCGACTATTTGATTTTTCTTGGTTAGGAACCGTGTCCAGAATTGTCTGGCCGATTCCTCTGGCTGCTGAATTATGTGGCTTAGGTCATCGGCGTCTGGTGGTCGCACATAGGTGCCCTGGAAATTGTCGAGGAATGCGGCTTCCAGGTCCTCCCAACAACCAATTGATTCTGCTAGCAAGCTGTTAAGCCAATGCCGAGCTGGTCCTTTAGGCTTGAGTGGGAGGTATTTGATGGCGTGTAGATCATCACCGCAGGCCATGTGGATATGAAGGAGATAATCCTCGATCCATACCGCAAGATCTATTGTGCCACTGTATGATTCGATGTTTACAGGTTTGAAACCCTCGGGGATTTGATGATCCATTACTTCATCTGTGAAGCATAGTGGGTGTGCGGCGCCTCTGTACTGGGCTATATCACGATGTAGCTCAAACGAGCTTTGTCTACTTTGTTCGGCCCGGCCGGATTTACCATATCCGGCATGACGGTTATCGTCACATGTCGTTGGGCGCCCACGCGATCCATAGATCGATCTTGTTTGCCTTGCCCTGTCCTCCAATATATCTCGCAGGTCTGGCGCATTTCCCCGTGCCTTAGTATTCTTTGAGCGACGCCAAGGTGCGGCTTGAATGGAGGGCCGAGAGGCCTCTTTGTCGCGGCCACGAGGTGGCCGGTCGGCCGCATCATGCGTTGGTGATGTAGGTCTGGGTGCTTCCTCCTCTAATCAGGGTAGCAGCGTGCGCTTTGGGTAGCTCTTGGAGGGGTGTTCGAGTTCGTACTCTTCGGCTGCAAGGACTTCAGTCCATCTTTCGGCTTGCAAGTCTTGGTCAGCTCTAAGCTGTTGCTGTTTTTTCTTGAGGCTGCTCGCCGTGGCCATAAGCCTGCGTTTGAAACGCTCTTGTTCAACGGGATCCTCAGGCACGACAAATTCGTCATCGTCGAGGCTTGCCTCGTCTTCGGAGGGAGGCATGTAATTATCGTCCTCTACCTCTCTGTCTTCCGCTCTCTCATGAGGGCGGTTTCTCCATCCTCCTGCGCTGAATCCCGCTTTGGGGGGTTGTCTTCGCCTTGTCGAGGGTGTTATTATCTCCCGTGCCGGAATCGTCGTTTTTGCTTTGGCGGGATTTAGAGCGGCGCCGCTGACGCCGACGCTTAGGCTTCTTCTTGGAGGGGTCATCCTCCATTGTTCCATCGCTGTTCCCTTCTTTTGGGGTGTCCACCATGTATATGTCATACGATGAGGTGGCCTTCCAATGCCCTGTAGGCGCTGGTTCTTGGTCGTCTCCTGCATCGGCGTCCATACCGTCGATGTCATCGGAGTCGAAGTCGAGCATGTCGATAAAATCATCGACAGTGGCTACGAAGTGGATGGTGGGTGGGCTTTGAATTTCTTCGTTGTCCGCATCCCAACCTTGCTGACCATAGTCCGGTCAGGTCTCTCCCGATAAAGAGAGGGACTTTAGTGAGTTCAGGATGTCGCCGAAGGGCGAGTGCTGAAAGATGTCCGCGGCGGTGAACTCCATGATCGGCGCCCAATCGGATTCGATTGGCAGGGGTGCGGAAGGTTCGGAGTCCGGAGGGGAGTCCGGCACCTTGGAGTCACAAGCTTCGCAGAGGACAAGGCTGGTGTTCGGCTCGATCACCGTAGAGATTGCAGCCTCCGAGGCGGTGTCCAGCCACCCGTCCTCGATTGGTGCACTCGGCTCCGAGCTGAGGGTCGGAGCGGACACTGGTGTGGCCTCCAGGGTACTGTTCGGCGGCAGAGCTAGATCATGCCCATCGTGGCAGTGCGGCACGCTCGGATGTGGCTCGAACCCGTCGAAGATCAAGTCTCCGTGGACGTTAGCCGTGTACTCCAAACTTCCAAATCTGACCTGATGGCCAGGGGCGTAGCTTTCGATCTGCTCCAGATGACCAAGCGAATTGGCCCGCAGTGCAAAGCCGCCGAATACGAAGATCTGTCCGGGGAGAAAAGTCTCGCCCTGTACCACATCATCGTTGATGATCGGAGGAGCCATCGGGCCTAAAGGTGACGACACAGAGGAACTCTCAATGAAAGCACCAATGTCGGTGTCAAAACTGGCGGATCTCAGGTAGGGGGTCCCGAACTGTGCATCTAGGCGGATGGTAACAGGAGACAAGGGACACGATGTTTTTACCCAGTTTCGGGCCCTCTCGATGGAGGTAAAACCCTACTCCTGCTTGATTAATATTGATGATATGGGTAGTACAAGAGTAGATCTACCACGAGATCAGAGAGGCTAAACCCTAGAAGCTAGCCTATGGTATGATTGTTGTTCGTCCTACGGACTAAAAACCCTCCGGTTTATATAGACAGCGGAGAGGGTTAGGGTTACATAGAGTCGGTTACAAATGGGAGGAGATCTACATCCGTATCGCCAAGATTGCCTTCCGCGCCAAGGAAAGTCCCATCCGGACACGGGACAAAGTCCTCAATCTTGTATCTTCATAGTCCAGGAGTCCGGCCAAAGGTTATAGTCCGGCCATCCGGACACCCCCTAATCCAGGACTCCCTCACCGACCTCGCCCCTTTATAAGGAGAGGGAAGGGGGGATGGCATCACATTCTTCTATCTTCTATCTCCTCCTGCTTCTGCTTCTTCCTCTCATCCTCCATGGATAAGGGGAACCCCGGTCCCTCGACGGTGGCGGCGAGGGTCGCCGCTTGATAGCGCGTCCCTCCTCCTTCTGAACCCGCGGTGGTGGAACCGGCCGCGAGGGGAAGGGGGAGGGGGCGAGGCCGTGGGCGAAGCCGTGGCAGAGGTCGTGGTGCTCGGGGAAGAGGAGGACGGGGCGGCGTGCCGGCCTCGCCCCCGCCAATGATGCCTTTCCCGACGGAGGGCCACGTTGGAGACTAGCCCCGCAAGTTCTTCATCAGGCTGCGCTGGCCTCCACATCGTCGTCTTCGTCTTCCCGCTACGTTTGCTCGGGAGATGGAGAGTGACCCGCCCCAGACCCTCAGGTTGCACATGAGGGGCTGCGGGAATGGGGGCACGTGGGTCGACGTCGACTTCCCGGCTACTCGGGTCATGTACCTCCGCCGTGTATGGAAGACGTTCGCTCGCATCCACAGCCTGACGGCGGGGCTTGTCCTCTACTTCAAATTAATGGAGGACGGGTTGCTCTCCGTCAAGGTCTTTGGAGATTTTGGAACTCACCTAAAGTGCTATGTGGAGAGCTCCTCCGACGATGGAAGCTCTTCCTTGAGTGAAAGTGACGAGGAGGACAGCGGGGCAGATGACGGGGACGAGTCCGACTAGGCGTCAGACGCCCCTCGCCTAGGCGGGTGCGGCAGCAGCAGCATCTGCACCTGGCCGCTCCTCCAGTGGAGTTTCGCCGGGGGAGGGGCCAACTCCTTGAACTTCTCGGGGCCGTCTCCTTGGGCGGTTGGCATCGGGAGGCTACAGAAGAGGAAGAGGGCGGGCGGCAAGGCCGTCAACTCGGAGTACACGGACACCGACGCCTTCGTCGCGTGTCCGGCGACCTGCCGCCTCGTCTTCCAACTCCTTTCCCGGTGAAAGAACATGCGGTGCCCCCATGTTTGGTTTTGGCAATTGATGACAATCTCTATGGACTAATGGTTGCCTTGAGTTATATTTGAAGGGTTTGTCCATAGGCTTTTCTTGGAGTCCATTTGTTGGTTTCAAGGAGAGTTTGTGATGACCACAGTGCTATTAAGGAATTATCCAAAGATCGGTCATGTGAGTGTTGAGCTTATTGCAAGCATGTCTTGAAGAAGAATATTGTGTGATCATTCATGTCTACCTTCAAGACATCATCCAAATGAAGAGAGTTGGAAAGATTCATCACACAAAGCGCACAAGATGTACCGAGGGATCAGGTGATCCCATGGTATGGTAAGCATTGTCCATTACGCTTTGTGTGCTAACCCATGGTCTTCGTGAGATTTCTTTGTGGGGTTAGGTTGCGGTGCGCATGTTCAAGTGATGCATCACGAAGAGATCAAGTTCTTGAAGCTTGCCATCCATTGTGCTAACAATGGACTTGTGAAGATGAGCGGAAGCGTGGCTCACCCATAGTGGAGTATGGGGGAGCAATCAACTAGTCTTCATCGAGCCAACGCAATCAAGGAAGGTGGTCCATCTTGAGGAGGAGTAGATCGTCATCATCTAGCTCAAGTGGACTTTGTGCAAGGCAAAGGTTTGCCCTTGATAGGTTTTCTATTTTACCGGCCTCATGGTAGTTGTGGGAGACCGGGTTATAGGATCGATTACCGTACTATCAAGGGGGGCTCTCGATGAGTTGCTTGATCGTATTGTACGTAGAGAGCTCAAACCATTGCATCCTTGCATCATCTTTATTGGTTCTTGTTTGGTTCTTCTCCTTGTGAGATTTGGAGCTTATGGTCATTCTTATGACAAGCTCGAGTTCATCGAAAACGGAGTTCACATGCATCTGCTATGATGTTTTCGATGTTGGAGGGTATGCCGGTTCTTCTCTATTGGAGGTTTCACTCCTTTGCCTGTTAAGCATACCTCCAGTGCCTCTTCTTCTATAACCAACAAGCTTGAGTTTGCTACTCGTCTTCCTCTATCCAACAAGCTTGAGTTTGTTCAATTCGGAGCTCATTTGCAGAAGTTATGGCAGTTCTGGTTTTATTGTTTCCCTCTGTTGTCTTCTCTGCAAAATGAAGGACTCCTAGTGTTGCTGATCTGGGGCATGCGGTAGTACTGCTCTCCGGAGCGGTAGTACCGCAGGCCCTTGCGGTAGTACCGCAGGCCCTTGCGGTAGTACCGCAGTCCCCTGCGGTAGTATTGCAGGTGCTCACGGTAGTACTGCTCTGTTGGAGCGGTAGTAACGTGGGCTCGCCAAACTTAGCTGCATGGCGGAAGTAGGGCGGATGTAATTTTTACATCCGTGCCCTCTGTGATAGTACCGCTCTTCGTGTGCGGTAGTACCGTGCGGATTTTTTGCGTAGGTCCTCCCTCAGCGGAAGTAGGTACGGAAGTAATTTTTTACTTCCGTGCTTTCTCTGCGCCTAGTGTTGCCTGCCTTACGGTAGTACCGTAGGGGCGTGTGGTAGTACCGCTCCGGCGGTTCTACCGCTCGTTGCCCTGTGCAACAGGCCTTCATCTGGCCAGTGCTGCACATGCGGTAGTATCGCAACCTGCAGCGGTATTACCGCAGCCAACCGCGGTAGTACCGCAGCTCCGTGTGGTAGTACAGCGTCGTGCGGGCTGAGTGAGGGGATAACGGTTGGATTTCTCCCCACCTATAAAAGGGGGTCTTCTTCCCCATTGAGACTTATCTTTTGAGCTCGTGTTCTTTCCCCATTGTTGACCTTCTTCGAGCTTGCTAACTCTCAATCCCTCCAATGATTCTTGCTAGTTCTTGAGGGAAAAGAGAGAGGAGATCTAGATCCACGTTTCCACTAATCACTTTCTCCTCTAAGTGAGGGGAACCCCTTGGATCTAGATCTTGGAGTTCTTCGTGTTCTTCTTTCGTTCTTCCTCTCATTTTCCTCGCTAGCACTAGTTGCTTTGGTGGGATTTGGGAGAGAAGGACTTGGGCACTCCGTGTGCCCTTGCCATTGCATTTGGTGCCTCGGTTTGAGTTCTCCACGGTGATACGTGGAAGTGAAGTTTGAGAAGCTTATTACTCTTGGGTGTTTGGGCACCCTAGAGCTTGTTCCTCTTGGGTGCCTTGGCGCCCTAGACGGTTGGTGGTGTTCGGAGCTCAATCATTGTGGTGTAAAGCTCCGGGAAAGTGTCGGGGTCTCCAATTAGGTTGTGGAGATCGCCCCCAGCAATTTGACGGGTACCGGTGACCGCCCCCAAGGGTTGCCATTTGTACGGGTTCGGTGACCGCCCTCAAGGGTCCCTTAGTGGAATCACGGCATCTTGCATTGTGCGAGGGCGTGAGGAGATTACGGTGGCCCTAGTGGCTTCTTGGGGAGCATTGTGCCTCCACACCGCTCCAAGCGGAGATTAGCATCCGCAAGGGTGTGAACCGGGATACATCATCGTCTCCGCGTGCCTCGGTTATCTCTTACCGAGCCCTTTACTTATGCACTTTACTTTGTGATAGCCATATTGTTTCTTGTCATATATCTTGCTATCACCTAAGTAGTTTTTCTTGCTTAGCATAAGTTGTTGGTGCACATAGGTGAGCCTAGTTGTTGTAGGTTTTGTGCTTGACAAATTAACCACTAGGTTTATTCCGCATTTATTCAAGCCTCAACCGTAATTATTTTAAAGCGCCTATTCACCCCCCCCCCCTCTAGGCGACATCCACGATCTTTCACCCGGCACCGTCATCACCGGCCCACCCTTGGGTAGCCACTGAGGTGTTCTCTTGGTGCTTTCTGCTGCTCGTAGCTCGCCTAGGCGCCCCTTTTGCCCTCCCGCCTTCTTGACCTGCCTCCTGAGGAGAGGGACAAGAAAGGGATTACAGGCATCACATCTCTTTTTTAGTTTTTAAGCCTTTGGGCCTTCGTTAAATTTAGAACTTGTAATCCCCTTGCTCATGTTTTTCATTCCGTATGAACTGTACCTGTGTGGGATGTTTTTAATGAAAAAGGGATGTTTGCCGGGTTTTTCGTTCGTGGGTGGACCCCGCGACAAGGAGCGAATCCTTGTTACTTTTTAAGATAAACGTTTTTCGCCCGGCAACAAGCCTTGTAGTTCCCCTCACTTCGCTCGACCATTCTCGCGCCCTTGGCGGAGGCAGGGATGAAGTGGGCTTAGGCTCCTCGTTCTATCTCCTTGCCGCCACGGTTACAACCAAATCCGGACCCAGGAGATAATCCTTAAGTATAGGGAAAAAGGGAGCACGGTAGCCTGGAGATAAAACGAGGTTTCACATGTCCCAGTTCCGTACCGAAATGCATGACAGGGGATGAAGGACTTATCTGGATCTGCAGCCCGGCAACCTTGTCTTGCCGCGGTTGGATCCTTGTACTTGCAGCCCCCGGCAACTCTGGTTTTCCGGGGTCCGGGCGCCGGTCCGTTCCCTTTCTTCCAAGTAGCTCAGCAGAAGTGCCCATGTGCCCTGCGAACCAAAGGAGGGCAGAAAAGAACAGAGAGACGCACACTCGACCTCTAGGCTAGGGTTTAGTCGCCGCTAAGCACTATCAACCCTAACCAAGGAAGATACTCAACCTAGCGTGCATGCTACAACTTAGGGCGCCAGCGCTTCATTTATTTGTGCTCAGGGTTTGCGCCTGGCTTTGTACAAAGGGTTACATGCCTTGCCGGCAAGGCTTGTACAAAAGGTGGCTTGTCGGGGGGCCCGACAAGCCGCGCCTTATGGGTAAAACTTGCGAAGATGCTCGATGTTCCAGGAGTTGCTCACTGGAACAACATCTTCGGTCTCCAGGCGGACTGTGCCAGGCCTGGTGACTCGTATTACCCGATAAGGGCCTTCCCACTTCAGCGTCAACTTGTTGGAATTCTTGGCCGACTGAACGCGCCGAAGAACAAGGTCGCCTTCCTCAAAGCTCCGGGCATGAACCTTGCGGCTATGGTAGCGGCGCAAGGCTTGATGGTAGCATGCTGCTCTCACAGCCGCCCGAAGATGATCTTCCTCAAGAAGCGCCGCGTCATCTTGTCGCAACTGCTCTTGCTCAAGCTCATCATAAGCGAGCACTCGGTGTGACCCGTATATGAGTTCCGTGGGGAGAACTGCCTCCGCCCCATATACTAGGGCAAAGGGTGTCTGACCGATGGCTCGATTTGGCGTCGTCCTGATCGACCAAAGAACCGTTGGCAACTCATCAATCCAGCGCTTTCCTCTCTGGTGCAGCCTGTCAAAGGTCTTTGTTCTCAGGCCTCGCAATACTTCAGCATTCGCCCTCTCTGCTTGGCCGTTGCTCCGGGGGTGTGCCACGGAAGCAAAATAGACCTTGTTGCCGAGGTCTTGAATGTACTGCATGAAGGTGTGGCTTGTGAACTGCGTGCCGTTGTCGGTGATGACTCTGTTTGGCACACCAAAACGGCAGACTAGTCCCTTGAAGAACTTGACGGCTGACTGTGCTGTCACCTTCCTCACTGGTTCCACCTCTGGCCACTTTGTGAACTTGTTGATTGCAACGTACAAGTACTCAAAGCCCCCGACAGCACGGGGGAAAGGGCCCAGTATGTCGAGCCCCCAGACCGAGAATGGCCAGGAGAGAGGGAACGTTAGAAGGGCTTGAGCTGGTTGATGAAGCTTCTTTGAATGGAACTGACATGCTTCACACTTTGTTACTAGTGTCATGGCATCCCGGAGGGCGGTGGATCAGAAGAAACCTTGCCGGAACGCCTTGCCGGCAAGGGCCCTCGACCCTATGTGGGAGCCACATATGCCTCCATGTATCTCTGCCAACAGCTCCAATCCTTCCTCCCGGGGGATGCACTTCAATTTCACACCGTTCGGCCTTCTCTTGTACAGGACGTCATCAACGAACTGGTACAGGGCAGACCGATGGGCTACTTTTTTCGCTTCTTCCTGCTCCTCAGGAAGTTCCCCTGTTTGGAGGAATCGGACGGTATGTTGCGCCCATGCCGGAGCCTGGGGCTCGACGGCAAGGACCAAAGGCATTTCCTCTGCCATGGGAGCGGTTGTCTCCATGGTTAGGGCTTGACGCCCTGCCGGAGCCAGTTGCTCTTTGGCAGGCTTAGCGTCCACGGCAGCATCCTTGCTGGCAGCCCCAGGGGGCTCAGCGGGAAAGTACTTGCCGGGTCCTGATTTGCTCCGCTTGTTCCGCCCCGTTGATGGTTCGACGGATGGCTGAGTTAACCGGAGCAAAAAGGTACCTGGTTCCAGAGGTAGCTTGAATGCAGCATGCTTCGACATGTAATCAACGATGTCGTTCTCCGCTTGGATACTGTCAAAGCGCTCCTCTAGCTTCCTCACTTCATCTACGTAGGCCTCCATCAATGGGCTCTGGTAATCCTTGTTGATTTGTCTAACGACAAGCTGCGAGTCACCCCTGACGATGAGCTTCTTCACCCTGAGGTCTGCCGCAATCCTGAGACCGGCAAGCATCCCCTCGTACTCAGCAGTGTTGTTTGTGGACATCTCCCTGGGAAAGAGCATCTGGATCACGTACTTGAGGTGCTCTCTGGTGGGTGCAACAAGGAGCACACCGGCACCGGCGCCTTGCAGCAAGAAAGCCCCGTCAAAGTACATGATCCAGTCGCGGTCCGCTTCCTCGCCGGGGAGAGCGGTCTCTTGGATTTCTTCGTCAGGTGTTGAGGTCCATTCCGCAATGAACTCTGCCAAGATTCTGCTCTGGATTGTTAAGGTACTTTCAAACTTCAACCCAAAGCTCGACAACTCCAAGGCCCATTCCACAATCCTTCCGGTCGCATCTGGGTTGTGCAGTACACGTTGTAGCGGGAGGCGGGTGACGACAGTGATCTCGTGGGCTTGGAAGTAATGACTTAGCTTCCTCGAGGCCATAAGGAGGCCGAAGAGCAATTTTTGCACACCGGAGTACCTCGACCTAGCCCCCTGCAAGAGGGAGATGACAAAGTAAACCGGGCGCTGCATCATCTTCTTCCTCTGCACAAGTTCGCTTGACTGTTCGGGCGTTGCCCTGATGGCATCAGACTCTGCCGGGGGCCTTGCCTTGCCGGCACCAGGTCCCGCCGGGGGAATCTTTGGCTCGCCGTCCGCTGGTTCTGCCGTCGCCACTGCCTCCTTGTCGACCTCCCTCTGTGCCACTAGTGCGGCGCTGACCACTTGATTCATTGCCGCTAGATACAGCAGCAACGATTCTTGTGGTTTAAGCGCAACCAATATTGGCGTGGAGGAAAGGTATTTCTTCAGATCCTGCAACGCCGCCTCGGCTTCTGGGGTCCACTCCATCAGGCCTACCTTCTTCAAGATTTTGAAGAAAGGGAGGGCGCGCTCGGTAGACTTGGAGATGAATCGGCTCATGGCGGCGACGCAGCCGGTGAGCCGATGCACATCCTCGATCCTCTTAGGCGCCTCAATCTGTTCAATAGCCTTGATTTTGTCTGGGTTTGCCTCGATCCCGCGTTGCGACACAAAGAATCCGAGAAGCTTGCCGGACAGAACGCCGAAGACACACTTCTCGGGGTTCAGCTTAAGGTTGATCTTGCGCAGGTTGGCAAATGTCTCTTCCAGATCTTGCACAAGAGTTTCCCCGTCCTTTGTTTTGACCACTATGTCATCCATGTATGCCTCCGTATTTCTATGGAGCTGGGGTTCAAAACCAATTTGGACTGCTCTTGCAAACGTCGAGCCAGCACTCTTCAACCCGAAAGGCATCCGGAAAAAGCCATACGTACCACATGGGGTGATGAATGATGTCTTCTCTTCATCTTCTCTTGTCATGAAGATTTGGTGGTAGCCCGAGTAGGCGTTGAGGAATGACAACAGATCACGCCCGGCCGTGGAGTCGACAATCTGGTCGATGTGCGGCAGCGGGAAGGGGTCCTTAGGACAAGCCTTATTGATATTTGTGTAGTCAATACACAGCCTCCACCTCCCATTTGCCTTGCGCACCACTACCGGATTGGCCAACCACGTCGGATGGAGCACTCTCTTACCAAACCCACCGCTTCCAACTTCCTGATCTCCTCTGTGATGAACTCCTGCCTCTCCAGAGCCTGCTTTCTGACCTTCTGCTTGACGGACCGCGCATGAGGACAGGCAGCTAGGTGGTGCTCAATCACCTCCCTGGGAACACCGGGGATGTCGGATGCTTGCCACACAAACACGTCGACATTCGCCCGCAGGAAGGCGACGAGCGCGCCTTCCTATTTGCTGTCGAGGGTGGAGCCTATGGTGAAAGCTTCTCCCGTGCCATCCTCCCTGACGGACACCTTCTTGGTCTGCGGTGGCTTAGCTTTGGGTTTCTTGTTTTGCCGGTAGAGCTCTTTGGCACGTCCTCGATGGTAGCACAACACTCCAAGGAGGTGCGCTAGCCGGAGTGGGTGCGAGAGGTCTTGCCGGGCTTCTTCTTCCCTCCCGGGGCTTCAGCGCCAGGAGCAAGTGCCTTGGTGGCAGCTGCTGCAACTGCTTCCTGGTAGAGTTGGTCGGCGCAAATCAGCACGTCCTTCTTGTCGGAGGGGACGGAGATGATGGTCAACGGTCCGGGCATCTTTAGCATGTTGTAGGCGTAGTGCGCCGCCGCCATGAACTTGGCTAGTGCCGGGCGGCCGAGGATCCTGTTGTAGGGCAAGGGGACCTCGGGCACGTCGAAGACGATCCTCTTCGTCCTGTGGTTCAACTCCCCTCCAAACGTCACGGGCAGCGTGACCTTCCCCTTTGACTGGCTCCTCCCCGGATTGACCCCTTGGAACGTGCCCGTTTCCTCGAGGTCTCCATCAGGGATTTGCAGCCTTTTGATCACGGCGGGCGAGATCAAGTTCAGGCCGGCCCCGCCATCGACCAACATCTTGTTGACCTTGAGGTTGTGTATCGTTGGCGAGACCAACAACGGCAAACACCCAACCGCGGTTGTGCGGTCAGGGTAGCCTCAGCGTCGAAAATGAGGTGCGTGTTGGACCACTTCAGCGGCTTCTGAGCGTCGAACGACGGCTCCGCTGCTGTAATCTCACGCGCCCACTGTTTGAGCTGGCGGTGAGAAGTATGCAGCAAGGCGCCACCATCGACGGACATGGCCTCTGTAGCCTTCTGGAACTCTTGCTCTCCGGACTCGTCGTCCTCGTCATGATCATCGTCTTCTTGCTTCTTGTCACGGCCCCGGGCGGGCCTCTCTTGCTGGCTGTCCTTGTCGCGGTGGCCTCCTTGTCCGCCACGCTTCTTACCGGATCCCTCAGCACCGTCCTGGCCCTTCTCCTTGTCCCGCCTCTCATACTCGGCCTTTTGCTTTTCAGCAAGCAGTTCAACTTGCCGACAGTTCTGGAGGTCGTGGCCCTTGGTGTGGTGGATCTTGCAGTACTGCTTGCCGGAGCTCCCTGGCTTGTCGGCAGCTACTAAGGCTCGGCAGGCGACGCACCCGGCAATCTCCTTGCCGGGGTCGTCTGCCTTGACCTTCTTGGCAGCGCCGGTGTCGTCAGACCCTTCAACGGCAAGCACGGCCTTGCCCTTGCGTTTCCTGTTGCGACGGCGGCCCTTCTTCGTCGGGGCGGCGGTGTCCTCATCAGTAGAGTCAGTTTCCACGTCGGTGTCCTCGCCGGGGTACTTCCTTCCCTCTTCAGCCCGGGCGCACCTATCGGCCAGAACATAGAGTTCGGCCACAACCTTAACCTTGGTCATCGCTAGCTCTTCGCGCATCTTGCGGTTGCACACGTTCTGATGGAACACGCTGATCACAACGGTGGGATGAACATCTGGGATGTTGTACTGCACCCGGCTGAATCTCTGGATGTACTTGCACAGGGTTTCCCCTTCCTTCAGGGGAATGATATGCAGATCACTGGCCTGGCCATGAGCTTGGTGGCCTCCAGTGAAGGCGCCAACGAACTCATGGCACAGATCCGACTAAGAAGAAATGGAATCCGCCGTCAAGTGCATCAACCAAGACATAACATTGGGCTTCAGTGCCACCAGGAAGTAATTGGCAAGCACCTTGTCGTCGCGAGCTCCGGCAGCCTGCATCGCGATGGTGTAGATGCTGAGGAACTCAGACGGATGGGTCTTGCCAGTGTACTTCTCGCTGATGTCGGGCTTGAACGTGCGGTAGGACGGCTACTGGAACTGCCGCAGCTCGCGGGTAAAGGCTGGGCAGCCCACCTCGTAAGGTAGGCTGCCGGAGCCCCCCGGCGTTGGGTGGTCCATAGCAGGTCCCGCCCGCTTGTCCAACTGGTGGCGCGTATCACGTTGGCGCCCGATAGTGGTTCGAGCATCTTCGTGAGCCCGTTCTCAAAGAACTTGGCACTGGTCGCGGTGGGTCCGCGGGTCGGACGATGCTATAGAGATGTTATCACAAGCGTCATCACGACGAGCCGACGCCCGCGGCGGCTGGCGAGGAGGAGGAGAGTGCACCATGACCGCAGCACCCCCGGTTCTCCCAGCGCTGGCTTGTGGTGGCTCGGTGGAGCGCCGGCCCGAGGGTCCTACCAGTCGCGGATCATCTTTGTTGGCGATGGCGACGAGGCTCCGGATGGTGACCCTCCACTCGTTGAGCTTCTCCGCAACAGGAGGGAAGTCGAGGAGCAGCTGCGCCTGCGCCAAAGCTTCTGCTGGCGTGGGTGGCAGCGACAGCTGTGTGGACCGTGGCGCGCTTCGACTTCTAACCACGTTAGAAGGAGCTCTACCATGACCCAGCGGCTGCGCCATTTTCGCTAGCACTTCGGCGGGCATGCTGAACTCCTTCGTCCCGCGAACGATGCACAGGGCTCTTCCCACGGCGGTGTCCAGGGTCACCGGCATGGTGACGCTGCTCGTCGCGCACACCATGGGAAGAGCGTGCAGTGGTCGCCGGCGTGGGCGTCTTGGAGGTTGCTGCGCCTCCCGTGGGTGGCACAACGACACTCCTGGAGGGCCCCGCGCCGCCTGCCGGGGGCCCAACCCCGTCTTTGGATTTGGTGGCGTGTGTCCTGTTGCCTGGCACACGAACGGCGCCGCTCGCCAGGCTCTGACTGCCAGGGCGATGCTGGTGCTCGCGGACCGCGGCCCGGGTTCTGTCCGCGACTGGGCCGCTGCCCGCCCATACTGGCACGGGCCGCTCGGCCCCCGTCGAGCCGATCGCCGTGGCCGTCTTCTTCTTGGGATCCATGGCGATGAAGAAGCGCAAGGCTAACTACTAGACCAGAGTCTCACAATTGCGCCCCCTACGTGGCGCGCCAAAGATGTCGGTGTGGAATGACACCTATGGGATCACAAGAATCCCTACTACGGTTGTCGAGGCGTGGGGTTGCGAGAAGAGCAGGATTAGTAATCAGCACAAGGATCGTTTACCCAGGTTCGGGCCGCGAGGATGCGTAAAACCCTAGTCCTGCTTTGGTGGATGTATTGAGTGTTCTTGAACCCTCGAACTAGCTACGGTGGCTGAGTAGTTCTAGAGAGCCGAATCCTTCTCCAGTACACTATGGGCCTCCTTTTATAGTCGAAAGGGGCTGCCACAGTGGCGCACAGGAGGTGGAAAGGCGTACAGTGCTGCGAGCTTATCGCTCGTATTACAGGACAAGGCACATTTAATGCGCCGCTGAGGTGTCCCCTAGCTTTATCGGGGACGGGAGCGAGGCCCGTCCCGTCCGTCGCCGCTCCTCCTCGCTTTGACACGCGCCCTGGCCAGCGATGCGTGCGGTGCCATGCAGGCAGGCAGGCAGCTGAGGTGGCACGATGGTAGGGTCTACATGAAGATCTGCATGCCGCCACGCAGGCGCTTGCCAATCTGGCCTGGAAGCTGCATGTTGCCACGCAGGTGCCAGCCCAGCTGATTGAGCTGGCAGCTGCATGCAAACGGCGGTGGAGACTTGGCTGTTGCGGGCCTGGCAGTGGCCCTGCTGGCGTCGTCGGTGAGGGCCTTGCCGGGCGGCCCGGCAAGGGTCTTGCCGTGGCGCGCTATCGTCCCCGGCAAGGATCTTGTTGGGGGTCTTGTGGCTCTCCTCGGCAAGGATCTTGCCGAGGACCGTTGTCTTTTAATCCTCATCTGATCTTGAATATTCCTTGGTCTTCACAACGATCTGCATGCCACCATGGAGGTGCCTCCCGAGCCCTAGTTCCAACGTGGTTTGTTGAGTTGGAACCCGGTGGGAGGGTGGCTCACTCACTGGTGGGGGGAGCCGCCCCGACAAGGGTCTTGTCGGGGCTGCTGAGGCTGCCCCGGCAAGGGTCTTGCCGGGGGAGCCTGCTTCATCCTTCTGCTTCTTGGTGTTCTTGGCCCTGGCGTTGCCTTGGCTGTCTTGGGCTTTGGTTTTACCTTGGTTCACCTCCACTGTTCTGCTTGGTGCGGCCGTGGGCGCGGCTCCGACTGTCCGTGCACAGGTAAAGGGGTACAAAGGTACGCCCCTTCTTTTGTACACTGACAAGATTGTTACTTTAGCATAAGAAATCATATGACAATATATAGATGTTGTTGTTTTAAGAATGATCATGATGCCCTCATGTCCGTATTTTATTTTATCGACACCTCTATCTCTAAACATGCGGACATATTTTTCGATATCGGCTTCCGCCTGAGGACAAGTGAGGTCTAAGCTTGGGGGAGTTGATACGACCATTTTGCATCATGTTTTTATATTGATATTTATTGCATTATGGGCTGTTATTTGACATTATGTCATAATACTTATGCCTTTTCTCTCTTATTTTACAAGGTTTACATGAAGAGGGAGAATGCCGGCAGCTGGAATTCTGGGCTAGAAAAGGAGCAAATATTACAGACCTATTCTGCACAACTCTAAAAGTCCTGGAACTCCACGAAAGTCAGTTTTGGAATATATTAAAAATATTGGGTGAAGAAAGCACCAGAGGGGGGCACACCCTATCCATGAGGGTGGAGGGCACGCCCTACCCCCTGGGCGCGCCCCCTGCCTCGTGGGCCACCTGGCAGCCCCCCGATGCCCATCTTCTAGTATAAGGTGTCTTTCGCCCTGGAAAAAATCAGAAGGAAGCTTTCGGGACGAAGCGCCGCCGTCTCGAGGCAAAACCTGGGCAGAACCAATCTAGGGCTCCGGCGGAGCTGTTCTGCCGGGGAAACATCCCTCCGGGAGGGGGAAATCGTCACCATCGTCATCACCATCGATCCTCTCAGTGGGAAGGGGTCAATCTCCATCAACATCTTCACCAGCACCATCTTCTCTCAAACCCTAGTTCATCTCTTGTATCCGATCTTTGTCTTCAAACCTCAGATTGGTACCTATGGGTTGCTAGTAGTGTTGATTACTCCTTGTAGTTTCACTACAAAAAAAAGACACATCCATGACATTTTGGGCCGAACGAAATTTTTTTCTGTCATACATATGACACTTCTATGACGATAATTGTGACAAAACCCGGTATCATCATAGATGTGGTGGGCTCCTACTTCTATGACAAAAAATCATGACAGAAAATGGGCTTTTCGTCTTGGGCGGGGGGGAGACGCAGCTGCATGACATTCTTTGGGCCGTCCATGACAGAAAAAACCATGGTAGAAGCAAGGGGGAGGAAAATTTCAAGGAGTTGCCAGTTACGGTGGGAGGTCGGGGGCCGAGCGATGCGCGTTTTCTCAGACGACGCAGCGTGTGTGCGGCGTTGTCTCTAATCGAACCCGAAGCGAGGCGTTGGGCTCTAATCGAACCCGAAAGCGATTGCATTGCAGGCTACGCGTTCGAACCCGAAGCGATCGATCGATGGCTGTTAATCGAACCCGATGGAGCGATTCTTCGCGACTTCGCTGGCGAAGCCGATCAATGCGGCCTCTGGGATGAACAGTGAGTGTTATGGGGGAGGGGTTGGATGAACAGTGAGCGGTGGCGTTGCCTCTGGATGAACAGGAACCCGTGGTGTGGAGGGCTGGATGAACATGAGCGGTGGAGGGGTGGCCGTGGAGGGTGGTTGAACAGGACCCCATGGTGTGGAGGGCTGGATGAACAGTGAGCGGTGGAGGGTGCCCGTGGAGGGTGGTTGAACAAGAGCGGTGGGGTAGCGCAGTGGAGGCTGGATGAACAGGAGCCCGTGGAGGATGGAGGAGGTCGACGGTAGCCCGTGGAGGCTGGAGGAGGTCGACGGTGGAGATGAACAGATCCGTGGAGACCCGTTTTGCGACGCCACACCCTCCCGATGAACAGGACCCCGTTTGACGGTGAGGGAGGTCCGCTTCCTTCGTTTATGCACGCCACACCCTCCCGATCAACAGGACCCCGTTTGACCGTAGGAGGTCCATTTCCTTCTGCTTTTATGAGACGCCATGATACGTCCATTTTACATCATGCTTTTATATCGATATTTATCGCATTATGGGCTGTTATTTCACGTTATGTCAGAATACTTATGGCTATTCTCTCTTATTTTACAAGGTTTACATGAAGAGGGAGAATGCCGGCAGCTGGAATCCTGAGCTGGAAAAGGAACAAATATTGGAGACCTATTTCTGTGCAACTCCAAAAGTCCTGAAACTCCACGGAATATCTTAAAATAAATAAAGAAAAATCGTCGCCAAAGATGAAGGCCAGGGGGCCCACACCCTGCTCACGAGGGTGGGGGGCGCGCCCCCTACCTTGTGGGCCCCCTGGTGGCTCTCCGATGCCCATCTTCTCCTATATGAAGTCTTTCGATGAGAAAAAAACTAGAGGCAACCTTTCGGGACGAGACTCTGCCGCCACGAGGCGGAACCTTGGCGGAACCAATCTAGGGCTCCGGCGGAGCTGTTCTGCCGGGGACACTTCCCTCCGGGAGGGGTAAATCATCGCCATCATCATCACCAAAGCTCCTCTCATCGGGAGAGGGCAATCTCCATCAACATCTTCACCAACACCATCTCATCTCCAAACCCTAGTTCATCTCTTGTATCCAATTCTTGTCTCCAAGTCCGGGATTGGTGCTAGTAGGTTGCTAATAGTGTTGATTACTCCTTGTAGTTGATGCTAGTCGGTTTATTTGGTGGAAGATCATATGTTCAGATCCTTTATGCATATTATTACCCCTCTGATTATGAACATGAATATGCTTCGTGAGTAGTTACGTTTGTTCCTGAGGACAAGGGAGAAGTCTCGCTATTAGTAGTCATGTGAATTTGGTATTCGTTCGATATATTTTGATGAGATGTATGTTGTCTAGCCTCTAGTGGTGTTATGTGAACTTCAACTACATAACACTTCACCATTATTTGGGCCTAGAGGAAGGCATTGGGAAGTAATAAGTAGATGATGGGTTGCTAGAGTGACAGAAGCTTAAACCCTAGTTTATGCGTTTCTTCGTAAGGGGCTGATTTGGATCCATATGTTTCATGCTATGGTTAGGTTTACCTTAATACTTTTGTTGTAGTTGTGGATGCTTGCAATAGAGGTTAATCATAAGTGGGATGCTTGTTCAAGTAAGAACAGCACCCAAGCACCGGTCCACCCACATATCAAATTATCAAAGTACCAAACGCGAATCATATGAACGTGATGTAAACTAGCTTGACGATATTCCCATGTGTCCTCGGGAGCGCTTTTCCTATTATAAGAGTTTGTCCAGGCTTGTCCTTTGCTACAAAAAGGATTGGGCCACCTTGCTGCACCTTATTTACTTTTGTTACTTGTTGCTCGTTACAATTTACCTTATCACAAAACTATCTGTTACCACTTATTTCAGTACTTGCAGAGAATACCTTGCTGAAAACCGCTTATCATTTCCTTCTGCTCCTCATTGGGTTCGACACTCTTACTTATCGAAAGGACTAAGATAGATCCCCTATACTTGTGGGTCATCAAGACTCTTTTCTGGCGCCGTTGCCGGGGAGTGTAGCGCCTTTGGTAAGTGGAATTTGGTAAGGAAAAATTTATATAGTGTGCTGAAATTTTCTGTCACTTGTTACTATGGAAAGTAATTCTCTGAGGGGCTTGTTCGGGGTATCTTCACCCTGTCCAGTAGAGCAAAGAGTTGCTCCTCAACCTACTGAACCTATGGAAAATGAAACTCCTTTTGAAGTTCCTTCGGGTATGATGGAAAAACTGCTGGCTAATACTTTTACAGGAGATGGAACAAAGCATCCTGATGAACATCTACTCTATGTGGATGAAGTTTGTGGATTATTTAAGCTTGCAGGTATACCCGGTGATGTTGTTAATAAGAAAGTCTTTCCTTTATCTTTGAAGGAAGACACATTGACATGGTATAGGCTATGTGATGATACGAGATCATGGAACTATAAAAGATTGAAACTAGAATTTCATCAAAAGTATTACCCTATGCATCTAGTTCATCGTGATCGAAATTATATATATAATTTTTGGCCTCGCAAAGGAGAAACCATCGCTCAAGCTTGGGGGAGGCTTAAATCAATGTTATATTCATGCCCCAATCATGAGCTCTCAAGAGAAATAATTATTCCAAGTTTTTATGCTCGGCTTTCTGATAACAATCGCACCATGCTCGATACTTCTTGTGCTGGCTCTTTTATGATGAAGGCTATTGAATTTAAATGGAATTTATTGGATATAATTAAACGCAACTCTGAAAATTGGGACCTCGACGAAGGTAAAGAGTCAGGTATGATGCCTAAGTTTGATTGTGTTAAATCTTTTATGGATACCGATATTTTCCGTAAGTTTAGCACTAAATATGGACTTGATTCTGAGATAGTAGCTTCTTTCTGTGAATCTTTTGCTACTTATGTTGATCTCCCTAAGGAGAAGTGGTTTAAATATCATCCTCCCATAGAAGTAAAAGTAGCTGCACCTATTAAAGTTGAAGAAAAGACTGTCACTTATAATGATCCTATTGTTCCTACCTCTTATGTTGAGAAACCACCCTTCCCTGTTAGAATAAAGGATCATGCTAAAGCTTCAACTGTTGTTCGTAAAAGCAATATTAGAACTTATACACCTCCTGAGCAAGTTAAAGTAGAACCCAATATTGCTATTGTTAAAGATCTCTTGTCTGGTAATATTGATGGGCATGTTATTCAGTTCTGTGGTGAAACTGCTAGAATTGCTAAACCGTGTGCTAAAGATAAACATATACCTGTGGTAGGCGTTCCTGTTATTTCTGTTAAAATAGGAGATCATTGTTATCATGGCTTATGTGATATGGGTGCTAGTGCTAGTGCAATACCCATTGAATTATATAAAGAAATTATGCATGACGTTGCACCTATTGAGTTAGAAGAAATTGATGTCACAATTAAGCTTGCCAATAGAGATACTATTTCACCAGTGGGAATTGTTAGAGATGTTGAAGTCTTGTGTGAGAAAACTAAATATCCCGCTGATTTTCTTGTTCTTGGTTCTCCACAAGATAGCTTTTGTCCCATTATATTTGGTAGACCCTTCTTGAATACTATTAATGCTAGGATAGATTGCAAAAAAAATCTTTTTACTATTGGCTTGGATGATATGGTTCATGAGTTTAATTTCTCTAAATTTAGTAAACAACATCATGAGGAAGAATTGCCTAGTAAGGATGAAATTATTGGTTTTGCTTCTATTGTTGTGCCTCCTAGTGATCCTTTAGAACACTATTTGCTTGACCATGAAAATGAGATGTTCATGAATGAAAGAAGGGAAATAGATGAAGTATTCTTTAAACAGAACCTATTCTCGCAACACAACTTGCTGTTGAAACTTAGGGATCCTCCTCCACCCAAGGGTGATCCCGTGTTTGAGCTTAAATCGTTGCCTGATAATCTTAAATATGCTTATCTTGATGAAAAGAAAATATATCCTGTTATTATTAGTCCCACTCTATGTCAACATAAAATAAATTTGGAAGCGGATGCCAAACCGGTTCGTGATCCTCAACGAAGTTTGAATCCTAAAATGAAAGAAGTGGTAAGAAAAGAAATACTCAAGCTTCGGAGGCAGGTATAATTTACCCGCTGTTGATAGTCGGTGGGTAAGTCCTGTCCATTGTGTCCCTAAGAAGGGAGGTATTACTGTTGTAGAGAATGGGGGTAGGTATGGAGAGGCAAGATCCTAGCTATGGAGTAGTTGTATACGCAACATGTTTACGAAGTTCAGCCCTTCTGAGGAAGTAACAGCCCCACGCCTTGGAGCCCGGAGGTGGTCGATCTATGGATTATGTGTGTATGAGTTACAGAGATGTGGTGCCACCCTTTGCACCGAGGAGGGGGTTGTTATATAGAGTTCGCTGCACCCTCCGCCCTCGCTATGCAGGGTTTAAGGTACATTAAGATAGGGGTTACCGTAACGTTAAAGGTACATAAAGTCCTATGATGATCATAAAAGCTACTTAATGACCAACCGTTCGGGTGCAGACTGGCTTTAGATCTCCTGGTGGTCGAGTGGTTGGCTTCATGGTCGAGTGTCTTACAGTTGGTCGAGTGGAACTCTTCCAGGTCGCCTGAAATGTAGTTTCTTCTAGAGATGTCCTTGGGGAGGGTGTCTTAGACAGGTCCATGACCCTACCCTAGGATGGATCGAGGTTTGAGTGGGGAAGGAGTTGAACATACTCCCGACTCATTCTGGTGCTACAATTGTGTCTTGTCTTGGATCAAATGGACTTAAGTGACGACATCAACTTCTTCTTCAGTCGCCTTGATCCATTCTTTGTAACCGTCGAGTGTGTTTTCCGTACTTGGCGATTTCCGAATGACGGGACGGAGGAAATCTTTTGTCTAACGATTTGTTTCAGGGCGCTGGATTTATCGATTTGAATCTTCGGGAAACGAGCGGGACGGAGAGAGAGCCGCAGTAATCGGACGGGATAAGGCAAGGATGCCTCGATCTCCGAGCCACCTTTTTCGCCACGTATTATGCGGGCGATCGCTATGGATTTGACAGATCGCCGCCTACCGGGTCACCACCGAAGCAACATCATATAAGGCTCAAGATCGGGTTTTTGAATAGTGTGTTCCCTTCCTCCTTCCTTCCTAAGATTCATCCGCGCTACCGCCTCCACCTCCAACCGCTGCTCCACGCGCTGCATCGCCGCGCACCATGGTGAAGGAAAAGACGGCGGCTTTGGAACGGGCGAAGAAGGCGACGACAAAGGCGAAGGGAGGGCGACCAGTCGGGCGGATCTCGTCATGGGCCGGTTTGCCCGATGGTTGTATCCGGGCGTAATGGATTCGCTTACCATCCGCCGTAAAGATCTTGACGACCTGGTTAATGAAGGACTGATCCATCATGGATCAGTGAGGCTTCCGGGATGGAGTGGCAGCCGCAGCCTCGTGGAGGGCGAAAAGGCCCTCTTAGCCACTCACGCCGATCGCGGGTTTTCTTTGCCGCCCACCCTTTCTTTCGAGGATTTCTGAACTTCTTTGGGGCAGAACTCCACCACTTCACACCCAACTCTATCGTATCTCGCCGCTTTCGTGTCTTTGTGTGAGAATTTTTGGGTTGTCGGTCCGACTGGCCTCTTCAAACACATTTTCACCTGTCGCTCCCAGACGGTGAAAAGGCCAAACCGAGTGACGAGAGAACCCAAGTGATTCAGATGTGTTGGGGTCTTGGGGTCCAAATGAGAGGTAAGAGTGCTTTTCCAGCCATGGTCCTTCCTGAGTCGGCTCGAGGGTGGCAATGACCTGCTTTATCGCTAAGACCAGCCGACGCCTGTGGCAGTCGACCGACTCCTCCTTTCTCCATGGATCGAATGAGCAAGCCGTCCTCTCTGAAGGTGGTCCCGGAGGAGAAGGCTCAGGTCAAGGTTTTGGTCGAGCGTGTAGTCCAGCTCATCCGTGACGGGGTGACTGGTATGGATCTTCTAGAGGTTTTTCTTCGACGGCGCATCCAACCACTTCCGTATCGAGACCATCCGATGTGGATGTATTCTGGCACTGAGGACACCACTCGGGTCCACCCGGAGGAGGTCGAGGATGCCACACTGGAGAGATGGATGACCGCAATCACTAGAAACAAAGATAACCCCCGAGGAGCCAGGAGGATCCCTCGACTCGACCAATCGTACGAGCCAGACAAGGTTCAGTTCCGTATCTTTGACTCTGAATATGCTTACTCCATCTTGTTTGCTTAAATCGGTCGAATGACTTTCCTCTTGTTTGTCTTCTTCCAGGTCACCACGGAGATGTACTCGATGCCCAACGGGGCGCAAGAACCAATTGAGGAGGAGGAAGGGAGCGGAGGTGAAAGCCAGGAGGAATGGCAGTCTGACGGTGGGGGGACGATGATGACGACAGCTCCGACGAAGAAGAGGAGGAGGAAGAGGAGGAAGAAGTCGACCCACCTCGCATGGAAAGGCGGTCCAAGCTCACCCATGACCCCGCGGTCGAGCGTGGCAAGGCTATCGCGCCTGTCGGGCAGTCGATGAAACGTCCTCGGGCGACCTCTCCGGCGCCGACTGAAAAAGCGTCGAAGCAACCCCGATGACGACCGCCGGGTTTACAAAGGTTTTGCCTAAGATGAAGATGGCTATCCCCACTATTTCCGGTACAGCAGAACTTGAGATTTTTGGTTCAGCTAACACACGCTTGGTCAACTTGTTGATCGATCAACTGATTTGTGAAATCAGAAGCGCTGCCACCTCCGAGACCTCGGCCAGAACGAAGACCAGAGATGGAAGATGTGTTACTCTAACCTTGGTATGGTCGCTGTAATTTTGCTTTTGGTCGATTGATTTCCGCTTAACTTTGAATCTTTCCCGTAGTCCCTTCTCATGTCATTGATCTCCCCGACGATGATGATGAGGCACCGCTGAGGCGGAGGATAACTAAGAAGGCACCTGCCGCAAGACCGCCAGTTGCATCGATGCCCGAGGCGCTGGTTCATGAGTGTGGCAACACCACTCGGACTTCTGTGTCTTTCGCTGTGCCGCTGACGAGTATCCGGCCTTCAACATCGACTGTTGATCCGCCTTCCCTTTTCGCCACGCACCATGTCCCGGAGGACCAAGTGGGTGATGCTAAGGAGGCTATACGCCAAGCGGGGCTCATGATGGAGCAGATGAAGGTGGTCCGGGAAGCCAGCCAAGCGGCCTATGATGCCAGCTTAGCTCTTCAGAGCAACGTCCAGGTTAGTTGATCACCACTTGTTCTGTTAGGATATGCTACCTGAAAAACTCTTCTTCTCAAGATTCAGATTCAGACACCCACCGGGTGTGTCGATTGAATTTTCGGACTGGTGGGGCACGCTGAGTGCACCCACCGGTGTAGTCCCCGAGACTATGGTGGACTGCTGGCAGTCGACCGTAGTCTTTATACTCTGTATGTTTTTGATAACTTCTTCACTCGGTCTGGTCGGACCATGTCGAATGGAATCTTGAAACCGGTAGGGGCACACTGAGTGCACCCACTGGGTGTAGTCCCCGAGACTATGGTGGACTACTTGCAATGATCGTAGTCCAAGAAATCCTTTCTTTTTTTGTCTCTTTGGTCGATCGATCGAACCGAAGTCAAGTGGGATCAGTGGGGCACGCTAAGTGCACCCACCGGTGTAGTCCCCAGACTACCGTCAATATTTTGATTCGCTGTAGTCTTAGAAACACAATGATTTTTCTTAGTCACCGGAAGTAACCTATCCGTGACGCCGTCAACTAATTCTTTGCAGAAATCTTTGTAGCTTGTGGCTCGATACACTGAATTGGAGAATCGACAGATCCAGCTCAACCTTGACTTGAAGCTTGCACAGAGAACTTGCGTATGCAGAGACGGCAAAAGGTATGGCTGGTGAGAACTTGACGACTGTTTTTGTTTTTCTGTCCCTTCCTAATTCTGACCTCACTGTTATTTTGCAGACAAAATGACCTTGCCGAGGCACAACAAACGACTTTGAACAAAACCAAGCTCGCGGAAGAGAAGCTGTCTTCAGTCGGAAAACTTGAAGAAGAGAACGCCAATCTGAAAGCTGCTCTCGATGCGGCCAACAAGGAGGTTAGCCGACTGAAGAACGACAAGGTAGATCTAAGCGACAAGGCTGGAGAACTGGCGGGGAAGAGGAATGATCTAGAGGCTTATCTGGGAGGGCTCGCTAAAAAGCTATTCCTCATGCTTGAAGGTAATTCCTCTTATCCGACTGACTTGTTATCACCAACTCATCATAGAACCATTAGTTTGAACTCGAGTTGTGTTTGCAGAATTCTGTCAGAACTTCGAGGAAGAGACTAGTCGAGTGGAGACAAGTCTGGACCCCATTAACTCTCCCGTGAAGGATGAAGCTGCCATGAATGTGCTCCAACTGGAGTCTCGTGTTGCTGCTGTGGTGGACTACCTCGCCATCAAGGTTGCGGTGTCGCGGATCGACTCAACACTCTGGCAAGGAGAAACACTTCAAAATGCCCTCGAGTCTTTAATGACTCGACTGAATGACGTTCCAAGTCGAGTGCAGGAATGGAAGAAGTCTTCTGCCAGATGTGGTGCTGATGTCGCCTCGTCCCTGGTCCGCGTTCATTGCAAGGAGGCACGAGAGGAAAGGTTGGCGTCCATCAAAGTTTCCAATACCAAGAAGTATGACTTCCAATCATTCATGGAGACTTTCATTGGTGCTGCCACCCGAATCGCTGATGGGATCGACCTGGACCAGTTCGTCGCGCCTTCCAGTCCTCCACCTGAGGAGTAAAAAACTTCTATGATTCGTCTTAAATTTACCTCGGAATGCCGAGTGATCCTCAGAATCGATAAACTTTAATGGGCTTGAGGCCTGGGTACTTCTGCATCCTTAGGATGTTATCCGAACTTTACTTATCGTCGAAATATGCTTTTGTTTGCCTTCGAGTGAACTTTGCTCTTCACTTGGATTATGCTTCAATGCTTGAAATGCAGCACTGAGGTGGACCCAGTCGACCTACACTTCGTTGTTCTTGCACGCGCAGGAGAAGGTAACAGTTGACCTGCACCTCGTTGTCCTTGTGGATCAGGAGGGAGCGCACGTTGTACTTGTGGCGGAGCTCCAAAGTAGAAGGCAACAGTCGACCTGCTCCTCGTCGTCCTTGCGGATCGGGATGGAGCACACGTTGTACTTGTGGCGCAGCTCCAAAGGAGAAGGTAGCACTCGACCTGCACCTTGTCGTCCTTGCGGATCGGGATGGAGTGCACGTTGTACTTGTGGCGCGACCAAGGAGAAGGTAACAATGACCTGCACCTCATCGCCCTTATGGATTGGAATGGATTTCGATTTAGGCGTAGTACTGAACTACAGCTAAGCCCCGAGTGGGAGGTTTGCTTCCACTGTAGGATTTTTCAAACTTAGGCGAGTACTGGACTGCTGCTAAGCCCCCGAGTGGGAGGTTTGCTCTCCACTCGGTAGGTTTTTTCAAACTTAGGCGAGTACTGGACTGCAGCTAAGCCCCCGAGTGGGATGTTTGCTCTCCACTCAGTAGGATTTTCCAAACTTAGGCTAGTACTGGACTGCAGCTAAGCCTCAGAGTGGGAGGTTTGCTCTCCACTTGGTAGGTTTTTTCAAACTTAGGCGAGTACTAGACTGCTGCTAAGCCCCCGAGTGGGAGGTTTGCTCTCCACTCGGTAGGATTTTTCAAACTTCGGCAAGTACTGGACTGCAGCTAAGCCTCCAAGGGGGATTTTTGTGTCGTAGCTCTGAAGGGGAAGGCAACAATGACCTGTACTGTCAGCCCTTGCAAAGCGCACATTGTATTAAATACTTAGGCGAGTACTTGACTGCAGCGAGTGGGAGCCCCGAGTGGGAGGCTGGCCTCACTGTAGGATTTCAAACTTAGGCGAGTACTTGACTGCAGTTAAGCCCCGAGTGGGAGGCTGGCCTCACTGCAACTAAGCCCCGAGTGGGAGGTTTTCTCCACTTGGTAGGATTTTCAAATTTAGGCGAGTACTTGACTGCAGCTAAGCCCCCCGAGTGGGAGGATGGCTCCTCACTTGGTAGGATTTTCAAACTTAGGCAAGTACTTGGACTGCAGCTAAGCCTCCGAGTGAGAGGCTGGCTCGCCACTCGGTAGGATTTTCAGATACTTATGCGAAACAGATTCGCATCTAAGCCCCCGAGTGGGAGGCCGGCTCTGCATTCGGCAGGGATTTTTTTTACAAACTTAGGCGAAACAGGTTCACGGCTAAGCCACCCACTGGGGGAAATTTCTTATGTAAACGAAAAGTAATAACAATCACTGGGAAAATTATAACATTCTTGTCTTTGATAAACAAACAACAGAGGTACTTTTATCACATCTCACCCGAGTGAGTTCTTAAGTGTAAAAGGGGGCGGAGCAGCTCCGCATTCCAGGCTCGAGGCTCATCAATCTGGCGTTCGACGTTGTAAAGATGGTAAGCTCCATTGTGGAGAACTCTGGTGACGATGAAGGGACCTTCCCAAGTGGGAGCGAGCTTGTCTGGTTTTTGTTGATCCACTCGGAGGACCAAGTCCCCTTCTTGAAAGGCTCGGCTCTTCACATTTCTAGCATGGAATCGACGCAAGTCTTGCTGATAGATGGTCGAGCGGATCAGGGCCATCTCTCTCTCCTCTTCAAGGAGGTCGACTGCATCTTGCCGGGCTTGCTCCGCTTCAGCTTCAGAGTAGAGTTTGACTCGGGGCAGACAGAAGCAGGTCACCGCAGAACTGCTTCAGCTCCATAGACCATAAAGAATGGAGTTCTCCCAGTCGACCGATTATGAATGGTCCTTAATCCCCAAAGAACCGACGGAAGTTCGTCGACCCACGCTCCTACTGCATTCTTGAGATCACGCATCAGTCGAGGTTTCAATTCTTTGAGAATTAGACCATTTGCTCGTTCTGCTTGTCCATTCGACTAGGGGTGAGCAACTGAAACAAAGTCGACTCGCTGTGTCTCCGAGAGGCTAAAAGGCTTTGAACTTGTCGGAATCAAGTTTGACCCATTGTCGTGATGATGCTGTGCGGAACTCCATATCTGAATATCATCTCTCCGATGAAACCGATAGCAAAGGCACGATCAAGGTTCTTGATAGGTTTAGCTTCGATCCACATCAGAACTTGTCGATCGCCACAAGCAAATGAGTGAAACCGCTCCTGCCAGTTCTCAGTGGTCCAATCATATCCAACCCCCAAACAGCGAAAGGCCAGACGAGTGGAATGGTCTTCAATGCTGAGGCGGGTTTGTGTGACATATTGGAGTAGAACTGACATCCTTCACACTTGTCGACTATTTTCTTTGCCATTTCATTTGCTTTTGGCCAGTAAAATCCCGCTCGGTATGCTTTAGCCACGATGGTCCGAGAGGACGCATGGTGACGACAGGTCCTCGAGTGGATATCATAAAGAATTATATGACCTTCTTCTGGCGTTATGCATTTCTGGCTGACTCCAGCCACGCTTTCTCTGAACAACTGTCCCTTGATCAAAGTAAAGGCCTTGGATCGGCGGACAATCTGTCGAGCCTCTTCTTCGTTCTCCGGGAGCTCTTTCCTCAGGATATACGTGATGTACGGTACTGTTCAGTCGGGAGTGATGACCACGATTTCCATGATCAAGTCGACCACCGCTGGGACTTCAACTTCACCGGATCGCTGGCACTTTTGGCTGTGGAGCTTCTTCGTGAAAGGATCCTCTTGAATCGACGCAAAGCGGATGTGCTCCAAAACACATCATTGGGAATGGCTTCCTCTTGGACCCTATTTTCGCCAAATCATCAGCAGCTTGATTTCTCACCGGGTATATGATGAAGCTCTAACCCTCAAACTTCTTCTCTAGCTTCCTCATCTGCATTACAAGAACCAGTCATGGCTGGACTTCTGACGTCCCACTCCTTCATCACCTGATTAACCACTAGATCTGAGTCGCCATAGACCATGAGGCGACGGACGCCGAGTGAAATGGCCATACGCAACCCATACAACAGTGCTTCACATTCTGCCTCATTGTTGGAAGAATCAAAGTGAATCTGGAGCACGTATCTGAGCTTATCTCCTCGGGGGGAAACCAATACTACCTCAAGACCGAACCATTCAGCATCTTGGAACCATCAAAGAACATAGTCCAAAGGTTCGAGTGAACTTGAGTCGGTAACTGTTGTTCAATCCACTCGGCAATGAAATCTGCTACTGCTTGGGACTTGATGGCTTTCTTTGCCTCAAACTTGATATCAAGGGGAAGAAGTTCAATCGCCCATTTCGCCACTCGACCAGTTGCATCTTTGTTGTGCAAAATCTCTGATAATGGGACGTCGCTGACGACTGTAATGGAATGATCAGAGAAGTAATGAGCAACTTTCTTTGCGGTCATATAAATCCCATACACAAGCTTCTGATAATGAGGGTATCTTTGCTTTGACGGGGTTAATACTTCAGAAAGATAATATACTCGGCGCTGAACTTTGAGGGCCTTTCCTTCCTCTTCCCGCTCGACCGTAAGTACTGTACTGACGACTTGTCCTGTGGCTGCAATGTAAACCAGCAACGGCTCCTTGCTGATTGGGGCAGCAAGCACCGGCTGGGTGGAGAGCAGAGCTTTGAGCTCTGCAAACGCTGCATCAGCTTCAGGAGTCCACTCGAACTTGTCTGACTTCTTCATCAGTCGGTAAAGTGGCAAATGTTTCAGCAAGGCCAGTCAACAGGTCGGAACCTTTCCGTGACTTGACCACAATGTCATCCATGTATGCTTCCACATTCCGACTGATTTGAGTGAGTAAACACTTCTGAATCATCCTCATGAATGTGGCTCCGGCATTCTTGAGGCCGAATGTCATGGTGACATAACAAAAGCACCCGAATGGAGTGATGAAAGCTGTTTTGATCTCGCGTGGTCCATACAGACGGATCTGATGGTACCCGGAATATGCGTCTAAGAAAGATAACCGCTCACATCCCGCAGTCGAGTCAACTATTTGGTCGATGCGGGGGAGAGGAAAATGATCTTTTGGGCAGGCCCGATTGATATGTTTGAAGTCGATGCACATGCGCAGTGAATTGTCCTTCTTAGGGACCATGACAACATTGGCGAGCCACTTGGAGTGGTAAATCTGTCGGATAAACTCTGCTGCTAAGAGCCGAGCCACCTCCTCGCCAATGGCCTTTCTCTTCTGGACGGTGGACCGTCGAAGATGTTCTTTGACAGGTTTAACTTTTGAGTCGACTCGTAGACGATGCTCAGCCAGTCCCCTGGGAACACCCGGCATGTCAGCAGGCTTCCATGCAAAGATGTCCCAGTTCTCACGGAGGGACTGGATGAGCGCTTCTTCCTATTTGGAGTCGAGTGTTGTTGAAATGTGAGTCGGAGCAGCATGGGGATTAGTCGGATGAATATGAATCGGTTTCATCTCCCCGGGCGACTGAAATGCCGACTCCGTGGCGGGCTTCTTGGCTCGCAACAAATCACTCGGGTCTGCAGTTTTTTGGTACACTTGCAGCTCAACCACTGCCATCTGAGCATCAGCGATCTTAGAGCCTTTCTGGAAACACTCTTCTGCCTTTTTCCGATTGCCGCGATAAAGTGATCACACACCTTTGGGACCCGCATCTTCAGTTTGAGGTACACATAACATGGTCGAGCCATGAAACGCGCATATGCCGGCCTCCCCAAGATAGCATGATAAGCGCTCTGGAAATCCACGACCTCAAAGGTCAACTTTTCCTTACGAAAATTCTTTTAGTCACTAAAAACCACATCGACAACAATTTGGCCGAGTGACTCAGCCTTCTTTCCAGGAATAACTCCATGGAAGCTCATGTTGCTAGTGCTGAGTGTGGACATCGGAATGCCCATCCCTTTCAACGCCTCTCAGATACAATATGTTCAGCCATCGCCACCATCCATCAAAACCTTAGTTAGTCGAGTACCTTCGACGACTGGGTCGACCACCAACGCTTGCCTCCCAGGGGTGGCTATGTGTGTTGGGTGATCAGACTGGTCGAACGTGATGGCGGTCTGCGACCATTTCAGGTAACTGGGTGTCGCCGGTTTACCATATTCACTTCATGGTTGATAACTTTCAATCGACTTTTGCTTTCAACGCCAAGAAAATCATCGAGTGGAATTGACCTGAGGGTATCCACCGTCACTATCTTCCTTGTCCTCAACTTTGTCCGACTCCTTTCCTTGTCCTTGGGCTGCTTCCCCGAACCGCTGAATCAAGAGCCGCACTGCCGAGTGGTATGCTTTGGGTAAATAAGTTTACCCTCTTCATCTTTCTTCATGTGAATGTGACATGGCAAGTCCAACACATCATTTCCATCTTGGTCTTTCACTTTCTTGGGGTTCCAAGGCCCCTGGTTTCCCTTGAACTTTCCTGGAGTCACAACCAAAGCTTCTCCAGGAGCAACTGGCTCGGCTTTCCGCTTCTGTTTCCGACTAGAGTCCCCCCCCCCTAGTTTCATTAGCGGCTAACTTGTACTTGCCACTCTGGAGCCGATCCTCTTCTTCACCATTGGTGTACTTGGTGGCAATCTCCATCATCCGACTCAGTGGTCATGTCTCCCGTCCGACCAATTTCGACTCAACCTCTCGTTTAACACCTTCCTTGAAGGCACAGATCGCTCGATGATCGATACATTCTCATCGTGTGGTGCAAAGTGATCCATCTCTCGATGTAATCCTCGAGTTTCATTCGACTTCGCACACACGATCGCAACTATGTCAATCCTACTCGCTGCTTGCAAGTTCCTTCAAATGACTCGACAAACACTCGGCAAGATCTTCCCAAGTGTGAATGCTGCTGGTGCTAACTGATTCAGCCAAGCTCGCCGATCCCTCCAACATAAGTGGCAGGTGTTTCATGGCCACTTCATCATTGCCGCTGCCGATCTGAACAACCACTCGGTAGTCCTCAAGCCAAGTATCCGCTTAGACTCACTAGTGAACTTATCGACTCCACCGCCAACCTGAAGTTGGGAGGAATCACCGCGCTCGATGGCTCGCTAAAACACTCGTCCCGAGACATGTACTGCAGCTGATGGGCGATTTTATCATGGCCTTCTCGGTTAGCTCGTTCTCGCCGACAGACCTTGAACGATGACGGATCTCGATCAAAGCCTGGTTCCTCGGGTCGACCGAATCCTTCGCCAACACCGTGTTGGCGCTCGTCGCCTTGCTGCCGAGGCGATATGACCCACCCCTTGGGGAGGAGGGCACTGACGCCGATCATCATGATCGAATCCATCCTCATACTGCTCACGCCGACCTCCATGCCCTTCACACCTCAGGGGCGATCTTGGGCTATGTGCCAACTGGACTGTATTCGCAGCAACGGATCTGCTGCGTATCCTGTTCCGCGACTGCGATACAGCAGAATTTTGATCTCCTGTTGCCCGAGGAAATCTCTAATCTAAGTTAGCCCCTGCCAGCCTCCGACTGGGAAGGCTGAATGGACTCTGCTATGTGGGCTGCAGCTGCTAGATTCTGAATGGGAGTTCGGTATACCTGAGTTGGTTGTGGAAAGAGTTGACGTCGACTGGACGACGGGACCCGTTGTTGTGCTTGTTCGTCGAGCACTCGCTGGAGATTTTCCAATGAAAAGGCCAGCCAAGTTGGCCAAACGCGCATCTTCTAAGGCACGGGCCTCGGGGGTTTCTCCAACGATAGGAGTGTGAAGTGCATCCATGTTCCGGCGGCGGAGCTCCTCCCTCTGCAGCGAAGTCAGGGGCTCGGGTTGGTACTCTTCGTGAGCCTGCGCCGGCTCGCCTCCGCCAACGCTTCCGCCGGTGCGGGGGAAAGCAGGAGGACTACGTGGTCCGTCGACTATCAGAACCTCCGCCGCTGGATCGCTGCTGTCGCAATCGGATGCAGTCTCTGCGGAGCCAGTCGACAGATCGAACAGGCCGTAGAGATATTCGTAGGGCTCGATTGCCGCGACTTGGGGAGTGGCCGACTGGTGGGCCACCGCGCGCCTCACCCACCGCTGAAGCCTCGATCGACCGGAGCGCTTGCGCCGGTGCGAGACAGGTAGGGAGGACGACACAAGAGCCGACCGATGCTGGGTCGACGGCTGCCGCAGGAGGATGCCGCGGACGCACGCGCGAAAGTGCGTCGCCCCGCGGACGGGGAGTGCGTCAACGTCGAGTGGAGCGTGAGCGCGCCGAGACGGATCTCGCGGCCCTCAACCAAAACTTCGCCTGAAACCATGATGAATGGGATCAGAAAAATGCAACTTCTCCAACAAGTCTCTAAGACACCTGGCCCACGGTGGGCGCCAACTGTCGTGGTTCTAAGCCCCGATAAAGAGAATGGGGGTAGGTATGGAGAGGCAAGATCCTAGCTATGGAGTAGTTGTATACGCAAGATGTTTACGAGTTCAGGCCCTTCTCGGAGGAAGTAATAGCCCTACGTCTCGGAGCCTGGAGGTGGTCGACTGTATTATGTGTGTATGAGTTACAGGGGTGCGTCCCCTTTGCACTGAGGAGGGGTGTGGCTTATATAGAGTTCGCCAGACCACTCCGGCCTTGAGTTATGCAGGGTTTAAGGTACATTAAGATAGGGGGTTACTGGTAACGCCCACATAAAGTGTTATGATGATCATAAAAGCTACTTAATGACCGACCGTTCGGGTGCAGACTGGCTTTAGATCTCCTGGTGGTCGAGTGGTTGGCTTCATGGTCGAGTGTCTTCCAGTTGGTCGAGTGGAACTCTTCCAGGTCGACTGAAAGGTAGTTTCTTCTAGAGATGTCCTTGGGGAGGGTGTCTTAGACAGGTCCATGACCCTACCCTAGGTATATGACTTCATCACGACCTATTGATGATAGCTTTCCTAATGAACAATTAAATGTCATAAGCACTTCTCGTAGCACTCCATGGTATGCTGATTATGCTAATTATATTGTTGCTAAATTTTATACCACCTAGCTTCACATACCAACAAAAGAAAAAGTTCTTTTATGATTTGCGACATTACTTTTGGGATGACCCACATCTTTATAAAGAAGGAGTAGATGGTGTTATTAGACGTTGTGTGCCTGAGCATGAACATGAACAGATCCTACACAAGTGTCACTCCGAAGCTTATGGAGGACACCACGCTGGAGATAGAACTACACATAAGGTATTGCAATCCGGGTTTTATTGGCCCACTCTCTTCAAAGATGCCCGTAAGTTCGTTTTGTCTTGCGATGAATGTCAAAGAATTGGTAATATTAGTAGACGTCAAGAAATGCCTATGAATTATTCACTTGTCATTGAACCACTTGATGTTTGGGGCTTTGATTATATGGGACCTTTTCCTGCCTCTAATGGATGTACAAATATTTTAGTTGCTGTTGATTACGTTACTAAGTGGGTAGAAGCTATTCCAACTAGTAGTGCTGATCATAACACCTCTATTAAAATGCTTAAGGAAGTTATTTTTCCGAGGTTTGGAGTCCCTAGATATTTAATGACTAATGGTGGTTCACATTTTATTCATGGTGCCTTCCGTAAAATTCTTGCTAAATATGACGTTAATCATAGGATTGCATCTCCATATCACCTGCAGTCTAGTGGTCAAGTAGAATTGAGTAATAGAGAGCTAAAATTAATTTTGCAAAAGACTGTTAATAGGTCTAGAAAGAATTGGTCCAAGAAACTTGATGACGCATTATGGGCCTATAGAACTGCATATAAGAATCCTATGGGTATGTCTCCGTATAAAATGGTTTATGGAAAAGCATGTCACTTACCTCTCGAACTAGAACATAAGGCATATTGGGCTATTAAAGAGCTCCACTATGATTTCAAATTTGCCAGTGAGAAGAGGTTATTTGATATTAACTCACTGGACGAATGGAGAACCCAAGCTTATGAAAATGCCAAGATATTTAAAGAAAAAGTTAAAAGATGGCATGACAAAAGGATACAAAAGCGTGAGTTTAATGTAGGTGATTATGTATTGCTATACAACTCTCGTTTAAGATTTTTTGCAGGAAAACTTCTCTCTAAATGGGAAGGTCCCTACGTTATCGAGGAGGTCTATCGCCCTGGTGCCATTAAAATCAACAACTTTGAAGGCAGAAATCCGAAGGTGGTAAACGGTCAAAGGATCAAACATTATATCTCAGGTAATCCCATAAATGTTGAAACCAATATTATTGAAACCGTAACCCCGGAGGAATACATAAGGGACACTTTCCAGAATGTTTCAGACTCCGAAAAGGAATAGGTATGTGGTACGGTAAGTAAACCGACTCCAATATAATTTTTAAGGTAATATTTCTCCGTTTTGGAATATTTAGAAAAATAGAAAAATAAGTGGCAGTCCGGGAAGGACACGAGGCCTTCACGAGGGTGGAGGGCACGCCCTACCCCCTGGGCGCACCCCCCTACCTCGTGAGCACCTTGTGTGCCCTCTGGACTCTGTTTTCTTGCACGATACGTATTGTGGTCGGTAAAAATTCATTATATATTCTCCTGAAGGTTTTGACCTCGGTATCACGCAAATATCTCATGTTCTTATTTCGAGCCGTTTTTCTGACAGATCTAGATCATCATGATGTCCCCAAGTGCTTCCAAGGACAAGTTCTTCGAGAAGGTGATCAACCCTTACCTCGCGGAGGTGCTGCAACACCCTCAAACCATTGAGATGCCTGATGGGTTGCTGCACATCCGCGATGTTGAGGGACCAAAGGGAACCGGAAGCGTGGAGGCGAGGCTCGAAGCAATGGAGCAACAAGTTTTCAAGTGCCAAGGGATGGTGGAGCGTGGAATTAACGCTAGCCACAAGATGCTCGCTGAGTTCACCAACAACTATGAGCCGGATGCCAAGAACACCGAGGAAGCCATCTTCAAGCTACATGAGAAGATCGAGCACCTCCAAGCCCAAATCTATGATCTGCAAAATCAAAACTGTGAGTATGAATATAGATTCAAAAGATGAGTTTGGCTGCAGATTTGAGGATTCCAGAGACTCGATCATCCTTCTATGATGGTGAGCCTATGCCATGGAAGGTGGACGACAAGCCCGCATCATCAACAACACCTCCACTTCCTTCACCAGCAAAGGAGATATAATCACATGGGTATGGGCACTCCCCTTGGCAACTGCCAAGCTTGGGGGAGGTGCCCCGGTATCGTATCGCCATCACAACTCCTATCTTTACCGTTTTTCTTAGTATGATCCCATTAGTAGTATCTTGATTTAGTAGAATAAAGTCATGGCATGATCTAGTTTTAAAGTTTTGCTTTATGATCCCTCTATGTAATCGAGTCCGTGAGCTATATAATAAAGAGTAGTGTTGAGTCAAGGGCTTGATTATTTTGCCATGATCTTGAGTTAATAAAAGAAAAGAATAAAAATAAACAAAGAGTTCATATTGATCTTATTGAAAGTAATGACTTCACATAGAAAGAGTATGATGATTAAAAGTTGTTGGGAGTTGGCAAATATAGCTTTGGTCATCGTTGCAATTAATAGGAAGTAATAAGGAGAGAGAGGCTTCACATATAGATATATTATCATTGACATCTTTTATGATTGGGAGCACTCATTAAAATATGACATGCTAAAGAGTTGATGTTGGACAAGGAAGACAACATGATGAGTTACGTTTTCTTATATCTGAGATAAAGTATGTTGTCATGGATCCTCTAACATGTTGAGCTTGCCTTTCCCCCTCATGCTAGCCAAATTCTCAGCATCAAGTAGAGATACTACTTGTGCTTCCAAATACCCTTAAACCAGTTTAGCCATGAGAGTCCACCATATCTACCTATGGATTGAGTAAGATCCTTCAAGTAAGTTGTCATCGGTGCAAGCAATAAAAATTGCTCTCTAAATATGCATGACTTATTGGTGCAGAGAGATAAGCTTTGTACGAACTTGTTGTGGAAGTAATAAAAGCGACGGACTGCATAATAAAGTTCCACATACAAGGGGCAATATAAAGTGACGTTCTTTTGCATTAAGATTTTGTGCATCCAACCATAAAAGCGCATGGCAAACTCTGTTTCCCTCTGCGAAGGGCCTATCTTTTATTATTATCTTCTACCTTATGCAAGAGTCAAGGTGATCTTCACCTTTCCTTTTTCATTTTATCCTTTGGCAAGCCTAGCATGTTGGAAAGAACATGATATATATATCAAATTGGATGTAGGGGAGCATGAATTGTTATTGCTGACATTACCCTTGAGGTAAAAGGTTGTGGGGCAGAACTACAAGCCCCTATCTTTCTCTGTGTCTGATTAAAACTCCGTAACCACAAGTATTGCGTGAGTGCTAGCAATTATGAAAGACTAAGTGATAGTTGAGTATGTGGACTTGCTTTTAAGCTCTGACATAGATTCTTTCTGATGTTATGATAAATTGCAATTGCTTCAATGACTGAGGTTATAATTTGTTGGTGCCCAATAAGGTTTCTGATTCATACTTTTGCATTGTGAAAAGATCATCACTTGAACATAAGTAATCATATCACAAAATCTATATATGTTGCTGAGATTAATCATGATGCCTTCATGTCCGTATTTTATTTTTTTATCGACGCCTCTAGCTCTAAACATAAGGACATATTTATTGTTATCAGCTTTTCGCTTGAGGACAAGCGAGGTCTAAACTTGGGGGAGTTGATACGTCCATTTTGCATCATGCTTTTATATCGATATTTATCGCATTATGGGTTGTTATTTCACGTTATGTCACAATACTTATGGCTATTCTATCTTATTTTACAAGGTTTACATGAAGAGGGAGAATGCCGGCAGCTGGAATTCTGGGCTGGAAAAGGAGTAAATATTGAAGGCCTATTCTGCGCAACTCCAAAAGTCCTGAAACTCCACGGAATACCTTAAAATAAATAAAGAAAATCATCGCTAAAGATGAATGCCAGCGGGCCCACACCGCTCACGAGGGTGGGGGCGCCTCACCTCGTGGGCCCCCGGTGGCTCTCTCGATGCCCATCTTCTCCTATATGAAGTCTTTCGATGAGAAAAACCAGAGGCAACCTTTTGGGACGAGACTCCGCCACGAGGCGGAACCTTGGCGGAACTAATCTAGGGCTCCATGAGCTGTTCTGCCGGGGACACTTCCCGGAGGGGGAAATCATCGCCATCATCATCACCAATGCTCCTCTCATCGGGAGAGGGCAATCTCCATCAACATCTTCACCAGCATCATCTCATCTCCAAACCCTAGTTCATCTCTTGTATCCAATTCTTGTCTCCAAGTCCGGGATTGGTGCTAGTAGGTTGCTAGTAGTGTTTATTACTCCTTGTAGTTGATGCTAGTCGGTTTATTTGGTGGAAGATCATATGTTCAAATCCTTTATGCATATTATTACCCCTCTGATTATGAACATGAATATGCTTTGTGAGTAGTTACGTTTGTTCCTGAGGACAAGGGAGAAGTCTCGCTATTAGTAGTCATGTGAATTTGGTATTCGTTCGATATTTTGATGAGATGTATGTTGTCTAGCCTCTAGTGGTGTTATACGAACGTCGACTACATAACACTTCACCATTATTTGGGCCTAGAGGAAGGCATTGGGAAGTAATAAGTAGATGATGGGTTGCTAGAGTGACAGAATCTTAAACCCTAGTTTATGCGTTGCTTCGTAAGGGGCTGATTTGGATCCATATGTTTCACGCTATGGTTAGGTTTACCTTAATACTTTTGTTGTAGTTGCGGATGCTTGCAATAGAGGTTAATCATAAGTGGGATGCTTGTTCAAGTAAGAACAGCACCCAAGCACCGGTCCACCCACATATCAAATTATCAAAGTACCGAACGCGAATCATATGAACGTGATGAAAACTAGCTTGACGATATTCCCATGTGTCCTCGGGAGCGCTTTTCCTATTATAAGAGTTTGTCCAGGCTTGTCCTTTGCTACAAAAAGGATTGGGCCACCTTGCTGCACCTTATTTACTTTTGTTACTTGTTGCTCGTTACAATTTACCTTATCACAAAACTATCTGTTACCACTTATTTCAGTACTTGCAGAGAATACCTTGCTGAAAACTGCTTATCATTTCCTTCTGCTCCTCGTTGGGTTTGACACTCTCACTTATCGAAAGGACTACGATAGATCCCCTATACTTGTGGATCATCACGCCACACCCCTCCCGATCAAAAGGACCCCTGTTTCGACCGTAGGAGGTCCGTTTCCTCCGTTTTGCGGTACGCCACACCCCTCCCGATCAACAGGACCCTGTTTCGAATATAGGAGGTCTGTTTCCTCCATTCTGCGGTACGCCAGGCCTCATTTCCATTGCATGTTCCGTCCAAGCCCTCCCGATGAACACGACCATGCATTCCGTTCCGACCCAGCCAGTTGGCTCCCACGCGTTTCGTTGCCTCCCGATGAACACGGCGCATTCCGTTGCCTCCCCATGAACACGACGACGACGTTGTTTCTCCGTTCCGACCCAGCCATGTACACGAGCCCTCGTCGTACGTATGCGCGAGTAGGCGTTCGAGATCCCGCCCGTATGTACACATACGTGGCCGTATTTTATTTCTTGCACCCTGGCCGCTGTATGTACGTGTACATGCTACGTGCGCGCCTCTACTACGACACGTTCACGCCTCTACATCCACCAGTGTATATGTACGTACACGTTCACGACCAGAATGACAACGCTATGTACGCTTCGACCAGGTGGGTCCCGATTGTCAGGCACTTCCTTGCCTGCGAAGATGTAGCTGGTGGGTCCCAGCAGTCAGGGGGGCGAATCGTTTTTTTGTCCGGACGCACTTCCTTGTGTGCGAAGATGTAGCTGGTGGGTCCCAGCTGTCAGGGGGCGAATCATTTTTTTTGCCCGGCGCACTTCCTTGCGTGCGAAGGTGTAGCTGGTGGGTCCCAGCAGTCAGGGGGGAAACGTTTTTTTTTCGCGAAATACTGTGGCCTGTCCGGTAGGTCCCCGCTGTCAGGTGGAGGAATAATTATTTTCGCGTAATAAGGAGGCACTTCCTTGCTGCGGCCGTGGACCCAGCTGTCAGCCTCTCCACGCACAGTACTCTTCCGATGGAAGTCGGTCGTTGACCACATTTACCACGCCGCGCTGAGAGCACCACGGCGGTGGACGACGGCGAGGCCTAGGAAGGGGACGACACGGAGGCAGGGAAGACTCGGCAGTTGTTTCCCACGCGGAGGGGAGTACGATTGTACGAGGGTTTACTGGTTCGTCTGCCGTCGCCGGAGAATAACAGCAGGTGTGGGTGAGTAGAGGGATGGCTAGGCCAGCGATGGGAGTACGGTGGGCGGTGAGGCTGCTTGCAGCAGCACACCGGTCATGGGAGGAGGGAGCAGAGCAGTCCCGCCGGGCGCTTGTTTGAGCAATTTGGAGCAGGAAGAGCAGAGATTGAAGAAGCACGACGGCCATTGGATGGACGCCCAACCGCCTGCTTGCCAGCGCCAACCTTTTTTAGGAAAGCCTCAAATCTGTGGAAAATAGCATACAACCCATCTGCCATTATTTCTAATAATTTACAGCCCATTTGCTAATTCTAAGGTTTTTTGGAGCCCATATTCTTTTGTTAGCATTACAGCCCATATTGTGGCCATGGTTAAAAATTATACTAAATTTTGCATATTTCAAAAGCGGTCCGAACTGTTTTTAATCCCAAAATTTCGATTCACATTCAAACTGATTTTAAAAATAAATGTATATCAATATAAAATCCAACAAATTCTCCACGCATAAAAATTAATGTAATTTAAAATCTTGAAATGTAAAAAATATATTTGAAACTAATTGCCGATGTGATGTGTTTTAAAAATGTACAACCCATTTCTCATTACTGATGGGCCATTTTCTCGGCCAGCCGAATGAAATCTCTCCTCATCTTGAAAGATTTCCAGCCCAACAGGCCTGACAAAGCGACTTACTTGGCAAAGCACAAAAAAACTGGGCTGTGGTCGTTGACCCAGCTATCAGCCTCTCCACGTACAGTACTCTTCCGATGGAAGTCGTTCCTTGACCACGTTGACCACGCCGCGTGGAGAGCACCACGGCGGTGGATGACGACGAGGCCTAGGAAGGGGACGACGCGGAGCCGGGGAAGACGCGGCAGTGGAAGCCCGCGCGGAGAGGAGTACGAGGGTTCACTGGTTCGGCTGCAGTGTGAGGCTGTCGTCGCCGCAGGGCCTGGCCAGCGGTGGGAATAGTAGGGGGCAGTGAGGCCTCCGCGGCAGCACAGCCGGCCACGGGAGGCAGGAGCATGCGACACGACAGGCGCTGCTTTGGGTGGCTGGAGCAAGAAGACCAGAGGTTGAAGAAGCACTACGGCCGTTGGATGGACATCGTACGGTCACTGGAGCTAGAATCGTTCATATTGACTAAGTTGAGAAAGCCCTTCGTCCCCGTCAACTTAGTAGGCCCACAAGACAGCCTCCCACCAAGGTGGGTCCCAACTAGCCGGGGGAGTATTCATTTTTTTGTGCGTAATAAGGAGGCATTTCCGGTGGGTCCGAGCTGACAGCGGGGGGAACGCTTTTTTTGTGAAATACGGTGGCCCGTCCTGTGGGTCCCAGCAGTCAGGGGGAAATGATTTTTTTTGCAAAATACTGTTGGCCCGTTCGGTGGGTCCCCGCTGTCAGGTGGAGGAATAATTATTTTCCACGTAATAAGGAGGCACTTCCTTGCGGCTGCCGTGGACCTAGCTGTCAGCCCCTCCACGTACAGTACTCTTCCGATGGAAGTCGGTCGTTGACCACATTGACCACGCCGCGCCGAGAGCACCACGGAGGTGGACGACGGTGAGGCCTAGGAAGGGGACGATGCGGAGGTGGTCCACGGGAGGCAGGAGCAGGCGGTAGCACAGCCGGCCACGGGAGGCGGGAGCAGGCGGCACGACCGGCGCTGCTTTGGGCGGCTGGAGCAAGAAGACCAGAGGTTGAAGAAGCACTATGGCCATTGGATGGACATCATACGGTCACTGGAGTATTGACTAAGTTGACAAAGCCCTCCGTCCCCATCAACTTAGTAGGCCCACAAGTCAGCCCAACAATATGGTGGGTCCCAGCTAGCAGGGGGTATTCATTTTTTTGGGCGTAATAAGTAGGTACTTCCTTGCGTGCGAAGATATAGCTGGTGGGTCCGACCTGTCAGCGGGGGGAACATTTTTTTTGCAAAATACAGAGGCCCTTCCTGTGGGTCCTAGCTGTCAGGTGGAGGAATCATTATTTTTGCGTAATAAGGAGGCACTTCCTTGCTGCGGTCGTGGACCCAGCTGTCAGCCTCTCCACGCACTATCCACTTTCGATGGATGTCGCTCATTGACCATGTTGACCAGGCAGCGCCGAGAGCACCTGTGGCGGTGGACGACGGCGAGGCCTAGGAAGGAACGACACGAGCCGTGGAATACTCGGCAGCTTGTTTCCACGCGGAGGAGTACGAGGGTTTACTGGTTCGTCTGTCGTCGTCGGAGAATAACAACATGTGTGGGTGAGTAGAGGGATGACTAGGCCAGCGATGGGAGTACGGTGGGGCCGTGAGGCCTGCGCGGCAGCATAGCCGGCTGCGGGAGGAGGGAGTAGGCCGTCCCGCCGGCGCTTGTTTGAGCGGCTGGAGCATCAAGAGCAGGGATTGAAGAAGCACGACAGCCGTTGGATGGACATCCAACAGTCAATGCTCTCGTGTGTTGACTAAGTTGACAGGGCGTTGCGTGTGCATCAACCTTTTTTTATGAAAGCATACACGTCAACCTGTAGTAGGCGCACAAGTCAGCCTCAAATCTGTGGAAAACAACATACAGCCCATCTGCCATTATTTCTAATAATGTACAACCCATTTGCTAATTCTTAAGGTTTTTTTGGAGCCCATCTTCTTTTTGTTAGCATTACACCCCATATTGTGGCCACGCTTAAAAAGTATACTAAATTTTGCATATTTCAAAAGCGGTCAACTGTTTTAATCCGAAATATCGATTCACATTCAAACTATTTTGAAAAATAATTTATATAAATATAAAATCCAAATAATTGTCCACGCGTAAAAATCAATGGAATTTAAGATCTTGTAATGAAAAAATTGAAACTAATTCCGGTTTGATGTGTTTTAAAAAGTACAGGCCATTTCGGGCAAACCAATGAAACTCTCATCGCCTTGAAAGATTTGCAGCCAAACAGGCCGATAAAGAAAGTAGGCTTTGTTTGGGTATTTCTTTAAAAAATAGAACTGGCTAGCCATTTTCAGCAAGAAAAAAAACACAACTGGGCTCATGATGTGGTAAACATAAATAAAACCTCGCTAGACGGGCCACAGCCCCCAAGACAGCCCCGTTGTTACCTCGATCCGTTGCTAAAACTAGTATAAATAATAACCGCTTGTTCCTAAAAATACTGCGCGACTTGTCGGGTCCCTCGTGTCACCGCTCGTAGTGTAATTCTCTCGTTTATTGACTACGTTGACAATGGCGTGAGCCCCAGATGTCCAACCATTAGGAGGAACCATATTTTTGGGCTTGTACTATAGAGGCACTTGCTTGCGTACTGCATGACGCTGGTGGATCCCTACTGTCATCCTCTCCATGTACATTCATCTCCTTGTTCCTCTCGGTTGTTGACGACGTTGACAACGCAAGAGGGCGGCACACCGTGCACGGCGAGCGAACCAAGGCCGCAAGGCGGAGGACGACGGCGAGGCCTCGGACGGAACGAACAGGAGCCGTTGAAGATGCGCAGGTCCAGTCGCAGGCGGAGGGGAGTACGAGGGTTGACTAGTTCGGGCACGGGTGCGTGTTGGGGCTGACGTCGCCCGGGAATAACAGGACGTGTGGGGGAATAGAGGGAGGGACTGGCCAACGTTGGAGGGTACGTACGGTAGGGTGACGGAGGCGCAGCCAGCCATGGGAGGCGGGAGCAGGCGGAGCCGATGGGGTGGTTTGGTTTGGGCGGCTGGTGGAAGAAGAAGACAAGAGATAGAAGATACACGACATATGTTGGATGTCAATCCGACGGCTGGTAGGCAGAATCGTTTGTTGACTGGCTAGTAAGTCGACACCACCTTGGATAGGCTATTTCCTCACGGGTCCCAAATGTCAGAATCCAAATCTGTCACGGTCATGCAGCCTTTCCTATGAAAATTTACAGCCCATTTGATGTGCTAGTTCGAAATAAGTTTGTTGGTGCTAATCACTTGGCTTCTGTAATGCACAGTGAGCTCAAGCAGCCGGCGTGAGTGATGTTATTTCCCTTGGTTGTGATTTGTTACAATATTTCACTCTAAATTAAATGAATGGCAAGCCATTTGCCTTGTTTCAAAGAAAATATGACAATCACAGCCGAGTTGAAAAGGGCAGGAACATCTAACTCCAGCTTACAAACTGTACAAAAGCACGAGGGTTGATTGTTCATCAGGTTTACAAAAAAACCCAGATTGAAAAGGGCAACAACATCTAACTCCAGCACTGTTTTTGGCAGTCACAGTCAAATGGATCGGTCAGGTCCATAGAATGAACATCCTGGGTCGTAAAATTTACTGGATTATGATCACAATATGTTGTAAATATAAGCCCGGCACATTCAGAAGCTCTTTTGCCCACCTGAAACTCCTTTTTTTGCTCTTCGACATACCCATCCGTCAAAACCATGCTGCTGATATACTTAAGCTTGATGGACAGTAGTAACCTCGCATTCAGCAGGAAGAATGTGACAAATCTTGTGTTTGCACGGTTGGCTACATATCGTTCTAGCGTTATTGTCTTCAATCATGAGAAGTGAGAAAATCCCGATGCTTACTAATCCACCGATTGGTTATAACTTTCTTACCCCTTCCTGTTGCCTAAATAGACATGAAGATTGAAAACAGTTAAGGTCTAAAAGAAGAGTGCCGAAAGAGCAACAGCTGAACGGTTAATTCTAGTACACTATATGCGGGCTTCCAATGTGCGTGAAATTATCACCTTTATATACAACTTCTCCAGACATGGAAAGCATTGCAGCAAGCCAATAATCTTGTTCAGATCAAAACTATTCATTTGGATATCTAAGATCTTGACAGAATCCAGCACCATTGATAGGCCATCCATGGAGAAACTCTTCATTGAGCATAGAACATAATATTAGTACAAAATGTGTACTCCAAGATGATATATAAATTATGCGCAGAAATTTAAAATGCAGCTTATGGTTACAAGTGTAGATGATAATATAAAGTACCTGAAGAACTATGGAGCCAAACACCATATTGAAATGAGCACAGAGATCATGTATTACACCCAAGGTCTCCAGTTTAGGCGCAGAGAGGACGGTTATTTGCAACGGTGAATAACTAGAATCAAGGATCAACCTTTGAAGTGAAGGGGCATCTTGGATGATGAGCTGCCTTCCGTCAAAAGAAATTCCAATTCTTACAAGGTTAGGCGACTTTATTTGGAGACAACCGATTCTAACTGTGAAAACAAGCACTAAGCACTCCAACGCAGGGCAACTGGAGTGGATGATGATGTGCAATGAGGCCTCCGATATACGAACCCGCACAAGTGAAAGTTTCTTGAGAAATGGGAGTCGAAGGTTTAGTACCAGATTGTCTGGTAGGTAGCACAACGCAAAGGTGGCGGTGTGGAGAGAGGAGGAAAACCGCGAGATGGACATCGGTGCTGAGGGCACAAGTTCATGGCGTTCGGTATGTGGTATGTGATTTCCAGGGGAATGGTAGAACTCAAGCAGCTGTAGTTCTGTGAATTTAGGGGATTTCAGCCAGGCGTCCACCATGCAGGGCATGGTATGCTTTCTCAGGTAGCATGACGGGATGCAGAGGCTTTGAACGGAGCCCTGGTGGGAGGAGATGATGGCTCTGGGGATTTCAAAATCATTGAAGAGAGATAGCTGACGACAGTTGAGATTAAGGGGCACGGCGCACCATAGAGGGCGCCACCGAATTGAGAGGACTTGGGTGCGACAGCAATCCTTGGTGGGGAGAAGCGAGATGATCTCCCCAAGGATGGCGTCCGGGAGATCGCTGATGCGGTCCACCCGAGATTCTACGGGTTCCTGGGATCCGGTGGGTGCGGGGTCGCCGCTTCTCCCCGCGCTGCCGGGTGCGGGATCTACAATAGGCGTCGCCGCTGGCGGGAGCCTCATCTTCTTGGCGCTGGGGTCAGCCGACTCCATTTTCCTCGAGGGCGTCGCGTCGCGCTCACGGATTTGAGCAGAGTAACGAATGACGAGCCTAGTTGTAGTGCAAGCGAAGAAGAAGGGAGCTGGGGTTTCTCAGAGGAGTGAGGAAGAAGGGGAGCTGGGGTTTTCAGAGGAGTGAGGTGAGGAATTTGGGGGTACGAGTGGAGCGAGCTGACGTGAGGTGGGTGGGAGCGAGGAGGAAGAAGAGCACCCAGGTTTTTTGGGGGGGGGGGGTGTCGGGGATATACCCCGCGGTATGACCCGGCCAGATGTATAACCCGGCCGGACTTGGCGACTCACTAGTGACCCGCCCTGACTGGACCGCTCACTACGTGACCCGCCCGAGCCTGGAGACTTATGGGTGACCTGGCAAGCGGATCAGAGGAGCGACAAGACCCGGGGGCCCAAGAGGCTCAAGGCCCAGAAGGCCAGCTTACGTCATGGTAGGCTGGCTTAAGAGGAAGAAAGCAAGACCCGGACTTGTATTCAACTTGTAAGAAAAGATAGACTAGTCCTAGTCCTACTAGGACTCCACATGTAACCCGCCCCTCTAACTTATATAAGGAGGGGCAGGGCTCCCCAAAGAGGGACAAGCAAGAAGCAATAATCTCTAGGGTTAGACACAACTAGAGAAGAGCCGGCTTACCGGCGACTCTCTCATGAGCATAATGAGACCTAGCCACAAACAGCATGTAGGGCTATTACCGGATGATGTTTCCCGGGGCCCGAAGTTGTCTAAATCCTTGTCTTGTGTGTTGATCCGCCTTGCGTCTCTCGATTCTGCTCAACCCCTCTCAAGCTACTACATAGATGCGCTGGCCTCACGACTAAGTCCTTTCCACGAGGACATCTGCCGTGACAAATCCACGACCGTTGAATACAAGTCCGGGTCTTGCTTTCTTCCTCTTAAGTCGGCCTACCATGACGTAAGCTGGCCTTCTGGTCCTTGAGCCTCTTGCCCCCCCGGGTCTTGTCGCTCCTCTGATCCGCTTGCCAGGTCACCCATAAGTCGCCAGGCTCGGGCGGGTCACGTAGTGAGTGGTCCAGTCAGGGCGGTTCATTAGTGAGTCGCCAAGTCCGGCCGGGTTATACATCCGGCCGGGTCATACCGCGGGGTATATCCCCAACATTAGCCCCCAAGTTTAATTTGAATTTATCCATGTTAAACTGATCTGCAACATAAACACAAGAACAAATTGACAGGTTCTACTCCGGGTTAAATATTCTTGTAAGTCGGTACTTGATCATCCTTAACTCCTTGCGCTCCGGGTTAAATATTCTCCTGAGACCGGACCTGATTATCCTTAAGTCCAATTGTCATTTCCTTCATCTAGAAAATCCGGGTCAATAAACCATCTTCATACTCAAATTGCTGACGTTGGTGTCTCATAGAGAAAATATTGTGAAGAATAATCCACTTGAGTCGGCTTCCAAAGCGCCGGCTTAATAAATATTGGTCTTGAAATACTCATATGATATTCAGCCGGTTTGAAAATATAGAACTTGCCGATCTCTGATTTCCAAAATCACCGAGTTATAGAAACTGATAATTCCTGGTCATGATTGTTTCCAACGCCGGTTCATGATTATTGCCAATGCCGGTTCATGATTATTTATGACGCCGGGTTATGATTGTTGCAGACACCGGGTCATAATGATTGGTGATGCCGGGTCAATATGGTTTGCTCAAAACTGAAAATTAGAAGATATTTCTCCCTTATATCCATATTACATGTAGCCCCCAAGTCTTGAACAGAACAAAGTGATGATTTGAGACTTGTTTCCATATAATTACTGCCACTTTGAAGAAATTCATGTTCATCTCAGTCACTAGTAAAAACTGAATACTCCATATATGTAGCCCCCAAGTGCCGGGTTGTCATGCTTGCAGCAACCTGGGACTTATAATTGCCTTATGATCATAAAACTTCAACCAGTGTAGCCCCCAAGGGCCGGGTCATTATGCAATAATGAGCAAGGACTTTGTAGATATAACCATGTAAACTTGAACAACAATGTGTAGCCCCCAAGGGCCGGCTTAGAAAGATAATAATGAGCTGGGACTTTGTATATAATTGATAATAACATCATATAATATAATCTCCACCATGGGGCTTGAACCCACGTCCATAAGGTTAAGAGCTTTGTACTCTACCAACTGAATAGTGAACCATTCAATATAATGGATTAATTCTTGTGTACCTTGAATTTTTGACAGGAGCAATTAGTAGCCCCCAAGGGCCGGCTCATTACGATGTGACGAGTCGGTTCTTCAATGAGGTGAACAAAAATGACTTTGCATTAGCCCCCAAGTGTCATGGTGCATGCTTGCAGCGACATGAGACTTGCATATTTGATGTAACCTCAATTTGAATAATGTAGCCCCCAAGTGCCGGGTCGTAAGCCTCTAGCGACTCGGGACTATTCCTTCCATTGTAGAATAAATCATATCCATTAATAAAATAATAGCCATTGCGCCAAAGCGACTTTGAATACCTCATCTGTTGATAAGTAAATCCAGAGTTTAAATACCCGGCGGCTCTTGGCCGATGGCGATTTAATACACCTCCATTGTAAGCCGGAATTTTTATAACCCGGAGGCTTATAGCCTTTGAAAAAAATCCAGAACAAATAATCATTTTGAAGCATGAACTTTGGTAATGAGCTTGAACTTAATCATTTATATGTCATATTTCTGCAAATCCTGCAAAGAGTTTAAACAACATATGCCCTGGCAACTTAACATCAAAAGCCAGGGCGGGTAACCACCCAAATGTAGTCTTATCCTGCACACAAGTAGATCACAAGATCCCTATGATCCTTTGAATGATACCGCCGGCTTATGTGACCCGGACAATGAAGTTGATAACTCAAGTCTGTAAGAGCCGGCACATATGATATTTGTGACAACTCAAATACTTGCGATTGTATAAAAACAGATAAAAATTTTGAGGCTTCTGATTCGAATATGATCAGTAAACCGTTCCAAAGGGGTTAAGCTAAGATTCGAATACGATCATATAGCCCCCAGCATGCTATGCGTTGCCGATCAAAGTGGGTATCGATAGCTATGTTCTCTTTGGTTCAAATACGACCTATGTTTGAACAGGAAGCCCCCAAATGACCCTAAAAGTTGTTTAACGACGCTGATTCGAATACGATCCACGTCGATTCCCAAAGGGGTTGAGCTATGATTCGGATACGATCAAGAAGCCCCCAAGTAGGTTCAGCAGTTTGCTAATCAAAAGGGTATCGACAGCTATGTTCTCTTTGGTTCGAATACGACCTATGTTTGAATAGGAAGCCCCCAAGTGACCATATAAATTTTGGCATTCCGCCGATCAAGAGGGTACTGATAGCTATGCCCGATGAGCAGGAAGCCCCCAAGTGACCATAATAAAATAAGCCACAAGGCAGGATACCCGTGTTTTGAATTGTGCATCATGGCAGCAAGTTCCCTTTGGTAACCATTAATTTGTCTGAGATCTCGAACTTGCGAGAGATTAATTCTTTTGAACCGGAAATTCTTAAACCGGATATTGAGATCCTCAAAGCTTTGTAAGGGACAAATTTACCTTGATCCGGATGTTGAACCGGTTTTGAGAGCTTCAAAGCTTTGCGGGAGAAAGATGTCTCTTGAGCTGTATTTTAAACCAGAATCTTCATTTTGAACCGGAGATTTTTCTGACGACCTTTAAATATTTGCCAATAAAGCAATAGCCTCCAGGGCCGGGTTATCTTTCCCTTCAATGACCCGGAGTTCTTGAATTCATTGAAACCGGCTAATTTTGCGGAGCCATACCATTGTAGCCCCCGAGTCTCAAGATGACTCGGAGTGTTGGCTTGAGATTCTCCATATTTGACCATAGTAGAAGGTGTATATCATTGGCGTTGATAGCGCGATGTGAATCCACAAAAGGTTGAGCTGACTGTGGCGGGTTATAAATGATCCCGTATGAACCGTGTCAAGAATCTCGCCAATGGTTCCTTCCAACTGGCTGTTTGAAGTTAACCAAACCGAGTGCGGCAACTTGTGCGCTTTGCCCATTGAGCCATCCAGTGCAGACGGCGGCTAATAATACATGATAATTTGCCTCCAATTTGTTGGAAGAAAACCGGGCTTCCCAAGTAATGACTTGCTCATACTAAATAAACAACTCACACAGACAGGTGCGGCCCGATGTGTTGATGTAGACCAGGCCACGAGAAACGGACGGTAAAGACGACTGCAACAACTGAGGTGGCACAGACAGTTAAACCGGCCGTGGCGTTATAAGCCGGTGCGGACGGGCAAGTTGTCCTCCTTGTTGTAAGTCGGCGTGGTCACGGGAGACGGCCACGACGTTTTAAGCCGGTGCGGGAGTCCGTTGAGTAACGACGACCGCCTATGCCCAAAGATGTTGGCATGCCTCCATCTCTGTGGTATAATATGTCATAAATAATTGCCCTGCATAAACAAGATTGCAGACCAAGGCAAAGATAAGCTTGTTCTTTGACAAAAAACAACATGTTCTAATAAACAAATTTGGATGGATATCACCTGATTTGTTTGGATGACGGATGATCCGTTTATCGCGACAGAGACGGCTGAACACGCCCCCGGCGGCTCAGAACCGTAGAAGCGGCTCTGATTTGTTGATATACATATCATAGTCAACTGCGATATTTAAAGGACAGAGCGGACGCGTGAGTCGGCCGCGGCATTGTAAGCCGCGCGGACAGACGGGTCGGCCATGGGCGCGGACGCTTGAGCCGGCGCGGTTATGGTCGAATGAACCGGCTACAGGCGTGGTCCCGGTGAGTTGATGTAGACCGGACCGCTGAGGCGGCGATTTGCGCACATCTGTTAAGCCATTTGATATAGTGCGGATATAAACGTGACCTCCAATGACAGCGCGCGGGGACCGGATCATACTTTAATCACGAGGTAATTGACATGTGTATACAATAACATACCTCAAAAAAATCTTTTGGCGATATTTAATTATACCAAAAAAGATTTTTAGAAAAATAGCACCTGAATGTTACGGCCGTGGCGGCTTGCAATAGTGGCTCAAGGTCGGTCGGCGCAGGGCGCGGCCGTTGACCACACCGGCGGTGACCGCACTGGCGTGATGGCAAAGACAAGGCGCGCTCGGAACTGGCGCTCATCCGGTGAGGCGGATCAATAGGCGCGGCAGAAGGGAAGGCTCAGCCGAGCCTACAGCTACTATGGCAGAGGCGAGACAGCTCTGGGTGTAGGCGGCTCGGCGGCGGCCGTTGCTGCGACGTGATGGCCGGGTCAACTTGACCCGGCGACGGTTCAAAACATCCGAAGCGACCGGGTGGATCGACGAGGGCGGCTCAACCACGGGGTCGCGGAAGCGACGTTGTCAGCCGATGGTAGGTTCTTGGAATCGGCGACTCAGAAAAGGCCAGTATCCATGGAACTGACTCGGCGAAGCGGAGGTAGACTCGCTCGAGGTATGGCGGCCTGCAAAACCGACTTGAGGCGACCAGGCGGAGTAGGAGAAGGCGGGGCCGACGCTCGCGAGCACGCGGACGCAGAGCCGGTGTGGGCGGGCAAAGGCGCCGAGCCGGCGGAGGCGGCGGGCGAGGCCGCGATGGTGGCTTAGGACGTAGCTTGGGAGGCGCAAGGTCGCAGCTGCAGTGAACTACGGCAGAGGCAACCAGGCAGCCCGGCGACTTGACGAGGTTGTGGGGTCGCAGGGCGGGGCCAAAGGCGGTGACGACCAGCGGGAGGTAGTAGCGAGCTGGTGACGGCCGGAGCTCGGCGGGTCGCAGCTGCGGCGGCCTTGACGCGTAGGCGAAGAGGCGGGGCGGCTCAGGACCGACCATAATAGAAACAGTAGAGGCCATTGGAGGTAAACGGCAGCAGAAGCAGCTTGCTAGCGCAGGCGAGACGAGGCGGAGCGAAGTCAGCCACAGGTTGCGGTTGGTTTGGATGGATCCACATCGGCGTTCCCCCTTTTTTTTACTGGGCTGAGCAATTTTTTACTAGTACCTTCACACGTCATCGTGGTCAATGGAGTAGCAGTTGATGGCTTGATTTTGGTCTTCTCGTACAAAGCAGCAGCGGCAGATTGATGTTTGCCTCGGGACTTGATCCCCTTGTGAGCGGCAGCCACTATGGACAAGCGCGGCTGCGGCAACTTGCGGAAAACTGAGAATATGTGGATAATGCGGTGGAACAGCAAGGACGAGTGCAGCTGCAGCAACTCGCGGAATCTGTGTTTGGACGGATCACTTGAACTCCAGTCAGCCTCGGAGTCGTAACATGGCAGATAAATCATCTCATCCAGAAGATCTCGTCTCAGACCCGGCAGATTAAGACGACGCGATGGTGGCGCACTAAACCCGAATCTCTCAACTTTATAACTTGCATCTGACAACCTCAAAGTTTAATCATAATTCTGAACATAGACGATGAACGTGCCGGCTCTGTCCAAGGCTGTCTCGTGCCGGGTTACCTTGCGGGCTTTCTGTGCCAGTGCTTTTTCATCTGATATATCGCGAGCTTTACGATCCTTGAGAGAAATCCCTTCGAGAACTCAACACCACTGTGCGCGAGCCCCACGGTGGGCGGCAACTGTCGTGGATTTGTCACGGCAGATGTCCTCGTGGAAAGGACTTAGTCGTGAGGCCAGCGCATCTATGTAGTAGCTTGAGAGCGGTTGAGCGGAATCGAGAGACGCAAGGCGGATCAACACACAAGACAAGGATTTAGACAGCTTCGGGCCCCGGGAAACATCATCCGGTAATAGCCCTACATGTTGTTTGTGGCTAGGTCTCATTATGCTCATGAGAGAGTCGCCGGTAAGCCGGCTCTTCTCTAGTTGTGTCTAACCCTAGAGATTATTGCTTCTTGCTTGTCCCTCTTTGCGTAGCCCTGCCCCTCCTTATATAAGTTAGAGGGGCGGGTTACATGCGGAGTCCTAGTAGGACTAGGACTAGTCTATCTTTTCTTACAAGTTGAATACAAGTCCGGGTCTTGCTTTCTTCCTCTTAAGCCGGCCTACCATGATGTAAGCTGGCCTTCTGGGCCTTGATCCTCTTAGGCCCCCGGGTCTTGTCGCTCCTCTGATCCGCTTGCCAGGTCACCCATAAGTCGTCAGCTCGGGCGGGTCACGAGTGAGCGGTCCGGTCCAGTATGGTCATTAGTGAGTCGCCAAGTCCGGCCGGGTTATACATCCGGCCAGGTCATACCGCGGGGTATATTCCCGACAGGGGGGGTGTGCTGGGTGTGGGTAGCGCCTTTTGAATTGATTTTACTATTTACTAGTGTGGATTGGCTATTTTGTCTTGGGCCCAGAGAAACAATTACTACTAGTACAGTGGAGACACTCTACAGCTACCCAGAAAAACACCTACTACTAGTACAGTGGAGACACTCTACCGCTTCTGGCTCCTCCTAGGTCATTGAAACGTCTCCATCTACTGAATGTCGTTATACTTTTGTTCACCGACATGCGGGCCATGCAGCGCGCGGGCCCAAATGCCATCCACCAAATTAGAAGGCAGTATGCAGATGGAGAGTCACCCCGGTCGTCGCGCGGCAGTAACGAGCCATCGTATCACAAAACCCCAACTCCCCGCAGTCTAAGTTTGACGGACGAAGCAACCATCATTTCACTCTTCGCTGAATCCCCTTCTCCCTCACCGTCTTCAAGAAAGGCAACACTTGCATCTGCCACTGTTCTTCTCTCCCAACGAAGGGAAGGTAAGCGGATCCGTGATGTTGGTATATTTTTGTTCAGAGAAAAAAAAGAACTTTTGCAAAGCAGTAACCGATCCTCACTCTCTTTTTTGTTTCATTGTCATTGCGATTGTGTTTTCCTTTTAGTGGTCTCCTAGTATTCGTCAGTTTCATGATGGACCAAGGAGAACTGTGCAAAGATCTGCCGATATTGGAGCAGACGCGGAGGCTGATCCCCACGAGACAGAGAGCTCCAAGAAGATGGAGGCAGCCACCGAGCCGACCCAGATACGCCACGGCCACTCTTGAGATGGTTAACGCCCGCTTGAGGTTACAGCCCCATGGCACTGCAGGAGCAGTTTTCCCCTTCGAGGATGTGTCCCCCCGGCTGAGCTGCCCAAGGTGATTTCCTTCTTTGCCGATCTCGATTGTGGTTTTTCATCTAAGTATGTGGTGATTTTTTTAGAAAAGTAGTATTTGGTGATTAATAATGCAATATTTTATTAGCTTCGGCCATGCTATACATAGTGGTTTAAATAACTTGTGTTTTTTATACTGAAAAGTAATTCAATTTGTTTCGCTTTGATTAGAGCCACGATGCGCATAAGGATTGTGTGGTTGTGCATGTCACTCGCTATGAGGCGGACGACCTGAATATACGCACTGGGAAAACAGAGTTCTTAGGTTGTTGGATCCTGGAAGCCATTTGCAGTTATACCAATGAAGAGGTGTATTCCAGCCTCACTGTTGTCAGGCATGTTGTCCAGGGTGTACTGAAGCACAAGAAGTTTAAAGCTACTCCTTCGTTTGTGAGGCATACTGTTCTTGTCAAGCTTACGCAGGAAGATGACGTGGCATTCCTCCACAAACAAGTTTATCAGTGGAAAGGCCACAAGGTTGTCTTCATGAAGGTTCATAGGATTGAGCTGCTGCGGGACGTCCTCGATGATCTTCATGGCAAGGTCCGTCTTGTGTCCAGCCCAAATTATATCGAGGCATGAAATAGTTGCCCCAGCTAGTGTTTAATAGTAGTTTGGATTGTGTCTAATTATCCGAACCTTGCATGTTATCGACCCCTCTTGGGGCTAGTACTCTGTTTGAATCCATCTATGGGAACTGCTGCTACTTTTGTGTGCTCGTGAATCGTATAAGCAACTATGTATCTTGTTACAGTGGTTTGTGCAGTTAATTGAGGCCACAATGTAATAAATTCCAAACGTCCAACGCTAGTCCAGCGCTCATGTGGAACACTCACATTAAACTCGTCTTCATAAAAATCTTGAAAAGCATAAGTTAAGCAGTTTTATACATCTCAATGATTCATAGAACATAACAAACATATACTAGTTCACAGCAAAAGACAAAGTTGTGAGAAGGTTTACAAATCAGGAAAAACAAGCAAGGCTTCTACGAGCAAAGGGCCTCCCGACAGGCTTAAATTTCTGGAGTTCACTCTGGTTTTTCTTGTTTCCACCATCCGAGGTTAGGTTCTCTCATTCCGAATAACCAATTATAATTGTGGTCTCATTTGGAATGGTGAACTGAACCATGCAAAGTTGTCTTGACCAGCTGAAATGCTTGTGCATTCCACTAAATTTAAGCTCGTCCCTCGCTTTGCAATCAAGAAGTAAAACGCATTTAATCAGCCGTTTAGATTGCGTTGGTCATTCTACCTTAGTTACTACCAATGTAGGGATACCTTGAAGGCGGGAGGTTAGACGACGGCAACGAGGATAGCCATCTCATTTTCTTGCAGTTGTACTAATACTTGAGGTGTGTGCTTTTGATTGCGGCGGATAGACACGATATGGAGACAGACATTCCAAACGATATGGAGACAGACATCCCTGTTTGCGCAAATCTGAAATACGGTTATTTAAACAGTGGATGAGATATTACTACTTTCCCCGTTTCCTCTTAGAACCAAGTCCTAGATTCATGCTACAGCTTTCCCACTTTCTTCCCTGTTTGAACCAACGCTTTGAGTTGACTGTATGAACTAGCTTTACTTCTAATAATAGTACTCCCTCCGTCTAGGTGTGTAAGTCACATTACAAAAAACAAATGATCCCAAAACACATAGGCACGGTACATTAACTCTCTCCTCGTTTCTTGTTTTGTGACATATCAACCAATAAGAGATGTGGGCCATGCATGCTTTCAATGACTAGAGGCTACCAAACATGACATGCAGTGGTTAGTTCATTGCATGCAATGCTATTAATTAGCAAAAAAAACCTTAAGTTTTCTTGTTTTCCTTTCCGTCTTGGTCGCGGTGCACAACGTAAGATGACTTACACACCTATACGGAGGGAGTAGAAGTCTAGGTGGCTTTGGAACAACGGACGGAAGTAGAAAAGGATCCACACGAAGGGGGAAGAGCTGGGGCAGTAGAGCAAGGCAGGTTTCGAAGGAATATATACCTGAGGGTCGTTAGCATGTGGCAAAGACGGCGTCGGGAGGCCGCATCTTGGCCAAAATACCACAGGGAGGAAGAAGGGGTCGGAGGCCCTCCTGAGCCGGCTCTCTCTCGGAGAGAACGTCACGGCCGCCGATCGGGACGCGCGGGCAGTCGTTGGTCTCCTCCCTCACCGCCGACGACAGCGTGAACGATGCACCTACACCCCCTGCCCCGGTCGAGGTTGTCCGGCCGGATTAGTGACCATCCGTGAGCTGAGAGAGAGAGTGTGGCCACCTATGTCTTGCTTAGATCTGGAGAGCATGAGAGAGTGAACGAGAGGAACCCTAGTAAAGCAAGCGCTAAGGCTCCTGCTTTTATATATAGTGGAGTGATTTTGTTGTACCGGCTTCAAAAAATGCGCCCTCACGGTACCCGTGAGTGGGTGTGAGAGAACTAGTGCGTCGTGCACCGCTTCTCTTCGTGAGAGTACAATATATACTATGCCCAAAGAACGTTACGCAAGAGTAATAATATAAGTGTGTGACGTGTGAGCTAAAATAAAATGTGCTGCGCCGTATTTCTTTTTAGAAGTTCGAGGGTAGGTGTGAAGAGCACATATGTGCGTGGCGTCTACTGCAGATAGACGATGGGTGCCACGTCTTGAGTCTGCGAGAGGACTCGGGAGAGTTGTGACTCGTGAGGGTGCGTGTGCGTGAGAGAGAGGGGGGCACGATCAATGCAATGCATGTGTCCGTAAGTCATTATCCGACAAACGTTCGCCACAAGCCTTTTCCCGATTTAACGCCATAAGAACCATTAGATCGGCATCGGCGATTGTCGGTTTTGCCATGTCATTTAATGTAACAGCCACTCCTCCTACACATAAATCTTCCACGTGAGTGTTAGCAACTGCCGTATGCTCCCTCCGTTCGAAATGCAGTGCATATAGCTTTATTGAAAATTAGAACCTCGCAAACTTTTACCGAAGTTTTCGTGTACCAAATTGCACATGTAGAATACCCCTGTATATATCATTTCATTCATCTTGAGAGGTAACTATAAAGATGGGTGAGGAGTCTACAAAGAAAGACCATCGTATCACCCGCAGCAATTTCAACCATCCTTTAGTGTCGAGGAATATCATAGGAACTCTATATGATATGATTTTTATAGGATTTTTTTCCTTTAGAGCCAATTGGTTCATAGGAATAGATTCATATACTCTACATTTCAAAGGAAATAAACATGATATCATTTCTATAGCTTTAGAGCCACTTGGTTCATATGAATCGATTCCTATACTCCCTTAATTTCAAAGTAAAATAAAAATTAGTTTATATTCAATAGAAAAGTTCCTATGATATGAACCAAATTACATCTCTTTACTAATCCCTCCTCATAGGACTTGAGATACATGTCATCTCTAGATTCAATAGAAAAGTTCCTATGATGTGAACCAAATGACATCTCTTTTCCAATCCCTACTCATAGGAATTGAGATCCTCCATGTCATCTCTTTCCCTACAACTTCCATGTATACATCTTCTATTCCTAAATAGATAGTACAACCCACTAGTAGCTTTTTTCCAAAACATGCAACTATGGCACAAGAACTATATAGTGTGCCCATAACTTTGAAAGATGGTCCCTGGATGAAGTACCCGACAGTGCAGAGATGGGCAAATCCGAGCACTACTGGCCGTTGGATATCATCAACATTCCACCAGATCTGCCACATGTACAATTTAGAAGATTCCATGGTTGAACTTAAGCATAATGCACAAACCTCAAAACACAAGCACTTCTCCTTTGTTCTAGAATCTTCTGTATCATAATTGATTATTTTTTTCTAAATGAATTGCCATTATTTGTTTTTTACTTTATGATTTACAATGCACAACCCCATGAATCTTAACATTTTTATAAAACTAATTGATTTTGAATCAGATGAACTATAAGAACTAAATGAACACATCATGCATATATGACTAAAAGCTTTACATGTTATAGTGTGTATTTATTCATAATTTGGTTTCGAAATCTCATGCGTTCAATACATGTGTACCTTACTACTCCCTCCGTTCCTAAATATAAGTCTTTGTAGATATTCCACTAGATGGACTACATACGGAGCAAAATGAATGAATCTACACTTAAAATGGATCTATATACATCCGTATGTGGTTTCTAGTGAAATCTCTACAAAGACTTATATTTAGGAACGGAGGAAGTAGTTTTGAGTAGAGTAGCAAATTTCAAGCGGCCCCGGGTATATCAAAATGCAGGGCCCATGCATCATTGCCTTTCGGTCGAACCTACGTCCACAATTTTTTGTACGTGCTATATCTCCACTGGTCCCCGAACCCAAAACGCTGCCTCGTTCCCGTAAAACCAAGCGGCCCACACATATTTAAGCGTGTCGACTCGAACCCGTTTACTACGACGTGGCCCCTCACGCCGTAGTACTCCTACAAACCCTACCGCCGCACTCATCATCGGTTTTCTTCAAGAGGACGAGGGAGAAGCCGATTTTTAGTGGAGGCGCTTTCAAAAAAAAGGATCTGTAGTGGAGACCCCTACCCTAGGGTGCCCTAGGTAGGTGACGCATGTTGGGGAACGTAGTAATTTCAAAAAAATTCCTACGCACACGCAAGATCATGGTGATGGAATAGCAACGAGAGGGGAGAGTGTATGTCCACGTACCCTCGTAGACCGTAAGCGGAAGCGTTATAACAATGCGGTTGATGTAGTCGTACGTCTTCACGATCCGACCGATCCAAGTACCGAACGCACGGCACCTCCGAGTTCAGCACACGTTCAGCTCGATGGCGATCCCGGGCTCCGATCCAGCAAAGCGTCGGGGATGAGTTCCGTCGACGACGGCGTGGTGGCGATGATGATGCTCCACCGGCGAGGGCTTCGCCTAAGCTCATGACGATATGACCGAAGTGGAATATGGTGGAGGGGCACCGCGACACGGCTAAGGGCGATCCGTAGATCAACTTGTGTGTTATGGGGTGCCCCCCTCCCGTATATAAAGGAGTAAGGGGGTGCGGCCGGCCCTAGGAGGAGGGCGCGGAGGAGTCCTACTCCCACCGGAGTAGGACTCCCCCTTCCTAGTTGGATTAGGACTTGGGGAGGGAAAGAAAGGGCGCCGCCCCCCTTCCTTGTCCTATTCGGACTAGGGGAGGGGGCAGCGGCCTGCCCCTGGCGGCCCTCCTCTTCTCCCTCATGGCCCACTAAGGCCCATTAACCCCGGGAGGGTTCCGTAACCCGGTGTTAGGTAAAATCCCGATTTCACGGAACTATTTCAAGTCAAACATAGGCTTCCAATATATCAATCTTTATGTCTCGACCATTTGAGACTCCTCGTCATGTCCGTGATCACATCCGGACTCGAACAAACTTCGTACATCAAAACTTATAAACTCATAATAAACTGTCATCGTAACGTTAAGCGTGCGGACCCTACGGGTTCGAGAACTATGTAGACATGACCTAGAACTATTCTCGGTCAATAACCAATAGCGGAACCTGGATGCCCATATTGGTTCCTACATATTCTTCGAAGATCTTTATCGGTCAAACCGCATAACGACATACCTTGTTTCCTTTGTCATCGGTATGTTACTTACCCGAGATTCGATCGTCGGTATCCAATACCTAGTTCAATCTCGTTACCGGCAAGTCTCTTTACTCGTTCCGTAATACATCATCTCACAACTAACTTATTAGTTGCAATGCTTGCAAGGCTTATGTGATGTGTATTACCGAGAAGGCCTAGAGATACCTCTCCGACAATCGGAGTGACAAAACCTAATCTCGAAATCGCCAACCCAACATGTACCTTTGGAGACACTGTAGTACTCCTTTATAATCACCCGATTCGTTGTGACGTTTGGTAGCACCAAAGTGTTCCTCCGTGGCAGGAGTTGCATAATCTCATAGTTACGAGGAACATGTATAAGTCATGAAGAAAGCAATAGCAATATACTAAGCGATCAAGTGCTAGGCTAACGGAATGGGTCATGTCAATCACATCATTCTCCTAATGATGTGATCCCATTAATCAAATAACAACACATGTCTATGGTTAGGAAACATAACCATCTTTGATTAATGAGCTAGTCAAGTAGAGGCATACTAGTGACTATATGTTTGTCTATGTATTCACACATGTATTATGTTTCGGTTAATACAATTCTAGCATGAATAATAAACATTTATCATGATATGAGGAAATAAATAATAACTTTATTATTGCCTCTAGGGCATATTTCCTTCAGTCTCCCACTTGCACTAGAGTCAATAATCTAGATTACAAGTAATGATTCTAACACCCATGGAGTCTTGGTGCTGATCATGTTTTTCTCGAGGAAGAGGCTTAGTCAGCGGTCTGCAATATTCAGATCCGTATGTATCTTGAAAATCTCTATGTCTCCCACTTGGACTTGGTCCGAATGGAATTGAAGCGTCTCTTGATATGCTTGGTCCTCTTGTGAAATCTGGATTCCTTTGCCAAGGCAATTGCACCAGTATTGTCACAGAAGATCTTCATTGGTCCCGATGCACTAGGTATGACACCTAGATCGGAAATGAACTCTTTCATCCAGACTCCTTCATTTGCTGCTTCGAAGCAGCTATGTACTCCGCTTCACATGTAGATCCCGCCACGACGCTTTGTTTAGAACTGCACCAACTGACAGCTCCACCGTTTAATAAAAACACGTATCCGGTTTGCGATTTAGAATCGTCCGGATCAGTGTCAAAGCTTGCATCGATGTAACCATTTACGACTAGCTCTTTGTCACCTCCATATACGAGAAACATATCCTTAGTCCTTTTCGGTATTTCGGGATGTTCTTGACCGCTGTCCGATGATCCACTCTGGATTACTTTGGTACCTTCTGCCAAGCTTATTGCTAAGCATCGTCGGTCTGGTACACAGCATTGCATACATGATAGAGCCTATGGCTGAAGCATAGGAACATCTTTCATTTCTCTCTATCTTCTGCTTTGTGGTCGGGCATTGAGTCGACTCAATTTCACACCTTATGTCTGGTAAAATCCTTTCTTTGCACGATCCATTTTGAACTTTTTCAAAACTTTATCAAGGTATGTGCTTTGTGAAAGTCAATTAAGCGTCTTGATCTATCTCTATAGATCTTGATGCCCAATATGTAAGCAGCTTCACGAGGTCTTTCATTGAAAAACTTTTATTCAAGTATCCTTTTATGCTATTCAGAAATTCTATATCATTTCCAATTAATAATATGTCGTCCACATATAATATCGAAATGCTCTGAGCTCCCACTCACTTTCTTGTAAATCAGGCTTCTCCAAAAGTGCAGATAAAACCATATGCTTTGATCACACTATCAAAGCGTTTATTCTAACTCGAGAGGCTTGCACTGGACCATAAATTGATCGTTGGAGCTTGCACACTTTGTTAGCACCTTTTGGATCAACAAAACCTTCTGGTTGCATCATATACAACTCTTCTTCTAGAAATCCATTCAAGAATGCAGTTTTACATCCATTTGCCAAATTTCATAATCATAAAATGCAGCAATTGCTAACATGATTCGGACAGACTTAAGCATCGCCTCTGGTGAGAAAGTCTCATCGTAGTCAACTCCTTGAACTTGTCGAAAACCTTTTGCAACAAGTCGAGCTTTATAGACAGTTACATTACCATCAGCGTCAGTCTTCTTCTTAAAGATCCATTTATTCTCAATGGCTTGCCGATCATCGAGCAAGTCAACCAAAGTCCATACTTTGTTCTCATACATGGATCCCATCTCAGATTTCATGGCTTCCAGCCATTTTGCGGAATCTGGGCTCACCATCGCTTCTTCATAGTTTGTAGGTTCACCATGGTCAAGTAACATGACTTCCAGAATAGGATTACCGTACCACTCAGTGCGGATCTTACTCTAGTTGACCTCACGAGTTCGGTAGAAACTTGATCTGAAGTTTCATGATCATCATCATTAACTTTCTCACTAATTGGTGTAGGTGTCACAGGAACCGATTTCTGTGATGAACCATTTTCCAATAAGGGAGCTGGTACTGTTACCTCATCAAGTTCTACTTTTCTCCCACTCACTTCTTTCGAGAGAAACTCCTTCTCTAGAAAGGATCCATTCTTAGCAACGAATGTCTTGCCTTCGGATCTGTGATAGAAGGTGTACCCAACTGTTTCCTTTGGGTATCCTATGAAGACACATTTTTCCGATTTGGGTTCAAGCTTATCAGGTTGAAGTTTTTTCACATAAGCATCGCAGCCCCAAACTTTCAGAAACGACAACTTTGGTTTCTTGCCAAACCACAGTTCATAAGGAGTCGTCTTAACGGATTTTGATGGTGCCCTATTTAACGTGAATGCGGCCGTCTCTAAAGCATAACCCCAAAATGATAGCGGTAAATCGGTAAGAGACATCATAGATCGCACCATATCTAGTAAAGTACGATTATGACGTTCGGACACACCATTACGCTGTGGTGTTCCAGGTGGCGTTAGTTGCGAAACTATTCCGTAATTTTTCAAATGTAGACCAAACTCGTAACTCAAATATTCTCCTCCACGATCAGATCGTAGAAATTTTATTTTCTTGTTACGATGATTTTCAACTTCACTCTGAAATTCTTTGAACTTTTCAAATGTTTCAGATTTATGCTTCATTAAGAAGATATACCCATATCTGCTTAAATCATCTGTGAAGGTGAGAAAATAACGATATCCGCCACGAGCTTCAACATTCATCGGACCACATACATCTGTATGTATGATTTCCAACAAATCTGTTGCTCTCTCCATAGAACCGAGAAGCGGTGTTTTAGTCATCTTGCCTATGAGGCACGGTTCATAAGTACCAAGTGATTCATAATCAAGTGATTCCAAAAGTCCATCGGTATGGAGTTTTTCATGCGCTTTACACCGATATGACCTAAGCGGCGTGCCACAAATAAGTTGCACTATCATTATTAACTTAGCATCTTTTGGCTTCGACATTATGAATATGTGTATTACTACTATCGAGATTTAATAAAATAGACCACTCTTCAAGGGTGCATGACCATAAAAGATATTACTCATATAAATAGAACAACCATTATTCTCGATTTAAATGAATAACCGTCTCGCATCAAACAAGATCCAGATATAATGTTCATGCTCAACGCGGCACCAAATAACAATTATTAAGGTCTAAAACTAATCCCGAAGGTAGATGTAGAGGTAGCGTGCCGACCGCGATCACATCGACTTTGGAACCGCTTCCCACGCGCATTGTCACCTCGTCCTTTGCCAATGCTCGCTTATTCCGTAGTCCTGTTTTGAGTTGCAAATATTAGCAATGAACCAGTATCAAATACCTAGGTGCTACTACGAGCTCTAGTAAGGTACACATCAATAACATGTATATCACATATACCTTTGTTCACCTTGCCATCCTTCTTATCCGCCAAATACTTGGGGCAGTTCCGCTTCAAATGACCAGTTTGCTTGCGGTAGAAACACTCGGTTTCAGGCTTAGGTCCAGACTTGGGTTTCTTCTCTTGAGCAGCAACTTTCTTGTTGTTCTTTTGAAGTTCCCTTCTTCTTCCCTTTGCCCTTTTCTTGAAACTAGTGGTCTTGTTGACCATCAACACTTGATGCTCTTTCTTGATTTCTACCTCCGCAGTTTTTAGCATTGCGAAGAGCTCGGGAATTGTCTTGGTCATCCCTTGCATATTATAGTTCATCACGAAGCTCTTGTAGCTTGGTGGCAGTGATTGGAGAATTTCATCAATGACACTATCATCCGGAAGATTAACTCCCGGTTGAATCAAGTGATTATTATACCCAAACATTTTGAGTATATGTTCACCGTGAACTATTCTCCTCCATCTTGCAGCTATAGAACTTATTGGAGACTTCATATCTCTCAATCCGGGCATTTGCTTGAAATATTAACTTCAACTCTTGGAACATCTCATATGCTCCATGGCGTTCAAAACGTCGTTGAAGACCGGTTCTAAGTCGTAAAGCATGGCACTTGAACTATAGAGTAGTCATCAGCTTTGCTCGCCAGACGTTCACAACTTCGGCGTTGCTCTGCAGCAGGGTTCGGCACCCAGCGGTGCTTCCAAGGCGTAATTCTTACGTGCAGCAATGAGGATAATCCTCAAATTACGGACCCAGTCCGTGTAATTGCTACCATCATCTTTCAACTTTGCTTTCTCAAGGAACGCATTAAAATTCAACGGAACAACAAAGACGAGCCATCTATCTACAGTAAACATAGACAAGCAAAATACTATCAGTACTAAGTTCATGATAAATTTAAGTTCAATTAATCATATTAAAACTCCCACTTAGACAGACATCTCTCTAGTCATCTAAGTGATTACGTGATCCAAATCAACTAAACCATAACCGATCATCACGTGAGATGGAGTAGTTTTCAATGGTGAACATCACTATGTTGATCATATCTACTATATGATTCACGCTCGACCTTTCGGTCTCCGTGTTCGAGGCCATATCTGCATATGCTAGGCTCGTCAAGTTTAACTTGAGTATTCTGCGTGTGCAAACTGGCTTGCACCGTTGTAGATGGACGTAGAGCTTATCACACCCGATCATCACGTGGTGTGCAGGCACGACGAACTTTGGCAGCGGTGCATACTCGTGGAGAACACGTCTTGATAATTTTAGTGAGAGATCATCTTAAAATGCTACCGTCAATCAAAGCAAGATAAGATGCATAAAGGATAAACATCACATGCAATCAATATAAGTGATATGATATGGCCATCATCATCTTGTGCTTGTGATCTCCATCTCCGAAGCACCGTCATGATCACCATCGTCACCGGCGCGACACCTTGATCTCCATCGTAGCATCGTTGTCGTCTCGCCAACTATTGCTTCTCGACTATCGCTACTTGCTTAGTGATAAAGTAAAGCAATTACATGGCGTTGCATTTCATACAATAAGCGACAACCATATGGCTCCTCGCGATTGCCGATAACTTCGGTTACAAAACATGATCATCTCATACAATAAAATATAGCATCACGTCTTGACCATATCACATCACAACATGCCTGCAAAAACAAGTTAGGCGTCCTCTACTTTGTTGTTGCAAGTTTTACGTGGCTGCTATGGGCTGAGCAAGAACCGTTCTTACCTCGCATCAAAACCACAGCGATAGTTTGTCAAGTTGGTGCTGTTTTAACCTTCGCAAGGACGGGCGTAGCCACACTCAGTTCAACTAAAGTGAGAGAGCAGACACCGCGGTCACCTTTAAGCAACGAGTGCTCAAGCGGTGAAACCAGTCTCGCGTAAGCGTCTGGCGTAATGTCGGTCCGGGCGCTTCATCTCACAATACCCGAACAAAGTATGACATCTTTGGTAAGCAGTATGACTTATATCGCCCACAACTCACTTGTGTTCTACTCGTGCATATGACATCAACGCATAAAACCAGGCTCGATGCCTTTGTTGGGGAACGTAGTAATTTCAAAAAAATCCTACGCACACGCAAGATCATGGTGATGGCATAGCAACGAGAGGGGAGAGTGTATGTCCACGTACCCTCATAGACCGTAAGCGGAAGCGTTATAACAACGCGGTTGATGTAGTCGTACGTCTTCACGATCCGACCGATCCAAGTACCGAACGTACGGCACCTCGAGTTCAGCACACGTTCAGCTCGATGACGATCCCCGGGCTCCGATCCAGCAAAGCGTATGGGATGAGTTCCGTCGAAGACGACGGCGTGGTGATGATGATGATGCTCCACCGGCGCAGGGCTTCGCCTAAGCTCGCGACGATATGACGAAGTGGAATATGGTGGAGGGGGGCACCGCACGGCTAAGGGCGATCCGTAGATCAACTTGTGTGTTATGGGGTGCCCCTGCCCCGTATATAAAGGAGCAAGGGGGTGCGGCCGCCCTAGGAGGAGGGCGCGGAGGAGTCCTACTCCCACGGAGTAGGACTCCCCCTTCCTAGTTGGATTAGGACTTGGGGAGGGAAGAGAGAGGGCGCCCCCCTTCCTTGTCCTATTCGGACTAGGGGGGGGGAGCGCGCCTGCCCTGGCGGCCCTCCTCTTCTCCCTCATGGCCCACTAAGGCCCATTAACCCCGGGAGGTTCCGTAACCCCGGTGTTCGGTAAAATCCGATTTCACCCGAAACTATTCGAAGTCAAACATAGGCTTCCAATATATCAATCTTTATGTCTCGACCATTTGAGACTCCTCGTCATGTCCGTGATCACATCCGGGACTCGAACAAACTTGGTACATCAAAACTTATAAACTCATAATAAACTGTCATCGTAAGCGTTAAGCGTGCGGACCCTACGGGTTCGAGAACTATGTAGACATGACCTAGAACTATTCTCGGTCAATAACCAATAGCGGAACCTGGATGCCCATATTGGTTCCTACATATTCTTGAAGATCTTTATCGGTCAAACCGCATAACGACATCGTTGTTCCTTTGTCATCGGTATGTTACTTACCCGAGATTCGATCGTCGGTATCAATACCTAGTTCAATCTCGTTACGGCAAGTCTCTTTACTCGTTCGTAATACATCATCTCACAACTAACTTATTAGTTGCAATGCTTGCAAGGCTTATATGATGTGTATTACCGAGAAGGCCTAGAGATACCTCTCCGACAATCGGATGACAAAACCTAATCTCAAAATCGCCAACCCAACATGTACCTTTGGAGACACCTGTAGTACTCCTTTATAATCACCCGATTCGTTGTGACGTTTGGTAGCACCAAAGTGTTCCTCCGTAAGCGGAGTTGCATAATCTCATAGTTACAGGAACATGTATAAGTCATGAAGAAAGCAATAGCAATATACTAAGCGATCAAGTGCTAGGCTAACGGAATGGGTCATGTCAATCACATCATTCTCCTAATGATGTGACCCCATTAACCAAATAACAACACATGTCTATGGTTAGGAAACATAACCATCTTTGATTAATGAGCTAGTCAAGTAGAGGCATACTAGTGACTATATGTTTGTCTATGTATTCACACATGTATTATGTTTCCGGTTAATACAATTCTAGCATGAATAATAAACATTTATCATGATATGAGGAAATAAATAATAACTTTATTATTGCCTCTAGGGCATATTTCCTTCAACGCACGCATCATTGTTTTCTCTTTTCTTTATGCTCTCGCGCGCTAGAGTGAAATGATGGTTGCTTCGATACATCGAGCTTAATGCGGGAAAGGTGGGGCTTTTGATTTGACCCTCATCGCTCATTTTCTACTCTTTGTGGCGCTTACGACGAGGTGCCTCCAATTCAACCGCTGCTCGAACTGTGATTTGGTGCATCACCGTGGAACAAGATGGTGGATGAGCCACATGTCCGCGAGAGGGTCTGTTAAGTGTGTAAGCTATTTAGGTGTGCGGACTGACCCTGCTTGAGTTGCTACGCCAACACGACAGGAGCAGCTTACCACTTGGTTTTGCTCCTTGGTGAATCCTGACTATATTGATCTAAAAAGAAACATGCTGAACTACCCTCTCCATCTCGGTTTTTTATTTGTAGGCGTCTCGGTTTATAGGGCCTGCACGTAGTTCTGGGTCATCCATTTGACTAACCAAATATGAGTTACTATGTCACAAAAAGTATATCATTGGATTCTTATTGGTTGATTTGTGAAGAAACAAGAAACGAGGTAGAAGTTAATGCACCGCGCCTTAGTATTTTTGGATTATTTGGTTTTCGTAAGATGACTTTTTCACCTAGACGGAGGGAGTAGTTGTATTTAAAAGTCGAGGGCGGGGCTTTTCCTGTGCGGTAGGCGAGGCAGTTCCGCCTAGTCGTTTCGACAGAGACGCGAGAAGACGAGGGAGTAGGCTGCTGCAAACATAGGGTTGTGTGATTTGACAGCGAGTTACTGCTGGACAGGTGGGGCCCCATGATTTGACTTGCCATTATCATTTTAACTGCGGCGCTACGACCGGCGTGAGTCTCGATTCTGACCACCTCCATCAGGTGCCTCTCCCAATGCTCCACCATGTAGTAGTAGAGGCTGGCTCTTGCATGAGAGCCCACTTCTCCACTTTTTCCTTGCCTCTCTTTCCTCCACATATGCAAAAATGCCATGTAAAGCGCACTATTGTACTTACTTGCTCCTACAGGTGCTTGAGCTTGCCACATAGGCATAAAGTCTGATGTGGCAAGTTAATCAAGAAGACATAGACTAGTTTGGTGACCCAAGGAAGAAACGGTGCTAAGCGCGTGTACCTAGGTGAAAAGACAATTTTGAGTCTATAGCTAATTAAATGAAGCAAACTTAGCAACACCATTTCATTGGAAGAGGCCACTCCTTGGAAAATGCAATAAATACTAGTACTCCCTGTGTCCCATTATATAAGAACGTTTTTGACACTACACTATTGTCAAAAACATTCTTATATTATGGGAGACGGAGAAATCTGAAAAAGATAGAGAGGAGTAAAAAATACACTTATAGCCAACCTTATAGCCAACCTTGTTGTAGTATGAGTGACTAAGTGATGACTATGTATGACATGCTAACATCGGATAGCCTAACGCACCGTGTCAAATCTCCAAGAAGCGCGACCACGCATGGCGAGGCCTTGATCGTGGTAAGCGCGACCATGATACAGACTCTTGGCAGCCCTTGGATCTGAGATCAAGCGGTTGCATGCTAAGTTGCTGAAAATTTGCAGAATAACCCTCCAGGATAGGATATTCACCCATTGGTCTAGAATCACGCCATGCAACCGTTCGATCTCCGATCCAAGGGCTCTCGGAAGCCCGTATCATGGGAGAATGGAAAGCCACTACCCTGCCGTTCAGACGCTGGCAGTTCGCTCCTACTCCCCCCCCACGTCCTTTAATACTCGGCGGTTCGCTCCTAGTCGTCCGTCCATTCACATTCTGGCAGTTCCACTAATCCTAACCCTCCTCCCAAGTCCATGGCGTCCCAAATCTCCCCGATCGGCGGTGAGTACAAGGTTAGAACCATCACCGGCGATGACTTTGACATCATCTACACCTGTATTTCCGCGACGGTGAAAGGATGCCTTTCTCGCTTCAGGCGCATGTTCGAAAACTCACATGATGAGTGGGTCGCTGGGCTAGATGTTGAGTACACCACGTCGTGGGACTAGAGAAGGATCTAAGGGCGAAGAGAGGAAGAAGCCGCCGTGATCCAGGTTTGCGTACATAATGTTTGCTTGGTCTACCACATATGCCATGCCGACGTTGAGTGCCAGGATTTTAAGAACTTCCTCGAGGACAAAACAGTCAAATTCATTACTGTAGACTTTAAGAACGACAAAGAAGTCCTGCGTCAGATAGGCCTCGTTGTAGGCAACCCCTTCGACCTCCAGAAGAATTGGTTGGTGCCCTCTCGTCAGCCCTCAATGTTGACCCTAGCAGGAGCCATGGTTCATCCTTCGTACCGCAAACTGGAGAAACCTCATTACACGTTTCATCGTCATGCATGGCAGCAGAATGTACTAGATATAGACCACATCCACTATGCTGCAATGGATGGCTACCTTTGTTTCAATATCTACAAGGGTTGGATGAAGAGCAACAGCCAAGTTGGCAGTTCAAGCAAAGAAGTATCGGCCAAGAGGAAGAGGGACAAGGACGAAGTCGAGGACGTGGACGAGGACTCCGAGTAAGGTGGCAGTGTTGTTGCTCATGGCGGTTCTAAACTTCTAATGTAGTGTCTACCGGATTAGTTGCATAGTTTAATTTCAGGTGTGCTTAGTTTAATTTGAGGTGTGTGTTGTGCTGAGCCCCCAGCAGAACTATGTTGTGTTTCTTCTCGTTACTTTAACTCTTCAGTATGTACATACTAGTACTAGTATTTCTTTAATAGAATTTAGCACCCCAATTAAGCACGTACCAGCTTTTTTAATAGTACTATATGCATAATTTGGCGTGGCGCTCTCTATATGTACCACCTTTTTTAAAATTACAATTTTGCTCCACAGCGATCGATAGTGAGTACTACTGTACAAAAGTATACATTTTTAAAAGGCTAGCGTACTGTTCATCATATATATATATATATATATATATATATATATATATATATATATATATATATATATATATATATATATATATATATATATATATATATGATTAAATTCTCAACCTACAAGCGTGCATGCCATGTAGTAAACCGTCGGAGAAGTATAGTAAAAATGAGGTGATTTTACCGAGCGATCGGCGGGGGAGCATGGCCTGTCATGCGGTCCCACGTGTCATGATGTACCAAGGCGATGCGTGTGTCCCTCTTGAGGCAGAAGCAATACTAGTACGTGGTTTGAGATGATGTCGAACCGAAGTGTGAAATAATGGTTGCTTCGTCCGTCTGGGAAGGTGCGGCATTGTGATTTGACGTCTCATTGCTCATTACTACAACTAGGCCGGTACGAGTGGGGTGCGTCCCCCCTGCTGTTCTGCACTGTTATGTGGTGCTTCACACGTCGACCCGGTTGCTATATGTCCCACATGTCGGCGACAGGAAGTACAGAATTCATGAAAGGGGCGTCGACGGAGGTATACTACAGAATTCATGAAAGGGCGACTTAGTTTTGGAAAAATCTGTTCTCTGAGTCATGCGTACCATCTAGGGTTTATAGGGCTCATCTAACAAACATTCGTTTTCCGTTTGATAAGTCTCAATTCTACTATACTAGTAGTAGTACCATTACATGTTGGATTTGAGGTGTGTTAGATCACCCGGCATAGCGATGTCAAGAGAAACTAACCAATGCATGTACAAGTTCATGGAAATTTAGTGGTCATTCATGCATTCGTTCTAATTAATGCCTCGGTAAACATAACTTCTTGAGAAAAAGCAGGCGTACTGTGCAAAGTACAAAATTAATTCGACCACTCACCGTCTACCTTGGTTGGAGAGATTTTGAAATTGAGCCATAAACTGGAAAGGAGGGAGTAGTAACTTTTGTCTCGATTACTATTTGTGGCCTTGTATAGATGCAAAATGTATTTTTATAGTGGCCTTGTATAAGTAAATAGAGGAGTACTAACCAAAATGCGCATTACGAGGAGTAAACGGAGGGAGTAGTAAAATTTTCTCCTCGTGCTGCGAGCCACCGTGCGCGTGGGCGAGGGAGCGGGCGTAAAGGTGTACAGTAGTAGTAAGCTTCACCTCATCCTGCGAGCCACCGCGCCCGTGGGCGGGGGAGACGGCGTACTAAGCAAGTTTCTCCTCATTCTGCGAGTTGAGGGACAGATCAAAAGTACTCCAGTATATAGAGCCTTGCCTCTAAGGTAGGCCCCACATGGTTTGCCTCTTTTTTTAGTTTAACATAACGCGTCAAGTCGCAATTTGTTTGTTCACCCGTGGTAGGCGATCCTCCCTCCACCAAGTGGACAACCAGTACGTGCGTGCCAAATTACCACGTGGGCTGCCTTTTTCGTCTGAAATGAGCTCCACCGTGTACCAGCGGGTGTGGTTGGGAAAGAGATGGAATGCGTGCGCCGTGTGTGCACCTCTTCTCTTCGTGCCGTCCCCCACCTACGTGGGTGTGTGTGAGAGAGATACAAACCTAAACATAAGCGGCGTCCATCCCCATGCCTCCGCTTGATCCGACCACCGGTCACCACCACGGCACCACGCCCCTCCTCCTCACCTTATCTCTCATATTTCTCCCTCCATTTTTATATACAAGGGCCACTATCAAAATTACAATTTGCAGATATACAAGGCCACTAACACTAATCGATGCAATATTAATGGTGTTTGCCTCATGGTACTAGCAAAGGAGGACATTAATTATCCCTTGCATGCATGCGGGAGTTTGTAAAAAAATGCATCTTGATGTTCCGTGCAATGCACGGGCATCTTACTAGTCCATGAAAACAACACATGGCAGAATTCCACTGCGAGCGAGGATTTGAATCTGTTGGGAGGCGTTTGGATCTTGCCGGGGTAGCCAAAATATTGGCGACCCTTTTGTCCACCGGTGCCTTTGCCACCGATGAGCGAGAATGGCTCGGTGCTCATGCTGTCATGCATCCTCCGGTCGCGCATGCGTTGGAGCGAGCTCGCCACGAGCTGTTTTTTGTCCCACAACACGCCCGAGCCGCCCGCGACCGGTGGCGACCATAAATTCGCCATCCAACCGTAGCCGCACACATTATGACAGCAACTCAACCAACCGGACGAAATTCACGCAAACACGTAGACAAACTGATATTTCGTATAAACAACGACGGAAATCATATAAAATACCGGATTTTCACACAAACATGACGGGTTTCATTACATTCAAATGAACTACGCGGTGCTATTTCTGGACAGCACAGGTGTATAATACCTGGCCTAAATGGTCGCCCACCGATCGATTTGTGTTCCTCATGTCCGGCAGCATGATCACCGGACTGCCGGGAGCCTCGGAGGTATATGCTTCAGCGCAAAGGACGGCTCGCTTCCCCACTGCCCAACTAATATCAGTGGCTGGTGCCGAAGATGATGGTGGCCGGCACCGGTTCGAGTTCATCACCGACCACTACTTTGCCATGGCCGGCACCGGCTCGAGTTCATCCTAACATTGACCTCTTCCGTGGAGCCCATGCGGGGTCGATGAAGGTCCTCACAACAAAAGGATCCGGCAAGACACCTGCTGTGTACGTCAGCGTCGCCTCCGCGGTGGCCTTCATGGGACCCAAGCGGCGGCGGCCTCCCGTGTTCTACTTCTCCTCGATGATGGCAGCGGCGGCCTCCCATGTTCTACTTCTCCTCGATGATGGCGGCGGACGCGGAGGCGCTGGCCACCGACTCGTCGCTCTCCGCGCACCCGGCTTCTATTGCTGCTTGCATGGCGCGGCCGCCGGCATGGGAGTCTCGGCCACAGAAACGGGAGACGCGGTACGAGGCGGCGGCGTGGACGCCAGCAATGACGCCCGTGCGTCGCTCCTCGTCAAGCTGGCCTGGAGCGGCGAGTTGCTGAACCGCGCGCCGGCTTGGGGCGACAACTGGCTCCGTCGGGCGAGGGGAGGGAGGTGGATCAGCGAGCTGCATAGCTCGTATCCGGCGGGCTACCCAGCCGGCTTGGATGCGGAATAACTACTCTTCGTAAGCCATTGTAAGAGTGGACAAAATGGTGGAGGAGATAGGGGAGCGGCGCAGGTGTGTGATTCTTGGCCGGCGTTTGGCCTCGTTTAAATAGGAGATTAAATAGATGGCGGACGGGAGGAGCTCGGCCGATGTTGCGTTTAACGCCGGCTCGGTGATGAACGGACGTGTGTCCAGAGTGGGTTTCTCGGCTTCCACACGGGCGGGTTTCATGGAGGCGTTTGAATGCGGCGCGGGCGTGTTCAGCGGGCGTGGCGCGAGTGGCGCCCTCGACTCGACCTAGGACACGCGCCATTCTTCCAGCAGCGTGTGGGCTCTTTGGGTGCATGGCCTGCATGTCGGTGACCCAACGAGCAGCGCACTGCAGAGGAACCTTTGGTGGGCGAGGCGGTCGAAGCGGGCATTTCATAAACCGATGATTGTTCATTGAGTGTGACGTCATCTTTTTCATGTAGTTAAGCCTACTATGTTGATAGCCCGTTCGATACGTTGTGATTCATAAAGACCGATGCAAACATCAATGTTCTGCTTATCACAGATAAGATTGATTAATACATGTAACAATCCATGTCCTTAACAAAGGGTGCATGCACGTATAGGTTGAGTGTGTGTCTTGCGTCGTGTGTTGTGTGCATGCAGGCGTGCGAGTGTTGCGTGCATGAAAGGGTGCGTTTCAGTGTTGCATGCATGGGTGTGTACGTGCGTGTGTTCGTGAGTGCATGTGTATGTGTCAGTGTTGCACGCCAGCATGCGTGCGTGTGTACATTATGTGTACATGTCAGTGTTGCACGCCTACAAGTGTGCGTGTCTTGCGTGCGTGGATGTGTACGTGCGGGGTGAGGCTACACGTCAGTCAACTGACTTTTTCATCTACATGATCTTGAGATTTTACGAAGTCACCATAGGTGCCTCGTAGTCGAGTGGAACGTCTCCTCCCACTGAACGTACATCGTCGGAAAATACTGAAATTAACAAAAGATAAATGCGAGAACCGGGACTTTACCTTGGTGGGCTCGAGAAACCACTGTCCTCTAACCATCCAACCACATGTTGGTTAGCACAACAAAATGTATGTGGTGACCGTGATGAGCTTATTCTGAAGTCCAGTGACCATATCGTGCTTTCGCTTCAAATACAATGACCATAAGTGTCGTCAACAAAATACGGAGCACGCATCAAATGCAAAGTCTGTCAGTGTCATCACCAAAATATGGAGACGTACCGTGAGCTAGATACCGTTGTACTATTGTATATGCTTATTTTCTTAATGGCCGATTGCGTGTGTGGTGTGGTGGGCACATCATTTCTAGTTCTGGTGGGTCAACATGAAGACTCATGGGTCGGTTCCATCCTGCGCCATATATAGGTTGGACCGAGACGTGTTATAGGGAGACCCATGTGGAGGACTCGGCGTACAACACGACGTTAGCTACAGTCGCGGAGGACTCTATCCCCACCGGTGATAAGCCGACTATATATGATTTGTAACCCTAGGCCCTTAGTATGTTATACAAGCTTGGGGCTAGTTAAATCGATAGTATACACACACGCACAATGCACGGTATTCACGTGTACTTCATACACACCCTATCACTAATATCAGATGCAGGAGTAGGCTCTTTCTTCAAGCGCAAGGGTCCGATCCGAACTAGGGTAAAACTTTGCCTCGTATTACCATCCAGCCTAACAGCCAGGATATCCTACCAAATGATATGATGAAATCATATCGCCAACTACTATTAGAGAGGTGTGTCGGGGGCAATGTGTGTGAGAGAGGCCTAAAGATAATGTGCGTCTGGGGAGACACGTAGGCACATATATGTGCGTATAGAGGGCTAGTAGAGACCGTGCATGTGTATATATGCATGTGAGAGAAATAGTGTTTTCCAACTGAGATTAGTGAAAAGAGTGGTACATAGTAGTCGAGAAGAGAGAGAGGAAGCAGAGAGAGCATGTGCGTGAGACACCCCGACACCACGAGAGAGATTGTGAGCATGTGTGAAAGAGAAATGCCGAGGCATATAAAGTGTGTGCACTTATCGTTAGATAGAGAGATATATAACGCGTTTGTGAGAGCAGGCGAGGCATAGTGCATCTACGTGTAAAAGGCGGTTCTCGCATTAAATTAAAAGATAAATGGCATTATTATTTTTGGACGAGATCATGAATTTTGCAAAATTGCGTATGGATGAAAATCAGTCTATCAGACACCCATACTCTATTGAATTCTAGCATGTGCATGTGTTTATTTCATATTATCGATCCATAGAGTGAGAGCAGTTTGAAATACAGGCAATGGATGCTTTTGTAATTCATATATAAACATTAATTAGTGCAATCCATGTTGTTAGTTTGAAGCACTTTATACATTTGTCACTTGCATGGATACATTCCAAATTGCTAGCTACGAAATAAAATACATGTCGAATTCAACATAAAAGGGGGTTTCGAAGATTCGAATTCATAGGAAGTGCATTCATCTATTTGAACCCGAGATAATGGCATTTGTAAATCATATGTAAAAGGGGGCATCAATCTTTGTTGTGAGTTTGAACATGCAATATATATTCATACGCATATCTAACTTTTTTGCAACCAAGGAGATTATACGGAACCATGCATGAACTGAGGTAAGTTGCATATTTTTTAATATATACTCGTGTACAATGTATATTAAAATGTACCCCTCCATTCCAAAATAATCGTAGCTTTAGGATTTTCAAGAGTAAAGATTTGTGAAGTTTGACAAATCCTGAAAGTTCAATTGAAGAGAACCAAAGCGTTAATGCTTCTGCTCCCAAATATTGAGCAAGCGCCAAATAGGCCTCTGGTCACCCAAAACCCTTGAGACTAATGTTTTGGTGGTAGGAAATTACTGTCCTGACTCTGGCCCGCGTAGCCTATCGGCCCGATGTCCAAAGGTCTAAACCGGGGTAGGTTTGTAACTTCACCAAGACGTCAGTCTCAACCGCCTCCAAGAAGCATTCATACGCCGTGGGCGCCTAAACACCCATGCGCTCGGCCGAAATCTATCCCACCCACATTTGGGACACCTGACATGACTGTCCTACCACCAACCCGCAATATGTCTGAAATTTTAGATGGGGGCAAAGTTTGTAACTTTCCCCAAATTTCAAACAAGCACGTCTCAAACCGAAACATTGTTCCTCCTTAGTTCCCCGCCTCCCTCCGTTTCCCCATTCATACTCCATGGGCGCGAAAGCGCCCTCTCCACCAGCCGCGAAACCCCAGCCTCCTCCGTCCTCCACCCCATAGCGGCCAATCCACCGCCGCCCTCCTCCATCATGCCGGAGCCGGTATCCTGACGTCGTCGTCCAACGCAACCGCAACTGCAACTCCCTCAAGGACTTAGCAGTTGAGGCCGAGGCAGAGCTGCCTCCACGACGCTAACGCCGACGTGCGCCATACCAGAACCACTCCGACCACGCCGTCCTGCACCTCACTATTGCGGCTCCACTGTCGCAACCGTCCACCACACCGGAGCTGTTCCCACTACGCCGTCGTTCGCCGCCTCGGATCTGCTTCCCCGCCGCCAATAGACGGCCACCGCACCACACTCAACAACTTGGCTGTGGGTTCGTCCAAGGCTGCACCGTCCTCCACAACTTCTGGTTTTCGGCGAACAACAAGATCGTCGGAAAAACAGAAGGAGGACACAGCACTGCCAGGAGAAAGAGGTACTCCTCTTCCCTTATTCGTGCAAATCTTACGTCTCCGCACACCGTATTCATCCCACGAAAGAAACTAGTTGGCGCTTCTTCTGCATCTTCTTCGTGATACTAGATGCACAAGGTTTCCTCCTTTTACTATTTCACCATTGCTAGAGGTCAGTAGCCGCTGGATTTCAATTCAGGGTCGGTCGAACCGCAATTAAAAAGCAGCACCCCTTAGGCGCGGAGCACCTAGTCCTTTGTTCCCGGGAAGCGGTGCATCGGTGTCTATCATAGGGGTGTGGGGCGCAGGAGCTACTTGCGCCCGATCTGGAGGTCGACGGGGCTTGAATGGATGGCCGGGGGGCGGTGCCAAGCACGGGGGTGCGGTGAGGTCGAGGAGAAGGCGCAGGCATGGGAGAATCTTGGGCGGTGGTTCTTTGGCGTTTGAGGAAGATCGTCAACACCGTGGCTGGAGGTAGATGAAGGCGATCTGCCCTCTTTGTACATCGGACGGTGCAGAAAAAATGGACTGACCTATTTGCTTTCAGACGACTGTTATTTTCATAGAGTCTTGTAGTAATTGAGTGTGCCATGCATGTTGTAGAGCTATCATATGTCTCTCGTCATTTATTTCTCACCGACCTGCTATCTGCTACCTTTACCTTGTACTAATTGTGCACACACTTCACCCATACTCACACTATTGTTTTTTATGCATGGGTATTTCAGACTACGACGCAGTGTTGATGAATGCAGAAAAGAAAAGAGAAGAAATCGCTCGGTGTAATTCGAAGATAAGCAATAAGCGTTTCAGCGCTCTAATGGGTGCGATGTCGTGATTGAGAGCGATGGCGTAGCTTTGCGATTGATGATCTCAATTGCCACACACAACCATCCAGGTGCTTGCTTTAACTTCCTGGTGTCATATGTGGTTCAATGTTGCATATGTTGTCTAGCTTGTATTCTCCCAATTTGGTTAAATTGGGTCTGCTTACTTTACACATTATACCTTTGATAATGAAATGCCTTCCTGTTTTTTGTACATATATCTGTCTATTAACCATATTCTTACATCAAACTAATGCTCTTGTGTATCCCTCATCAATCACTTATGATGAGACAGTCACCGGGTGGAGTTCTTGTGAGGCGCCCTACTCGTTTAAAGAGTGCAAAGTGTCATCCTCCCACATGATTCTCAAGAAACAGCAAGGCTAAATGAAGATAGTCAACGTAGCTCTCTAGTTGATCACGCAATTCCCCACACCACCATCGCAGTGCTTGCTCTTACTTGCCGATGTGATATGTGGTTGCATGTTGCATATGGTGTCTGCCTTGTAATGCTTCTAATTAGGGTAAATTGCATCTGCTTAGTTAACACATTATACATGTGAATATGACATGCCTTCCTATTTTTGGTACATACTACGTCTTTCTATTAACCATGTTCTTACATCAAACTACTTTTCGTGTGTATCCCTCATCAATGCTCCTAATTTGTTAAATTGCATCTGCTTAGATTACACATTATACATGTGAATATGACACACCTTCCTGTTTTTGGTACATACTACATCTACCTATCACACCATGTTCTTACATCAAACTCTTTGTTCTTGTGTATCCTGCGTCTATCGCTTATGATGAGACAGATCCGCAGCGTGGGTTAATATGAGGCGCAATACTCTTATAAAGAATGCAATTTCATCCTATCCACATGATTCTCAAGAAACAGCAAGCCTAAATGAAGATATTGAACGTTGCTCTGTACCTGAAGACAACACTTCCCCTACACCACCATCACAGGTGCTTGCTCCAACTTCGCAATGTGATATGTGGTTGCATGTTGCATACGGTGTCTAGCTTGTAATGCTTCTAATTAGGGTAAATTGCATCTGCTTAGTTTACACACTATACCTGTGAATATGACACGTCTTCCTATTTTTGGTACACACTACATCTATGTGTTAACCTTGTTCTTACATGAAACTACCTCTCTTATGTATCCTGCATCAATCACTTACGATGAGTCACCTTTATTCGTTGCATATTGCATATTATTTCTAGCCTGTTGCCATGTATTGCTTCTAATTTGGTCAAATACATTTGTTAGGGCACCCTTTTAATTTTGCAGAGTGATATTAGTTTTATCTTTCATATGGTTTCTAGCTTGCATCGATTCTAACAAGTTCAAGCACCTTGTGCTTAGTTTACACTTTATACATCATACATGTCAATATGTCACGCCGTCCTGTTTTTCATACATATTCCATCCTCCTATCATGCGGCTGCCTTACATGAAGTAGTGTTCGTCAGTATCATGCATCAATAAGTTCTGAAGAGCAAATTTTATTCCTTTTTCTTGTGGGTTTGACTTGACAAGGATAAATCAAGAAAGAGGAAGGAAAATAGTAAGGAAGGCGATGATGGTGGTCCTCTGCAGCAACGTAAATGGAGCATCTGTACCGATTCTCCTTGTACTGATAGTGCATTACATGGTCCAAGTCTCCGCTCCCCTACTCCACCATCCAAGGTGCTTGCTCTAACTTGGTAGTGTGATATCTGGTTGCATGTTGCATATGGTGTCTAGCTCATATTGCTCCTAATTAGTGTAAACTGCATCTGCTTAGCTTACACATGATACATGTGAATATGACACGCTTTCCTGTTTTTGGTACATACTATATCATCTATCACACCATGTTCTTACATGAAACTACTCTTCTTGTGTATCTGCATCAGTCACTTATGATTGGACACCTTTAAGTTGGCAGTGTGATATTGGTTTTGCGTTTTGAATATGATTTCTAGCATGTGTTGCTTCTAGTTTGATGAACGCCACCTATCACGAGACAGTTTTAACTTGGCAGAGTGATATTGATTGCACCTTCCATATGGTGTCTTGCAGTGTTTCTAATTTGTTGAAGTGCCTTACCTTAGTTACCACATCATAGGTGTGAATATGTCAAGCCGTCCATTTTTTCGTACATATTCCATCCTCGTATCATGACTTTGCCTTTCATCAGAGTAGTGTTCGTCAATATCATGCATGAATGAGTTCTGAATAGCGAATGATATTCCTTTTTCTTGTCGCTATGACCTCACAATGCAAAATCAATAAAGCTGAAGGAAATTGGAAAGGCATTGGATGATGGTGGTCCTTCCGAGCAACTGAAATGGAGGTTCTCTACAGATTCTACTCCGCCATCCTCCCAACAAGATTCGCAAGACAACGCAAGGCTAGACAGTCAACGTGGCTGTGTAGATGATGAGCACATCTCCCCTACTCCACCATCACAGGTGCTTGCTCTAACTTGGCACTATTATATGTGGTTGCATGTTGCGTATGATGTCTAGCGTGTATTGCTTCTAACTTTGTTGAATTGCATCTGCTTACTTTACACATAATGCCTGTGAATATGACATGTGTTCCTGTTTCTACATCAGACTACTATTCTTGCATATCCCGCATCAGGTCACTTATGATAAGGCACCTTTAAGTCGCCTTTGTGATATTGGTTGTGTCTTTCATATGATTTCTAGCATATCTTGCTTCTAATTTGTTGAAACGTCATACAATTTGAACTTGGCGAGTGATATTGGTTGCATCTTTCATATGGTGTCTAGCTTGCAGTGCTTCTAATTTGTTGAAATGCCTTACGCTTAGTTACCACATCATAGGTGTGAATATGTCACACCATCTTGTTTTTCATACATATTCCATCCTCGCATCATGTGTTTGCCTTTCATCCGAGTAGTGTTAAATCGGTATCATGCATGAATGAGTTACGAAGAGCAAATTTTATTCCTTTTTCTTATCGGTTTGACTTCACAATGAAAAATCATTACAGCTGAAGGAAATTAGTCCGGTAGTGGATGATGGTGGTCCTTGAACAACTCAAGCAGGGGTCTCTACAGATTCTACTCTGCCATCCTCCCAACAAGATTCACAAGACAACACAAGGCTGGACAAGATGGCGTAGCTGTGTAGATGATAAGCACATCTCCCTACTCCACCATCACAGTGCTTGCTCTAACTTGACACTATTATATGTGGTTGCATGTTGCGTATGATGTCTAGCTTGTATTGCTTCTAACTTGAATTGCATCTGCTTACTTTACACATAATGCTGTGAATATGACACGTGTTCCTGTTTCTAGAACATACGTGTACATGATGAGAACATCTCCCTACTCCACCATCACAGGTGCTTGCTCTTACTTGGAACTGTTATACGTGGTTGCGTTTTCGTATGATGTCTAGTTTGTATTGCTTCGATTATGTAGAATTGCATCTGTATCTTACAACTTATACCTGCAACGATCACTTACCCATAAGACACATTTAACTTGGGACTGTGATGTAGGTTGCATCTTGCATTGTCTTCTAGCTTGTCTTGCTTCTAATTTCTTGAAATGGCACTTCTGACGAGACACCTTTTACGATAGAGTGATATTGGTTGCATGTTCATATGGTGCCTAGCTTTCATTTCTTCTAATTTTGTTGAAATGCCTTTAAACTTCTGTTTTTCATACATATTCCATCCTCCTATCGTGCGTGTGAATATGAAACGTTGTCTTTTTGTATATATTCCATCCTCCTATCCTGCGCTTGCCTTACATCAAAGTAGTGTTAAATGCGTATCATGCATCATCCAGTTATGCGAGCTAATTTTATTCATCTTCTTGTGGTTTTGACTTCATAAGGCAATATCAGAAAATAGGAAGGAAAAGAGTAAGTTAGGGGATGTTGGTGGTACTCCGCACCTACGCAAACAGAGACTCTCTAGATTTGCCACTACTACTGCTAATGAAGTTGAAGTCCCAAGTCTACATGATGAATTCATCTCCCGCACTCCACCATCGCAGGTGCTTGCTCTAAGTTGACAGTGTGATAATTGGTTTCATGTTGCATATGTTGTCTAGCATGTATTTCTTCTATTTTGATTAAATTGCACCTGCTGAGTTTATATGTTATCTATCTGTGTCTATAATATACTGCATCTATCTATCATACCATGTTCTTACATCAAAGTACTGCTGTTGTGTATCCCGCATCAGTAACTCATGATTGGACGCTTTTAACATGGCAGTTTGATAGTGGTTGCATCTTGCATTGATTTATATGTTGTCTTGCTTCTAATTTTTGAATTGCCACTTATGACAAGACACTTTTAACTTGGCGAGTAATATTGGTTGCATCTTTCATATGGTGTCTAGCTTGCATTACTTCTATTTTCTTGAAAATCCTACCTTAGTTTGCACATCGTAGCTGTGAATATGTCATGCCGTCCTGTTTTTCTTACATATTCCATCCTCATACGGTTGTCTTACATCAAAGTATTGCTTATGCAGTATCATGCATCAATGAGTTACGAAGAGTGATTTTATTCTTTTGTGTTGTGGGTACAACTTGACATGGCAAAGTCAAAAAGAGCAAGGAAAATAATATAGTAGGGAGTGATGTTACTCGTCGGGTGAAAGCGGAAAAGGTTCTGCCGTCGAGATTCTGCTAGTACTTATAGTGCGATAGAAGGTCCAAGTCCACCGCTAAATCTACAAACACAATATCACCTGCTCCACCAGCTGCAGCATCCGCTTCAACTGTACAAACATCTCAACGATTACTCGTTCGTTTGCTCGAACTGGCGGTTCCCAAGCTGCCTTCACACCTAACACTACTTCGAAGCACTTGCGACACAACAGGACTTGGCAAGATCAGATGAATCTCATGAGCATCAACACCAAGGCGGTACTGACCGAGTCAAGTTGCGATTGCATGCTCCTTTATATGTACTCTCACAGTTTGATGTACACTAACACTTTCCATATTCGTTGTTGAACTAGCACCACGGCGCAAGCGGAAACAGACATCAGGGATAATGCTTGACAGATCAACAAAATCTAAAGGAGGAAGAATGGAGATCCATTTTGAGGCGGGTTTAAAAAGGCCACGTGATGCTACAGAGTCAGCCAAATTAGTATCAGAGGCAGCCGTTGCCGTTAGGTGTCATGCGCGTATCCTCCCAACGTGGATCCACTACAGGAATGAGAAAGACAATACCCAGTTTAACACCTTCCTTGACCATTTATCCGTAAGTAATGTTATTCATCACAATTAGAAATATTGTCTTGCTCTGTCCCATACTTTCTAGCTTCCTCCTAATAAGACTCACATTCTTTTTTCAATAGATGAGGTTCAAGTTGGATCCGAAAGATGATGCAACTAAACAAGCATGCACTCATGTTTTTCGATGCGCTTTCTGCATGACGAGATCGGTACCACCTTAGAAAATCTCACTTTGAAGGCAAGGCTAACAATTAAATCGCCCAAACATCTCGATGGAATATATTACAGATGAAGACCGACAGCCCTCGTTAAATACTGGTGCGATCCAAAGTATCGGGTAGGCTATATGTATTTGATCAGACCACATATTGAACTTGTATTTATGTATGTGCCTTACAAGTGTATCTTCTTCTAGGCTAACTGTTTGAAGAACAAAACCAACCGTTCTAAAGTGAAATTCCAACAGACAACAGGATCTCGTAGCTATATTGCACACCGCGAGGCTTATGTAAATAGCTGCTACTTCCTTCTTCTTTTTGTGCCATATTATCGTATCTATATTGACTTGTTCCAAATCTGAGAGGAAAGCCCGTGCGGACCAAAAGAACCTGAACCGAATGCAGTGCAAATCTTCAAGGATTGCCACACCAGCAAGATGAAGGGCATGAGCACACCAGTTCAAGCCGCTGTTGTAAGTCCTTACTCCTCCTGCCTTGAACTGATTGGTACTGTGACGCGTTCATTTAACTACTTGGTTTGCAGCCAATGTCAGTTACTCTGTTCACTTTTATACACAATTGTCTTAATGTATCATTTCACCTTACATGGTTTAAAAGAGATGAAGGATATTATTTTGGTCTTGATATGTAATCTAGTTGTTATGTTCACGTGCGCACACAATGATAAAATAGCATGTTTGTTTTATATCTGTTTGCCCATGATATGAATGATGTCATACTATGTTCATCCTACTTTAAACCATGTCTCTTTATCCTTAGATGTCAACGAATGTGAGGAAATAGACAATACAGTAGGCATCCTACATGGACATATGTTCCGAAAGTGATTTTATTATGTAGTTGGCACTACAATACATGCTAATGTATTACAGTAGTTCACCAAAATAAGTTATGTATAAACGTTTAACCTACTTTGTTTGTTTTTGTCTCATTAGTAACTTATCCGTACACTAATCTACAAGTTCAAACTTTCAGGAAGCTATGGAACAAATGATTGAACAGCCACAACCACTGAAGGTGGCGAGGCTACTACGGGCACAATGTCACCTCTTGTTGCGATCGTCGGTAAGATCTCTCCACTAACGATTGCAAAAAGCACCTTCTGCGTAATTCGGGTTGGTTGTCAAGGTAACCTCGTCCAAATCGCCTATTGAACAAAAAATCTTCCTGCTAGACAGAGTGATATATATGTGCTCCAGACACAAGTCCAATCCCTAACGGACGTTGTTTCGGAAACAAGAATAGTGGTTGAGAAATTTCGTCAAGATATGAATGGTTTTGAAACCAGACTATCAGACATTCGCTTCGTTGTTGAAGAGAAATGGCGGAAAAAAGGTGGAGATCGTGCTGCTCCATCAGATTCTACAGCCTAAAACATTAGCACTCAGGTCAAATGATCTGTGCTTCTATACATCTGATGGTGCTTTTATCTGGAAGGACTGTAAACTTTATGCCAACAGGCCTTTTGTTGTATGATTGGAATTTATTTTGTTGTGATACAACATTTATGATGTTGCCACAGGCTGCAGTAATTACGACGCTATTTTTGTATAGTGTAGGTTTATCTTAGTAATGTATTCGGCCGAAAGCTTCGTAGGAGCCCAACATGCCAACATTCGTCGGGCCCATTCCAATTGGGCTAAAAACGATTACGGGCCGAAATTGGCATGTAGCCCACTAAAAATATATGGGCTTAAATTAGCATAAGCTTTCAAAATTTTCTGGTAAGCCTGTGCCCATAGTGGGCCTTTAACAGACCTAAACATAATTTGGGCCCTCAGTAAAAATAGGCCGTTTACAGGTGTAAATATCTCGAGCCCATAAAAAACATGGGCCTTTAATAGACCGAAAGTGAGATTGGGCCCTGATTGTGCCAAATAACCCACTGGACTTAGCAGGCCGAAATGGTGGCCCATTTACGATGCGGATATTTGACAGGCCGAAATTCGGACGGGCCGTAAATGCGCCGACCTAATACGGGCCTTTAACAGGCCGGAACTTCGGTCGGGCTAGATTATCGTCATTTTTATATGGGCCGTTAATGGGCCCAATATGACGTTGGGCCACATATGGCCCATGGTTTACGTCCGGCGTTAACAGGCCGAAAATGACAATAGGTCGAAAGTGGCCCAAATCTTTAGTGGGCCTCTAACAGGCCGAATGACAGACATGGCCGAATATGACCCAAATCCTTCACGGTCATTTATGGGCCGAAAGTTTTGATGACCTGTAAATGGGCCCAAATGAAGCGGACCTTTAACGGGCGGAAATACACCGGCCGTAATTCAGCCCAATTACTTAGTGGATCGTTAACGGGCCGAAGTGACCATGGGCGCATTGATGACAAGTTTAGACCAGGCCGTTGACGGGCTGATTTGTGAAGAATGTTGGGCCTTTAGTTGGGCGGCCCATTATGGTCTGCAGAATCTTGTGGGCCTTTAGCTGGGCCGGCCCATTGTGGTCCGCAAAATCTTGTGGGCCTTTAGCTGGGCCGGCCCATTATGGTCCGCTAAATTTTATGGGCCTTTAGCTGGGCCGGCCCATTATGGTCCGCTAAATCTTATGGACCTTCAGTTGGGCCGGCCCATTTAAACTTTGTGGGCCACTTTTGAGCCGGTCCAGCTAAAGGCCCACAAGATTCTGCAGACCATAATGGGTCGGCCCAGCTAAAAGCCAATGAGAATTTTACACGTGGAAAATCTGTATTGGTCGTGGCTGTTAACGGGTTATCGGATCCAAAATCCGACCCGATAGCTTAACGGCGTTCCGTTACGGTGGATGCCACATGCCGGTCTGAAAGTGCAACTATCCCTAGGTGGTTTTGGTAATTCATAACAACATATAGCTCATTGAGCCAATGCTATTCCAAGACGAATATTTCAGGAAAGCTCAATGAATGGCATGGCATGGATGATGAAAGTGGATCCCTCAAAATATCAAGGACAAAGGATTGGCTCAAGCTCAAAAGCTCAAGACTCTACATTTAACATTTTAGTGATCCAAGATCACATTGAGTCTATAGGAAAAGCCAATACTATCAAGGAGGGATGAGGTGTTGCTTGATGAGCCTTTTGCTTCATGTACTTAGTGATATGCTCCAAAACCCTCCACTACTTTCTCACATCCACATATGACCTAAACCTAAAGTCAAACTCGGCCCTACCGATTCTTTCTATCTGGCGCCACCGAGTTCAAATGTCATAGCCACTGCCACAAACCCTAGGCAAATCGGTCTCATCGATAGGGATCTCGGTCTCACCGAGATGGGATTGTAATCTCTATGTTTCCCTTCGTAACATTTCGGTCTAACCGAAGTGAGCGATCGGTCCCACCGAGATTACAATGTAAACTCTTTGTTTCCCTTTCGTAACTTTTCGGTCTCACCGAAAGAGCGAATCGGTCCCACCGAGTTTACCTAACCAACTCTCTGGTTAGCTAATTACCAAAATCGGTCTCATCGAGTTTGTGTAATCGGTCTCACCAAGTTTGTGTAATCGGTCTCACTGAGATTACGTTATGCCCTAACCCTAACCATATCGGTCCTACCGAGTTGCATGTCAGTCCCACCGAAAACCCTAACGGTCACTAGGTTTACTAAATCGGTCTGACCGAGTTTTATGATTCGATCCCACCGAGTTTGGTAAATTGTGTGTAACGGTTAGATTTTGTGTGGAGGCTATATATACCCCTCCACCTCCTCTTCATTCATGGAGAGAGCCATCAGAACAAACCTACACTTCCAACTTACCAGTTCTGAGAGAAAACCACCTACTCATGTGTATAGGCCAAGATATTCCATTCCTACCATATGAATCTTGATCTCTAGCCTTCCCCAAGTTGCTTTCTACTCAAATCTTCTTTCCACCAAATCCATATCCTATGAGAGAGAGTTGAGTGTTGGGGAGACTATCATTTGAAGCACAAGAGCAAGGAGTTCATCATCAACACACCATTTGTTACTTCTTGGAGAGTGGTGTCTCCTAGATTGGCTAGATGTCACTTGGGAGCCTCTGACAAGATTGTGGAGTTGAACCAAGGAGTTTGTAAGGGCAAGGAGATTGCCTACTTCGTGAAGTTCTACCGCTAGTGAGGCAAGTCCTTCGTGGGCGACGGCCATGGTGGGATAGACAAGGTTGCTTCTTTGTGGACCCTTCGTGGGTGGAGCCCTCTGTGGACTCGCGCAACTGTTACCCTACGTGGGTTGAAGTCTCCATCAACGTGGATGTATGATAGCACCACCTATCGGAACCACGACAAAAACATCCGTGTCTCCAATTGTGTTTGAATTCTCAAAACCCTTCCCTTTACATTCTTGCAAGTTGCATGCTTTATTTTCCGCTGCCTATATACTCTTTGCACGCTTGCTTGAATTGCGTGAAGATTGCTTGACTTGTTCAAAGATAGCTAAAATCTGCCAAAGTCTAAAATTGGGAAAAGGCATAGCTTTTAATTGGTCAAGTAGTCTAATCACCCCCCCTCTAGACATACTTCAAGGTCCTACAAGTGGTATCAGAGCTTTGGTCTCCATTTGCTTTGATTTCCATAGCTTTTGGTGGTCATAGCCTTGGTTTCACAACCTAGGAGAGTATGGCTTCTAGCGAGGGAAATTATCACCGTAGAGGTCCTTACTTTGATGGCACTAATTTTGCTAGTTGGAAGCATAAGATGAAAATGCATATTCTCGGACATGACCCCGCCATTTGGGTAATTGTGTGTATTGGCTTGCAAGGTGAATTATTTGATGGGAGAGAACCGAACCTTGAAGCTAGTGCGGAAGAGTTGAAGATGTTGCAATACAACGCTCAAGCTTGTGATATCCTCTTCAATGGATTGTGCCCCGAAGAATTCAACAAAATCAGCCGTCTTGAGAACGCAAAGGAAATTTGGGATACTTTGATTGATATGCATGAAGGTACTGACTCCGTCAAGGAATCCAAGTTGGATGTGCTCCAGAGTCAGCTTGACAAGTTCAAAATGAAGGATGGTGAAGGTGTCGCTGAAATGTACTCTAGGCTTGCTCTTATCACAAATGAGATTGCCGGCTTAGGAAGTGAAGAGATGACCGACAGAATCATCATCAAGAAGATTCTAAGAGCATTGGATGGAAAATATGATACCGTATGCACATTGATCCAAATGATGCCAAATTACAAAGATCTCAAGCCAACAGAAGTCATTGGAAGAATTGTTGCTCATGAGATGTCACTCAAGGATAAGGAGGAACTCCACAACAACTCAAGTGGTGCTTGCAAAGCCTCATGTGAAGCCCCCACATCATCAAGTGAGAAACAAACCTTCAATGAAGAATTGAGCTTAATGGAGAAAACTTCAACAAATTCTACAAGAGTAGAAGCAAACAAAGAAGCTCCAAGTCAAGATCCTACAATGACAAAAGATCTTCTAGTCGAGAGCGCAATTGCTACAATTGTGGGAGACCCGGACACTATTCCAATGAGTGTATGGCACCCTACAAAGAAGAGAAGATTCTCCCAAGAGAAGAAGTAGAAGAGAAGAATCACCACCAAGAGAGAGAAGGAGTAGAGATGATCGTTACGAACGAAGACCCTCACGGAGAAGCAAGGATTCGGAAAGGAAGGATAAGTCATCAAAGAGCTACACAAAACGAAGACATCAAGCTCATGTTGGTGAATGGGTATCCGCTCCGACTCGACAATCACTCCGAGAAGCTATCACTCGACTCGAATATACTCAAGATGAAGGTGTTGCCGGTTTAGCACTTGTGTCAACCAACTCCTACGACATATTTGAATCACCAAATGAAGGAATTGGAAGATGCTTCATAGCCAAAGGTCCTAAGGTAACACACCCCGAGTATGTTGATTTTAATAGTGATGAAGATGACTTGCTAGGTGATGATGATTTACTTGTTGACAACTCTAGTGATGAATACTATGATGAAATGTCAATTAATCATGCTAATCAAGATGAAACAAATGACAATGATAAGGAGAAAATTGATCATCTAACTAAAGAACTAAACACTCTTAAGTTAGCTCATGAAACTATCTTCGAAGATCATCGAGAACTTTTAAGGGCTCATGAGAAGTTACGCTTTGAAAAGCTCAATCTTGAGCAAGAGCATGAGTTCCTAAAAGCGATCAATGATGATCTTCGTAAGAAAAGTTCTTCTTATATTGCCAAGCGTTTACTCTTATTTACTTGCATGCCTCAAGTCAAGTCTAGTGACAAGAACAAGAAAGATTCTTCTTCTAGTAGTAACAATAACAATGCTAAACCCAATATTGTTGCTTTTAGTAGTTCTCTTGATTAAACTAATGATTCTCTTAGCCAAGTTACACTTGAGCAAGAAAACAGCTTATTGAAGGGAATTATAGAGAAAGGTGTATACAAGAGCCTTGCCGGGAGTAAGCAATTTGAGGAAATTGTACGCAAGCAAGGAAGGCACCGGAAGAATCAAGGTGTTGGTTTTGAGCGAAAGTTCAATGCCAATGGAGTTGAGTGGGAAGAAGATCAATACCCCAAGACGAAGTTTGTTCCTCAACAAGAGAAGTATGATCCTACTTCCTTCAAGGGAACACAAGAACAAGATGATCTTCCACCACAAGACCACAAGAACAAAGGCAAGGACAAGCTTCAAGAGGAGATTGATGCATTTGAAGAAGCACCTAAGGCCTTGGTCAAGTGGGTTCCCAAGACTACGTCAAGTTCTACTTCATCAAGCACAACTACTACACCAAGGATTCCCATCAAGATGATGTGGATCCCGAAGAAGAAGAACTAGAGAGTTCTTGAGGGTGACTCCGCCAACATTTTTCACTCATATCATTATGGCAAAGACAAGTGCAATCAACTTCCATATCTTGCACTAGTTCAAGGAGTCACAAACCCTCATGTTGGTAAGGCAAGGGACAAGGTAACCTAAAGTTTTGATGGACATCATTTTGTTTGTGCATCACTCTATGTCTATGGATATTCTTGTTTGTTCCTTGTGGGACTAACCCGTGTAGGTATTGAAAGTGCAACTCACTCCAAAGGATTGCTCCAAAAGATATACATCAACATTGAGCATCCACATCTTCAACACCTACATGAAGTCACCATCGACAAAACCCAAGGTTAGTTTATCCCTCTAAGGGGGGATCTCACATCTAGGGGAGCTTAACTCTAAGAATTGAGTCAAAGCAACTCTAATGATGTGAACACATAAATGCTTTATGTAAAAGTGGTAACCCCACTTGAGCTTAAACGATGAGTATGACCTATGATCAAATGTTCTCATTTGACTCCTAAGTCAATATACTCATAAATAGATGACCTAGTCATCGCCAATTGTTTGATAGATGCTAGAATTGGTTGTGCATGCTTTGGCACATACTTCATTTGTCATTTTATCGTGTGAGCATGTTGGTTGCATATTTTACTCATTCGAGGACATCCACTTGTTGTTTTCATTGTTTGGCTTCTTTTTTTGGGCCAAGTGGATGGACAAGAATGCCTAAGAACCTTCTCTAGCTATCTATGCTTTTCTCATCTCAAACTCTATTCATGCTACATCACAAAATTTGATCAAGTCAGATTCGAACCACTCTGTGTGAGGAGCACTCGGAGTCCCCGATTCGTCATAGACTTAAACTTCCAAAACTTCTTTGTGATTTTCGGTCTGACTGATTCCTCCATTTCGGTCATACCGAGATTACTAAGTCGATCTAGGTTTTCAATCTTGGTGCAACCGATTTTAACTTTTCAGTCACACCGAGTTGCTGTAACTGTTAACAGTTATGCATCTCGGTGCCACCGAGTTGTTCAACTCGGTCACACTGACAGTGTCGGGCTATATATACACACGGGAAAATTTTCGGAAAACTTTCTCCGAAACTCCTCGCCCGCACATAGCTCGCTCTGCCTACTAGGTCTACGGATCATCGACTTCGTCGCCAGCCGCCTCCTGTCGCTGGTCTCCGCCGCCGTCAACGGAGTTCTCCTCCGCCGTTGCCGCCGTAGCGAGTTCACCACCAAACTAGGGTATTAACTCGATCACTGTGCTATCCTCGTCCAATTCTCAGCACATTGTGTTCGTAATGCATCTTGCCACGATTGAAACACTCCTATCCAGTCAAAACAATCCTTAGAATAGGTATGATTCGAAAATTTAGGGTTAGGTTTCCGCCGAAACCATCTCGGACCCACCGAGTTGAAAAACTCGGTCCCACCGATTTGGCTAACGCCATTGCACTTGTAAGTCTCGGTCTGACCGAGAATTACAAATCGGTGTGACCGATTTTAGAACATTGTGAAACCCTAGCAGACTCGGTGCCACCGAACTGTGACTCGGTCTGACCGAGTTCACTAGTTTAGGTTCCAAAACTGCTTCGGTATCACCGAGTTTAAAAATCGGTAGATCCGAAATGCTTTCTGTGGAAAACTAAAACTAAGTGTATTTGAATCATTCTTTTGCAAAAATCTCTACATTTTGTGATGCTCATCCACTCTACCTCATCTATAACTATTCGCAGGGTCAGCAGTCAGTAAGTGCAGCATGTCAGACCAAAGTGACAGCCAGAATAGGTCAGAAGAGCAGATTCACATGAGTGAGGGCACTAGTCCCTCTAGCAGCTCAGATGAGGGGAGCAGAAGCACTCCCAGTAATTTTCCCAAGGCTGCCACAAGGACAAGAAAGAAGAAGACCTCAGAGTCTGAGGATGAAGATTATGTGACAGTTGAGGATGAGGCCAGTTCCAAGAAGAAGGTGCTCAAGAAAGAGTACAGATCAACAGCAGTTAAGCCTGGAATGAAAACCAAAAGGCCAGCAGGTAGACAACCAATGTCCAAAGCCAGAGTCTCCACTCAAGCTTCTTTGGAATCCCAACCCAAAGAACCTGCTGCTGCTGAAGGAAAGAAAAGGAAGGAAAGGGTCAAAAAGACCATGGCCAGAGTGATTGGGAAGCCTTCTATGATGGAGGAAGAAGAAGAAGAAGAGGTTGCTGAGCCTGCACCCAAGGCACAAAAGCTGATGGGTGATGCCATAAAATCAGGGGATGCAACTTCAAAGCCCAAAGCTGCCCCCAAGCCCAAGAGTGCACCAAAGAGGAATACCAGGAGTATACCAGCAACTGAGAAGAACAAGGCTCCAATGCCTAAAGTTGATGCTGAGGAAGATGAAGAAGGGCAGGTCCTAAGGAAGCTCAAACCCAAGATTCCAGACCACAATGATGCTCATCCTGTGGCTGAGAACATGAAGATCAGGAGAGATCAAGGGTTGAGGCTATGGAGAGAGTCAGATCCATATGCCACCAGGAGAAGGACTGTTGTAGATTACAGGTTCCACACCAAGGAGCACCAGGACTTCTATGAGACCATATTATAGGATAAGAAGCCCATAGTTTGTGATATGAGGTGTCGACTGGACCTACATTCAGGAGAACGCAGAACACTATCCTGGAGTATATGACAGCTTCAGTGCTTGGGGAGTTGCAGATTTTGTTGGGCAAAAGCTCACAAACTGGAATGACGAGCTCATTATGCAATTCTACTCCACAGCACATTTCTATCGAGATGGCAGGATAGTTTGGATGTCTGAAGGAATGAGATATCAGTCAACCATTGAGGAATGGGCAAGTCTGATCAATGCCCCCAAGGAAAGTGAAGATGACTTGGACATTTATACCAAGAAGAAGATGGGTCACAACTCAATGTCACAGATGTACAAGGAAATACCAGATGATGCACTTGAGTCCTTCAAGTTTGGATCAGTTCATTATCTTCTGTCAGGGCTGCCTACGATCAACTGGATCCTAAGGCACACTCTTTTGCCCAAATCAGGTGACCACAACATGATTAGAGGGCATGCAATCAATTTGATTCACATTTTTTATGTGCCTCAGAAATTCAAAGTCATGAGCCTCATAGTTCAAACTATCAAGAGGACAGCAGCAGACCAGAAGAGGAGCTGTGGATATGCCCCACAGATTCAGGAGTTGATAAACTCAAAGATGGGCACAGGGAAGTATCTGTTGGATAAGGAACACATGGTTCACTATCCTGACTTTGAGGACAATCAAGTTGTCATGACTGAGAATGAACCATCATTAGTGCAAGCGCAAGAGAAGAAGGAGAAGGCAAGGCAAGAGAAGGCTGCCAAGATGCCAACTCAAGCAGAGGCATCTGAATACTTTCTGAAGAACAAGCAGGAGCATCTTGGTTACTTGATAGCATCAACTCTGCGGATTGAGAAGGGGTTGGCCACCCTAACTCAAAACTAGGAGAGCCTGGAAAGAATCATGGAACAAAAATTCTATGATCTTGATGTCAAGGTAGCTGAGATTCAGTCAGCTGTGGAGCAGCTGCAGGATGACATGCAGGAGAGGAAGGGCAGAACAACGACTGATGCATTTGCCAGAGTGCCACGAGCTCAGAGATCAGCTGCAGAGCCAGTTCAAGACACCAGAGTCACTTCAACAGCTCCAGCACCACCAACTCCAGCACCAACTCCTTCAGCTCCTTCTAAATCGACTGAAGCCTTTGTTCTTGGAGTTCTCCAGACACCACCACCTCCAGAAGACCAAGCCTGAGAGACGATATAGTCCTATGCATTTTCTAGGAACCTTTTGGTAACTTGTTGCCAAAGGGGGAGAAAAATGTATAGATCATAGGCTTCGAGAGAGAGAGATTTGCTTTTGTTCTCTCTTATCTCATTGGTTGAACTTTGTTTGTTTTGATTGCTTGAGATACTATGCTTTTACCTGTGAGACATTGATGATCATGTGTTTGATCATAAGCTACACTTATGCTCGTTATGATATTATCTTGCTTATCCTTATATGATCATTCACTTTGCTTGGTGATGAGTGCATGTATTCAAGCTTTATTATTTTGAGCGCTCCACCAAGATGTATGTGACATGGAAGAATAACCCATGAGCCTAATTCCTTGTGCATTTGCAGTCCAAAGTAAATATTAAAATATGCACAAATTTAGGGGGAGCTCTTGCTTATCACATACTTCTCAAAGCGACGATGTTTTTCAATTTTATTATCATTTGTCGAAGCTTTGATCTATATGTTGTCATCAATTACCAAAAAGGGGGAGATTGAAAGTGCAACTATCCCTAGGTGGTTTTGGTAATTCATAACAACATATAGCTCATTGAGCTAATGCTATTCCAAGACGAATATTTCAGGAAAGCTCAATGAATGGCATGGCATGGATGATGAAAGTGGATCCCTCAAAATATCAAGGACAATGGATTGGCTCAAGCTCAAAAGCTCAAGACTCTACATTTAACATTTTAGTGATCCAAGATCACATTGAGTCTATAGGAAAAGCCAATACTATCAAGGAGGGATGAGGTGTTGCTTGATGAGCCTTTTGCTTCATGTGCTTAGTGATATGCTCCAAAACCCTCCACTACTTTCTCACATCCACATATGACCTAAACCTAAAGTCAAACTCGGCCCTACCGATTCTTTCTATCCGGCGCCACCGAGTTCAGATGTCATAGCCACTGCCACAAACCCTAGGCAAATCGGTCTCATCGATAGGGATCTCGGTCTCACCGAGATGGATTGTAATCTCTCTGTTTCCCTTTGTAACATTTCGGTCTAACCGAAGTGAGCGATCGGTCCCACCGAGATTACAATGTAAACTCTTTGTTTCCGTTTCATAACTTTTCGGTCTCACCGAAAGAGCGAATCGGTCCCACCGAGTTTACCTAACCAACTCTCTGGTTAGCTAATTACCAAAATCGGTCTCACCAAGTTTGTGTAATCAGTCTCACCGAGTTTGTGTAATCGGTCTCACCGAGATTACGTTATGCCCTAACCCTAACCATATCGGTCCTACCGAGTTGCATGTCAGTCCCACCGAAAACCCTAACGGTCACTAGGTTTACTAAATCGGTCTGACCAAGTTTTATGATTCGATCCCACCGAGTTTGGTAAATTGTGTGTAACGGTTAGATTTTGTGTGGAGGCTATATATACCCCTCCACCTCCTCTTCATTCATGGAGAGAGCCATCAGAACAAACCTACACTTCCAACTTACCAGTTCTAAGAGAGAACCACCTACTCATGTGTTGAGGCCAAGATATTCCATTCCTACCATATGAATCTTGATCTCTAGCCTTCCCCAAGTTGCTTTCCACTCAAATCTTCTTTCCACCAAATCCATATCCTATGAGAGAGAGTTGAGTGTTGGGGAGACTATCATTTGAAGCACAAGAGCAAGGAGTTCATCATCAACACACCATTTGTTACTTCTTGGAGAGTGGTGTCTCCTAGATTGGCTATGTGTCACTTGGGAGCCTCCGACAAGATTGTGGAGTTGAACCAAGGAGTTTGTAAGGGAAAGGAGATCATCTACTTTGTGAAGATCTACTGCTAGTGAGGCAAGTCCTTCGTGGGCGACGGCCATGGTGGGATAGACAAGGTTGCTTCTTCGTGGACCCTTCGTGGGTGGAGCCCTCCGTGGACTCGCGCAACCGTTACCCCACGTGGGTTGAAGTCTCCATCAACGTGGATGTACGATAGCACCACCTATCGGAACCACGACAAAAACATCTGTGTCTCCAATTGCGTTTGAATTCTCCAAACCCTTCCCTTTACATTCTTGCAAGTTGCATGCTTTATTTTCCTCTGCCTATATACTCTTTGCATGCTTGCTTGAATTGCGTGAAGATTGCTTGACTTGTTCGAAGATAGCTAAAATCTGCCAAAGTCTAAAATTGGGAAAAGGCATAGCTTTTTATTGGTCAAGTAGTCTAATCACCCCCCCCCCCTCTAGACATACTTCAAGGTCCGACACGGTCACCCTTGATGAAAGCACTTCTGTGACGCGCGATTTATCGTCACGGAAGTGGACACTTCCGTGATGATAATTTTGGTAATGTCATGGAACACTTCTACGACAGCACAGGTATGACTATCTTGATTCTATCATAAATTTGTCATGGATGTACATGCATGGTAAAAAACGCGACCTACTGTGACAAACACGTATCATCACGGAAGTGTATTTTTTTGTAGTGTTTATGCCAGTTGGTTTATTCAGTGGAAGATCATATGTTCATATCCTTTATGCATATTAATACCCCTCTGATTATGAACATGAATATGATTTGTGAGTAGTTATGTTTGTTCCTGAGGACATGGGACAAGTCTTGTTATAAGTAGTCATGTGAATTTGGTATTCGTTCGATATTTTGATGAGATGTATGTTGTCTTTCCTCTAGTGGTGTTATGTGAACGTCGACTACATGACACTTCACCATTATTTGGGCCTAGGTGAAGGCATTGGGAAGTAATAAGTAGATGATGGGTTGCTAGAGTGACAGAAGCTTAAACCCTAGTTTATGCGTTTCTTCGTAAGGGGCTGATTTGGATCCACATGTTTCATGCTATGGTTAGGTTTACCTTAATTCTTCTTTCGTAGTTGCAGATGCTTGCGAGAGGGGTTAATCATAAGTTGGATGCTTGTCCAAGGAAGGGCAGTACCCAAGCACCGGTCCACCCACATATCAAATTATCGAAGTAACGAACGCGAATCATATGAGCATGATGAAAACTAGCTTGACAATAATTCCCATGTGTCCTCAGGAGCGTTTTCCTTTATATAAGAGTTTGTCCAGGCTTGTACTTTGCTACTAAAAGGATTGGGCCACCTTGCTGCACCTTATTTACTTTTATTGCTTGTTACCCGTTAAGAATTACCTTATCATAAAACTATATGTTACCGATAATTTCAGTGCTTGCAGAGAATACCTTACTAAAAACTGCTTGTCCTTTCCTTCTACTCCTCGTTGGGTTCGACACTCTTACTTACCGAAAGGACTATGATAGATCCCCTATACTTGTGGGTAATAAGTAGGCAGTATGACCGTGCTGGTAAACTGTGGAGGGGGGGCACCGCACACGGCTAAGAAACAACTGTTGTGTCTGGGGTGCCCCCTGCCCCCGTATATAAAGGAGGGGAGGAGGAGGCCGGCCCCCTAGGGGCGCGGCAAGTGTGGGGAGTCCTACTAGGACTCCCAAGGCCTAGTAGGATTCCCCTTTCCTTTCCGGAGTGGGAAAGAGGGAAAGGGAGTAGGAAAGGGCAAGGGGGCGCCACCCCCTCCCCTAGTCCAATTCGGACTCCATGGGGGGGGGGCACCTCCCCTTGGTCTGCCTCCTCTTCTCCCCTGTGGCCCAATAAGGCCCATTACTTCCCCGGGGGGTTCCAGTAACCCCTCGGTACTCTGAAAAATACCCGAATCAATCTGGAACTATTCCGCTGTCCGAATATAACCATCCAATATATGAATCTTTACCTCTCGGCCATTTCAAGACTCCTCTTCATGTCTGTGATCTCATCCGGGACTCCGAACAATCTTCGGTCATCAAAAACACATAACTTTGTAATACAAATCGTCATCGAACGTTAAGCGTGCGGACCCTATGGGCTCGAGAACTATGTAGACATGACTGAGACACATCTCCGGTCAATAACCAATAGGGGAACCTGGATGCTCATATTGGCTCCTACATATTCTACGAAGATCTTTATCGGTCAAACTGCATAACAACATACGTCATTACCTTTGTCATCGGTATGTTACTTGCCCGAGATTCGATCGTTGGTATCATCATACCTAGTTCAATCTCGTTACCGGCAAGTATCTTTACTCGTTCTGTAATGCATCATCCTGTAACTAACTCATTAGTCACATTGCTTGCAAGGCTTATAGTGATGTGCATTACCGAGAGGGCCTAGAGATACCTCTCCGATGCACGGAGTGACAAATCCTAATCTCGATCTATGCCAACCCAACAAACACCTTCGGAGACACCTGTAGAGCATCTTTATAATCACCCAGTTACTTGTGACGTTTGATAGCACACAAGGTGTTCCTCCGGTATTCGGGAGTTGCATAATCTCATAGTCAGAGGAATATGTATATATAGGTCATGAAGAAAGCAATAGCAATAAAACTTAACAATCATTATGCTAAGCTAACATATGGGTCTTATCCATCACATCATTCTCTAATGATGTGATCCCGTTCATCAAATGACAACACATGTCTATGGCTAGGAAACTTAACCATCTTTGATTAACGAGCTAGTTAAGTAGAGGCATACTAGGGACACTCTATTTGTCTATATATTCACACATGTACTAAGTTTTCGGTTAATACAATTCTAGAATGAATAATAAACATTTATCATGATATAAGGAAATATAAATAACAACTTTATTATTGCCTCTAGGGCATATTTCCTTCACATAAAAGGGCGCCAACAGCTGCCAGGAGTATAGAACAGCGCCAAGTTAATCGGACGGAGATCCCGGTGAATGGCTCGGACGGCTGCTCTGCTCATCAATCTCTGTAAGTCTGCATAGTCCTTTCTCTGATCTCTAAAACATGAATAAAACACTGAAATTGATTGAACTTTCACCATCAGATCACTTTAGAAATTGATTAAATTTCCCTTTTTTGATGGAGGAAGCAACTTGCTAGTTGATCGGAAGGAGATCCCTGCTGTCTGACGGGGACGGCTGCTCTGCTCGTCATCTTAGTAAGTCTCCACTATCCTTTCTCTGACATCTTTCACATGAATAAAACAATAAAATTGATTGAACTTTCACCATCAGTTTATTTTATAAATTGATCAAATTTCCCTACTGAACTCTGTGTTCAGTAGGAGAAGATCTCGTTCCCTCTCCCATCAGCCACGAACAGGAAATGACAGAGACAGAGGAGGCAGGTGCTACGTATCCAACGTATCTATAATTTTTTATTGTTCCATGTTGTTTTATTATCAATCTTGCATATTTTATAATCATTTTATAGTCATTTTATATCATTTTTTGGGACTAACCTATTGACATAGTGCCAAGTGCCAGTTGCTATTTTTTCCATGTTTTTTACATCGCATGAAATCAATATCAAACGAAGTCCAAATGCCACGAGACTCCACGGTGATTTTTTATGGGCCAGAAGGAAGGCAATGGGCCCTGGTTGCACCTGGTGGTGCCCCGAGGGAGGCACAACCCACCAGGGCGCGTCAGGAGGCCCAGACGCGCCCTGGTGGGTTGTACCCACCTCAGGTGCCCCCGGACCGCCTCTTTGCTCTATAAATATCTCAAAAATACCAGAACCCTAGGACGGTCGACGAAATATTCATCCAGCCGCTGCTGAGTCCAGAACTACCAAATCCAATTTGGACAACATCGCGGAGGGGTTCACCACTTCCATTGGTGCCTCCCTGATGATGCGTGAGTAACTCTTTGTAGACCTTCGGGTCTGTAGTTAGTAGCTAGATGGCTTTCTCTCTCTCGCTGAATTCTCAATACAATGGTCTCTTGGAGATCCATATGATGTAACTCTTTTTGCGGTGTCTTTATATCTGATGAACTTCGAGTTTATGATCAGTTATATCTTTTTATATCCATGAAAGTTATTTGAGTTTCTTTGATCTCTTATATGCATGATCTCTTATAGCCTCGTATTTCTTTGCCGATATTTGGGTTTTGTTTGGCCAACTTGATCTATTTATCTTGCAATGGGAAGAGGTGCCCGGTAGTGGGTTCGATCTTACGGTGCTTGATCCCAGTGACAGAAAGGGAACCGACACGTATGTATCGTTGCTACTAAGGATAAAAAGACGAGATCTATATCTACCGCCATATAGATAAATGGATCTTGTCTACATCATGCCATCGTTCCTATTGCATTACTCCGTTTTTCCATGAACTTAATACACTAGATGCATGCTGGATAGCGGTCGATGTGTGGAGTAATAGTTGTAGATGCAGGCAGGAGTCGGTCTACTAATCTTGGACGTGATGCCTATGTAATGATCATTGCCTGGATATCGTCATGATTATTTGAAGTTCTATCAATTGCCCAACAGTAATTTGTTTACCCACCGTTTGCTACTTTTCTCGAGAGAATCCACTAGTGAAACCTACGGCCCTCGGGTCTTTTTTCTCATTTATTTGCCTTGCGATCTATTTTTCCTTTGCATTTTTATTTAGATCTATTAAACCAAAAATACAAAAATATCTTGCTGCACTTTATTTTATTTGTGATCTATTATTTCAATCTATTATAATTTTCTCTCGTCATCGTGCCTTGAGGCGCCGTTACATGAAAGGGATTGACAACCCCTTTAACACGTTGGGTTGCGAGTGGCTGTTATTTGTGAGCAGGGGTTGTTTACGTTGTGTTGCTTGGTTCTCCTACTAGTTCGATACCTTGATTTCATTGTTGAGGGAAATACCTACCGTTGATGTGCTACGTCATCCTCTCCTCTTGGGGGAAACACCGACGTAGTCTTAGCAAACATCATCAAGGGAATTTCTGATGCTGAGACCTTTTACTAGCGCCGTTGCCGGGGAGTTATAGCGTGGGGTGAATATTCTCGTGTGTGCTTGTTTGCTTTATCACTAAGTAATTTTTATTTGTTGTTCTTAGTTGTTTTCTATCTTTAGTTTTGGATATGGAACACGAAATACCAAAAAAAATAGGTTTACTTGCTACTCATGGAGATGGGGAACCTCCTAAAACCCTCTATGCTTGTTATGTGACAGATATTATGTACTACTTTGATAGTCCAGAGAAAACCCCATTCAATCTAGTAATGGGAGACACCTTGGATCAACGTGAATACTTTAGGGATTATCGCTTGACTCAAAAAGGGAAATTATTATGGGATCAAATTTATATGTTGAAGTGGTATGCTCGGCAAGTATGCTTGAGATATGATTATACTTGTTGCTCTAGGATGAAGGCTCCACACCTTCCCTTTTCATGCAAATTTAATGATAATGAAACCTTGGCTTCTTATGCTAAGGTATATATGATTACTATGATGTGGAACAAATAGAAGAATTTGTTGCTTTTATGGGTGCTTATGAAATTGAATCTATGTTCAAAGAGTTTGAAAATCTTTATGATGATGTTTATAGACCTAAAAATTTAGCTATCCTTAAATATTGCTATGAGAATTACGAATTCAATTCAGATATCGGTGCATTTATTGAGAAAGTCTCCGCTGTCCAAGAAGAGATTAATATTTTGCAGGAATCTATGGAAGAAGAAATTGATGAAACTGTGAGCTCATTGGATGAAAAATATGATGAGGAGAGGGAAGAACAAAAGGAGGAAGAGCAGATTAGCTACCCGTGCCCACCTTCTAATGAGAGTAACTCTTCAACTCATACATTATTTAATTTCCCTTCGTGCTTACCGAAGGATGATTGCTATGATGACTATTATGATCCCATTGATTCTCTTGAAATATCCCTTTTTGATGATGCTTGCTATGCTTGTGGCCAAGATGCCAATATGAATTATGCTTATGGAGATGAACTTGCTATAGTTCCTTATGTTAAACATGAAATTTTTGATATTGCATCCACGCATGATAGTCCTATTATCTTTTAGAATTCTCCCAACTACACTATATCGGAGAAGTTTGCTTTTATTAAGGATTATATTGATGGGTTGCCTTTTACCGTTACACATGATGATTTTAATGAATATAATATGCATGTGCTTGATGCTCCTACTTGCAATTATTATGAGAGAGTAACTATACCTCCACCTCTCTATGTTTCCCACACGATAAAATTGCAAGAAACTGCTTATACTATGCATTGGCCTTTACTATGTGTGCATGAATTGTTCTTTTATGACATGCCGATGCATAGGAAGAGAGTTAGACTTTGTCATTGCTTGATATATGTTGCTTTGTGCTCACTACTAAATGCCAAATCATTTTGAATTAAAATTGGCTTTGATATACCTTGGGATCCAGGTGGATCCACTATTTGAGCACTATATGCCTAGCTTAATGGCTTTAAAGAAAGCGCTGCCAAGGAGACAACCCAGAAGTTTTAGAGAGTCATTTATTCCTGTTGAGTGCTTTTATTTAGTTTTAAAAAATAGGGGAACCCGAAACTTTTCAAAAAGAAAAGTAAAAGTGAGAAAGACGAGCATTGTTGAAGTGGGAGCTAGCCTTGAACTTTGTTCACGCTCATGGAAACTTTGTGAATCCTGATTACAGAAACTTTTCAATAAAAATAATTATCCCCTTGTACAATTCCATTGTATTATAAAAATAATGTGCCAAGGTTTTCCTTTAGGATGTTTACAATGCTTGTTGGTTTGTGCGGTGCAGGACAGAAACTTTGGCTGTAGTGCGTGATTTTTAATTTTTTACTAGAACGTCAAATGGTTTTTATTCTTTTGCATTGTATTTATATACAAATTGTTTATTTTTCCTAATTTTGGAAGAATTTTTCAAGTACCATAAGTATGGTTACTGTTCAGATTATTACAGACTGTTCTGTTTTAGACAGATTCTGTTTTTTATGCATAGTTTGCTTGTTTTGATGAAACTATCAATTTATATCAGTGGATTAAGCCATGAAAAAGCTATATTAAAGTAGACACAATGCAAAAACAAAATATGATTTGGTTTGCAACAGTACTTAGAGTAGTGATTTGCTTTATTATACTAACGGATCTTATCGAGTTTTCTGTTAAAGTTTTGTGTGGATGAAGTGTTCGATGATCGAAAAGGTCCCGATGTGAGAAGAAGGGAGAGAGGCAAGAGCTCAAGCTTGGGGATTCCCAAGGCACCCCAAGTAAATATTCAAGGAGACTCAAGCGTCTAAGCTTGGGGATGCCCCGGAAGGCATCCCCTCTTTCTTCGACAAATATCGGTATGTTTTCGGATTCGTTTCGTTCATACGATATGTGCAAATCTTGGAGCATCTTTTACATTTAGTTTTAATTTTTCTTTTATGCGCCATGCTGGTATGAGATAGTCCTTGGTTGATTTATAAGGATGCTCTTTGCACTTCACTTATATCTTTTGAGTATGGCTTTATAGAATGCTTCATGTGCTTCACTTATATCATTTGAAGTCTGGATTGCCTGTTTCTCTTTACATAGAAAACCGCCATTTGTAGAATAGTCTTTTGCTTCACTTATATTTGTTAGAGCGTGGGCATATCTTTTGTAGAAAGAGTTAAACTCTCTTGCTTCACTTATATCTACTTAGAGAGATGACAGGAACTGGTCATTCACATGGTTAGTCATAAAATCCTACATAAAACTTGTAGATCACTGAATATGATATGTTTGATTCCTTGCAATAGTTTTGCGATATAAAGATGGTGATATTAGAGTCATGCTAGTGGGTAGTTGTGGATTGTAGAAATACTTGTGTTGAAGTTTGTGATTCCCGTAGCATGCACGTATGGTGAACCGTTATGTGATGAAGTTGGAGCATGATTTATTTATTGATTGTCTTCCTTATGAGTGGCGGTCGGGGACGAACGATGGTCTTTTCCTACCAATCTATCCCCCTAGGAGCATGTGTCTAGTACTTTGTTTCGATGACTAATAGATTTTTGCAATAAGTATGTGAGTTCTTTATGACTAATGTTGAGTCCATGGATTATATGCACTCTCACCCTTCCATCATTGCTAGCCTCTTCGGTACCGTGCATTGCCCTTTCTCACCTCGAGAGTTGGTGCAAACTTCGCCAGTGCATCCAAACCCCGTGATATGATACACTCTATCACACATAAGCCTCATTATATCTTCCTCAAAACAGCCACCATACCTACCTATCATGGCATTTCCATAGCCATACCGAGATATATTGCCATGCAACTTCCATCATCATCATATACATGACTCGAGCATTCATTGTCATATTGATTTGCATGATCGCAAGATAGCTAGCATGATATTTTAATGGCTTGTCCGTTTTTTGATATCTTTGCTACGCTAGATCATTGCACATCCCGGTACACCGCCGGAGGCATTCATATAGAGTCATATCTTTGTTCCAGATAACGAGATGTAATATTGAGTTGTAAGTAAATAAAAGTGTGATGATCATCATTATTAGAGCACTGCCCCAGTGAGGAAAGGATGATGGAGACTATGATTCCCCCACAAGTCGGGATGAGACTCCGGACTTTACAAAAAAAGAGGCCAAAGAAGCCCAAATAAAAAAAGAGGCCAAAGAAGCCCACCAAAAAATAAAAACAATAAAAAATAAAAAATGAGACAAAAAGAGAGAAGGGGCAATGTTACTATCCTTTTACCACACTTGTGCTTCAGAGTAGCACCATGATCCTTCATATAGAGAGTCTCTTGAGTTATCACTTTCATATACTAGTGGGAATTTTCATTATAGAACTTGGCTTGTATATTCCGATGATGGGCTTCCTCAAAAGACCGAGGTCTTCATGAGCAAGCAAGTTGGATGCACACCCACTTAGTTTCCAGTTTGGGCTTTGATATACTTATAGCTCTTAGTGCATCTGTTGCATGGCAATCCCTACTCCTCACATTGACATCAATTGATGGGCATCTCCATATCCCATTGATTAGCCGCGTCGATGTGAGACTTTCTCCTTTTTGTCTTCTCCATACAACCTCCACCATCATATTCTATTCCACCTATAGTGCTATGTCCATAGCTCACACTCATGTATTGCGTGAAAGTTGAAAAGGTTTGAGAACATCAAAAGTATGAAACGATTGTTTGGCTTGTCATCGAGGTTGTGCATGATTTGAATATTTTGTGTGGTGAAGATGGAGCATAGACAGACTATATGATTTTGTAGGGATAACTTTCTTTGGCCATACTATTTCTAAAATACATGATTGCTTTATTAGTATGCTTGAAGTATTATTGTCTTAATGTCAAATAATAGACTATTGCTTTGAATCACTCGTGTCTAAATATTCATGCCATGATTAGATACATGATCAAGATTATGCTAGGTAGCATTCCACATCAAAAAATATCTTTTTTATCATTTACCTACTCAAGGACGAGCAGGAATTAAGCTTGGGGATGTTGATACGTCTCCGTCGTATCTATAATTTTTTATTGTTCCATGCCAATATTATACAACTTTCATATACTTTTGGCAACTTTTTATACTATTTTTGGGACTAACATATTGATCCAGTGCCCAGTGCCAGTTCCTGTTTGTTGCATGTTTTATGTTTCACAGAAACCCCATATCAAACGGAATCCAAACGGGATAAAAACTGACGGAGAATATTTTTGGAATATTTGGAGAATATGGGAGGAAGAATCAACGCGAGACGGTGCCCGAGGGGAGCACGAGGCAGGGGGCACGCCTGCCCCCCTTGTGGGGCCCCTGTAAGGCGGTTGCTGCTCTACTTTGGCCGCAAGAAAGCTAATTTTCGGAAAAAAAATCTCGGCGAAGGTTTCAATCCAATCGGAGTTACGGATCTCCATATATATATGAAACGGTGAAAGGGCAGAATACAGAACGCAGAAACAGAGAGAGACGAGACACAACTCCAATCTCGGAGGGGCTCTCGCCCCTCCCATGCCATGGAGACCAAGGACCAGAGTGGAAACCCTTCTCCCACCTAGGGAGGAGGTCAAGGAAGAAGAAGAAGGAGGGGGGCTCTCTCTCCCTCGCTTCCGGTGGCGCTGGAGTGCCACCGGGGGCCATCATCATCACCGCAATCTTCACCAACAATTTCACCACCATCATCACCAAATCTTCCCCCCTCTATGCAGTGGTGTAACCTCTCTCTTACCCGCTGTAATCTCTACTTAAACATGGTGCTCAACGCTATATATTATTTCCCAATGATGTATGGCTATCCTATGATGTTTGAGTAGATCCGTTTTGTCCTATGGGTTATTTGATGATCAAGATTGGTTTGAGTTGCATGTTTTATTATTGGTGTTGTCCTATGGTGCTCTCCATGTCGTGCAAGCGTGAGGGATTCCCGTTGTAGGGTGTTGCAATACGTTCATGATTCGCTTATAGTGGGTTGCGTGAGTGAATGGAACACAAACCCGAGTAAGGGGGTTGTTGCGTATGGGATAAAGAGGACTTGATGCCTTAATGTTATGGTTGCGTTTTACCTTAATGATCTTTAGTAGTTGCGGATGCTTGCTAGAGTTCCAATCATAAGTGCACCTCTCCCTCAAATAAAATAGCAATAATGATACCATTCTAGTTATCGATTGCCTAGGGACAAATAACTTTCTCGTGTCAAAAAGATCTCTACTAAAACTAATTTAGTTGTCTCTTTATCTAAACAGCCCCTACTTTTTATTTACGTGCTCTTTATTATCTTGCAAACCTATCCAAAATCACCTACAAAGTACTTCTAGTTTCATACTTGTTCTAGGTAAAGCGAACGTCAAGCACGCGTAGAGTTGTACCGGTGGTCGATAGAACTTGAGGGAATATATGTTCTACATTTAGCTCCTCGTTGGGTTCGACACTCTTACTTATCGAAAGAGGCTACAACTGATCCCCTATACTTGTGGGTTATCACGCCGTTGCCGGGGAGGATCTTCAACATAACCAGGTTCCTAATCACAAATCTCATCTCCTCGCAATTTACATTATTCACCATTTGCCTCTCGTTTTCCTCTCCCCAACTTCACAAAAATTTGCCGCTTTATTCGCCTTTCTTTTTCCGTTCGCCGTTGTGACGCCCCCGATTCAATCATACACTAATCATACATGCAAATGAGTACGATCAAGATCAGGGACTCAGTGGAAGATATCACAACACAACTCTAGACACAAATTAAAATAATACAAGCTATATATTACAAGCCAGGGGCCTCGAGGGCTCGAATACAAGCTCGATACACAAGAGTCAGCGGAAGCAACAATATCTGAGTACAGACATAAAGTTAGACAAGGATGCCTTAAGAAGGCTAGCATAAAAGCAACACGATCGAAGAGGCAAGGCCTCCTGCCTGGGACCTCCTAACTACTCCTGGTCGTCGGCGGTCTCCAAGTAGCAGTATCCGTCAGCGGTGGCATCTAGCTCCAGGGATCCACCATCTGGTTGCAACAACCGGAAAGAAGGAAGAAAGGGGAAAGGGGTAGCAAAGCAACCGTGAGTACTCATCCAAAGTACTCGCAAGCATCAGATCTATACTAATTATGCATTGGTATCAAATGGAAGGGCTGTATCTGTGGATTGAACTGCAGTCCGCTGAATGCCAGAATAGAGGGGAAAGCCTAGCCTATCGAAGACTAGCATCTTCAAGCAGCTCCAAGCATCTTGCAGCATGTAGAAGAGTAAATAATAGAAGTTTAATTAACAAGCTTGTTATAGCAATAATGCCCAGAGATCCTTCATCGACTCCCTGCAAGAAAGCAATCCCGGAGCCACATATCTCAAGTATCCATTTCTAGTTGTAATAGATCAGGATATAAGTCTGAACGTCTGTTACCGTGGACACGGCTATTAATAGATAATCTTCCCTGCAGGGGTGCACCACGTTTTCCAACACGCTTGACTACTCTGGCCGGACACACCTTTCTGGGGTCAATGCCCGGCCTCGGAAGATCAACATGTCGCAGCCCTACCTAGGCTCAGCAGAGAGGTCCCCGCCAGTCTACATCCTAAGCACTCCGGGGTTTTGGGCCCCTCGCCCGGTGCACTCCGGGTCGTTGCGCGCAGGGCGGGTCCAGGCTCCACCACTACAGGATGGTGTCGGCCCAGCCGTGCCGCCATGTTGAACTGGACGTCTGACAAAGCTTCAGCTGATACTGCGACGTCGATGCCCATAACTATTCTCGCGTGGTGGTTAGTGCGTAAAGGCCAGAGGCCAACTCAGAACAAATACCAAAACCATAGTGTATTATTAGCTTGCGGAGACGAGCAGAGACTCACGATAATGTGACCCCGTCGCCCCGTCTGGAGGAAATACGGCAAGGGGTAGCCCATCCCACTCGGGGGCGGCCTGCCTGCCCGGCCGTGCCTCATAACCATCTTGCGGGTGCTCTCCAGGCCCGCCCGACTTTCCCAAATGTCTCAAGTAAAGTCAAGGTAACCATGTGTCAAAACATCAAGGGGAAAACCCGAGGAATCACCCACGAAGGATTCCACTCGATGTAATCATCAAGGTGAATGTAAGACGATCCACCCTCGAGGTTCACACTTGACGTGTTGCATGACAGAGTCGTATCAGAAGTGGTTAAGGAGGAAATCACCCTCGATGACCACGACCGAATAACTACACTACAGAGTTATCATCAAGAGTGCGTTATGAGGGATCACCCTCGGCACTCGATAGTAACTATGCAGAGTCGAGCAACAAAAGGGGCGTGATGTGATGCGAGGTGTCGGGCTCTGGTCGTCAATCATGTAGCTCGAGTTGTCGATGATGAAGCATGGGAAACAAGGACAAGGTGGGGGTCACTGATGGATCACTAACCAACCTATACTAAGCAGTTTAGGATAAGCAGGTAGGTATCAATAGCAGGTACAAAAGCAGGCTATGCATCAGAATAGGAGCAATTAAATACAGTAGCAAAATCTAATGCAAGCATGAGAGAATGGAATGTGCGACATCGGGATGATCAAAGGGGGGGCTTGCCTGGAAGCTCCGCTGAAAGGGAAGAAGGGGTCGTCGTCGACGTAGTCGAACACAGGGACATCCGCAGTCTCGGGGTCTATCGGAGAGAAGAGGGGGGAAGAAACAGTAAATACAAAACACACATATGCATGACATGACTACGGGCAGAGCTAGGCGTGATTTAACGCAGTGTTGCATGATATCGGCGAAGGGGGATAACATCCAGGAAAGTTTTCCTGAAGTCCGGCATTTTTGAACGGACGAACCAAGGGGGGAGGTTGCAGGTTCTCTATGTTAGGGGCACGTGACAGATGAACGGAGAGCGTATTTGGATGTGTCTCGTCGTTCTGAGCAACTTTCATGTATAAAACTTTTTCATCCAAGCTACGGATTATTATCTACTCCCTCTGTCCCATAATATAAGAACGTTTTTGACATTAGTGTAGTGTAAAAAAACGTTCTTATATTATGGGACAGAGGGAGTATGATTTTCTAAAGATTTAAACAATATTTTGAAATTCCCTCAAATTCTGCCAAGTCTGAGAATTCGCTAGTTTTAAACATCTTTTAGCTGTTTTCAAAAGGCTACAACTATGGATCTGTAACTCCTATGATTTTGTGCCTTATATCAATTTTGAGCAGTTTTCTATGGTCTACAAGATAGTAGCACTTTAATCCAAATTAAAGTTCATTTGCTTGATCATCAACAGCTCTAAAGTAGCTATGAAAATAAAGCTGTTTTCTGTTTTTCAGTTAACAGAACGTTGAACTTTGTGATTTTCGTAGGAATTAATCCACTCATCGAAAGGATTTGGTCCAGTGGGATAAAATGAAGTTTGTCAAGTATACTTTCTACTCATATTAATTTTACCCATGTTAACCGTTGTTTAGACGTTGTTTAGAGGCCGTCTAGAGGGTTAGTCAAAGTAGATTTAGCAAAGCTAGCTAGTAGCATCTACAGTAGCAACCAACAGCAGCTACGTAGCTTCAGCAGGGCAGCGGCAACAGAGTAGCAGTAGTGGTTAGGAGCAGCAAGCAGCAACGGCAGCGCCGGGGCAGCAGCAGCTGGCTCGCGGGCACGAGCACGCACGCATGCACGAGGCCATGGCGCCAATGGAGGCGGGCACCAGCGGCATAAGAACAGTAGGTTGCAGGCGCGCGCGGCGCACATGCGCATGCGGCAGCGGTGGAAGCAGTAGTGAGCAGCGCGGGGCGTAGGCGAGACAGGGCGTAGCCAGGCAAGGTGGGCGCGGCGAGGGGTGCAGTCAGGACAGGCGCGGGCGGTCAAGGCGTGGCAGGGCTCGTGGCCAGGGGCGCACGGCGGAGGCGGGTTCGGCCGGCGGCGGTAGGTGTAACAAGTGAATAGAGCCGCAGGAACAAGGGAAGATGGGCATGGTCGTGCACGGGCGAGGGAGCGCGAGCCGGTTGGGAACGGTAGCGGGCGGCAACAGCGTTTGCAGCTGCAGCTGCGGACGACGACGTTCGGGTGGGCTACGGGGACGGCGGCACGTGACCTACGGCAATGAGGGAAAAGGGAAGCGGGCGCGAGAGCTCACCGTGTGGGCGCACGAGGGCCCGGTGATGGATTAGTAGCAGCAGTGACGCGGCAACGATGATGGGCGAGAGCGGCGGCCTGAAGAAGTAGAGGGAGAGGGCGTCGTCTTGGAGGTCCTCGGCGCCCTCACGGTGGTGTAGACGGGGCCGCGGAGTACGTCGGTCCTTCCGACACTGTGGCGGGATCGGGTCGTCGAGGAGCAGCAGAGACGACAGTGGCTCGCGACGACAAAGACGTCGGCGCAGCGGCTTCGGGCGTCAAAGGCAACAGGGCGCCGCAGCGGAGCGGATCTGGAGAGAGGGGGCAAGGGAAGGAGGCGAGGTGGATCTGGGATTAGGAGAGGAATCGAGGGGACGAGGGGGAGTCCTTATCCTCTCCCTGACAGCGCCGGCGAGGTGGTCGGGGGCGACCCCTCTCCTGTAGCGACGCGGTCGGTGGAAAAGGGGAGGTGGGCGCAGGGGCAGGTGGGCCGGTTGTGGCCAGCCCATGGGGGTTTAGGGGCCGGATGGCCCAGTTGGCCTGGGATTTCCTTTTATTTTATTTTTTTAAGTTTTCTGTTATCTTTTTAGTTTCTTTTATTTTTAGATTTATAAAATATATAACTAGCTCCTAAATTAGCATTAGTAATTATGCCACTACCTCAATTAATTTGAGGTTTAAATTAAATAGTTTAGCATTTTTTAATTTAAAAAGCATTTAATGATTATTTTGTAGCCACTGTTATATACAGAAAAGGGCATTTAAATACTTCACAAAAGTGTTGGGTCACCACCATAATTAGTTATGGAATATTTGCCACACTTTGAACATTTTACTTTGAATGTTTGAGAAATTTGAATTTTGGGCTTTAATTTGAATTTGAGTTTGAACTAAGATTCAGATCAAGCGAGGATTAGCAACAGTAATGTGATGACATGGCATCATTAGCGGGGGATTACTGTAGCTTAATTATCCGGGCGTCACAATTCTCCTCCACTAGAAGAAATCTCGTCCCGAGATTTAAGGGGTGGAGTAAGGGGGAAAGACTCAGGAAGGACGGAGCTCAACACAAGATAGGTACCTGAGGGCTATCTCAGTGAACGTGGCATAGAGGCATCTCTCGAGCTGAAATTCATGAAAGTCATCGAGAGCAAGGAAAGAGGGTGCAATAAGAAGCTTCAGGCGGGTAGGCAAGCGTTCGTTGCCTGGAACAGAGGGTGAAAGGGGTTCAGAGCAATGGGAATAAGTATTGCGTCTAATAGCAGAATAGATCACTAGGAAGGTGGTTCATGATTTACATACGAAGCCAAGTGCAGAGAATATTTTGGAGTCAATGTTGTACAGGAGAGTGAGGTTTCGATCCTGTGGAACTATGGGTTATGGGCCCGACATGTGGGTTAACAGCAGGAAGGCGCTAATCAATTTGCACGGTCATGATAGCAAGGCAGGTCAGAGTATCACCTATCAGTTATGTCGACAACAACGTTGGTACCAAGGGCGAGGGACGAAGAGAACCATTTTCCTGCTCGTTAAGACGAGGCGGACCAATAGGCAAAGTTCTCGTCCATCGCTACCGGAATGTCATCAACAATAGTAACAAGGTCTTACTGACAGAGTTGTACATCGAGGCATTACATAAGTAGGGAATTGTCACTGCTCAGGTATGTCAGGTTACAAGGAAGGTTAAACAAAACAATGGAAGGAAAGTGTAGACTCGAATCAGTTATTGGTGTTCTCGAGTGTCTAACAACTCAGAACTCGTGGAAAATTTGAATCGGCGAGAAATAATAGTTGATGAAGAACTCATAAGAAGTTATGTAATTCCGTGATATTCTCGAGATACTAGAGGGTAATACTTGAGGGTAGAGCAGAATAGAGGTTGGACAGGTGAAAAGATCTGCAGAAGACAGGTACTTTAACTTGTCCGAGAAAGGGGATCAAAGAAGAACAATATGGTCGGAACCACGGTTGCAAAGGACCAAGCATAGATACAAGATGAACTTATCACAAGGGGATTATTATTATTACCAGAAGCTTCCATGATAAGTTCCACATCGGGTCCATGGGCATGAACACAAAGGCTCAAGGTCGACTCCCACTTCATCAATGTACAACCTTCCATTCACTTCTCGTATTCGACAAAGTTGTAGAGTCAAACTTCACGAGTAAATAACTCAAGCTCGGAGTAGAGCATGATTGAGGAAGTAGAAGACACAATTTACCAAAGGCATTATGCATCCGAGGAAAAGCTCACAAGGTTACTGTATATGAAGGACTCTGTCGGATAGAACCCCACAAAGGATATGGTGGTTCACAAGGGATCTGATGTGAGCATCGGTACTCAACTAGAAGAAGAAAGAATGCAAGGATACAAGATTATAGAAACAACTGACTAATTCTAATCTCGAATGTAAAGGGAATTATGATTTCCAAAGAGGGGATCAGAAGCAGAGGCTCTGATCAAAGACAAATAAGTAGAATAGACATAGATTGACAATCAATCAAGGTTTGATTTGTCAGACACCAGCTCATGTCCGGGGTGACGTCTGAGCCGAAGGGAAGAATTCTAGTTGTGATTGATGATTGCAAGCATTCACACTTACATCAAATCAAATGTTCAAAAAGATGATGACAAAGGATACTACTGAATTTTGCCAGACATATGGAAAGTATCCATAATGCAAGCGGACAAGTATTTGCAAAGCAATAGTTGGAGAGGATTATCAGAAGATCGAATAGTATTTCAAAGTATCTTGTGAGATACATGAACAACGGTAGACGAACGGATACTCGGCAAGCGTGAGTAATTATCCGTAGGGGTATTCAGGTGGCAAAGAACTGCAAGGCAGTAGGCACAAAGTATTCTCAAAACAAGAGAGATAATTTTAGGGTATCTTGTAATAACAAGAGCAACTGGGATCGAAAATATGAACAACAAATATAGGATGTTACCCACAAGGATTTATCGGTGGTAGGGATCATAACAGCGAAGGGCATAAGGGTCTTAGGAAAACATCGGAGAGTATCTTCAGAGTCTTCTGGTGCACCAAGCAATCATCTGGAGTGAGGGGCTCTCCGGGAGAAAGTATTTAAGAGAACCTAGAGTTAGAGTTTGCAAAATTATTTAATAGAAAAGAGATCAGATTCCCAGAGTAAATACGAGGAATAAAAGATCCTAATACCACCCAATGGTGATGTGGGGTCGTAAGCCACATAGCCATGTTAGTAAAACAGTTTTCAAGGACTAGACTCAACTTCGGCCAAGGACTTGGCAAGGGGGGTCCTACAGGCAGTCGGCTCTGATACCAACTTGTGACGCCCCCGATTCAATCGTACACTAATCATACACGCAAATGTGTACGATCAAGATCAGGGACTCACAGGAAGATATCACAACACAACTCTAGACACAAATTAAAATAATACAAGCTATATATTACAAGCCAGGGGCCTCGAGGGCTCGAATACAAGCTCGATACACAAGAGTCAGCGGAAGCAATAATATCTGAGTACAAACATAAAGTTAGACAAGGATGCCTTAAGAAGGCTAGCACAAAAGCAACATGATCGAAGAGGCAAGGCCTCCTGCCTGGGACCTCCTAACTACTCCTGGTCGTCGGCGGTCTCCAAGTAGCAGTATCCGTCAGCGGTGGCATCTAGTTCCAGGGATCCACCATCTGGTTGCAACAACTGGAAAGAAGGAAGAAAGGGGAAAAGGGGTAGCAAAGCAACCGTGAGTACTCATCCAAAGTACTCGCAAGCATCAGATATATACTAATTATGCATTGGTATCAAATAGAAGGGTTGTATCTGTGGACTGAACTGCAGAATGCCAGAATAGAGGGGAAAGCCTAACCTATCAAAGACTAGCATCTTCAAGCAGCTCCAAGCATCTTGCAGCATGTAGAAGAGTAAAGAATAGCAGTTTATTTAAAAAGCATGTTCTAGCAATAATGCCCAGAGATCCTTCCTCGACTCCCTGCAAGAAAGCAATCCCGGAGCCACATATCTCAAGTATCCATTTCTAGTTGTAATAGATCAGGATATAAGTCTGAACATCCGTTACCGTGGACACGGCTATTAATAGATAATCTTCCCTGCAGGGGTGCACCACGTTTTCCAACACGCTTGATTACTCTGGCAGGACACACCTTTCTGGGGCCAATGCCCAGCCTCGGAAGATCAACACGTCGCAGCCGTACCTAGGCTCAGCAGAGAGGTCCCCGCCGGTCTACATCCTAAGAACTCCGGGGTCTTGGGCCCCTCGCCCGGTGCACTCCGGGTCATGGCGCGCAGGGCGGGTCCAGGCTCCACCACTACAGGATGGTGTCGGCCCAGCCGTGCCGCCATGCTGAACTGGATGTCTGACAAAGCTTCGGCTGATACTGCGACGTCGAGGCCCATAACTATTCTCGCGTGGTGGTTAGTGCATAAAGGCCAGAGGCCAACTCGGAACAAATACCCAAACCATAGTGTATTATTAGCTTGCGGAGACGAGCAGAGACTCACCATAATGTCAACTCGTCGCCCCGTCTCGAGGAAATACGGCAAGAGCTAGCCCAGCCCACTCGGGGGTGGCCTGCCTGCCCGGTCGTGCCTCATAACCATCTTGCAGGTGCTCTTCGGGCCCACCCGACTTTCCCAAATGTCTCAAGTAAAGTCAAGGTAACCGTGTGTCCAAACATCAAGGGGAAAACCCGAGGAATCGCCCACGGAGGATTCCACTCGATGTAATTATCAAGGTGAACGTAAGAGGATCCACCCTCGAGGTTCACACTTGTGGTTTTGCACGACAGAGTCGTATCAGAAGTGGTTAAGGAGGAAATCACCCTCGATGATCACGACCGAATAACTACACTACAGAGTTATCATCAAGAGTGTGTTATGAGGGATCACCCTCGGCACTCGATAGTAACTATGCAGAGTCGAGCAACAAAAGGGGCGTGATGTGATGTGAGGTGTCGGGCTCTGGTCGTCGATGATGAAGCAGGGGCAACAAGGACAAGGTGGGGGTCACTGATGGATCACTAACCAACCTATACTAAGCAGTTTAGGATAAGCAGGTAGGTATCAATAGTAGGTACAAAAGCAGGCTATGCATCAGAATAGGAGCAATCAAATACAGTAGCAAAATCTAATGCAAGCATGAGAGAATGGAATAGGCGATATCGGGATGATCAAAGGGGGGGCTTGGCTGGAAGCTCCGCTGAAAGGGAAGAAGGGGGCGTCGTCGACGTAGTCGAACACAGGGGCATCCGCAGTCTTGGGGTCTATCGGAGAGAAGAGGGGGGAAGAAACAGTAATACAAAACACACATATGCATGACATGACTACAGGCAGAGCTAGGCGTGATCTAACACAGTGTTGCATGATATCGCCGAAGGGGGATAACATCTGGGAAAGTTTTCCTGAAGTCCGGCATTTTCGGATGGACGAACCAGAGGAGGGAGGTTGCAGGTTCGCTATGCTAGGGGCACGTGACAGATGAATGGAGAGCGTATTCAGATGTGTCTTGTCGTTCTGAGCAACTTTCATGTATAAAACCTTTTCATCCAAGCTACGGATTATTATCTATGATTTTCTAAAGATTTAAACAATATTTTGAAATTCCCACAAATTCTGCTAATTCTGAGGATTCGCCAGTTTTAAACATCTATTAGCTGTTTTCAAAAGGCTACAACTATGGATCTGTAACTCCTATGATTTTGTGCCTTATATCAATTTTGAGCAGTTTTCTATGGTCTACAAGATAGTAGCACTTTAATCCAAATTAAAGTTCATTTGCTTGATCATCAACAGCTCTAAAGTAGCTATGAAAATAAAGCTGTTTTCTGTTTTTCAGTTAACCGAACATTGAACTATGTGATTTTCGTAGGAATTAATCCACGTATCGAAAGGATTTGGTCCAGTGGGATAAAAAGAAGTTTGTCAAGTATAATTTATACTCATATTAATTTTACCCATGTTAACCACTGTTTAGACGTTGTTTAGAGACTGTCTAGAGGGTTAGTCAAAGTAGATTTAGCAAAGCTAGCTAGTAGCATCTACAGTAGCAACCAACAGCAGCTACGTAGCTTCAGCAGGGCAGTGGTAATAGAGTAGCAGTAGTGGTTAGGATCAGCAAGCAGCAACGGCAGCGCGGGGGCAGCAGCTGGCTTGCAGGCACGGGCACGCACGCACGAGGCCATGGCGCCAACGGAGGCGGGCACCAGCGGCAGAAGAACAGCAGGCTGCAGGCGCGCGCGGCGCACGGGCGCATGCAGCAGCGGTGGAAGCAGCAGCGAGCAGCACGGGGCGTAGGCGAGACCGGGCGTAGCCAGGCAAGGTGGGCGCGGCGAGGGGTGCACTCGGGACAGGCGCGGGCGGTCAAGGCGTGGCAGGGCTCTTGGCCAGGGGGTGCACGGTGGAGGCGGGTTCGGCCGGCGGCGGCAGGTGTAACAAGCGAACAGAGCCGCAGGAGCAGTGGAAGATGGGCATGGTCGTTTACGGGCGACAGGAGCGCGGGCCGGTTGGGGATGGCAGCAGGCGGCAACAGCGTTTGCAGCTGCAGCAGTGGATGACGACGTTCGGGTGGGCTACGGGGACGGCGGCACGCGACCTACGGCGATGAGGGAAAAGGGAAGCGGGCCGCGGGAGCTCACCGTGTGGGCGCACGAAGGCCCGGTGACGGATTAGTAGCAGCAGCGACGCGGCAACGATGCTGGGCGACAGCGGCGGCCTGAAGAAGTAGAGGGAGCGGGCGTCGCCTTGGAGGTCCTCGGCGCCGTCTTGGAGGCCCTCGGCGCCGTCACGGTGGTGTAGACGGGGCCACGGAGTACATCGGTCCTTCTGGACACGCGAGCGGGGATCGGGGTCGTCGAGGAGCAGCGGACGACGAAGGTGACTGTCACGGCAGCGCGTCGGGCGTAGCGGCTTCTGGCGTCAACGGCAACAGGGCGCCGCGTCGGAGCGGATCTGGAGAGAGGGGGCAAGGGAAGGAGGCGAGGTGGATCTGGGAGCAGGAGAGGAATCGAGGGGACGAGGGGGAGTCCTTATCCTCTCCTGACAGCGCCGGCGAGGTGGTCGGGGGCGACCCCTCCCCTGTAGCGACGCGGTCGATGGAGGAAAATCCTATTCGCTGCTCGCTGCGGCGAACTGTCGAGCAATCACACAGAGCAGCGGAGCCAGCGACATACATGGGCCGGCCCACTTATACATAGTGCGTCCAACCGGTTTTGGGAACCTTCTAGAAGGTTCCCTGAACCGGGTTTTTTCCAGTATCATTTTTTCTAGTTCTTTTCGGCTTTCTTTCGTTTTTTCTTTCTCTTTTTTTCTTTTTTTTCTTTTCTGTTGTTTTTCTATTTTTAGTTTATGTTTCTTTTATTTATGTTTTTTTCACAACTTTGCAAAAAATTGTTCGCAAATTAAGAAAAATGTTTGTATTTATAATTTTTGTTCGTAAGTTTCAATAAATGTTCCTACTTCAAAATGTGTTCGCATTTTCAAAAAAATGTTCGTGTTTGAAATTTTTGTTCGCGAGTTTCGTAAAATGTTCCCATTTCAAAAATTTGTTCACACATTTCAAATTTTGTTCGGGAGTTTTAGAAAATGTTCACAATATTTTATACAATGTTTGTGTTTTCAAAAATATTTCACGAGATTGAACAATGTTCCCGTTTGAAATTTGTTCACAAATTTAAAAACTGTTTGTGAATTACAGAAAATGTTCCTGTTTTCAAATATTGTTCTCAAGTTCAAAAATGTTCAGTTTTTAAAAAAACAAAGATTCAAATTTTTTGGGGATGGGATATTATAAAATATTTGATTTTACAAAAATTGTTCCTATTTCTAAAAAAATCACAAATTAAAAAATGTTTATGTGTTTAAATTTTGTTCGCACATTCAAAAATGTTTTGGGCAATTTTCATAAAAAGTTCGTGTTTTTCAAAAAATCTTCTTGTTTTCAAAATTTGTTCTGAAACTAAAAGTTCATGTTTTCATATTTTTTCACAAATTAAAAAATATTTGTTGAATTTCATAAAATGTTTGTGTTTACCATTTTTGGTCCTGTTTTTTCGAAAATATTAGCATTTTCAAAAAGTTGTTGGTAGTTTGTAAAAATGTACTCATTTTCAACTTTTTCCTTTTTCAAAAAATGTTTTGAGATTTCCAAATATGTTTGAGTCTTACAAATTTTGATTGACTTTCAAAAAACATTGACTTTTGTGAAAAAGAAAAATTCTGTTAAAAATTTCAAAAAAAAAAGATTAAAACTTTCGCTCCCTATAGTTTATATAAACAAAGCTGCCAGATTTAGACAACAAAATTTATGTATTATGGTGGGTAGGGACGTGGTTCACTCATGTTAGATCGTGTGTTCTATACTACTCATGCACACTTTTTTGGGAGTTCTTCTTTAAGTTTCGTCGCTGTAGTTTGTTTCTTTAAAAGTCGCGCTGTTATATTTCCATGAAAGCAGCCATGGTGCACTGGGTTTTTTTTAGACAACCTCGTGAAGCTTTTATTAATCCGTCACAATGCTTACAGGGACGAAAGAAAGATCTCCAGGATGACCTAACCAGACATGGCGGCCACCCTCGAGAGATAAAGCATGCTTCGCTAAGTTGTGAGCCTCAAAGTTTGAGCTCCTAAATTCATGAACTATTTTACAAAGCTGAAAGTAGTCGTGGTGCACTGGCAGCTGCTTGAGCTTTCCTGCCGCAGATTTCGGGTTCGATTCCAACCACGACACTCTTTCTTTTGTTGATTTTTCACGGCGTGTTCAAAGGAAACGCCCGCGCGCGCCCACAAAGCCCGCCAAGGACATGCGCCTGTGCGATAGCACAACAGTTTGACGCAGAACGCGTCACATAGGACCTCTCGTCGGTGGAACAGGGGAGGTGGGCGCAGGGGCAGGTGGGCCGGTTGTGGCCAGCCCATGGGGGTTTAGGGGCTGGATGGCCCAGTTGACCTGGGTTTTCTTTTCTAAATTTTTTTTAAGTTTTCTGTTATCCTTTTATTTTCTTTTATTTTTAGATTTATAAAATATATAACTAGCTCCTAAATTAGCATTAGTAATTAAGCCACTATCTCAATTAGTTTGAGGTTTAAATTAAATAGTTTAGCATTTTTTAATTTAAAAAGCATTTAATAATTATTTTTAGCCACTGTTATATACACAAAAGGGCATTTAAATACTCTGCAAAAGTCTTGGGTCACCACCATAATTAGTTATGGAATATTTTCCACACTTTGAACATTTTACTTTGCCTGTTAGAGAAATTTGAATTTTGGGCTTTAATTTGAATTTGAGTTTGAACTAAGATTTGGATCAAGCGAGGATTAGCAACAGTAATGTGATGACATGGCATCATTAGCGGGGGATTACTGTAGCTTAATTATCCAGGCGTCACAGCCGGGTTTTTTGTCGGATCTGTTTTTGAGTGCGATCTTGTTGTGTGGTCATCATGACTCAAGAGAACACCAAATTATGTGATTTGTCAAATACCAACAACAATGATTTTATTGGCACTCCGCTTACTCCTCCCGGCACTAGTGCGGAGACTTGTGATATTAATACTGCTTTGCTAAATCTTGTTATGAAAGACCAATTTTCCGGTACTCCTAATGAGGATGTCGCGTCCCATCTTAATACCTTCGTAGAATTATGCGATATGCAAAAGATAAAAGATGTAGACAATGATGTGGTCAAGATGAAATTGTTTCTGTTTTCTTTGCACGATTCTGCAAAAATTTGGTTCTCTTCTTTGCCTTGCAATAGTATGGATTCTTGGAATAAGTGCAAAGATGCTTTTATCACCAAGTATTTTCCGCAAAAATCATTTCCCTTTGAAACCAGATCATGAATTTCAAGCGACTTGAACATGAACATATTGCACAATCTTGGTAAAGGATGAAAATGATGCTAAGGAATTGCCCAACTCATAGGTTAAATCTTTGGATAATCATACAAAAATTTTATGCGGGGCTGAATTCCGTTTCTCGTAATTTTTTAGATTCCGCGGCGGGTGGAACTTTTATGGAAATTACCTAGGGCAAAGCCACCAAATTGCTTGATAATATCATGGTAAATTACTCACAATGGCATACCGAAAGAGCGCCTACTAGTAAAATGGTTAATTCAGTTGAAGAAATTTCTTCTTTGAGTGATAAAGTTGATGCTCTTATGAAATTGGTTGCTAGTAAAAATGCTCCTGTTGATTTTAATGATATGCCTTTGTCTACTTTGATTGAGCAAAATAGTGATGCCATTGATGTGAATTTTATCTCTAGAAATAATTTCAACAACAATTCTTATAGAGGTAATTTTAATCCTAGGCCTTTTCGTAGTAATTCCTCTAATAATTATGGTAATTCCTATGGAAATCAGTCTTGCAATAATAATAGGAATACCTCTGATCTTGAGAATAATATTGAAGAATTTATCAACACGCAAAAAGTTTTCAACACTTCCATAGAAGAAAAGTTGAACAAGATTGATGATTTGTCTAGAAGTGTTGACAGAATTGCTCATGATGTGGAAAATCTCAAGATGAAAAATTTTGTGCCTAAAGTTGATGAATCAATTAAAGCTCTTTATGTTTCTATGGATGAAAGTAAGAAAAGAACTGCTATGCTTAGAGCTAAAAGAGAATTTTTAGAGAAAGCTTTTTCTAGTGATTATTCTTGCAAAAATGATGAAGATCTTAAAATGATTGGTGTTTCTTCTATTTTTTCCTTGTTTAATAAAATTAAGAATGATGAAAAAGGGACTGGAGAAGAGTCAACTTTAGGTAGAAGGCATCCCAATATTTCGGAGGGTGAAAATCTTGTTGAGAAAATTGATAAAAGTGGGTTTGAAGAGGTCAAAACTTTAGCTAGTGATGCACCCACTATTTTGGATTACAAAGACTTTAATTATGATAGTTGCTCTTTGATTGATTGTATTTCTTTGTTGCAATCCATGATAAATTCACCCCACACTTATGGACAAAACAAAGCTTTTACTAAACATATTTTTGATGCTATGATGAAAACTTTGGAAGAAAAGTTGGAATTAGAAGTTTCAATTCCTAGAAAATTGCATGATGAGTGGGAACCTACTATCAAAGTCAAGATTAAAAATTATGAATGTTTTTCTTTGTGTGACTTGGGAGCTAGTGTTTCTACAATTCCGAAATCTCTATGTGATGTGCTGCTACGTCTTGAGCTTGCGTTGGTTTTCCCCGAAGAGGAGAGGATGATGCAGCAGAGTAGCGCAAGTATTTCCCTCAGTTTTTGAGAACCAAGGTATCAATCCAGTAGGAGGCTACGCACGAGTCCCTCGTACATGCACAAAGCAAATAACTCCTCGCAACCAATGCGATAAGGGGTTGTCAATCCCTTCACGGTCACTTACGAGAGTGAGATCTGATAGAGATGATAAATAATATTTTTGGTATTTTTGGTATAAAGATGCAAAGTAAAATAAAAGGCAAAGTAAAAAAAGCAAAGCAATAATAAAGCATAGGAAAATTAATATGATGAGAATAGACCCAGGGGCCATAGATTTCACTAGTGGCTTCTCTCAAGAGCATAAGTATTTTACGGTGGGTGAACGAATTACTGTTGAGCAATTGACAGAATTGAGCATAGTTATGAGAGTATCTAGGTATGATCATGTATATAGGCATCACGTCCGAGACAAGTAGACCGACTCCTGCCTGCATCTACTACTATTACTCCACTCATCGACCGCTATCCAGCATGCATCTAGAGTATTAAATTAATGAAAACAGAGTAACGCCTTAAGCAAGATGACATGATGTAGAGGGATAAATTCATGCAATATGATAAAAACCCCATCTTCTTATCCTCGATGGCAACAATACAATACGTGCCTTGCTGCCCCTCATCCTTTGGGAAAGGACACAGCAAGATTGAACCCAAAGCTAAGCACTTCTCCCATTGCAAGAACTACCAATCTAGTTGGCCAAACCAAACGGATAATTCGAAGAGACTTGCAAAGATAACCAATCATACATAAAAGAATTCAGAGAAGATTCAAATATTGCTCATAGATAATCTTGATCATAAACCCACAATTCATCGGTCTCAACAAACACACCACAAAAAGAAGATTACATCGAATAGATCTCCACGAGAGAGGGGGAGAACATTGTATTGAGATCCAAAAAGAGAGAAGAAGCCATCTAGCTACTAACTATGGACCCGAAGGTCTAAAGTAAACTACTCACACTTCATCGGAGAGGCTATGATGATGATGTAGAAGCCCTCCGTGGTGGATTCCCCTTCCGGCGGAGCTCCGGAAGAGGCCCCAAGATGGGATCTCGTGGATATAGGAAGTTGCGGCAGTGGAATTAGGTTTTTGGCTCAGTATCTGATCTGTTGGGGGTACGTAGGTATATATAGGAGGAAGGAGTACGTCGGTGGAGCTTGGGGCCCACGAGGCAGGGGGCACGCCCTAGGGGGCCTCCACCTCGTGGCCGCCTCCCTCCTTTCTTGACCGAGGGTCCGAGTCTCCTGGATCATATCTGGTGATAAAATCACGTTCCCGAAGATTTCATTCCGTTTGGACTCCGTTTGATATTCCGTTTCTTCGAAACAGTGAAATAGGCAAAAAAAAACAGCAAATCTGGGCTGGGCCTCCGGTTAATAGGTTAGTACCAAAAGTAATATAAAAGTGGAAAATAAAGCCCAATATGGTCCAAAACAGTAGATAATATAGCATAGAGCAATCAAAAATTATAGATACGTTGGAGACATATCAGGCATCCCCAAGCTTAATTCCTGCTCGTCCTCGAGTAGGTAAATGATAAAAAGAGAATTTTGTATGCGGAGTGCTACTTGGCATAATTTCAATGTAACTCTTCTTAATTGTGGTATGAATATTCAGATCCGAAAGATTCAAGACAAAAGTTCATATTGACATAAAAATAATAATACTTTAAGCATACTAACTAAGCAATTATGTCTTCTCAAAATAACATGGCCAAAGAAAGTTCATCCCTACAAAATCATATGGTTTAGTCATGCTCCATTTTCGTCGCACAAGAATGCTCCTCATGCACAACCCCGATGACAAGCCAAGCAATTGTTTCATACTTTAGTAATCCCAAACTTATAAACCTTCACGCAATACATGAGCGCGAGCCATGGACATAGCACTATGGGTGGAATAGAGTATGATGATGGGGGTTATGTGGAGAAGACAAAAAAGGAGAAAGTCTCACATCAACGAGGCTAATCAATGGGCTATGGAGATGCCCATCGATTGATGTTAATGCAAGGAGTAGGGATTGCCATGCAACGGATGCACTAGAGCTATAAATGTATGAAAGCTCAACAAAATGCAACTAAGTGGGTGTGCATCCAACTTGCTTGCTCATGAAGACCTAGGGCACTTGAGGAGGCCCATTGCCGGAATATACAAGCCAAGTTCTAAAATGAAAAATTCCCACTAGTATATGAAAATGACAAAATGAGAGACTCTCTATCATGAAGATTATGGTGCTACTTTGAAGCACAAGTGTGGTAAAAGGATAGTAACATTGTCCCTTCTCTCTTTTTCTCTCATTTTTTTATTTGGGACTTTTCTCTTTTTTTTTATGGCCTCTTTTCTTTCTCCTTTTTTTATTTATTTTTCCTCACTTGGGACAATGCTCTAGAAAATGATGATCATCACACTTCTATTTATTTATAACTCAATGATTACAACTCGATACTAGAACAAGGTATGACTCTATATGAATGCCTCCGTCGGTGTAACAGGATATGCAATGAACCAAGAGTGGCATGTATGAAATAATTACGAACGGTGGCTTTGCCACAAATACTATGTCAACTACATGATCATGCTAAGCACTATGACAATGATAATGTGTCATGATGAACTGAATGGTGGAAAGTTGCATGGCAATATATCTCGGAATGGCTATGGAAATGCCATAATAGGTAGGTATGGTGGCTGTTTTGAGGAAGATATAAGGAGGTTTATGTGTGAAAGAGAAAATCATATCACGGGGTTTGGATGCACCGGCGAAGTTTGCACCAACTCTCAATGTTAGAAAGGGCAATGCACGGTACCTAAGAGGCTAGCAATGATGGAAGGGTGAGAGTGCGTATAATCCATGGACTCAACATTAGTCATAAAGAACTCATATACTTATTGCAAAAATCTACAAGCCATCAAAAACTAAAGAACTACGCGCATGCTCCTAGGGGGATAAATTGGTAGGAAAAGACCATCGCTCGTCTCCGACCGCCACTCATAAGGAGGACACTCAAAGAACACCTCATGTTTCAAATTTGTTACATAACGTTTACCATACGTGCATGCTACGGGACTTGCAAACTTCAACACAAGTATTTCTCAATTTCACAACTACTCAACTAGCATGACTCTGATATTATTACCTCCATATCTCAAAACAATCATCAAGCATCAAACTTTTCTTAGTATTCAACGCACTCAAAAGAAAGTTTTACAAATCTTGAATACCAAGCATATTATTATTATTAAGCAAATTACCATGATATTTAAGACTCTCAAAATAATCTAAGTGAAGCATGAGAGATCAAAGGTTTCTATAAAACAAATCCACCACCGTGCTCTAAAAGATATAAGTGAAGTACTAGAGCAAAACTATATAGCTCAAAAGATATAAGTGAAGCACATAGAGTATTCTATCAAATTCCAATTCATGTATGGCTCTCTCAAAAGGTGTGTACAGCAAGGATTATTGTGTTAAACTAACAAGAAAAGACGCAAATAATACAAGACGCTCCAAGCAAAACACATATCATTTGGTGAATAAAAATATAGCTCCAAGTAAAGTTACCAATGGAAGTGGACGAAAGAGGGGATGCCTTTCGGGGGCATCCCCAAGCTTTGACTTTTTGGTGTCCTTAGATTATCCATGGCACCCCCAAGCTTAGGCTCTTGCCACTCCTTATTCCATAATCCATCAAAAGATTTCACCCAAAACTTGAAAACTTCACAACACAAAACTCAACAGAAATCTCATGAGCTCCGTTAGCGAAAGAAAACAAAAGACCACTTCAAGGTACTGTAATGACCTAATTATTTATTTATATTGGTGTTAAACCTACTGTATTCCAACTTCTCTATGTATTATAAACTATTCTACTAGCCATAGATTCATCAAAATAAGCAAACAACACACGAAAAACAGAATCTGTCAAAGACAGAACAGTCTGTAGTAATCTGTAACTAACGCAAACTTATGGAACTCCAAAAATTCATCAAAAATATGAAGACCTAGGAAATTTGTTTATTGATCGGCAGCAATTTGAATCACTATTTTATCGCGTTCTGGTGATTTTTAAAAATTGTTTTTGTGAACAGAAAGTTTCTTGAAATTACAGCAAGATCAAATAACTATCATCCGAGAAGATCCTATAGGTTTAACTTGGCACAAACACTAATTAAAACATAAAACCACATCTAAACAGAAGGTAGATGGATTATTTATTGAATAACAACAAGGAAAAATATTGGGTTGTCTCCCAACAAGCGCTTTTCTTTAAAGCCTTTTAGCTAAGCATTGATAATTTTAATGATGCTCACATGAAAGACAAGAATTGAAGCACAAAGAGAGCATCATAAAACACGTGACAAACACATCTAAGTCTAACATACTTCCTATTCATAGGCATTTTATGGAAAAACAAATTATCATAGCAAGCAAAAACTAGCATATGCAAGGAAGCGGAAAAGAACAATAGCAATCTCAACATAACGAGAGGTAATTTAGTAACATGAAAATTTCTATAACCATATTTTCCTCTCTCATAATAATTACATGTAGGATCATAGGAAAATTCAACAAAATAGCTATCACAAAGTATATTCTCAACACGATCCACATGCATGCAAAGTTGACACTCTTCCAAAATAGTGGGATTATCATTAACTAAAGTCATGACCTCTCCAAACCCACTTTTATCAAAAACTTCATAAGATTGAACATTCTCCAAATATGTGTGATCTAAAGTTGACACTCTACCGAACCAACTTTCAATATTATTGCAAACAATATTATCAATCTCATATTCATCATGGGGCTTAAATAAATTTTCAAGATCATAAGAAGAATCACCCTAATCATGATCATTGCAACAAGTAGTAGACATAGCAAAACTAGCATCCCCAAGCTTAGGGTTTTGCATCTTATTAGCACAATTGACATAAAAAGAATTTATAATAGAATCATTGCAATCATGCTTTTTATTCAAAGATCTATCGCGAGTCACTTCACGGATTTCAGGCAAAACCTTATAAAGATAATCTAGTGCATCCAAATCACTAGGAAATGGTTCATCATAATTGGATCTATTAAAAATATTGGCAAGTGGATGAGGATCCATAGATATTGGCTTCTCTGTTTAGGAATAAATACTCAACTATTTCAACCAAACGAGCAAACGAGCCAAGCAAGACATCAAGGCAAACGAAAAGAGAGGACCAATAAAACGGCAAGGGTGAAGTGGGGGAGAGGAAAACGAGAGGCAAATGGCAAATAATGTAATGCAAGAGATAAGGGATTGTGATGGGTACTTGGTATGTTGACTTTTGCGTAGACTCCCCGGCAACGGTGCCAGAAATCCTTCTTGCTACATCTTGAGCTTGCGTTGATTTTCCCCGAAGAGGAGAGGATGATGCAGCAGAGTAGCGTAAGTATTTCCCTCAGTTTTTGAGAACCAAGGTATCAATCCAGTAGGAGGCTATGCGCTAGTCCCTCGTACCTGCACAAAGCAAATAACTCCTCGCAACCAATGAGATAAGGGGTTGTCAATCCCTTCACGGTCACTTACGAGAGTGAGATCTGATAGAGATGATAAATAATATTTTTGGTATTTTGGTATAAAGATGCAAAGTAAAATAAAAGGCAAAGTAAAAAGCAAAGCAATAATAAAGCGAGGAAGATTAATATGATGAGAATAGACCCGGGGCAATAGATTTCACTAGTGGCTACTCTCAAGAGCATAAGTATTTTACGGTGGGTGAGCAATTCTGTTGAGCAATTGATGAATTGAGCATAGTTATGAGAGTATCTAGGTATGATCATGTATATAGGCATCACGTCCGAGACAAGTAGACCGACTCCTGCCTGCATCTACTACTATTACTCCACTCATCGACCGCTATCCAGCATGCATCTAGAGTATTAAGTTAATGAAAACAGAGTAACGCCTTAAGCAAGATGACATGATGTAGAGGGATAAATTCATGCAATATGATAAAAAAACCATCTTGTTATCCTCGATGGCAACAATACAATACGTGCCTTGCTGCCCCTAGTGTCACTGGGAAAGGACACCGCAAGATTGAACCCAAAGCTAAGCACTTCTCCCATTGCAAGAACTACCAATCTAGTTGGCCAAACCAAACGGATAATTCGAAGAGACTTGCAAAGATAACCAATCATACATAAAAGAATTCAGAGAAGATTCAAATATTGCTCATAGATAATCTTGATCACAAACCCACAATTCATCGGTCTCAACAAACACAGCGCAAAAAGAAGATTACATCGAATAGATCTCCACGAGAGAGGGGGAGAACATTGTATTCAGATCCAAAAAGAGATAAGAAGCCATCTAGCTACTAACTATGGACCCGAAGGTCTGAAGTAAACTACTCACACTTCATCGGAGAGGCTATGATGATGATGTAGAAGCCCTCCGTGGTGAATTCCCCTTTCGGCGGAGCTCCGGAACAGGCCCCAAGATGGGATCTCGTGGATACAGGAAGTTGCGGAGGTGGAATTAGGTTTTTGGCTCCGTATATCATCTGTTGGGGGTACGTAGGTATATATAGGAGGAAGGAGTACGTCGGTGGAGCTTCGGGGGGCCCACGAGGCAGGGGGGTGCGCCCTCCACCCTCGTGGCCGCCTCCCTCCTTTCTTGACCAAGGGTCCAAGTCTCCTGGATCATATCTGGTGAGAAAATCACGTTCCCGAAGATTTCATTCCGTTTGGACTCCGTTTGATATTCCGTTTCTTCGAAACACTGAAATAGGCAAAAAAACAGCAAATCTGGGTTGGGCCTCCAGTTAATAGGTTAGTCCCAAAAGTAATATAAAAGTGGAAAATAAAGCCCAATATGGTCCAAAACAGTAGATAATATAGCATGGAGCAATCAAAAATTATAGATACGTTGGAGACGTATCATGTGCTTGGTCTTACCAATCTTGAAGAATGTTCCTTGAATTTGCACTTGGTGGATTCTACTATTAAAAAGCCTATGGGAAGAATTAATGATGTTCTTATTCTTGCAAATAGGAATTATGTGCCCATAGATTTTATTGTTCTTGATATTGATTGCAATCCGTCTTGTCCAATTATTCTTGGTAGACCGTTTTTACGCACTATCGGTCTTGTGATTGATATGAAAGAAGGCAACATTAAGTTCCAATTTCCTTTGAGGAAAGGTATGTAACACTTTTCTAGAACAAAAATCAGGCCACCTTATGAATCAATCATGAGGGCATCTTATGGATCTCGAACCAAAGATGAAAAAACTTAGATCCTTGCTTTATGCCTAGCTAAGGGCGTAAAACTATAGCGCTTGTTGGGAGGCAACCCAATGAATAAAATTTATGTTTGCTTTTTTCTCTCTGTTATTGTGTGTTCACACAATTATGCTACTGGTATGATTGTGTTTTTTGTGTTTCAATTAGTGTTTGTGCCAAGTAAAGCCTATAGGATCTTCTTGGGGTGATAGTTGTTTGATCTTGCTGAAAAAGATAGAAACTTTGCGCTCACAAAAATAAATTTCATAAATCACAGAAAAGAGCTTTTTCTTTGATTCTTTTTGCAGAAGATTAATATACAAATTACCCTGGTCTTCCTATTTTGGTAGAATTTTTGGAGTTCCATAAGTATTCGCCAAAGTCAGATTATTACAGACTATTCTGTTTTGACAGATTCTATTTTCTTTGTGTTGTGTGCTTATTTTGATGGCTCTATGGTTTTCTTTGATGAGTTTTTGCCATAGAAAAGTTGGAATACAGTAGGTATAATACAAAATAAAAATATGAATTGGTTTGATACAACACTTATAGTAGTGGTTTGTTTTCTTATACTAACGGATCTCACAAAGTTTTTGTTGAGTTTTGTGTGATTAAAGTTTTCAAGTTTTGGGTTATCTTACGATGGATGAAGGAAGGATGTAAGAGCCTAAGCTTGGGGATGCCCGGCATCCCAAGCTATTATCCAAGAATGAGCAGCTAACTAAGCTTGGGGATGCCCCCGAGTGGCATCCCCGCTTTCTTCCAACAACTATCGGTATTTTACTCGAGGCTATATTTTTATTCGTCACATGATATGTGTTTTGCTTGGAGCGTCTTGTATAATATGAGTCTTTGCTTGTTTTATTTTGTATTTTAAGTCATCAATCCTTGCTGGAGACACATATTTGAGAGAGCCAAAATTATATCATGACTTGTTAGAATTGCTCTCTATGCTTCACTTAAATCTTTTATGAGCTAGGACTTGCTCTAGTGCTTCACTTATATCTTTTTAGCACGGTGTGCTTAGTATTTTTGAAGAAATGCTCTCTTGCTTCACTTAGATTTATTTCAGAGTTAGTAAAATTTTAAAGAAATTCTCTCTTGCCTCGCTTAAATTATTTTGAGAGAAAGAAAATTTGTTATGCTCATGATCTTCACTTATATTTGTTTGAGCTTATGAAAAGCAACACATGAAAATTTAGTCCCTGACGGGGGTTGGGTGCGACATATGCCAAAGGATGGCTTATCATGGAGGGGGCGAGTAGAACGTCACCGGTGCCTGGAAACGGGATGAGGCGAAGACATGCACGCCGGCGAATCTTACCCAGCTTCAGGGCTCTCCGAGGAGATAACACCCCTACTGCTGCTCTACCGGGTCTCCGCATGATCACTATCGCAAGGTGAGTACAAGATTGCTCCTTGAGCTGTTCGGGGTGAGGAAGGAGAAGGGCACGGCTAGCTCCTCTCTTCCCTCTATGTGTGTGTGTCAAACTACTAGGTTCCAACCCTTTGCATGGGTGCCCCGGGGGTTTTATATAGGCCTACCCCCCGGGGGTACAATGGTAATCCGGCTGGACGCGGGTCCCAGCCGTCAGTCTCTTAAGTCGCCGTCTTCTCCGCCGACTTCTGGGGCCCGCCGACTAGTGGGCCCCGCCGACGGTCCAGCATGGGGCCGACAGCCCTCGTCACTTGTGGCGGGTCTTGCCTGCTGGTCATCAGAGCCGCTCTTCTAATGACCGAAGCTTGGTCGCGGGGTCATGGCAGCAGATGCCGCCGCTCGGGCGGGCGATCATTGCCATTCCTGTCTTGTCGGTTAATGGCGACGGAGCCCATGGGAGGGGCCGGCCGACTCTCGGAGGCCGACTCCAACGGGTCCGTCTTTGGGGCGTTCTCGCCGTCTTCTGCACTCCCGCCGACAGGCGGGTCCCGCCGTCTTCGGTCGCACAGACGAGCCATCGTGGGTACAGAATCTGCCCACGGGCCGACGCGTCGGGCGGCGTGGCTCTGATGCCGCCGCCGGACAGAGATCTCCGTCGACGACGCCAGGGCTATGCTCGCTCTTTATGAGCGGGGCAGGGACGGGCCGCGAGGCGGCTTTATCCCATCCCGCTCGTAGTCGCTCAGGCAGGGAGTGGACGGAGTCGCGGGCCGACTCCCTGTAGCCGGCTTCGTCGGAAGTCGCTGGCTTGGAGTCGGCTTGTCTTGAGGCCGTCTCTGGGACTCGGCTGGGAGGGGCAGTCGGCGACTCTGTCGCCGACTCTCAGAAGGCGGCTCTTCGTCTTGGGGTCTTGAGGGGCGCAGTCAGCCCCGATGTTTTGAAAGGTCCAAGGGCTCGGGTCTGCCTACCCGTGGCCCATTACTCCGACAGTAGTCCCCGAAGCTGGTGAGGCGCCGAGGGCAACATGTCGAGGAGCCTCAATAGCTTCATCCCTTTGGTAGAAGAATCTGGACTCGGCCCGCCGTCTCCATCTTGAGCCGACTAGCTGGAGTCAGCCTTGCAGGGGGTCGTCTTGCTCTTCAAAGGTTTCGAAGGTCGCAGCGGGATCCGGGCGGCGTGCCTGATAAGCTTCCAGGCAGCTGCCCATTGCGGGCCCGCCACGCGACGCCACGCGGCAGGGCCAGTCTGCCAGCCCACGCGTCTGACAAGACAGGCCCGTCAGGCGGGGCCCGCCACTACCGTGCCTTCGGCGCGCAGCGGATCCGCTGCGGTCGTGCGGGCGGTTTGGCTCCCCACGCCGTTACTGCGCGTAGTAACGTCGTGGGTTAAATCGTGGGGGCGTGGGGACGTGGGCGCAGTTAATCCCACACCCGCCCCCTCGGCTTCGCAGCCTAGGCACCTATAAGTAGGCGGGGGGAGGGGGCGGGGATGCACGCGCACCCACTCTTCCACGCTCCCTCTTGCTCCTTGCTTTGTCTTCCTCCTCGCTCCGCCGCGCCGAACCTCGTCGCACCACGGAGATGAGCTCCTCCTCCGCCGCCGCGCCTCCCACCACGCGCTCCGGCATGTGGGACGGCTCCATCATCGACGACGACATCATTGAGTTTCTCCGCCAAACGCGCCGCATCCCCGGCAGCCACCTAGTGCGGACCCGCGCCGCGCCGGAGGGCGAAATTACGCCGGCGCCGGAGGAGGGCGAGCGGGTCATATTCCGCTCGCACCTCATGCGCGGGCTGGGGCTGCCGGCGAGCGGCTTCTTCCGCGCGTTCCTGGAGTTCTTCGGGCTCCAGCCGCACCACCTCACCCCCAACACGGTGGTGCTGCTGGCCGCCTTCGCATCCTTATGCGAGGGCTTTCTTGGCGTTCTCCCCACCATCGAGCTGTGGGGGGAATTCTTCCAAGCCAAGCTCGGGACCCACGTCGCTCGCGTGCCGGCTCTGTGCGGCACGTTCATCGCCAAGAGGAGGCCGGTGCCCGAGAACCCTTTTCCTGCCATCCCCCTCATCAAGTCGGTGAAGATGTGGCAGCGTACGTACTTCTATGTCAAGAACGTCGCCCCCGAGGGCGACTGGGTCAACTTGCCGCCTTACGTGGGCGGCGAGTTGGCGGGGCGACCCCCCAGCTGGTCCCATCAGGCCCGGACACTGACTCCCGCAGGCAATGCCGCGTCGTCGCAGGGTTCGCGTGATGACGCAATCGGAGGGCCTGGCCTGGGCTGACTTCTTGGCCGCCGCCGCCGGGCGCGCCGAAGTCCTTCCTCTTCAAGGCCGACCTCATCTGATCTGTCAGATGAGCGGCCGCCGGGACTCCACCCGGCTGTGCTCCAAAGACATGCCCCACGCGGAGGTGGTGGACACGGTGAACTTCCTGGCGAACTGCGGCCTCACGGAGGAATGGCAGTTCGGCAAGGAGCCATACTCGCGCGCCAACCCCCCGCCTGTGGTAAGTCATCTTTTGCTTCTCTGTTTCCTTCTTCAGCTGAATTCAGCTCTAATTTTCCTTGGTCTTCTCCGACTCAGAATCCCTTCATGCTGCCCTCGGCCGGCGCCGCGGGGCCGGCTCGTGAATTCGTCCCCGGCCGGGCGGAGAGCGACGCCGACGACCCCGACTTGGGCGTGGCGCCGATGGAGGCCGACGCCGAGGGAGGAGGAGGGGCCGACGACTTCAGGCCTTCGGTCACCTTCACCGATTGGCCTGACGACGACGGCGAGAAGGAAGTCGTCCCCTGCCGCCAGCAGAAAGCCGGCCATCCAGGCGCGAGCTCCTCCGCCGCCTTGGGTGGTCGAGGCGGCGCGAAGAAGCGCCGGGCCGGGCCGAGTCTGCCAGGCAGTCGGGCAAAGAAATTCAGGGGGACGGCCGCCGCGACCCAGCGTGAAGAGGCGGTCGCAAAGGCTAACCGCTTCCGTAAGGAAGTGAAGAAGCCACCGCTGGTCTCCGCGTAAGTATTTTTATTTTGTCTTGTTTCTTCTGGTCCGTCTTGTCCAAGTCTTTACGTGTCTTTTTCTCATCAGGGCTCCCCTCACCCTGGAGAGGGTCGCCGCCGCCTCCGTCATGGGGTCGGCGGAGACGTCCGCCAACAGTTGGCGGATTGACCCTGCGGCCGCCCTCTGGGAGGCAACGGAGTGGAATGCGCAGGAGAAGCGCGACGAGGAGGAGGCCGCCTGTCTAGAGAAGGCGGAGGCAGAGAAGGCGGCGGCTTCCGCCCAGAAGAATCTGGAGGAGGTCGAAGCCGCCGCTGCAGCCAAGAGGAGAGCTGAGGAGGCCACGCGCCTCCAGTCGGCGCTGCTCATCACCCCGTTGAGCTATGCGCCACCGCCGCCGGAGTACACGGGGCAGTCGGAGGGAGTCGGCGGTGAGGTCCCCGTCGCAGAGAGGGAAGGCGGCGAGGTCTCCCTACCGGGCGCGGCCGCGCCACCTCCGCCGCCTCCACCGCAGTCTGAGAGCGCGCGAGGCAAGCAGCCAGCGGACCCGCCTGTGCCGCCGACCGACGACGAGGCCGTGGCGCAGCTGCTTCTTCAAGTCGCCTCGCCAGCACGACGCCGTCTTGAGAAGGCGACTTCGGCACCGCGCCCCTTGGAGACCGGCGCCGCCAGCTCGGCCATCCCTGACGCCGAGGCGACAAGTGCCGCGCCCGTTGGGTGGGTGCGAGGAGGCGGCACGGGCCCGCTGAACACGGCACTTCTGGACGTCCAGGCGAAGCTGCGGGCTGAGGGCGACGCCATCCAGAACCTCTCCAAGGCGCACCTGGCATCGCGATCCGCCGTGCGGGTATGTTTCTTTTTTGAACTTTTCTTGCTCTTCTCTATGGGCGCGCCAACACTGCTGGGTGTAGTCCCCGAGTTTGGTCGGCTCTTTGAGCGGTGCTCGAACTCTATTTTGCATTCTCAAGTTTTACCTTTGTCGAAACTCTTGTCGCGGGAGTATCACAACCTCCGCGCTATCGCCTTCAACCGCAACGTTGAGGAGCTGAGCAAGCGGACTGCTGACTTGGCGAGGAGCCGAGGTGAGTTTTCTTCTTCGCGGGGGCGCGCTGGCGCACCCGCGGGCTGTAGTCCCCGAGATTAGGGCCGATCTGCGCGATCGGGCCGGATCTTCCTGGCGACCTTCTTAGCTGACGACTTCGCGTCCTTCTTCTTTTTATTCTTCAGAATCTAACGCCGCTCTTCAGGGGCAGCTGGGTGCGGCCGACACCGCTTTGCGCGCCAAAGAGGAGGAGTGCGGCATGCTCGCCGCAGAGCGCGACCTGCTGGCTACGCAGCTGGCGGAGCAGAGGGAGCTGCTCAAGGCAACGCAGGCTGAGGCGGAGAAGAAAGAGGCCGCTCTCCTAGCCGAATTTGAGAGCGAGCGCTCCTCCTGGACCGACAGGGAAGCGCTGCTGACCTCCGACTTCCACGAAATCGAGGATATCGTCGATGGTGAGTTCGCTTTTACTTTTTCTTTTGGGTCGCCGACTAAGGGTCAGGCCGACTCCTGTTTTTCTGACTTGCTTCTTCTTCTTCTTGGCAGACTTCTTCCCCGGTCACACGCAGGCCGCCAATCGCCATCGAGGCTGATCGCGAGGCGCGAAGGGCGGGTGGTGCTGAGATTGCAGCCAACGCCCCCCGGACCCTTGACGAGCAGCTTCTGAGCATCGAGGCCCGTCTTCGGCCGGCCCATCGGATGTTGCGCCGTCTTCAGCGTGCCGGCGCCCAGGCGATCGCTGCTCTGTGGCCGGACATGCCGGTTCTGCGCACTCCCAGCCGGACCACCGACTGGCTGGAGGTCGCGGTTGGCCGTCTTGAGGCCTGGAAGGGTTCCGCGGCTCGGGCTGGAGCTCGCCGAGCCCTGGAGTTCGTCAAGGCGTGGTATCCAGGGCTGGATCTGGACCGGCTGGCCGCGTTCCGATCAGAAGCCCAGGCGGAGCTGCTGGCCGCGGAGGACGCCCTCGTCGAGCTGCGGCGGCGATTGCCGACTACACGGACACCAGCGTCTTCGTCCCTGAGCGGGCTGAAGACGGTGGGGAGGCGCCGCCGGAGTAGTTCGGGATGAACCCGGACCATGACGAGGACTCCAGCGCCGAGGATGAAGACGAGGCGGAGGACGGAGACGACATGGAGGCGCCAGAAGACGGAGCGGACGACCAGCCTCAGCTCGACCGCGCATCCAGCAACGAGCCGCGCCCGTCTGGGCCGGCTGCCGCCGGAGATGATCAAGCCGAGACCGCCCAGCCGTCCGCCCCGGCGCCTGACGCCGCCGCCGCCTCCGGCCTTCCAACCCCATCTGCCGCTTCTTAGGCCGATGCCTTGCCTTTATTTTATCTGTTTGCTAGTCTTTTAAAAGAACTTGTTAATTTGCACAATTCCACCCGCGGGGTGTATTCTGAACCTCTGTCCGAAGATCCGGCCAAGGGCCTAAGCTTGTGTAAATATTATTCTAATTTTATCTTTCCTTGCTTATTGCTCTTGTGGCTTTTTCCTTTGTCGCCTTCCCTTAAATGCCGCCTTGCCCATCGGGCAACCGCTCTGCGGACTGCCGTCTAGGTCAAGTGCTTGGCTACTTTGAGAAGGCAAGTACTTGGCCATTTTTTAGAGTCGTTAAGCAAGTTGGGTAGAAAGCGGCAAGTCGACTACTTAAGAGTCGGTTTTACGAAACGGGCTGGAAGCCGATTGAAACTATCTTTATGCTTCGGGTCCTTAGCCATTTTTTCGTGTGGGCGCCCGTTCTTCCTTACTCCTGCCCACCGACAGTCGCTCTGCGAGCTGCGGCTTCTGACAGGAGATGGCTTAGGCACCGCACGTTACTTGTCTGACTGCAGGAAGCATTTCATAGCCAAAAGGCGGCGAGTCCCCGGGCCGACTAGTCGAGCCCGGTGCCAAATAGCATAACAAAGAGTAACATACTCAAAGGCATAATTCTTATCATACAGATAACAAAAGAGGGCAGTCCCCGAGCTCGTCTCGGGGCCCGAGTCTTGGTACTTTAAACACAGAGGGTAGCGTGGTACATACTACATCAATCGTAAAATCTTGGAGGAGATTCAGATTCCATGGCCGCTCCGTCTCTTTGCCGGAGTCGTCCCTCTTTGCGTGCTTTCGGGCTTCGTCGGCCGATCGTAGTAGGAGTCGTTGCTCAAACACTTTGTCGATGATGAATGGGCCTTCCCAAAGGCGCCGACAACTTGTGCTGGCGGCTGTTCGCTGGATCAGCCGGAGCACAAGGTCGCCCTCTAGGAATGATCTTGGCTTGACCTTCTTGTTGTAGTAGCGGCGAGCTCTGCTTTGGTAGATCTTTGGACCGGTGAGTGCCAACAGCCGCCCTCTTCCAGAGATCGACGCCGTCTTGATGTGCTTCTTCTGCTTCCTCTTCGGTGTACATGGTGACTCGCGGGGAGTCGAACTCTATATCCGTTGGGATGACGGCTTCGGCACCGTAGACGAGGAAGAAGGGTGTGAAGCAAGTTGACTTGTTTGGAGTCATGCGCAGACTCCAGAGGACGGCTGGCAACTCCTCAAGCCAACAGCCGGCTGAACGCTCCAATGGTCCGACCAGTCGAGGCTTGATGCCAGACAGGATGAGGCCGTTCGCTCGCTCCACCTGGCCGTTTGACTGCGGATGGGCAACGGACGCTAAGTCCAGTCGGATGCCTTGCGTCGCGCAGAAATGGGCCAGGGCGCCTTTGGCAAAATTTGTGCCGTTGTCGGTGATGATGCTGTGTGGTACACCGTACCGAGTCGTGATGTCGGCGATGAAAGTCACTGCCGTAGGACCATTCAACTTCTTGATGGGTTTTGCTTCTATCCACTTGGTGAACTTGTCCACCGCGACAAGTAAGTGAGTTAGGCCGCCTCGTGCCGTTTTGAATGGTCCCACCATATCCAGGCCCCAAACAGCAAAGGGCCAGGCGATGGGGATAGTCTTGAGCGCCGAAGCCGGCTGAAGCGGCTTGGAGCGGAACACCTGGCACCCCTTGCATTTTTGAACTAATTCCTTGGCCTCTTCTAGGGCAGTCGGCCAGAAGAAACCGTGTCGGAAGGCTTTGGTGACGAGTGCTCTTGAGGTTGCATGATGGCCGCACTCGCCCTGATGGATGTCTTCGAGAATTGCTTGGCCTTGCTCTGACTCGACGCAGTGCTGGTAGACACCGGTGACGCTGCGCCTGACCAGCTCTCTATCGACTATAGTGTAGGCTGCTTCTCGGCGTTGCACTTGCCGAGCCAAGGTCTCATCGGTTGGTAGCTCTCCGCTTACTAAGAACTTCAGGATGGGCTGGGCCCATGAGGGTGCTGTTATTTCTTCGACCGCCAAGATCTTGCTACTTGGGACGAGGGCGGCCGGGGGCGGCGGCGGGTTGGAGTCCGCAGCAGCTTGCTGGGTTGAAGAAGTCCCCGACCGTGGCGCAGTCCCCGGCGAATAATCGAGTCTTCGCAATGGTCGCCATGATCCCGGGCGGGTTCAAGTCCCCGGCCGGCTTCGACTGTCGCGTTCTTGGGGCATCTGCAAGGATTCTTGTGCCGCTTGTCGAGGCTTTGGAGTCGGATCCGACTTCTTGGGGAGCCGCACAAAATGGAGTCGACTCGTGTGGCTTGACAGATGGCTTGAGGAGGCGCTGAAGGGCGACGCCGGATGGTATTGCCTGGCGGGTGGAGCCGATTCTTGCCAGGGTATCTGCTTGGTCATTGTCATTTCTTGGTACGTGGAGGAATTCGCACCCCTCAAAATATCCACTCAGCTGCTGTACCAGAAAACGGTAGCTCGCCATATTTGCATCTTTGGCGTCCCAGTCCCCGGATGACTGTTGGACCACCAAGTCGGAGTCGCCATAGCACAGGATCCGGCGAATGCCAAGCTCTTTGGCAAGCCGGAGCCCGTGAATGAGCGCCTCATATTCGACGTCGTTGTTGGAGGCGGCGAAATGGATCTGCAGCGCGTACTTGAGCTTGTCGCCCTTGGGGAAAGTGAGGACCACGCCGGCTCCCAAACCGGTGCGCATCTTGGAGCCATCAAAGTGCATCCGCCAATGGGTGGAGTCGGTATTTGGCAGGTATCGGTCTCGGCCCGTCGAGGAAGTCGGCGGTGCTTGTGACTTGATGGCGGTGCGGGGCTGGTAATAGATGGTGTAGGGGCCAACTCTATGGCCCATTTGGCCACTCGGACGAAGCATCTCGGCTTAGATGATCTCTGCTAGTGGGGCCGTGCAAACCACGGTGATTGGATGCTCTTGAAAGTAAGGCTTCAACTTCTTGGCGGCAAAGTGCATGTCGTAACACATCTTCTGGTAGTGGGGGTAGTTCTGCTTGGAGGTCGACAAGATTTCGCTCGGGTAATAAACCAGTCTCTCGGACATGTAGCGCCTTGCCTTCCTCCTTGCGCCAACTACGATAAGCAGTCTTGACTACCTGCTGGTGGCGGCAATATCTGAGAGCATGGGCTCCTTTGGAGTCGGAGCCGCCAGACCTTTGGGGAGTAGTCGACATCTTCTTCAAGCGGAGAAAAGCCTCGTCTGCCTTGGAGTTCCATTCGAAGAAGGTGGTCTTCTTCATGAGCTGGTATAGAGGAAGAGCTTTCTCGCCCAGCCGACTGATGAATCGGCTGATAGACGCCAAGCAGCCGGTGAACTTTTGCACATCTAGCAGTCGGCAGGGTACTTCCATCCTTTCGATCGCCTTGATCTTCATGGGGTTGCACTCTATGCCGCGTTCAGAGACCAGGAAGCCAAGGAGCTGGCCGGCTGGTACTCCGAAGACGCATTTCTCTGGGTTGAGCTTGATCTGGAATCGGCACAGATTTTCAAAGGTCTCCTTGAGGTCTTCCAACAGCGTTCCTCGCTTCTCCGTCTTCACCACCACGTCGTCCACGTAAACGTGGGCATTTCTGCCAAGCTGCTTGAGGAGGCACTTCTGCATGCAACGCTGAAAGGTGGTGCCGGCATTCCTCAAGCCGAACGTCATGGTCAGATAGCAGAAGGCTCCAAACGGCGTGATGAAGGCGGTCTTCAATCTGTCGGCCGGGTTCAGCTTGATCTGGTGATATCCTGAATATGCATCTAAGAAGCTCAACAGCTCGCATCCGGCTGTGGAGTCTATCACCTGACCAATTCTTGGCAAAGCGAACGGGTCCTTGGGGCAGGCTTTGTTGAGGCTTGTGTAGTCAATACACATCCGCCACTGCTTGTTCTTCTTTAGTACCAAGACCGGGTTCGCTAACCACTCTGGAAAGAACACTTACATGATGAAACCGGCTGCGAGGAGCCAGGCTATCTCTCCTCCAACAACTCTTCTTTTCTCTTCTGACAGGCGGCGCAAGGGCTGCCTGACGGGCTTCACATCAGATCGGCCATGTAACTTGTGCTCGGCGAATTCCGCCGGTACACCTGGCATGTCTTTGGGGGACCATGCGAAAATGTCCCCATTCTCACGGAGGAAATCGACGAGCTTGCCTTCCTATTTGCTGTCGAGGTTGGCACCCATGACAACGTATCTCTCCGGGTGCTCCGGGTCCAAGGGTATCTTCTTGGTCTCTTTGGCCGGCTTGAACGAGCCCTCAGCTTCTGACTCCTTGGGGTCGGGCGAAATCTCTGGCTGCTTGCCGGCCATTGCCACAACCCGATCAAGGAGCCGCTTCTCAGCTGCGATCGCCAGGGACTCGGCCAGGCGGCTGCTTTCAGCTGCACAAGCGGACGAATTTCTATAGTCGCCGGCTACGGTCAGAATCCCCTTGGTACTCGGCATCTTCATCTTGAGGTAGGCGTAGTGGGGGACCGCCATGAACTTGGCCAGAGCAGGTCGGCCAAGCGAGCATGGTAGGGGCTGAGGTCCACCACCGAACCAGACCGCTCTCGGCGAAAGTGATCTTTGTCCCCAAAGAGGGCGTCTATCGAGAATCTTGCCAATCGGCGGCAGGAAAGGCTGTGTACAATTCCGTGGAACCACATCCATTGTCTTTGAAGCTGTCTTTGCTTGATTCCTAACTTCTCCATCGTATCCTTATGCAGGATGTTGATGTTGCTGCCTCCGCTTCTATCAGCACTCGAGAAGCGAGCGGCCCGCCTATCCGCGGCAAGGGTGGCTCCCAAGACCAGGCGAGGAGCCCGGATTCGCATCACCTCTGGGTGATCAAGACGGCTCCAACCGATGGGCTTCTCGGACCAAAGGCATGAATTTCGAGTATCGATGCTATCGCATTTACTTCTTCTTTGTTGCTGCCGCCGCTGCGCGATCGTCACCACACCGGTAAACACTACATAGGCACCATGTTCTTCCGGTACTCGTCTTGTATTGCGCGCCGACCGGCTCGACAACCGCTCTTTGGGCGGTGGTGGAGGCGGCGCCCAAAGAAAGCGGAGGAGGGCAAGGCCGTCTCCTTGGCGATCTGGTGAGCCGTGGCACTTCCGGTGGTGTGATTCGACGGCCGCTACCGCTATGGAACTTGCGAGGTCCGCCCGAGTCGCTCATAAGAGAAGGCCGACAACCAGTTGGACTTGCCGCCTTTTGCCGCTTGGCGTGAGGCTGCCCTCCGCTGCTGGTCTTCGATCGCCGCCACCTGCCGGCTGTTGGAAGCCGGCTGCGGGTCTTGCGCCAGTGATCATTCTCACTGCTCTCGCCGATGGCGCCGCCACCGGAGTTCGGGAGCATGAGGAGCCACCTTGCCAACAGACCGACTTCGATCTCGACTTCATGGAGGAGTCGGCTGTGGCGCACTTGTTCTGCTATGATCAGCAGCTCGTCGAGGGTCTCCGGCTCGTCGCAAAGGAGCTTGTGCTTGAGGAGGTGCCTTCTCTGCACCCGGCGGTGAAGTACTCGATTGCCTGCACCTCATGCACTCCCTCGTAGGAGTTCCGGAGCTCGGCCCAGCGCGTGAGGTAGTCGCGAGTAGACTCGTTGGGGCCTTGTACGCACAAGGAAAGCTGGCGAGGCTTGGGAGGTCGCTTGTATGTGCTCGTGAAGTTGCGGACGAAAGCCTCGGTGAAGTCGACCCAGCTGTTGATGCTGCGGGGCTTCAAGCTGTTCAACCATGTCCGGGCCGTTCCCTGGAGCATGAGGGGAACATACTTTACGGCAACGCGCTTGTTGCCGTTCGCTATGCTGACGGCCATGGAGTAGTCCACTAGCCAGTCCTCCGGCTTCACGGAGCCGGTGTACTTGGGTGTATCTCGGGGGAGTGTGAATCCTCTGGGGAAGGGCTCGTCTCGGATGCGAGGTCCGAAACAGGGCGGGCCCAACTCATCTTCTTCTTCCAGCGCCGAGGATCGGTGGAGTCGCCGATCCGGTGGCGGGCGTCGTTTCTCCGACTCCTCTCAGCGGCCAAGGCGGTCGCCGAGTCGGATGCTCGACAGGTGGCGGGAGACTTCGCCTTTCTCTGCGGGGAGGAGGAGGAGATAGTCGTCCCGCCGCTCCATCGCTCTTGGGCGGCCGTCTTCGTCGCTTTCGATGGAGATGTGAGTCCGCTATGGCTGACACCGGATCCTTGTTCTTTCTTCCACGGACGCCGCCGATCGGCGTCCGATCATCGCGCCTTGATCTCGGCGGGAGGCAAGTCGCCGTGTTGTCGTCGCGGCGCCTCCGTGCGGCAGCCGCCGTCTTTGCGCAGCGGCTGCGTCGAGCTGCTAGACTCGCTCCGTCATCAGCGGCGCTCCTCGCCTCGAAGTTATCAGCTCGCTCGCCGTCGCTGGCGACGCGGATATTCTCGCGCGACGTGGCGTACAGGCGATTGGCCCCAAACAGATGGCGATAGCTACGCCACGCTGCTGGACCGCGCCTAGGCGGCTAGGCCCGGGCCGGAGCCGGCGAAGCCGCCCACGGCGCGATCCATCTCGCTGGTAGGCTTCGACAAGCGTCTCATGCTTGCCCGGCAGTGCGCCCACGAGAGCTGGAGGCGGCGCGCTTCAGCGTCAGCGTCGGCGTCTTCCGGAATGGGGCGGTGGTCTTGCGAAAGCGTCGAGAGGGTCACGAGCTCCCTCGCGAAGGCTCGCTGTGACCGGCGATGAGCACCTCCGTGATCGTGCTTCCGCCGCTCTCCGCGAGGGAGCGGCTCGTCATATACCACCACGTTGGTGGGGAACGCGTCGAGCGACGCGGTGTCGGAGTCGACCAGCATCGGGTCGGTGGAGCCTACGGACTCCAGGTCGGCGGCGGGCTCGCCGGCGACGTGGAACTGCTCGAGGAGGCCCGCGAGGAGGCTCTCGGGGCCGTCCGTGCCTGCATCGGATGCAGGCTCGTCGGAGAGCCGAACCTCGCCCGACAAGTTGGCGAGGCAGCTTGCGCAAGAAGCGACCTCAGCGCCATGTAGCGTCGGCCCTTGAACTCCGTCTGGCGTGTCGGGCTGGCTGCGCCGCCAGGAGGAAGAGGGTTCCGTCGAGCAGGGTCTCCGGACGACGGTGCACCTATCCCCATGGTGGGCGCCAAAATGTCGGGGTTGGGTGCGACATATGCCAAAGGATGGCTTATCATGGAGGCGAGTAGAACGTCGCGGTGCTCGAAACGGATGAGACGAAGACATGCACGCCGCGAATCTTACCCAGCTTCAGGGCTCTCGAGGAGATAACACCCTACTACTGCTCTCACGGGTCTCCGCATGATCACTATCGCAAGGTGAGTACAAGATTGCTCCTTGAGCTGTTGAGGGGTGAGGAAGGAGAAGGCACGGCTAGCTCCTCTCTTCCTCTATGTGTGTGTGTCAAACTGCTAGGTTCCAACCCTTTGCATGGGTGCCCAGGGGGTTTATATAGGCCTACCCCGGGGTACAATGGTAATCGGCTGGACAGGTCCCAGCCGTCGATCTCTTAAGTCGCCGTCTTCTCCGCCGACTTCTAGGGCCCGCCGACTAGTGGGCCCCGCGCCGTCCAGCATGGGGCCGACAGCCCTCGTCCGCCTTGTGGTGGGTCTTGCCGCTGCGGGTCATAACCGCTCTTCTAATGACGCGAGCTTGGTGGCGGGGTCATGGCAATGATGCCGCCGCCCGGCGGCGATCCTTGCTGCCATTCCTCGTCTTGTGCGGTTAATGGCGACGGCGGGCCGTGGGAGGAGCGGCCGACTCGGAGGCCGACTCAATGGGTCCGTCTTAGGGCCGTTTCGCCGTCTTCAGACTCCCGCCGACAAAGCGGGTAAATCTTCGGTCGTGCATGACGAGCCATCGTGGGTACAGGAATCTGCCCACTGTGGTCGACGCCAGTGGCCGGGTAGCTCTACAGCAGCCACGGACGAAGATCTCCGTCGGTACGGTGCCCTGTGGCCATGCCTGCTATTTATGAGCGGGGCAGGGACGGGCCGCGAGGCGGCTTTATCCCATCCCGCTCGTAGTCGCTCAGGCAGGGAGTGGAAGGAGTCGCGGGCCGACTTCCTGTAGCCGGCTTCGTCGGAAGTCGCTGGCTTGGAGTCGGCTTGTCTTGAGGCCGTCTCTGGGACTCGGCTGGGAGGGGCAGTCGGCGACTCTGTCGCCGACTCTCAGAAGGCGGCTCTTCGTCTTGGGGTCTTGAGGGGCGCAGTCTGCCCCGATGTTTTGAAAGGTCCAAGGGCTCGGGTCTGCCTACCCGTGGCCATTTACTCCGACAGTCCCAAAGTGATAGGTATCCAAGAAGGATAAAGAAAAAGAAAATGTCATGAAGATCATTGAACAAAATAAACTTGATTCTTAGTAATAGTTTTGAGATATGATAATGTGATATGTGAGTTATGTTGATGAGTAATGGTGCTCTAGTAAGAATATTGGTGTTAAGGTTTGTGATTCCCTATGCATGCACGAAAGTCAATAATCATGCAATGAAAATTATATCCTACTTGTGGTCCATTATTCGGTGTTTATTATGCTTAATGCTTGCTTATGAAATTATTCGTTTCTTGGTTGATCGCTTCTCAATCTTTGCGCGCCCTGGTGGGTTGTGCCCACCTCGGGTGCCCCCCGGACCGCCTCTTTGCTCTATAAATACCCTAAAAATACCAGAACCCTAGGACGATCGACGCAATATTCATCTAGCCGCCGCAGAGTCTGGAACCACCAGATCTAATCTAGACACCATCACAGAGGGGTTCACCACTTCATTGGTGCCTCTCCGATGATGTGTGAGTAGTTCTTTGTAGACCTTCGGGTCCGTGTTTAGTAGCTAGATGGCTCTCTCTCTCTCTCTCTCTCTCTCTCTCTCTCTCTCTCTCTCTCTCTCTCTCTCTCTCTCTCTCTCTCTCTCTCTCTCTCTCTCTCTCTCTCTCTCTCTCTCTCTCTCTCTCTCTCTCTCTCTCTCTCTCTCTCTCTCTCTCTCTCTCTCTCTCTCTCTCTCTCTCTCTCTCTCTCTCTCTCTCTCTCTCTCTCTCTCTCTCTCTCTCTCTCTCTCTCTCTCTCTCTCTCTCTCTCTCTCTCTCTCTCTCTCTCTCTCTCTCTCTCTCTCTCTCTCTCTCTCTCTCTCTCTCTCTCTCTCTCTCTCTCTCTCTCTCTCTCTCTCTCTCTCACTCCCTCTCTCTCTCCCTCTCCTCCCTCTCCCTCCCTCCCTCCCTCCCTCCCTCCTCCCTCCCTCTCTCTCTCTCTCTCCTCTCTCCCTCTCTCCCTCTCTCCCTCTCTCCCTCTCTCCCCTCTCTCTCTCTCCTCTCTCTCTCTCTCTCCCCTCTCTCTCTCTCTCTCTCTCTCTCTCTCTCTCTCTCTCTCTCTCTCTCTCTCTCTCTCTCTCTCTCTCTCTCTCTCTCTGAATTTCCAATACAATGGTCTCTTGGAGATCCATATGATGTAACTCGTTTTGCGGTGTGTTTGTTGGGATCTGATGAACTTCAAGTTTATGATCAGTTATATATTTTTACATCCATGAAAGTTATTTGAGTTTCTTTGATTTCTTATATGCATGATCTCTTATAGCCTCGTATTTCTTCTCCAATATTTTGGGTTTTGTTTGGCCAACTTGATCTATTTATCTTGCAATGGGAAGAGGTGCCCGGTAGTGGGTTCGATCTTCACGGTGCTTGATCCCGATGTGTAAAGGAACCGACACGTATGTATCGTTGCTACTAAGGATAAAAAAACGAGATCTATATCTACCGCCATATAGATAAACGGATCTTGTCTACATCATGTCATCGTTCTTATTGCATTACTCTGTTTTTCCATGAACTTAATACACTAGATGCATGCTGGATAGCGGTCGATGTGTGGAGTAATAGTAGTATATGCAGGCAGGAGTCGGTCTACTAATCTTGGACGTGATGCCTATGTAATATCATTGCCTGGACATCGTTATGATTATTTGAAGTTTTACAATTGCCCAACAGTAATTTGTTTACCCATCGTTTGCTATTTTTCTTGAGAGAAGCCACTAGTGAAACCTAAGGCCCCCGGATCTTCTTTCTCATATATTTTCCTTGTGATCTATTTTTCCTTTCCGTTTTATTCAGGTCTATTAAACCAAAAATACAAAAATATCTTGTTGCACTTTATTTTATTTGTGATCTATTATTTCAATCTATTATAATTTTCTCTCGTCATCGTGCCTTGAGGCGCCGTTACCCGAATGGGATTGACAACCCCTTTAACACGTCGGGTTGTGAGTGGCTGTTATTTGTGTGCAGGGGCTGTTTACATTGTGTTGCTTGGTTCTCCTATTGGTTTGATACCTTGGTTTCATTACTGAGGGAAATACCTACCGTTGTTGTGCTACATCATCCTCTCCTCTTGGGGGAAACACCGACGTAGTCTTAGCAAACATCATCAGCAAGGACGTCGGTCTATAATTACTGATGACAATCATGCCTCATGTGAGAGCAAACCGTGACAATTTTTGCGCCCCATGCGCCGCGCGTGACTGCTATTGGGAGAAAACCGGGCAACTAGCCGGTTTAGAGGCTACTCGTAAGCGTGCATGCGCAATGCACGTCTCTGCAGTGGCATGTGGGGGCGATGACCCTGCCGGTTGAGGGCGCAAGGCGTGTTGAAGCAGTGGACGTCGGGGCGGCGGCCCCGAGAGCTTTGCAACTTCGACGGCATGGACCTAATGTCGTGTGGGTCGCAGCTACTACACGCATGTGGAATGCTTATCTCTTCATCGCCACAGGAGAGTGCCTCATGACTTCTTTCGGACATGGAAGAGCGGCTTGTTCGGTGGAGCGAGTTCCCTAGCTTGTGTGTGTTTGTGTGGCTGGCGTTTCTTGTGGCATTACAGTGTTCTGTAGTGGGCTTGGCCCTTTTGTTTTGGTTTTCCGTGATTAACTGGAATTACTTCTGCTTAATCAATGAAACGTCAAAGTTTTTTGCTTTGTGTCTGAATTTATTTGCACTCATACTCATTTACTCAACAAAAATCCAGATATATCTAATGTGTTTCTTTACCAGTAAAGAAGGCATGCTAAGCACAAAGGGTAACACCCATGCCTGCTTTCAAAATCCACCCAAGATAAAATCGAATTTAGAAGCAAGACCATAAAGAAAACCTAGAAAGTACAATTTCCTATACTTACAAATTCATGACGCCCTTCTTCCAATTTCAAGTGAATCATGTTCATAACTTTAATCCAAATTCATTGCCAAGCCTTTGGAATAATATAAAGGAATCATCTACAGAACTGGTGGTTATACATCATACCAAATTCTAGAGGAATAATATAAAGGAATCATGTTCATAACTTTAATCCAAATACATTAATAACACCAGGGGAATAATCCTATATATAATCTGGCTTCAAATAACACCATCCGCTGAAATTAGTTACATTTTTACTAACGGAAACAGTATAAGTGAAGATAGAAGGGAAACCGTTATTTCTGAATTAAGACATATTTACATGCTATACTTTATCTGGATATAAAGAGAGGACATATACAACATGAGATGGAGTAGTGGAGCGGAGCGCCCGCATCAGGGGTCAATCTATGGTAGGCAAGTGAATGATGCGGTGCCGTGATTGCTATTCACCGGTGACGAAGGGAAGCGGCGGAGAAACAAAGGAGATACCCCTGGCCGCCGTGTCTCTCCCCTGGGAGCCCTCCCGTTTGACGCTCGCTGTGTCAAACAGTCGAGGAATTGCACAGGGCGCTCCTCGTAATCATGCGTGCAAACAGGGCTCCAAACAGTTGAGAATTCGCACAGGGTAACTTGTTAGTATATCAAAAAAGAAACTAATGATGCTACACCAACTCTGCCCTGCTGTAGCAAACGTGCAAGCTTACACCAGCGCAAATGTTATTCACATATTACTCTGTGATTCACATGAAAAATATAGAGACAAAGGCCCTAAACATGCATGATATAGACGTCCAGTAAGTAAAATAGCTAGAGTCACACACGCAGAAAAATCAGAGAAGAACCTTTAGGTAAAATCCCTAGAGTTGATGGGAAAGGCCCCACAAAGCATTGAAAGTTGCAAATTTAGCAGAGCATATAGAACCATGCTTTATATTGTCTGAGAGAACACAACAGCCATACATCTTTTAAAATATCAGTCAGATTATAAACAGAGTACCTTCTAGTTGCGAAGCCTCCTTCAGTACCATATTTATACATTATTTAGTAAAGCTCCCTAATTCAAATTATCCTAACAGAACAGCTCATCATTGTATGCATAATATGCACATAAATTAGAAAAAAATCAATATTAGAGATGAGTAACATATCCTAATATAATAAGGTGGATTGGCATGTACGGAAAACAAACATGTCTTGTCCCTCCACACAACATTCTTGGTTCTTTTTCCAGTGGGATGAATAAACTATGTGTAGACATGCAGAAATTATTATCACATTCCAACCGTCGGCATGTAAAAATACAATGCAATAACTCATTGGCAATAACAAGTACAGCCTTGATCGTAAGCAAATAGTTATTTAGCACCACCAACAATTTATTAAGAAAGAAAATCACCCAGTGGAACGCACCTAAGTTGACCAGAACATGTTGTATTTTTATTAGAACGGCATTTTAATTTGAAGGAGGTAATAATACGCACCATCTACAACAGGCAGTGCTGGGGGCTGCCAACTTATAAGCATAACACTAACCGTCACTGTTCAATTCAACTTTTAAGCTCAGACCGTATCATGAAAACACGAAGTGCTTTTGCTCAATACTTGGTGCTACCATTGATTTTGCTCCCACTTATGCTCTCGGGTGTTGACTAAGGGAGTTACTGGACAATAGGCCAGTCTTTGATTTTGTCTATCTTTTCACTGCAGATCAACATCTCAGTTTAGCCAAATTCTTCCTTTTGAAGCCATGAGACATGCTGAGCAGATCATTCCAATTAATTTCCTTTTCTGAGAATCTATTCATTAACATTAGAGATGACAACTACTTCTGATTGCATTATGCAAAATAAAAGGTAAAGGACTCAAAGCAGTTGTGATTAGATCTCAATCTCTGGAAGAGTTTATCTAACAACCTGCAGAAGACTACATAATCTGAAACATAAATATATATCAGTGCAGCAGGAGACAGCTGAAACAAAGAATCTAATATGTGCATAGTTAGCCTAATAGTTGATAATTCATAGATTATTTGTATCAATTGGCGAAGGGAGAACTAAAACTGCTAGTTGAAAATAACGTATAAGTCTCTAGCACTAACATTGTTCGGAATTATCATCTAAACAATTACTAATTGTATAGAGAGCATAGCTAAAACTACTGAAGATTTATCTAATCAAAATTTATTTCAAAGTCGTAAGCCACACAGGAGATCGAATTTGAAAGCACATGTAGCTTCTAGGTAGAGCGCAAAGCTGGTGTACTGCAGGGATTCAGGACGCTGTAGGAGATGCACACAGGACACCACCCCTGTTGGTTCCCCTCGCTCCTGTATTTGCATGATATGGTCATGAGCACTGCTGGTAGATGGACACCAACAGTACCAATTTTTCTTGATCAAACGTTAGGGATTGATGCAATTTATAGAGAGGCTTCTGTGACTGCTTGAACGGGCTGTACAATAGGGCAAAGATTTCAGGATAATTGATCACTTGCCTACACTGTGAGGACAGGAGTGACAGGCCACGAACTCAAACAGGCAAGAGAGTAGGTGGTGTATACCGCAGAGCGTCCGTACCTTGGATGGATCTGCCTAGGCCTTCTTCAGAGCTCAGCGCCGAAGCTCCTGGTGATTGGAGTGATCCCCGCCAGTAGCTGGATATTGCTATTGGCTATTGCAACGAACAAGACCGAGTTCAGTTCAGGAAAAAGAACGGAAGAAAGAAAAACAAGACTGGGATTCGATCCTTCCGCTGATTTTCTTACTCCTCGAGGATGTGGGCATGGACGACGTTGCCGATGTCCCCGAGCACCCGCCTGTTCCCTCCCGCACTGGGGCCTTCAGCTTCGCTGCCGGTACTGCGGCACCTGGACATCATCAAAGAGAAACATGAGTAAAGATGAACGGCGACAATCCAGGCACGAACAGATGAACCAGTGACCCAACGATTGCGGCGACCAAGAGGAAGTGCAGGCGGCTTGCTAAGGGAACGGCGATGGTGGACCATGCGATGACCCACGGATATGATTGGGATCCCTTGCTGCAGGCCATGGAGGCAGAGGAGGATTGGGCAGCGGCACGTGAAGGGGATGTGGGGCGCCCGTCGTTGTTACCGCCCTGGATCTGCGCCACCTCCGTCTGCATGCCCTCGGCGCCCGCTAGCTCCACCGCACTGATGAGTGCCACTGAGGAGGAGTAGGAGGACCACGTGGGCAGCGAGGCGAGCCCCCGCCGGCCCCGTCGGAGAAATCCATCGCCGCGGCCGAGCCGCTGCGTCCCGCACTGCCGCCACTGGCTCGACGGCGGAGAGGGACACCGGCAATGCCGATGCAGGCCGAGCCCGCTGCATCCCGCACCCGTCGACGCTGCTCGAGGGAGGACCGGAGGAGAGTGACCCCGGCGGCGGCGAGGATGTGAGAGGAGGGAGAGGGAGGCGTGGAACCATGAATGCTGGTGGAATCGATCCGCTTGTTGCGGGCGGGGGACGCGGGGCGCTATTTGGCAGACCGCGGCGTCTGGCGGAATATTTGATCTCAGTTGTTAATCTAGATGGTAGACCGTTGATATAATATGGGCAGTAGGATATGTTTAAACTGATTTAATCGGAGGGTCCTGGATATCTCATGTACAGTTTGTTGTGTGACTTTAGAAGAGTTTATATTTGCTTTTTTAATAGTAGTATAGATATAGAAGTATATACTCCCTCCGTTCCCAAATAATTGTCTTTCTAGAGATTTCAACAAGTGACTACATACAGAGCAAAATAAGTGAATCTACACTCTAAAACATGTCTATATACATCTGTATGTTGTAGTCCATTTGACATGGCTAGAAAGACAAATATTTTGGAACGGAGGAGGGAGTATATAGATATAGATGTGTGACCTTCCTGCACCCACAACACAAATTATGTGATGGGTTTTTCTGGCCAAGTTCCATGGCCTAAGTGCATCCTGTAGAATTGTATTGAATTGTATTGAATAATTGTTGATGCAATATTGTGCCGGTACAATAAGTATATATAAGAGCCAAGCCGCACCTGACCTAGCCTTATTACAAACCGAGTAGGAGTCTAAATCCTAATACAAGTTGTATTCTAACATCCCCCGCAGTGTCAACGGTAGGCTCGACGACGTTGAGACTGAAAAGAATGTCTTAAAACGGAGTAGTCGCCAGACCTTTAGTAAAGATATCAACAAACTGAGCAGAAGTAGGCACGTGGAGGACGCGAACTTGACCGAGAGCCACCTTCTCTCGAACAAAATGAATGTCGATCTCAATATGCTTACTGCGACGGTGTTGAACCGGATTCCCTGACATGTAGACAGCTGAAATATTATCACAGTAAACAATGGTAGCTTGCTCAATAGAACGGTGCAGCTCGACAAAGAAATGGCGCAACCAAACCGTACAAGAACCGTATGAGCTACAAAGACGGTACTCAGCTTCAGCAGCCGAAGCGGGATACCGTAACCTGCCTTTTTGAAGACCAAGAAACCAAATTGTTACCAAGAAAAACACAAAATCCGGATTTGGACCTACGAGTATCTGGACAACCAGCCCAGTCTGCATCAGAGTAAGCTGTCAAGGAGGTGGGAGAAGATTTGTTGATATGAAGACCTAAGTCTAGGGTGCCTTTGAGATACCAAAGAATACGTTTGACATGATTGTAGTGTGGAATACGAGGATCATGCATGTATAAACAAGCTTGTTGGACAGCAAAAGAAATTTCAGGACGAGTGAGAGTAAGATACTGAAGTGCACCCGTAAGACTACGATATAGAGATGGATCAGAGAAAGGATCACCGTCGACAAAGAGTTTGGAACCTGTATCAACAGGGGTACGGGAAGTTTGACAATCAAGCATACCAGCACGAGAAAGAAGATCCAGAGTGTACTGGCGTTGAGACAAGAAAAGACAAAAGGAGTCACGGATAACAGCAATACCTAAGAAGTGGTGAAGAAGACCTAAATCTGTCATAGAGAATTCATGGCGAAGAAGAGAGATAATATGATCTAAAAATTGTTGTGAGGAAGTTGTGAGGATAATATCACCAACATATAAAAGAAGGTAAGCAGTGTTGCTGTTGTGATGAAAGGTGAAGAGTGAAGTGTCAGAACGGGAAGGGGTAAAACCGATGGTTTGAGCATAAGTAGAAAAGCGTTGGAACCAGGTAGGTGGTGCTTGTTTAAGACCATAAAAAGATTTTTGAAGAAGACAAACATGATTAGGACAGGAGGAATGTTCGAAGCCAAGAGGTTGTTGAGAATAGACTGTTTCTTGAAGAGAGCCATGAAGAAAAGCATTTTTGACATCTAGTTGATGAATTGGCCAGGAAGAAGAGATGGCGATGATAAGGACAGTGCGTATAGTGCTGGGCTTGCAACTAGAGAGAAAGTCTCATCATAATCGATGTCGTGTTGCTGAGAGTAACCACGGCATACCCATCGAGCCTTATAACGTGCAAGACTCCCATCAGAATTAAATTTATGGCAAAAAACCCATTTGCCCGAAACGATATTTGTATTGGAAGGACGAGGAACTAACTGCCACGTGTTATTTTGCAGAAGGGCATCATATTCATCTTTCAGAGCTACGGCCCAATTAGGATCTAGGAGAGCTGATTTGTAAGATTTGGGTAGAGAGGAAGGAGATAGAGATGCATGAAGATTGAGACGATATTTTGCAGGTAAACGAAACCCGGACTTGGCACATGTGCGCATGGTATGATCGTTAGTAGGAGCTGGAACGGGAATAGCATGAGCAGGAGGGGTGGGGAGAGATGGTGTGGACGCGTCCGACGCAGCGGAGGAAGCGGACGCGAGAGATGGCGGTGAAGACTGCGGCGGCAGGAGGTCTGTCGCTACAGAGTGTAATGGGATTTCCTCTGCCGGAACAGAGGTGAGGACAGAAGTGGTCGCGGCAGGATCCGCTACCGCGGCATTGGATTCAGCTGGTTTCGCTGGATAGGTCGGCGGGTGAAAGAAGGGAAGATGGTTGTGATGATAGGGACTAGTGGACGACGTGGGTGAGTTGTGATCTAATTGTTGACGCTCGAAAAAGGGAAAAATATTTTCAGCGAATGTTACATGACGAGACATGTGAACATGACCACTAACAAGATCTAGACAACGATAACCCTTGTGCTCGTCAGAAAAACCTAGATGGACACATGGGGTAGAGCGTGGGAAAAGTTTGGTAGGAGAAGTGGAGTAGGAATTTGGGAAACAAAGACAACCGAAGACACGAATGTCGGAGTAATTTGGATGAGAGAGAAATAAAGAGAGGTAAGGAGTAGTTTGTGGGTTAACTTTGGATGGACGAATATTGAGTAAATATGTGGTCGTGTGAAGGGCCTCAGCCCAGAATGTCGGAGGCATAGAAGGTTGAACAAGTAGAGTGCGAATGATGTCATTAATAGTACGAAGAGAACGCTCGGCTTTGCCATTTTGAGGGGAGGTATAAGGACAGGAGAAATGCAAGAGAATTCCATATTGTAGAAAGAAATTTCGATTTTTTAAGTTGTCAAATTCACGACCATTATCACATTGTATGAATCTTATAGGGAGGAAAAAGTGGACCGAGACATAGCGCTGAAAGTTAAGGAATATATTATGAACGTTAGATTTGTTGCGTAAAGGAAAAGTCCAAACATAATGAGTAAAATCATCAAGAATCACGAGATAATACTTAAAACCAGATACACTTTCTATTGGTGATGTCCAGAGATCACAATGAAGTAATTCAAAAGGAAAAGTACTAGAGGATTGAGAGAAACTAAAGGGAAGGCGAACATGTTTGCCCAATTGACATGACTGACACATAGAATAATTATGAGAATCTCTATTACAAGGTATTGAAAATTCACTAAGAAATGTGGATAACACATTTTTATTTGGATGGTCGAGACGTTGGTGCCACAGATCAACAGAGGCCACCATAGATGTTGGAGGAGCAGCTATCGGAGCACCATGAAGAGAATATAAATCACCGAAGCTATTGAATCGAGCGATCTCCGCTTTGGTCGGGTAGTCCTTTACGGACAAACCAAAAGGGTCAAACTCAACAGAAACATGATTATCAGTGGTGATTTGGCGAACAGAAATCAGATTTTTTATAAGAGCAGGAGTTTCAAGAATATCACGAAGAAGCAAAGACTTAGTTGGGGATTGGATTTGAGCCTGACCGACACAGTAAATAGGAATAGAAGATCCATCACCGAGAGTAATAGAGGGAGAAGACGAAGGTGTACAAGAAGAAAGCAAATTACTCGATGCAGACATATGACGAGAAGCACCAGAATCAAAAATCCAATCCGTACATGAGTTCCCTTGTGCAGCAAAGTTGTTCATGGCTTGTAGAAAAGCAGCTTGGTCCCAGCTTGGAGTCGAAGTAGAGACCGGTGTAGTCATGGGAGCTTGCGGTGGTGGCGTCGGCAGTAGGGCAGGCATCGGCGTAAAGAGAGAGACACCATCATTATACTGCTGCATGTAGGGGGCGATGGAGCGCCATAGGATGCATAAGGACTAGTGTTGTAGATCGGTGGCGCGTAGGAGGGAGTAGCGTGGTACGCGGTCGTCGGCTGTCGGGGCGCGAGGACGGGCGCGTCGGTGTGAGGGCAAGCACCGGGCTGCCAGTCACCGGTATAGGCAGGCGGGGCACCATATGGCGTAGGGGTGGACCAGGGCATAGGCCACGCCTGGACTAGCCCTGTCCATGGATCAGGAGAGGGGTGCCATCCAAGCGGCGATGAAGCCGGGGGCAGCGGTGGTGCCGTTGGTGGAGCCGGGGCGGAGCAGGAGCGGGCGCCTTACGGAACTGCGGCGGCCTAGGGTTTTTGCCCCAGTAGTTGAGACTTGGACGCCAGCCGGATGGTTGAGGAGGTGTTGTTGGTGGAGATGGCGGTGGCGGCGTCGACTCAGGCAGGCGAGGAGAAGCAACGTGTCGCTCGAGGGAGTCAGGCGGCGGCAACGATGGCAGGGCTGGCGGTTAGCCATACCTTAGAATCAAAAGTCTGATACCATGTAGAATTGCATTGAATTGTATTGAATAATTGTTGATACAATATTATACTGGTACAAAAAGTATATATAAGAGTCAAGTTGCACCTGACCTAGCCTTATTATAAGCTGAGTAGGAGTCTAAGTCCTAATACAAGTTGTATTCTAACACATCCAGGACCGCTTACTTGCGATGAGAGGTCTTGTTTGACCCGGGTTTGGATATAGAAATTCACATCTTATACAAATAGTTAGACGGTACCCATCAACATCAGGAAAACTTGAAAAGAAAAAGGAAATGAGAAGAATAACAAAAAGGAGAGAACAAGTAAAAGTAATCAACCTAAAAAACTAATAAAGGGCAAATTAGTCATGGTGCAGATAACACAGGTATGACCAAGTTTTCCGAAGTAAAAATAGAAGTGTGACTAGAGGAAGGCAAATGATAAAAGAAATTCGTATAAAATTCCATCAACGACGTCTAGCTGCAAGTTGCAACGAACTCTTGTTGATGCTTCGTTGTCACTTAATTTAGTGTACCTCAAAACAAGAATAATCATGTCCCCTACTTCTTGCGTCTCCTGGCCCATCTAGCGTCGCCGGCAAGGCAAGGCAAGGCAAGGCGGCGACAATCGAGCGACGAGGATGGCCTCTTCCTCCAGCGCCATGAGGGGCGGCTCTAAGTCGACGTGCACAATGGAGGTGGTGGAGGGCTTCCACCAGTTCGAGATCCAGAACTACAGCAAGATCAAGGGGAGCCTCCCCCCCGGACGGTATGTCACGTCCGGCACCTTCACCGTCGCCGGCTACGACTGGTCGACCGTCTACTACCCGAACGGCAACGGTCACTGGTCGGCACCCCCGGGCTACGCCTCGGTGTTTGTCCAGTTGGCCAGCGGCGCGACGGCGAGGGCCACCTACGCCATACGACTCGTCAACCCGGCCTCCGAGCTGCTCTCGGCGCACGTCAGCACGGCGAAGTCGGCGCTGTTCAGCTACACGGCCATGCACGGAGGCAGCGTGCCGGACGTGCTGTCCGTTGACCGAGCCAACGACCGGCTCGTTATCGAGTGCGTCCTGAGCATCGAGAAGGAGCCGCGCGTGTCCAGGACCACGCGGCTGCCGGAGATCAAGGTGCCACCGACCGTCGGAGACCTGACGGCCCATCTCGGCGGGCTGCTGGTTGGGAACGAGCTGCCGGACGTCACCTTCGTCGTGCAGGGCGAGAAGTTCGCCGCGCACAGGACGGAGCTAGCCAGGGGGTCGCCGGTGTTCAGGGCGCAGCTCCTTGGGCCGATGCGCGAGGGCGACGACGGCCGTTGCATCACAGTCCAGGACATGCAGCCTGCCGTGTTCGAGGTCCTCCTCTACTGTTAGTTGTGTAAACCTGTTGTAATATGGTCGTGGTAAAACCTGGAAGGTGCCCATGTGTTGGTGCACTGTGGGTGAGTGGAGTGATGGTGAACTGCATCTGTTGCAACCATCAGTTCACGTAGTGGGTGTACTGAGTGTGTACTCAAGTATTGTAGCAGAGTGTGGGCTGTGTGCGTGCACTGATATGGCTACAGTGGTGTTGGTTTCTGTAACTAGACATCAAAAGAGTAGAGCCGGAGTGTGTCGCTGGTTCAGTGAATGGAAAAGGGCATTCGTTGCCTGGAAAACCAACCTGTGTGTGTGCTGCTCCGCTCCTCCTCTGTTTTTGCTTGTGTCCATTTGCTCGAACAGCTTGCGTGCGTGTGTGTATCCACCCAGAACTAGGCGAGAGAGAGAGGCTCTTGCCAACAATTGGCATCGAGCCAGCGAGGGTGATTGGCGGCCATGGACAAGACGCCGAGGCGCGTTCAAGGCGGCGGAGGATGCGCTAAAGGAGGCGGCGGCTGTGAAGCGAGGCGGACGCAGCCAAAGCCGAATCGGCGGCGCTAAAGGGGAGATGGCTGGTGCAGAGCGTAAACCGGGAGTTGATGCGGTGGCCCAGGCGCTGCCGGTGAGGCCCCGAGGTCCCATCAACTACCGCAGCTCACCCGCACCAACTATACCCTCCGGGTGATGCAGATGCGGGTGGCGCTCTGATCAGACTGCGTGTGGGAGGCAGTCCACTCCGACAAGGTGGAGTTCGAGCTGGATCGTGACGCGCTCCTGGCAATTTATCAAGGCGTGCCGGAAGATGTGCTCACGTCGCTCGCCGGCAAGGACACTGCGAAGGCGGCGTGGGAGGCCATCAAGTCTGTGCACGTCGGCCATGACCGCGTGCGCGAGTCGAACCTACAGGCGCTGCGTAAGGCCTTCGAGGGGCTGGAGATGGGCGATAACGAGCAAACAGAGGTCTTCGCCACGCGCGTGAACAAGATGGTGTCATCCATCCGTGCGCTCGGTGATGAGGTGAAGGAGATCACCGTTGTCCAAAAGATGCTTCAAGCGGCGCCAGCGCGGCTCATGCATTTGGTCACCGCATTGGAGCAGTGTGTCGATCTGAAGACGCTCACGGTGGAGGACCTACTCGGGCGCTTCAAGGCGTATGAGGAGCGCATTAAGCAGCGCTTTGGTGATCCTGTTGATGGACAGCACCTCATGCTGACCAGGAAGCAATGGGAAGGTTACGTCGGGAAGAAGAACTGGGGCAGCAACCGAGCAGGTGGTAGTGGAAAGGGAGGCGCTGACCGTGGAAGTGACCACGGAAGAGGCGATGACCAGTCGTCGAGCGCGAAATCTGCTGCAACTCCGAAGAAAAAATTCAAGTGCTATAATTGTGGTGAAAAAGGGCATTTCTCGAGGGAATGCACCAAGCCAAAGAAGAAGAAGCAAGAAAGAGCCATGGTGGCTGAGAAGCAAAATGAAGAACCTGCTCTTCTACTGTCAGAAACCTGTGTAATATCAGGTAACTTAGTAGAAGCAAAGGGCAGGGTGTACCTCAATGAAGAAAAGGTGAAACCACAACTTAGTGATGATGGAAGGTATGACACTAAAATGTGGTATCTTGACACTGGAGCTAGCAACCATATGACAGGCTCCAAAGCAATGTTTACTAGTATTGATGATTCAGTTACTGGAGTAGTCAAATTTGGAGATGGTTCCCTGGTTGAAATTGAGGGCAGGGGTACCATACTTATTACTACAAGAGATGGGGCTCATCGTGGGCTAACTGATGTTTATTACATACCAAAGTTGAGAAGTAATATCATTAGTCTCGGACAGTTGGAAGAGTATGGTTGCAAGGTCATATTAGAAGATGGGTACCTACAAATATTTGATCAAGGGAGAAAACTGCTAGTAAAAGTACCAAGAGGAGAGAACAGGCTGTATATACTGAATATTAGTTTGGGCATGCCTGTGTGTTTATCATCATCTATCACTGATGTGTCATGGTTGTGGCATGCTCGTTATGGTCATCTAAATTTTGATGCCTTGAGGTCTTTAGCTCAGCATGACATGGTTAAAGGGCTTCCTTTAGTGTGCCACAAGGACAGGGTATGTGACGGCTGCCTCATTGGCAAGCAGCGTCGACTACCATTTCCAAAGCACGCAACTTTCAGAGCAGAAAAAAGTCTTGAGTTGGTGTATACAGACCTGTGTGGTCCAATTACACCTGCAACTCCTGCCGGAAATCGCTACTTTATGCTTATAGTAGATGATTTCAGTCGGTTCATGTGGGGAGTGCTTCTTTGAAAACCAAAGATCAAGCATTTGTTGCATTCAGAAGGTTTAAAGCAGCTGCAGAGTTGAAAAGTGGGCTGAAGTTGAAAGTGCTCAGGAGTGATAGAGGAGGAGAATTTACATCTGTTGAATTCAATTCCTTCGTGAAGATCATGGAATTCAACGCCAACTCACTGCACCCTACAGCCCTCGGCAGAACGGAGTTGTGGAGAGACGCAACCAAACTGTAGTTGCAATGGCACGGTGTCTGCTGAAAAGCCAAAATATGCCGGGCTGTTACTGGGGGGAAGCAGTTGCTGAAGGAAATATGCCCTAGAGGCAATAATAAAGTTGTTATTTATTTCCTTATATCATGATAAATGTTTATTATTCATGCTAGAATTGTATTAACCGGAAACATAATACATGTGTGAATATATAGACAAACAGTATGTCACTAGTATGCCTCTACTTGACTAGCTTGTTAATCAAAGATGGTTATGTTTCCTAACCATGAACAAGGAGTTGTTATTTGATTAACAAGGTCACATCATTAGTTGAATGATCTGATTGACATGACCCATTCCATTAGCTTAACACTTGATCGTTTAGTATGTTAATGCTTTCTTCATGACCCATACATGTTCTGTAACTATGAGATTATGCAACTCCGTTTACGGAGGAACACTTTGGTACTACCAAACGCCACAGCGAATCGGGTGATTATAAAGGAGTACTACAGGTGTCTCCAAAGGTACTTGTTGGGTTGGCGTATTTGAGATTAGGTTTTGTCACTCCGATTGTCGGAGAGGTATCTCTAGGCCTTCTCGGTAATACACATCACATAAGCCTTGCAAGCATTGCAACTAAAGAGTTAGTTGTGAGATGATGTATTACGAACGAGTAAAGAGACTTTCGATAACGAGATTAAACTAGGTATTGGATACCGACGATCGAATCTCGGGAAAGTAACATACCGATGACAAAGGGAACAACGTATGTTGTTATGCGGTTTGACCGATAAAGATCTTCGTAGAATATGTAGGAACCAATATGAGCATCCAGGTTCCGCTATTGGTTATTGACCGAGAATAGTTCTAGGTCATGTCTACATAGTTCTCGAACCGTAGGGTCCGCACGCTTAAGGTTTCGATGACAGTTTTATTATGAGTTTATGAGTTTTGATGTACCGAAGGAGTTCGGAGTCCCGGATGAGATCGGGGACATGACGAGGAGTCTCGAAATGGTCGAGACGTAAAGATCGATATATTGGACGACTATATTCGGAGTTCGGAAGGTTCCGAGTGATTCGGTATTTTTGAGTACCGGAGAGTTACGGAATTCGTATTGGGCCTTAATGGGCCATACGGGAAAGGAGAAAAGGGCCAAAGGGTGGCGCCGCCTCCCTTGGACTAGTCCGAATTGGACTAGGGAGGCGCCCCTTCCTTCCTTCTCCTTTTCCCTTCCCTTCCTTCTCTCCTACTCCTAATACATGGAAGGGTTCCTAGTTGGACTAGGAAAGGGGAATCCTACTCCGGTGGGAGTAGGACTCCCAGGCGTGCCATAGTAGAGGCCGGCCTCCCTCCTCCACTCCTTTATATACGGGCAGGGGCACCCATAGACACACAAGTTGATCTTCGTGATCGTTCCTTAGCCGTGTGCGGTGCCCCTCCACCATATTCCACCTCGGTCATATTGTAGCGGTGCTTAGGCGAAGCCTGCGACGGTAGAACATCAAGATCGTCACCACGCCGTCGTCTTGACGGAACTCCTTCCCGACGCTTTGCTGGATCGAGACCGGGATCGTCATCGAGCTGAGCGTGTGCCAAGAACTCGGAGGTGCCGGAGTGCGGTGCTTGGATCGGTCGGATCGTGAAGACGTCGACTACATCAACAGCGTTAATATAACGCCCGCTTTCGGTCTCACGAGGGTGCGTGGACGGACACTCTTCCTCTCGTTGCTATGCCATCACCATGGTCTTGCGTGATCGTAGGAAAATTTTTGAAATTACTACGTTCCCTAACAAAGTGGCATCGAGCCAGGTTTTATGCGTTGATGTCATATGCACGAGTAGAACACAAGTGAGTTGTGGGCGATACAAGTCATACTACCTACCAGCATGTCATACTTTGGTTTAGCGGTATTGTGAGATGAAGCGGCCGGACCGACATTACGCCAGACGCTTACGCGAGACTGGTTTCACCGCTGTGAGCACTCGTTGCTTAAAGGTGATGGCGGGTGTCTGCTCTCTCACTTTAGTTGAATCGAGTGTGGCTACGCCCGGTCCTTGAGAAGGTTAAACGGAGTCTATTTGACGAAGTATCGTTGTGGTTTTGATGCGAGGTAAGAACGGTTCTTGCTCAGCCCGTAGCAGCCACGTAAAACTTGCAACAACAAAGTAGAGGACGTCTAACTTGTTTTTGCAGGGCATGTTGTGATGTGATATGGTCAAGACGTGATGCTATATTTTATTGTATGAGATGATCATGTTTTGTAACCGAGTTATCGGCAATCTGGCAGGAGCCATATGGTTGTCGCTTATTGTATGAAATGCAACGCCATGTAATTGCTTTACTTTATCACTAAGCGGTAGCGATAGTCGAGAAGCAATAGTTGGCGAGGCGACAACGATGCTACGATGGAGATCAAGGTGTCGCGCCGGTGGCGATGGTGATCATGACGGTGCTTCGAGATAGAGATCACAAGCACAAGATGATGATGGCCATATCATATCACTTATATTGATTGCATGTGATGTTTATCCTTTATGCATCTTATCTTGCTTTGATTGACGGTAGCATTATAAGATGATCTCTCACTAAAATTATCAAGTAGTGTTCTCCCCGAGTATGCACCGTTGCCAAAGTTCGTCGTGCCGAGACACCACGTGATGATCGGTGTGATAAGCTCTACGTCCATCTACAACGGGTGTAAGCCAGTTTTGCACACGCAGAATACTCAGTTATACTTGACGAGCCTAGCATATGCAGATATGGCCTCGAACACGGAGACCGAAGGTCGAGCGTGAATCATATAGTAGATATGATCAACATAAGATGTTCACCATTGAAAACTACTCCATCTCACGTGATGATCGGTTATGGTTTAGTTGATTTGGATCACGTGATCACTTAGATGACTAGAGAGATGTCATCTAAGTGGGAGTTCTTAAGTAATATGATTAATTGAACTTTAATTTATCATGAACTTAGTTCGTAGTATTTTGCAAATTATGTTGTAGATCAATAGCTCGCGTTGTTGCTTCCCTATGTTTTCATATGTGTTCCTAGAGAAAATTGTATTGAAAGATGTTAGTAGCAATGATGCGGATTGGATCCGTGATCTGAGGTTTATCCTCATTGCTGCTGAGAAGAATTATGTCCTTAATGCACCGCTAAGTGATGACCTATTGCAGGAGCAGATCTGAGCACGTTATGAGCGTTTGGCTAGCTCAATATGATGACTACTTGATAGTTTAGTGCACCATGCTTAACGGCTTAGAATCGGGACTTCAAAGACGTTTTGAACGTCATGGACCATATGAGATGTTCCAGGAATTGAAGTTAATATTTCAAGCAAATACCGAGTTGAGAGATATGAAGTCTCCAACAAGTTCTATAGCTAAAAGATGGAGGAGAATCGCTCAACTAGTGAGCATGTGCTCAGATTGTCCGAGTACTTCAATCGCTTGAATCAAGTGGGAGTTAATCTTCCGAGATAAGATAGTGATTGACAGAATTCTCTAGTCACCATCACTAAAGTTACTAGAACTTCGTGATGAACTATAATATGCAAGGGATGACGAAAACAATTCCCAAGCTCTTCGCGATGCTAAAATCGCGAAGGTAGAAATCAAGAAAAACATCAAGTGTTGATGGTTGACAAGACCACTAGTCTCAAGGAAAAGGGCAAAGGAAGAAGGGAACTTCAAGAAGAGCGGCAAGCAAGTTGCTGCTCGAGTGAAGAAGCCCAAGTCCGGATCTAAGCACGAGACTAAGTGCTTTTGCTACAATGGAACTGGTCCTCGAAGCGGAACTACCCCAAGTATTTGGCGGATAAGAAGGATGGCAAAGTGAACAAAGGTATATTTGATATACAAATTATTGATGTGTATTTTACTAGTGTTCGTAGCAACCCTCGGTATTTGATACTGGTTCGGTTGCTAAGAGTAGTAACTCAAACAGGAGTTGCGAATAAAAAGAGACTAGTTGAAGGGAAGTGACGATGAGTGTTGGAAGTAGTTCCAAGATTGATATGATCATCATCGCACACTCCCTATACTTTCGGGATTAGTGTGGAACCTAAATAAGTGTTATTTGGTGTTGAGCATAAATATGATTTGATCATGTTTATTGCAATACGGTTATTCATTTAAGTAAGAGAATAAATTGTTGTTCATTTACATGAATAAAACCTTATATGGTTACACACCCAATGAAAATGGTTCATTGGATCTCGATCATAGTGATACACATATTCATAATATTGAAACCAAAAGATGCAAAGTTAATAATGATAGTGCAACTTATTTGTGGTAATCGCCGTTTAGGTCATATCGGTTATAAAGCGCATGAAGAAACTCCATCTTGATGGACTTTTGGAATCACTTGATTATGAATCATTTGATGCTTGCGAACCGTGCCTTTTGGGCAAGATGACTAAAACTCCGTTCTCGGAACAATAGAACGAAGCTCTTGACTTGTTGGAAATAATACATACCGATGTATGCAATCCAATGAGTGTTGATGCTCGTGGCAAGTATCATTATTTTCGACCTTCACAGATGATTTGAGCAGATATGCGTATATCTTCTTGATGAAACATAAGTCTGAAATAGTTGAAAGGTTCAAAGAATTTCAGAGTGAAGTGGAAAATCATCGTAACAAGAAAATAAAGTTTCGCGATCTGATCGTGGAGATGAATATTTGAGTTACTGAGTTTTGTCTTCAATGAAAACAATGTGGAATAGTTTCACAGCTCACGCCACCGGAACACCACAACGTTATGGTGTGTCCGAACGTCAGTAACAGTACTTTATTATGATATGGTGCGATCTATGATGTATCTTACCGATTTACCACTATCGTTTTGGGTTTATGCATTAGAGACAGCTGCATTCACGTTTAATAGGGCACCATCTAAATCCATTGAGATGACACCGTATGAACTATGGTTTAGCAATAAACCTAAGCTGTCGTTTCTTAAAGTTTGGAGTTGTGAAGCTTATGTGAAAAAGTTTTCACCTGATAAGCTCGAACCCAAATCGGAGAAGTGCGTCTTCATAGAATACCCAAAGGAAACTGTTGGGTACACCTTCTATCACAGATCCGAAGGCAAGTTTTTCATTGCTAAGATGGATCCTTTCTAGAGAAGAAGTTTCTCTCGAAAGAAGTGAGTGGGAGGAAAGTAGAACTTGATGAGGTAATTGTACCTTCTCCCTTATTGGAAAGTAGTTCATCACGAAATCAGTTTCGATGATTTCTACACCAATTAGTAAGGAAGTTAATGATGATGATCATGAAACTTCAGATCAAGTTGCTACCAAACCTCGTGAGGTCTTCCGAGTAAGATCCGCACTGAGTGGTACGGTAATCCTATTCTAGAAGTCATGTTACTAGACCATGATGAACCTCACGAACTATGAGGAAGCGATGATGAGCCCAGATTCCATGAAATGGTTTGAGACCATGAAATCTGAGATGGGATCCATATATGAGAACAAAGTGTGGACTTTGATGGAGTTGCCCGATGATCGGCAAGCCATATTATATAAATGGATCTTCAAGAGGAAGACAGATCTCGATAGTAGTGTTACTATCTACAAAGTTCGACTTGTCGCAAAAAGGTTTTCGACAAGTTCAAGGTGTTGACTACAAATGAGATTTTCTCAATCAGTAGCGATTCTTAAGTCTGTCCGAATCATGTTAGCAATTGCCACATTTTATGAAATCGGCAAATGGATGTCAAAACTACATTCTTTAATGGATTTATTAAAGAAGAGTTGTATATGATGCAACCAGAAGTTTTGTCAATCCTAAAGGAGCTAACAAAATGTGCAAGCTCCAGCGATCCATCAATGGTGGTGCAAGCATCTCGAGTTGGAATATACGCTTTGATGAGTTGATCAAAGCATATGGTTTTATCTGAGACTTTTGGAGAAGCCTGTATTTACAAGAAAGTGAGTGGGAGCACTAAAGCATTTCGATAAGTATATGTGAATGACATATTGTTGATCGGAAATAATGTAGAATTATTCGCAAAGCATAAAGGAGTGTTTGAAAGGAGTTTTTCAAAGAAAGACCTCGGTGAAGCTGCTTACATATTGAGCATCAAGATCTATAGAGATAGATCAAGACGCTTGATAAGTTTTTCAATGAATACATACCTTGACAAGATTTTGAAGTAGTTCAAAATGGAACAGTCAAAGAAAGAGTTCTTGCCTGTGTTACAAGGTGTGAGATTGAGTAAGACTCAAAACCCGACCACGGCAGAAGATAGAAAGAGAATGAAAGTCATTCCTATGCATCAGCCATAGGTTCTATAAAGTATGTCATGCTGTGTACCGATCTATTGCATACCCTACCACTAAGCTTGGCAAGGAGTTCAATAGTGATCTAGGAGTAGATCAATGGACAGCGGTCAAAATTATCCTTAGTAGAATAAGGATATGTTTCTCGATTATGGAAGTGATAAAGGTTCGTCAGTAAAGGGTTACGTCGATGCAAGTTTTGACACCGATCTGGATGACTTTAAGTCTCGATCTAGATACATATTGATAGTGGGAGCAATTAGCTAGAGTAGCTCCGTGCGAGCATTATTGACATAGAGATTTGCAAAATACATACGGATCTGAATGTGGCAGACCGTTGACTAAGATTCTCTCACAAAGCAAAACATGATCACACCTTAGTACTCTTTGGGTGTTAATCACATAGCGATGTGAACTAGATTATGGATCTAGTAAACCCTTTTGGGTCTTGGTCACATGATGATGTGAACTATCGATGTTAATCACATGGTGATGTGATCTAGATTATTGACTCTAGTGCAAGTGGGAGACTGAAGGAAATATGCCCTAGAGGCAATAATAAAGTTGTTATTTATTTCCTTATATCATGATAAATGTTTATTATTCATGCTAGAATTGTATTAACCGGAAACATAATACATGTGTGAATATATAGACAAACAAGATGTCACTAGTATGCCTCTACTTGACTAGCTTGTTAATCAAAGATGGTTATGTTTCCTAACCATGAACAAGGAGTTGTTATTTGATTAACAAGGTCACATCATTAGTTGAATGATCTGATTGACATGACCCATTCCATTAGCTTAACACTTGATCGTTTAGTATGTTAATGCTTTCTTCATGACCCATACATGTTCCTGTAACTATGAGATTATGCAACTCCGTTTACGGAGGAACACTTTGGTACTACCAAACGTCACAACGTAATCGGGTGATTATAAAGGAGTACTACAGGTGTCTCCAAAGGTACTTGTTGGGTTGGCGTATTTGAGATTAGGTTTTGTCACTCCGATTGTCGGAGAGGTATCTCTAGGCCTTCTCGGTAATACACATCACATAAGCCTTGCAAGCATTGCAACTAAAGAGTTAGTTGTGAGATGATGTATTACGGAACGAGTAAAGAGACTTTCCAGTAACGAGATTAAACTAGGTATTGGATACCGACGATCGAATCTCGGGAAAGTAACATACCGATGACAAAGGGAACAACGTATGTTGTTATGCGGTTTGACCGATAAAGATCTTCGTAGAATATGTAGGAACCAATATGAGCATCCAGGTTCCGCTATTGGTTATTGACCGAGAATAGTTCTAGGTCATGTCTACATAGTTCTCGAACCGTAGGGTCCGCACGCTTAAGGTTTCGATGATGCGGTTTTATTATGAGTTTATGAGTTTTGATGTACCGAAGGAGTTCGGAGTCCCGGATGAGATCGGGGACATGACGAGGAGTCTCGAAATGGTCGAGACGTAAAGATCGATATATTGGACGACTATATTCGGAGTTCGGAAAGGTTCCGAGTGATTCGGTATTTTTCGAGTACCGGAGAGTTACGGAATTCGTATTGGGCCTTAATGGGCCATACGGGAAAGGAGAAAAAGGGCCAAAGGGTGGGCCGCCCTCCCCTTGGACTAGTCCGAATTGGACTAGGGAGGGGGGGCGCCGCCTTCCTTCCTTCTCCTTTTCCTTCCCTTTCCTTCTCTCCTACTCCTAATACATGGAAGGGTTCCTAGTTGGACTAGGAAAGGGGAATCCTACTCGGTGGGAGTAGGACTCCCTGTATGCGCCATAGTAGAGGGCCGCCCTCCCTCCTCCACTCCTTTATATACGGGGCAGGGGCACCCCATAGACACACAAGTTGATCTTCGTGATCGTTCCTTAGCCGTGTCGGTGCCCCCTCCACCATATTCCACCTCGGTCATATTGTAGCGGTGCTTAGGCGAAGCCTGCGACGGTAGAACATCAAGATCGTCACCACGCCGTCGTCTTGTGGAACTCCTTCCCGACGCTTTGCTGGATCGAGCTCGGGATCGCCATCGAGCTGAACGTGTGCCAAGAACTCGGAGGTGCCGGAGTAACGGTGCTTGGATCGGTCGGATCGTGAAGACGTACGACTACATCAACCGCGTTAATATAACGCTTCCGCTTTCGGTCTACGAGGGTACGTGGACGGACACTCTTCCCTCTCGTTGCTATGCCATCACCATGGTCTTGCGTGATCGTAGGAAAATTTTTGAAATTACTACGTTCCCTAACAGTTGCTACTGCCATTTATATCTTGAACCGAGCCCCCACGAAGAGTGTTGCTGGAAAAACACCTTATGAAGCTTGGAATGGCTATAAACCAAATGTTGGCCATCTTCGGACTTTTGGTTGTTTGGCTCACGTCAAGGTAACAGGTCCATCTGGTGGGAAATTAGCTGACAGAAGTATTCCAATGGTATTGATTGGCTATGAGAAAGGCTCAAATGCATACAGACTTGTCAATCCAGAGACAAATCGTGTGTGTGTATCAAGGGATGTAGTTTTTGAAGAATCAAAAGGTTGGCAGTGGTCCAGTGGAGATGATGTCGCGATCAGTGATGGCACTGATAGGTTTCTGGTTCACTTTGAACCTGAACAAACTGAATCAGTGAATGACCATGCTGCTCAAGAAGGTGAAAATGCAGAAAACAGGAAGGTGCAGAACCAATTACACCTAGGCAAGCAAAGTGCTTCCGTGGTCACCGTTATGCCTGCTATGGTGACACCAATATCCTCTGTTGTTGCAGAAAGTCCCGAATCATCTGCCCATCGAAAATCGCTCCCTTGATGAGATTTTTGATGCTACCTCTCCACACTGGAGTCCAGCTGATTATGACCATATGGAGGAACTTGAGTTGTTTATGCTAGGTGCAGAGGAGCCAACTCACCACAATGATGCTATGAAGCATGAGCATTGGAAGAAAGCCATGGAGGAAGAGCTGAAATCCATAAAAGAAAATGATACATGGGAAATGGTAACACCACCTACTGGAGTGCGAGCCATTGGACTGAAATGGGTATTTAAATTGAAAAAAGATGTTGAAGGCAATGTGATACGCCACAAGGCAAGGCTAGTCGCCAAGGGGTATGTGCAACGTCATGGCATTGACTTTGATGAGGTCTTTGCACCTGTGGCACGCCTAGAAACTGCGAGGCTACTAATGGCATTGGCAGCAAATGAAGGGTGGAGGGTACACCATATGGATGTGAAATCAGCATTCTTAAATGGAGAATTGGAGGAAGAAGTGTATGTAGCACAACCTCCAGGTTTCATTGAAACTGGCAAAGAAGGAAAGGTACTGAAACTCAGGAAAGCCTTGTATGGGCTTCGACAGGCTCCAAGAGCCTGGAATCTGAAACTGGATCAGACTTTGTTGTCTCTTGGTTTCATTAGAAGTCCTGTTGAACATGCGGTGTACATGAAGAATTCTGGAAATGCACGACTGCTGGTTGGAGTATATGTTGATGATTTGATCATAACCGGTTCTAGTGCAGAAGAAGTGGCTATGTTCAAGGAACAGGTGAAAGACATGTTCAGTATGAGTGACTTGGGTCTACTTTCATATTATCTTGGCATTGAAGTTGCGCAAGCTAAAGATGGCATTTCACTCTGCCAATCTGCATATGCACTGAAGATACTAGAGAAGACTGGCATGCTGGATTGCAATCCTTGTCAAACACCCATGGAAGAAAGGCTGAAGTTAAGTAAGAATGGAGAAGGACCCAAAGTGGATCCAACATACTACAGAGTGTAGTAGGAAGCCTCGGTACTTGGTTAACACTGGACTGACATCTCCTATCTTTGTTGGCGTTGTAAGTCGATACATGGAGAGCCCAAATTCCCAAAGACATGGCAGCGGTGAAACAAATTCTGAAGTATATCCGTGGAACTCTGAACCTTGGATGCAAATACTCTCAGAATAAAGGAGAAAAGCCCAGCCTGCTTGGGTACTCTGATAGTGATGACGGTGGAGATATTGATGACCGAAAAAGCACAACTGGAGTACTCTATTTCCTTGGCAAGAGTCCAATTACATGGTTGTCCCAGAAGCAGAAAGTAGTTGCAATTTCATCATGTGAAGCTGAAAATATTGCTGCCGCTAGTGCTGCTTGTCAGGGTTTGTGGCTTGGACAACTACTTGCTGAGATGGAAGGGAAGCAGCCAGTTCAGGTTGAGTTGTTGGTTGACAACAAGTCGGCTATTTCATTGGCCAAAAATCCTGTTCACCATGATCGCAGTAAGCATATCGATATACGTTATCATTTTATCAGGGACTGTGTGGAGAATGGAAAGATCGGGGTGAACTATGTTCCAACGGGAGATCAGCTGGCAGACCTACTTACCAAGCCCCTTGGGCGTTTGAAGTTCCTGGAGCTCAGACGAAGGATTGGCATGGTGGTTGTCAAATGAAGACAACAAGGTTTAGGAGGAAGATTGTTAGTTGTGTAAACCTGTTGTAATATGGTCGTGGTAAAACCTGGAAGGTGCCCATGTGTTGGTGCACTGTGGGTGAGTGGAGTGATGGTGAACTGCATCTGTTGCAACCATCAGTTCACGTAGTGGGTGTACTGAGTGTGTACCCAAGTATTGTAGCAGAGTGTGGGCTGTGTGCGTGCACTGGTATGGCTACAGTGGTGTTGGTTTCTGTAACTGGACATCAAAAGAGTAGAGCCGAAGTGTGTCGCTGGTTCAGTGAATGGAAAAGGGCATTCGTTGCCTGGAAAACCAACCTGTGTGTGTGCTGCTCTGCTCCTCCTCTATTTTTGCTTGTGTCCATTTGCTCGAACAGCTTGCGTGCGTGTGTGTATCCACCCAGAACTAGGCGAGAGAGAGAGGCTCTTGCCAACATCTACTTCATCTACAAAGGTTCGCTGCCCCCCATGGACGACCCGGACGACGAGGAGGGCACCCACTCCAGCAGCGAGCTCGCTCGACATCTCCTCGCCGCCGCGGATCGGTACGGCGTGGATAGGCTCAAGGCGCTGTGCGAAAGCATCCTGTCGAGTGGCCTGAATCCGCAGACCTTGGCGAGGACATTGGCCTTCGCTGATTTGTACAGTTGTGCTCAGCTTAAGGAAGCCTGTGTTCGGTATGTCATCTCCCTGGGAATGACCAATGACGCGGTGGCGGTGGCGAGCGAGGAGGATGACCAACGAGACCAGCTCGACATTTTTACCCTCATCAAGTATTTGTGGAGGGAGATCAGAAGCATCTTCAAAGACTATTAAGTTCAACCGGCCGGTGTGGCTGTGGTACGTAATTTTATTTTGTCATGCTGTAAGAGCTGTAATGTATACTGCTATATGGACTGTTGCCTATGCAAGGACTGCCATTGCATTCTCCATTCTTCCCCAAGTTGGATAGCTTGGTTCTGGACTTGTGGTTCTTAATTCGTCTTTTGTTACTCAGTTTTGTTAGATGTAGTACCGCAAATTTGGCTCACAGTTGTGCCAAGCATGCATGCCTGCACATTGGCGACGCCGCAAAGCTGGGTAATCATGAGCCCTAATTGTCTTACCACTAGCCTACGGGATAGTTGTATACACTTGTGCCACAAGCTTAAAATGAGAGTACAGCTGTGCCAAACATTGTTACATATTTTGATTTCTTTGTTGGTTCATTTCATGACTAAAACAACCCTTGCAACATTTTTTTCCGATATATTTCTGTGCACTATGCTATTTGCGAGAAAAATCTTTATATACATATTTGTGCTTTCGCTTCGAAACTTGGAGAGGCTATTTGAGTCGGTGTTGTGCTTTAATATTGCATATTGTTGTTCGATGGTTTCTTCATAATCGTTCCTTCTTCTATTTTCCGAATTTTCCAGCATATGAAGTATCACATGAATTTCATGTGCATTGCTCGAGACATGCATTGCAGTTTACTAGTGTACTCAAGTGGCCAAGTTTTTGTTTTTGGACAATCTACTCAAGTGGCCAAGTTGGTGTATGAAGAGTAAAATGCACATAACCACATTAGCGTCATAGCTCTGGAAAAGTCTCACTTTACAAAACGTGACACTTTGCACCGAACCAAAAAATTAACAGTGGCAAAAAACACGGAGCAAAATTTTGATCACATTTTGACGTTGCAAATCGCCCACGTGCGGAAACGTGCGACGGCGCACCGAAGATGTCTGTTAACGGCGTGGTCTGAGGCTGGAATCGGAACATGACCTGATTCGCTACAGCGCAGCATTTTTTTTTTTTGAATAAAAGAGGTTTTTCTCTGATTTCATTAACGAAACCAAAAGTAGACAGAGTCTAGTAGTCTTACAACACACCAGGCCATAGCATAAGTTCTAGATCATCTACCCCCACCCTCACACCCGATCAACACAAGGGTAGAAGAGCATTGCTTACATCCTTCTCCAAATCAACACGTTATTTAAGCAAGTTCATGATTACAGGTCGACACAACAGAAAAAGGGGAAAGCCGGCCTTCGCTGATCAGGTCTCCAGACGACGAACACCCAGCCTCCACCCCTGCGACGCCTTGTAGATCTCACTTGCCACCTGCTCGATTAGCTTTGCTCCCAGCTGCATTAGTCTTTCCTCCGGCTTTTTTTCTGCAAAATTGACCAATCCACAATCCAGTTACACGTCAATCGGATAAAAACCATTGGATCATATATCTTCTTCGATCTGAAGATTATATCATTTCTACATTTCCAAAGAGCCCAGAAAATAGCTGCGCTCCCAACTAGCACCATTTTTTTCTCTGGTTTCTTAAAGGATTTTAACCACCCTCCCAGGAAATCATTAAGGTTAGTGGGGCATCGCCTAAGATCGAAAGCACATTTGATCAAACTCCAGACCAGTCAGGCTGCAGAGCAATCAAAGAACAGATGGTCAATAGTTTCTATCTTTCCACAGTATACGCATTCTTTCGCACCTTTCCATCCTTTTCTTAGCAAATTATCTTTTGCTAAAATACTTCTCTTAGTCACCAACCAAAGAAACATTTTGATTTTCGATGGTACTTTTGTCTTCCATAAAAACTTGTGTGGAAATCCCACTCCCTCATTGATCAGAAAGGAATATAAAGATTTCACTGAAAAATTCCATTTTTTAGTTAGCATCCACATGGGTTGATCAAACCCCCCCAATGCATCCTAACTGCCTCACATCTTTGTTTAAGACTTTCCAGGGTTCATTTGTCTCTGCCTTTAAATCTCTCCTAAAGCTAAACCCTTGCCACCCCCTATTCACTGCTTCTGCCACAGAGATATTGTGGTCAAAACTGATGTTATATAGTCTAGGGTACATGTCCTTCAGAGGTCGAGATCCAACCCACCAATCCTCCCAGAATCTAGTTTCATTCCCATCCCCAATCTTCTTTTTAACATGTTGGAAATACAGTTTCTTGATATCCAACAAACTGCACCAAAATTAGAGTCCCCTGGCTTTTTTTTCCAGCCCAGCCAGACATTTATTTTGTATATATTTAGCTTTCAGAATGTTCACCCAAGTTCCTGATTCAGTTTCTAATTTCCATAACCATTTTACTAAAAGGTCTTTGTTCATAACTTCCAAATTAATGATTCCAAGCCCCCCTAAATCCTTTGGCATACAACATGTTTTCCATTTAACCAAATGATATTTCTTTTTGTTCTCATCTTCCTGCCACACTAATCTAGCTCTGAAGAAATCAGGCTTTTTCCTCACTCCTACAGGGAGAGGGTAGAAAGACATCATGAATAGAGGAATGTTGGTCAAACAAGCCTGCACTAGGGTTACTCTCCCAGCCATATTGAGGAGTCTACCCTGCCAGCATGCACACCTTTTTTCAATTTTCTCAGTGACCCCTTTCCAAAATTTATTACCCAGCCTGACATCAGCTACTGGTAATCATAAATATTTAATAGGCATCCCCCCACCTCACATGTGAAGATATCTTGGTATACCCTGGTTTTTTTAGTTGCTTCCCCAAATAGAAAATTTTCACTTTTGTGAAAATTTATAGTTAATCCTGACATATGCTCAAAAGCAGTTAATATGAATTTTAAATTTCTTGCACTGTTTTCATCATCTTGCAGTAAAAAAATTGTATCATCTGCATATACAACGCAGCATTGGACCGGTCAACACGCTCGAGCGCTGGATCTGGGGCGGGGAGGTAGGCTGGCTACAGACTAAAGAGTAGCCTGGGAGGTGCTGGTCGGAGACGGCACTTCCGACGAGGTCCACGGTGACGGCGGGCGATAGGCTGGAGAAGATGAGGATGGAGACGGCAGCCGCGATGGCGATGGCGAGCGTGATCTCGTCCAGGTCTCGTCGAGGGAGGCACGGTGGTAGAGGTCCCGCGCGGAGGACGCGAGGCGGGAGATGAAGGAAACATGCCCTAGAGGCAATAATAAAGTTATTATTTATTTCCTTATTTCATGATAAATGTTTATTATTCATGCTAGAATTGTATTAACCGGAAACATGATACATGTGTAAATACATAGACAAACATAGTGTCACTAGTATGCCTCTACTTGACTAGCTCGTTAATCAAAGATGGTTATGTTTCCTAGCCATATACAAAGAGTTGTCATTTGATTAACGGGATCACATCATTAGGAGAATGATGTGATTGACTTGACCCATCCCGTTATCTTAGCACTTGATCGTTTAGTATGTTGCTATTGCTTTCTTCATGACTTATACATGTTCCTATGACTATGAGATTATGCAACTCCTGTTTACCGGAGGAACACTTTGTGTGCTACCAAACGTCACAACATAACTGGGTGATTATAAATGTGCTCTACAGGTGTCTCCGAAGGTACTTGTTGGATGGCGTATTTCGAGATTAGGATTTGTCACTCCGATTGTCGGAGAGGTATCTCTGGGCCCACTCGGTAATGCACATCACTTAAGCCTTGCAAGCATTGTAACTAATGAGTTAGTTGCAGGATGATGTATTACAACACGAGTAAAGAGACTTGCCGGTAACGAGATTGAACTAGGTATTGAGATACCGACGATTGAATCTCGGGCAAGTAACATACCGATGACAAAGGGAACAACGTATGTTGTTATGCGGTTTGACCGATAAAGATCTTCGTAGAATATGTGGGAGCCAATATGAGCATCCAGGTTCCGCTATTGGTTATTGACCGGAGACGTGTCTCGGTCATGTCTACATAGTTCTCGAACCCGTAGGGTCCGCACGCTTAAAGTTCGATGACAGTTATATTATGAGTTTATGTGTTTTGATGTACCGAAGGTAGTTCAGAGTCCCGGATGTGATCACGGACATGACGAGGAGTCTCTAAATGGTCGAGACATGAAGATTGATATATTGGACGACTATATTCGGACACCGGAATGGTTTCGGGGGTTATCGGATATATACCGGAGTACCGGGGGGTAACCGGACCCCCCCCCCCGGAGGTTATTGGGCCTCAGGGGCCCAAGTGGTGGAAGAGGAGAGGCGGCCAAGGGCAGGCAGCCGTCCCCCCAAGTCCGAATTGGACAAGGAGGGCGGCGCCCTTTCCTTTCCCCTCTCTCCTTCCTCTCCTCTCCTACTCCAACATGGAAGGGGGAGTCCTACTCCAGTGGGAGTAGGAATCCTCATGGGCGCACCAAGGGTGGCGGCCCTCCCTCCTCCACTCCTTTATATACGGGAGGAGGCACCCCTAGAGACACAACAATTGATCCCTTGGATCTCTTAGCCGTGTGCGGTGCCCCCTCCCTCATAATCCACCTCGGTCATATCGTAGCGGTGCTCAGGCGAAGCCCTGCGTCGGTACAACATCATCGTCGTCACCACGCCGTCGTGCTGAAGGAACTCTCCCTCAAAGCTCGGCTAGATCAGAGTTCGAGGGACGTCATCGAGTTGAATGTGTGCTGAACTCGGAGGTGACGTGTGGTCGGTACTTGATCGGTCGGACCGTGAAGACGTACGACTACATCAACCGCGTTGTGCTAGCGCTTCCGCTTTTGGTCTACGATGGTACGTGGACACACTCTCCCCTCCCGTTGCTATGCATCACCATGATCTTGCATGTGCGTAGCAATTTTTTTGAAATTACTACGTTCCCCAACAGTGGCATCCGAGCCAGGTTTTATGCGTTGATGTTATATGCACGAGTAGAACACAAGTGAGTTGTGGGCGATACAAGTCATACTGCTTACCAACATGTCACACTTTGGTTCGGCGGTATTGTTGGATGAAGCGGCCCGGACCGACATTACGCGTACGCTTACGCGAGACTGGTTCTACCGACGTGCTTTGCACGTGTGGCTGGCGGGTGTCGGTTTCCAACTTTAGTTGAACCGAGTGTGGCTATGCCCGGTCCTTGAGAAGGTTAAAACAGCACTAACTTGACGAACTATCGTTGTGGTTTTGATGCGTAGGTAAGAACAGTTCTTGCTCTGCCCGTAGCAGCCACGTAAAACTTGCAACAACAAAGTAGAGGACGTCTAACTTGTTTTTACAGGGCATGTTGTGATGTGATATGGTCAAGGCATGATGCTATATTTTATTGTATGAGATGATCATGTTTTGTAACCGAGTTATCGGCAACTGGCAGGAGCCATATGGTTGTCTCTTTATTGTATGCAATGCAATCGCCTTGTAATTGCTTTAATTTATCGCCAAGCGGTAGCGATAGTCATAGAAGCAATAGTTGGCGAGACGACAACGATGCTACGATGGAGATCAAGGTGTCGCGCCGGTGACGATGGTGATCATGACGGTGCTTCGGAGATGGAGATCACACGCACAAGATGACGATGACCATATCATATCACTTATATTGATTGCATGTGATGTTTATCTTTTATGCATCTTATCTTGCTTTGATTGACGGTAGCATTATAAGATTATCTCTCACTAAATTTCAAGATAGAAGTGTTCTCCCTGAGTATGCACCGTTGCCAAAGTTCTTCGTGCCCAGACACCACGTGATGATCAGGTGTGATAAGCTCTACGTCCATCTACAACGGGTGCAAGCCAGTTTTGCACACGCAGAATACTCAGGTTAAACTTGACGAGCCTAGCATATGCAGATATGGCCTCGGAACACTGAGACCGAAAGGTCGAGCGTGAATCATATAGTAGATATGATCAACATAGTGATGTTCACCATTGAAAACTACTCCATTTCACGCGATGATCGGTTATGGTTTAGTTGATTGGATCACGTGATCACTTAGATGATTAGAGGGATGTCTATCTAAGTGGGAGTTCTTAAGTAATATGATTAATTAAACTTAAATTTATCATGAACTTAGTACCTGATAGTATTTTGCATGTCTATGTTTGTTGTAGATAGATGGCTCGTGTTGTTGTTCCGTTGAATTTTAATGCGTTCCTTGAGAAAGCAAAGTTGAAAGATGATGGTAGCAATTACACGGACTGGGTCCGTAACTTGAGGATTATCCTCATTGCTGCACGGAAGAATTACGTCTGGAAGCACCGCTAGGTGCCAAACCTCTGCAGGAGCAACACGAGATGTTATGAGCGTCTGGCGAGCAAAATGATGACTACTCGATAGTTCGGTGTGCCATGCTTTACGGCTTAGAACCGGGACTTCAACGATGTTTTGAGCGTCATGGAGCATATGAGATGTTCCAGGAGTTGAAGTTAATATTTCAAGCAAATGCCCGGATTGAGAGATATGAAGTCTCCAATAAGTTCTCTGCTGCAAGATGGAGGAGAATAGTTATGTCGGTGAGCATATACTCGTAATGTGCGGGTATAACAACACTTGATTCAACTGGGAGTTAATCTTCCGGATGATAGCGTCATTGATGTAATTCTTCAATCACGCCACCAAGCTACAAGAGCTTCGTGATGAACTATAACATGCAAGGGATGGATAAGGCGATTCCGAGCTCTTCGCAATGCTAAAGGCTGCGGAGGTAGAAATCAGAAGGAGCATCAAGTGTTGATGGTCAATAAGACCACCAGTTTCAAGAAAAGGCAAAGGAAGAAGAAGGGAACTTCAAGAAGAATAGCAAACAAGTTGTTGCTCAAGAGAAGAAACCCAAGTCTGGACCTAAGCACGAGGCTGAGTGCTTCTCTCTGCAAGCGGTGGTCCTTTGAAGCGGAACTGCCCCAAGTATTTGGCGGATAAGAAGGATGGCAAGGTGAACAAAGGTATATATGATATACATGTTATTGATGTGTACCTTACCAAAGCTTGCAGTAGCACCTGGGTATTTGATACTGGTTCTGTTGCTAATATTTGCAACTCAAAACAGGGACTACGGATTAAGCGAACACTGGCTAAGGACGAGGTGACGATGCGCGTGGGAAATGGTTTCAAAGTCGATGTGATCGCCGTCGGCACGCTACCTCTACATCTACCTTCGGGATTAGTTTTAGACCTAAATAATTGTTATTTGGTGCTAGCGCTGAGCATGAACGTTATATCTGGATCTTGTTTGATGCAAGACGGTTATTCATTTAAATCTGAGAATAATGGTTGTTCTATTTATATGAGTAATATCTTTTATGGTCATGCACCCTTGAAGAGTGGTCTATTTTTGATGAATCTCGATAGTAGTGATACACATATTCATAATGTTGAAGCCAAAAGATGCAGAGTTGATAATGATAGTGCAACTTATTTGTGGCACTGCCATTTGGGTCATATTGGTGTAAAGCGCATGAAGAAACTCCATACTGATGGACTTTTGGAATCACTTGATTATGAATCACTTGGTACTTGCGAACCATGCCTCATGGGCAAGATGACTAAAACGCCGTTCTCCGGAACTATGGAGCGAGCAACTGATTTGTTGGAGATCATACGTACTGATGTATGTGGTCCAATGAATGTTGAGGCTCGCGGCGGGTATCGTTATTTTCTCACATTTACAGATGATTTAAGCAGATATGAGTATATCTGCTTAATAAAACATAAGTCTGAAACATTTGAAAAGTTCAAAGAATTTCAGAGTGAAGTTGAAAATCATCGTAACAAGAAAATAAAGTTTCTGCGATCTGATCGTGGAGGAGAATATTTGAGTTACGAGTTTGGTCTACATTTGAAACAATGCGGAATAGTTTTGTAACTCATGCCACCCGGAACACCACAGCATAATGGTGTGTCCGAACGTCGTAATCGTACTTTACTAGATATGGTGCGATCTATGATGTCTCTTACTGATTTGCCGCTATCGTTTTGGGGTTATGCTTTAGAGACGGACGCATTCACGTTAAATAGGGCACCGTCAAAATCCGTTGAGACGATGCCTTAGAACTGTGGTTTGGCAAGAAACCAAAGTTGTCGTTTCTTAAAGTTTGGGGTTGCGATGCTTATGTGAAAAAGCTTCAACCTGATAAGCTCGAACCCAAATCAAAGAAATGTGTCTTCATAGGATACCCAAAGGAAACTGTTGGGTACACCTTCTATCACAAATCCGAAGGCAAGACATTCGTTGCTAAGAATGGATCCTTTCTAGAGAAGGAGTTTCTCTCGAAAGAAGTGAGTGGGAGGTAAGTAGAACTTGATGAGGTAACAGTACCTACTCCCTTATTGGAAAATAGTTCATCACAGAAACCGGTTCATGTGACGTCTACACCAATTAGTGAGGAAGTTAATGATGATGATCATGAAACTTCAGATCAAGTTGTTACTGAACCTCGTAGGTCAAGCAGAGTAAGATCCGCACTAGAGTGGTACGGTAATCCTGTTCTGGAGGTTATGTTACTAGACCATGACGAACCTACGAACTACGAAGAAGCGATGGTGAGCCCAGATTCCGCAAAATAACTTGAGGCCATGAAATCTGAGATGGGATCCATGTATGAGAACAAAGTATGGACTTTGGTTGACTTGCCCGATGATCGGCAAGCCATCGAGAATAAATGAATCTTCAAGAAGAAGACTGACGCTGACGGTAATGTTATTGTCTATAAAGCTCGACTTGCTGCAAAAGGTTTTCGACAAGTTCAAGGGATTGACTACGATGAGACCTTCTCACCCGTAGCGATGCTTAAGTCTGTTTGAATCATGTTAGCAATAGCCGCATTTTATGATTATGAAATTTGGCAAATGGATGTCAAAACTGCATTCCTGAATAGATTTCTGGAAGAAGAGTTGTATATGATGCAACCGGAAGGTTTTGTCGATCCAAAGGGAACTAACAAAGTGTGCAAGCTCCAGCGATCCATTTATGGACTGGTGCAAGCCTCTCGGAGTTGGAATAAATGTTTTGATAGTGTGATCAAAGCATATGGTTTTATACAGACTTTTGGAGAAGCCTGTAGTTACAAGAAAGTGAGTGGGAGCTCTGTAGCATTTCTGATATTATATGTGGATGACATATTGTTGATTGGAAATGATATAGAATTTCTAGATAGCATAAAAGGATATTTGAATAAGAGTTTTTCAATGAAGGACCTCGGTGAAGCTGCTTATATATTGGCATCAAGATCTATATAGATAGATCGAGACGCTTAATTGGACTTTCACAGAGCACATACCTTGACAAAGTTTTGAAAAAGTTCAAAATGGATCAAGCAAAGAAAGGGTTCTTGCCTGTGTTACAAGGTGTGAAGTTGAGTAAGACTCAATGCCCGACCACTGCAGAAGATAGAGAGAAAATGAAAGATGTTCCCTATGCTTCAGTCATAGGCTCTATCATGTATGCAATGTTGTGTACCAGACCTGGTGTGTGCCTTGCTATTAGTTTAGCAGGAGGTACCAAAGTAATCCAGGAGTGGATCACTGGACAACGGTCAAGAACATCCTGAAATACCTGAAAAGGACTAAGGATATGTTTCTCGTTTATGGAGGTGACAAAAAGCTCGTCATAAATGGTTACGTCGATGCAAGCTTTGACACTGATCCGGACGATTCTAAATTGCAAACCGGATACGTGTTATTGAACGGTGGAGCTGTCAGTTGGTGCAGTTCTAAACAAAGTGTTGTAGCAGGATCTACATGTGAAGCGGAGTACATAGCTGCTTTAAAAGCAACAAATGAAGGAGTCTGGATGAAGGAGTTCATATCCGATCTAGGTGCCATACCTAGTGCATCGGGTCCAATGAAAATCTTTTGTGACAATACTGGTGCAATTGCTTTGGCAAAGGAATCCAGATTTCACAAGAGAACCAAGCACATCAAGAGACGCTTCAACTCCATCCGGGATCAAGTCCAGGTGGGAGACATAGAGATTTGCAAGATACATACTGATCTGAATGTTGTAGACCCGTTGACTAAGCCTCTTCCACGAGCAAAACATGATCAGCACGAAGGCTCCATGGGTGTTAGAATCATTACTATGTAATCTAGATTATTGACTCTAGTGCAAGTGGGAGACTGAAGGAAATATGCCCTAGAGGCAATAATAAAGTTATTATTTATTTCCTTATATCATGATTAAATGTTTATTATTCATGCTAGAATTGTATTAACCGAAAACATGATACATGTGTGAATACATAGACAAACAGAGTGTCACTAGTATGCCTCTACTTGACTAGCTCGTTAATCAAAGATGGTTATGTTTCCTAGCCATAGACAAAGAGTTGTCATTTGATTAATGGGATCACATCATTAGGAGAATGATGTGATTGCCTTGACCCATTCCGTTAGCTTAGCACTTGATCGTTTAGTATGTTGCTATTGCTTTCTTCATGACTTATACATGTTCCTATGACTATGATGTTGGGGAACGTTGCAGAAAATTAAAAATTTTCCTACGGTTTCACCAAGATCCATCTATGAGTTCATCTAAGCAACGAGTCAAGGGAGTGAGTTTGCATCTACATACCACTTGTAGATCGAGTGCGGAAGCGTTCAAGGGAATGGTGATGATGGAGTCGTACTCGCCGTGATTCGGATCACCGATGACCAAGTGCTGAACGGACAGCACCTCCGCGTTCAACACACGTGACAGTGGACGACGTCTCCTCCGTCTTGATCCAGCAAGGAGGAAGGAGAGGTTGAAGAAGACAGCTCCAACGGCAGCACGACGGCGTGGTGTTGTTGGTGCAGAAGATCTCGGCGAGGCTTCGCCAAGCACGTCACGGAGGAGGAGAGGTGTTGGGGTGGGAGGGCTGCGCCTTAACTTGTGTATGCAGCCTCCCTCGCCCTCTATTTATAGGGGAAGGGCAGGGTCGGCCCCTCTAGATGGGAATCTAGAGGGGGGCGGCGGGGAGGGGGTGGCTGCCCCCCAAGCAGGCGCCCCTCTAGGGTTCCCCCAAACCCTAGGCGCAAGGGCCCAAGGGGGTGCGCCCAGCCCACGAGGCTGGCTCCTTCCCCACGCAGCCCATGTGGCCCCCGGAGGGGTGGCCCCTCCGGTGGACCCCGAACCCTTCCGGTGGCCCAGACAATACCGATATGCCCCGAAACTTTCCGGTGTCCGTTTGACAACTTCCCATATATAAATCTTTACCTCTGGACTATTCCGAACTCCTCGTGACGTCCGGATCTCATCCGGACTCAACAACATTCGATAATCACATACAAGTCTTCCTAATAACCCTAGCGCCACCGAACCTTAAGTGTGTAGACCCTACGGGTTCGGAGACATCGCACATGACCGAGACGGCTCTCGGTCAATAACCAACAGCGGATCTGGATACCCATGTTGGCTCCCACATGCTCCTCGATGATGTCATCGGATGAACCACGATGTCGAGGATTCAAGCAACCCGTATACTATTCCCTTTGTCATTCGGTATGTTACTTGCCCGAGACTCGATCGTCGGTATCCCAATACCTCGTTCAGTCTCAAGCACGGCAAGTCACTTTACTCATACCGTAATGCATGATCCGTGACCGGACACTTGGTCACTTTGAGCTCATTATGATGATGCACTACCGAGTGGGCCCGGTGATACCTCTCCGTAACACGGAGTGACAAATCCGATCTCGATCCGTGTCAACCCGCAGACACTTTCGGAGATACTGTAGTGCACCTTTATAGTCACCCGATTACGTTGTGACGTTTGGTACACCCAAAGCACTCCTACGGTATCCGGGAGTTACACGATCTCATGGTCTAAGGAAGAGATACTTGACATTGGAAAAGCTCTAGCAAAGCGAACTACGATCTTGTGCTATGCTTAGGATTGGGTCTTGTCCATCACGTCATTCTCCTAATGGCGTGATCCCGTTATCAATGACATCGATGTCCATAGTCAGGAAACCATGACTATCTGTTGACCAACGAGCTAGTCAACTAGAGGCTTACTAGGTACGTATTGTGGTCTATGTATTCACATGTGTATTACGATTTCCGGATAATACAATTATAGCATGAATAAAAGACAATTATCATGAACAAGGAAATATAATAATAATGCTTTTATTATTGCCTCTAGGGCATATTTCCAACAGTCTCCCACTTGCACTAGAGTCAATAATCTAGTTACATTGTGATGAATCGAACACCCATAGAGTTCTGGTGTTGATCATGTTTTGCTCGCGAGAGAGGTTTAGTCAACGGATCTGCGACATTCAGATCCGTATGCACTTTACAAATTTCTATGTCTCCATCTTGAACATTTTCACGGATGGAGTTGAGCGGCGCTTGATGTGCTCGGTCTTCTTGTGAAACCTGGGCTCCTTGGCAAGTGCAATAGCTCCGGTGTTGTCACAGAAGAGTTTGATCGGCCCCGACGCATTGGGTATGACTCCTAGGTCGGTGATGAACTCCTTCATCCAAATTGCTTCATGTGCTGCCTCCGAGGCTGCCATGTACTCCGCTTCACATGTAGATCCCGCCACGACGCTCGCTTGCAGCTGCACCAGCCATCGCTCCACCATTCAACATATACACGTATCCGGTTTGTGACTTAGAGTCATCAGATCGTGTCGAAGCTAGCGTCGACGTAACCCTTTCTGACGAGCTCTTCGTCACCTCCATAAACGAGAAACATGTCCTTCGTCCTTTTCGGTACTTTAGGATATTCTTGACCGCTGTCCGGTGTTCCTTGCGGGATTACTTTGGTACCTTCCTAACAAACTTACGGCAAGGTTTACATCAGGTCCGTACACAACATGGCATACATAATAGATCCTATGGTGAAGCATAGGGATGACACTCATCTCTTCTTTATCTTTTGCCGTGGTCGGGCATTGAGCCGAGCTCAATCTCACACCTTGCAATACAGGCAAGAACCCCTTCTTGGACTGATCCATTTTGAACTTCTTCAAAATCTTATCAAGGTATGTGCTTTGTGAAAGACCTATGAGGCGTCTTGATCTATCTCTATAGATCTTGATGCCTAATATATAAGCAGCTTCTCCAAGGTCCTTCATTGAAAAACACTTATTCAAGTAGGCCTTAATGCTGTCCAAGAGTTCTATATCATTTCCCATCAAAAGTATGTCATCTACATATAATATGAGAAATGCTACAGAGCTCCCACTCACTTTCTTGTAAATGCAGGCTTCTCCATAAGTCTGCATAAACCCAAACGCTTTGATCATCTCATCAAAGCGAATGTTCCAACTCCGAGATGCTTGCACCAGCCCATAAATGGATCGCTGGAGCTTGCACACTTTGTTAGCATTCTTAGGATCGACAAAACCTTCCGGGTGCATCATATACAGCTCTTCCTTAAGATAACCGTTAAGGAACGCTGTTTTGACGTCCATCTGCCATATCTCATAATCATAGTATGCGGCAATTGCTAACATGATTCGAGCGGACTTAAGCTTCGCCACGGAGAGAAAGTCTCATCGTAGTCAATCCCTTGAACTTGCCGATAACTCTTAGCGACAAGTCGAGCTTTATAGATGGTGACATTACCATTCGCGCCGTCTTCTTCTTAAAGATCCATTTGTTTTCTATCGCTCGCCGATCATCGGCAAGTCACCAAAGTCCATACTTTGTTTTCATACATGGATCCTATCTCGGATTGCATGGCTTCAAGCCATTTGTTGGAATCTGGGCCCGCCATCGCTTCTTCATAGTTCAAGGTTCACCGTTGTTCAACAACATGATTTCCGGGACAGGGTTGCCGTACCACTGCAGTGCGGGCGTGTCCTAGTGGACCTCTGAAGTTCAAGAGCAACTTGATCCAAGTACCTGATCATTATCATTAATTTCCTCTTCATTGGTGTAGACATCACGGGAACATTTTCTGAGCTGCACTACGATCCCGTTCAAGAGGTAGTACTTCATCGAGTTCTACTTTCCTCCCACTTACTTCTTTCGAGAGAAACTTTTTCCGAAAGGATCCGTTCTTGGCAACAAAGATCTTGCCCTCGGATCTTAAGTAGAAGGTATACCCAATGGTTTCCTTAGGGTATCCTATGAAGACGCATTTTCCGATTTGGGTTCGAGCTTTTCAGGTTGAAGTTTCTTGACATAAGCATCGCATCCCCAAACTTTTAGAAACGACGCTTAGGTTTCTTCCCAAACCATAATTCATACGGTGTCGTCTCAACGGATTTAGACGGTGCCCTATTTAAAGTGAATGTAGCTGTCTCTAGAGCGTATCCCCAAAATGATAGCGGTAAGTCGGTAAGAGACATCATGGATCGCACCATATCCAATAGAGTGCGATTCGACGTTCGACACACCGTTCTGTTGAGGTGTTCCAGCGGCGTGAGTTGTAAACGATTCCACATTTTCTCAAGTGTGTACCAAATTCGTGACTTAAATATTCTCCTCCACGATCCGATCGTAAGAATTTTATCTTTCGGTCATGTTGATTCTCTACTTCATTCTGAAATTCCTTGAACTTTTCAAAGGTCTCAGACTTGTGTTTCATCAAGTAGACATACCCATATCTACTCAAGTCATCCGTGAGAGTGAGAACATAACGATATCCTCCATGAGCCTCAACACTCATTGGACCGCATACATCGGTATGTATGATTTCCAACAAGTTGGTTGCTCGCCCATTGTTAGGAGAATGGAGTCTTGGTCATTTTGCCCATGAGGCATGGTTCGCATGTGTCAAATGATTCATAATCGAGAGACTCTAAAAGTCCATCAGCATGGAGCTTCTTCATGCGCTTGACACCAATGTGACCAAGGCGGCAGTGCCACAAGTATGTGGGACTATCGTTATCAACTTTACATCTTTTGGTATTCACGCTATGAATATGTGTAATATTACGCTCGAGATTCATTAAGAATAAACCATTGACCATCGGAGCATGACCATAAAACATATCTCTCAATAAATAGAACAACCATTATTCTCGGATTTAAATGAGTAGCCATCTCGTATCAAACGAGATCCAGATACAATGTTCATGCTCAAACTTGGCACCAAATAACAATTATTAAGGTTCAAAACTAATCCCGTAGGTAAATGTAGAGGTAGCGTGCCGACGGCGATCACATCGACTGGAACCATTCCCGACGCCGCATCGTCACCTCGCCCTTCGCCAATCTCCGCTTATTCCGCAGCTCCTGTTGTGAGTTACAAATATGAGCAACGACACCGTATCAAATACCGGGAGTTACTACGAGTAATGGTAAGGTACACATCAATTACATGTATATCAAATATACCTTTGGTGTTGCGGCCTTCTTATCCGCTAAGTATTTGGGGCAGTTCCGCTTCAAATGACCCTTCCCTTGCAATAAAAGCACTCGGCCCTCGGGCTTGGGTCCATTATTTGACTTCTTCCGGCAACTGGCTTACCGAGCGGCAACATCTTTGCCGTCCTTCTTGAAGTTCTTCTTACCCTTGCCCTTCTTGAACTTAGTGGTCTTATTGACCATCAACACTTGATGTTCTTTCTTGATTTCAACCTCTGCTGACTTGACATTGAAAATACTTCAGAATGGTCTTCACCATCCCCTGCATATTGTAGTTCATCACAAAGCTCTTGTAGCTTGGTGGGAGCGACGAAGGATTCTGTCAATGACCGCCTCATCCGGAGGTTAATGTCCATGGGGGGGGCGGTTGTGCAACCTGGACATTTTGAGTATGTGCTCACCTTGTGAACTATTTTCCTCCATCTTACAACTATAGAACTTGTCGGAGACTTCATATCTCTCGACCGGGCATGAGCTTGGAAAACTAGTTTCAGCTCCTCGAACATCTCATATGCTCCGTGTTGCTCAAAACGCTTTTGGAGCCCGGTTCTAAGCTGTAAAGCATGCCGCCTTGAACGAGGGAGTAATCATCAAGACGAGACTGCCAAGCATTCATAATGTCTTGGTTCTCGGGACGGAGCGTCACCTAGCGGTCCTTCTAGGACATATTGTTTCTGGCAGCTATGAGGATGATCCTCAGGTTCCGGACCCAGTCCGTATAGTTGCTGCCATCATCTTTCAGCTTGGTTTTCTCTAGGAACGCGTTGAAGTTCAAGTTGACATCATCTTTCAGCTTGGTTTTCTCTAGGAACGCATTGAAGTTCAAGTTGACATGAGTGTTAGCCATTTGATCTACAAGACATATTTGCAAAGGTTTTAGACTAAGTTCATGATAATTAAGTTCATTTAATCAAATTATTTTAATGAACTCCCACTCAGATTAGACATCCCTCTAGTCATCTAACTGTTACACGATCCGAGTCGACTAGGCCGTGTCCGATCATCATGTGAGACGGACTAGTCATCGTCGGTGAACATTCTCATGTTGATCGTATCTTCCATACGATTCATGTTCGACCTTTCGGTCTCCATGTTCCGAGGCCATGTCTGTACATGCTAGGCTCGTCAAGTTAACCCTAAGTGTTTTGCATGTGTAAAACTGTCTTACACCCGTTGTATGTGAACGTAAGGATCTATCACACCCGATCATCACGTGGTGCTTCGAAACGACGAACTTTAGCAGCGGTGCACAGTTAGGGGAGAACACTTCTTGATATTGTTGTAAGGGATCATCTTATTTACTACCGTCGTTCTAAGTAAACAAGATGCATAAACATAATAAACATCACATGCAATTATATAGTAGTGACATGATATGGCCAATATCATATAGCTCCATTGATCTCCATCTTCGGGGCTCCATGATCATCTTGTCACCGGCATGACACCATGATCTCCATCATCGTGTCTTCATGAAGTTGTCACGCCAACGACTACTTCTACTTCTATGGCTAACGCATTTAGCAATAAAGTAAAGTAATTTACATGGCGTTCTTCAATGACACGCACGTCATACAAAAATAAAGACAACTCCTATGGCTCCTGCCGGTTGTCATACTCATCGACATGCACGTCGTGATTCCTATTACAAGAACATGATCACATACATCACAATATGTCATTCATCATTCATCACAACTTGGCCATATCACATCACATGACAATTGCTGCAAAAACAAGTTAGACGTCCTCTAATTGTTGTTGCATCTTTTACGTGGCTGCAATTGGGTTCTAGCAAGAACGTTTTCTTACCTACGAATAACCACAACGTGATTTTGTCAACTTCTATTTACCCTTCATAAGGACCCTTTTCATCGAATCCACTCCAACTAAAGTGGAGAGCAGACACCCGCCAGCCACCTTATGCAACTAGTGCATGTCGATCGGTGGAACCGGTCTCACGTAAGCGTACGTGTAAGGTTGGTCCGGGCCGCTTCATCCCACAATACCGCTGAAGCAAGATAAGACTAGTAGCGGCAAGTAAGTTGACAAGATCCACGCCCACAACAAAATTGTGTTCTACTCGTGCATATAGAGAACTACGCATAGACCTAGCTCATGATGCCTTTGTTGGGGAGCGTTGCAGAAAATAAAAATTTTCCTACGGTTTCACCAAGATCCATCTATGAGTTCATCTAAACAACGAGTCAAGGGAGTGAGTTTGCATCTACATACCACTTGTAGATCGAAAGGAAGCGTTCAAGGAATGGTGATGATGGAGTCGTACTCGCCGTGATTCGGATTACCGATGATCAAGTGTTGAGCGGACAGCACCTCGCGTTCAACACACGTGCAGACGGACGGACGTCTCCTCCGTCTTGATCCAGCAAGGAGGAAGGAGAGGTTGAAGAAGACAGCTCCAACGGCAGCACGACGGCGTGGTGTTGTTGGTGCAGCAGTACTCCGACAGGGCTTCGCCAAGCACGTACGGAGGAGGAGAGGTGTTGGGGTGGGGAGGGGCTGCGCCTTAACTTGTGTATGCAGCCCTCCCCTCACCCCTCTATTTATAGGGGGAAGGGGCAAGGGGGCCGGCCCCTCTAGATGGGAATCTAGAGGGGCGGCGGCTGGGGGGGTGGCTTGCCCCCAAGCAAGGCGCCCTCTAGGGTTCCCCAAACCCTAGGCGCAAGGGCCCAAGGGGGTGCGCCCAGCCCACCAGGGGCTGGCTCCTTCCCCCACGCAGCCCATGTGGCCCCCCGGGAGGGGTGGACCCTCCCGGTGGACCCCCGGAACCCTTCCGGTGGCCCCGGTACAATACCGATATGCCCCAAAACTTTCCGGTGTCCGTTTGACAACTTCCCATATATAAATCTTTACCTCCGGACTATTCCGGAACTCCTCGTGACGTCCGGGATCTCATCCGGGACTCCGAACAACATTCGGTAATCACATACAAGTCTTCCTAATAACCCTAGCGTCACCGAACCTTAAGTGTGTAGACCCTACGGGTTCGGGAGACATGCCGACATGACCGAGACGGCTCTCAGGTCAATAACCAACAGCGGGATCTGGATACCCATGTTGGCTCCTACATGCTCCTCGATGATGTCATCGGATGAACCACGATGTCGAGGATTCAAGCAACCCGTATACTATTCCCTTTGTCATTCGGTATGTTACTTGCCCGAGACTCGATCGTCGGTATCCCAATACCTCGTTCAGTCTCGTTATCGCAAGTCACTTTACTGCATCCGTAATGCATGATCCGTGACGGACACTTGGTCACTTTGAGCTCATTATGATGATGCACTACCGAGTGGGCCCGGTGATACCTCTCCGTAACACGGAGTGACAAATCCGATCTCGATCCGTGTCAACCCAATGACACTTTCGGAGATACCGTAGTGCACCTTTATAGTCACCCAGTTATGTTGTGACGTTTGGTACACCCAAAGCACTCCTACGGTATCCGGAGTTACACGATCTCATGGTCTAAGGAAGAGATACTTGACATTGGAAAAGCTCTAGCAAAACGAACTACGATCTTGTGCTATGCTTAGGATTGGGTCTTGTCCATCACGTCATTCTCCTAATGACGTGATCCCGTTGTCAATGACATCTGATGTCCATAGTCAGGAAACCATGACTATCTGTTGACCAACGAGCTAGTCAACTAGAGGCTTACTAGGGACGTATTGTGGTCTATGTATTCACACGTGTATTACGATTTCCGGATAATACAATTATAGCATGAATAAAAGACAATTATCATGAACAAGGAAATATAATAATAATGCTTTTATTATTGCCTCTAGGGCATATTTCCAACATATGAGATTATGCAACTCCCGTTTACCGGAGGAACACTTTGTGTGCTACCAAACGTCACAACGTAAATGGGTGATTATAAAGGTGCTCTACATGTGTCTCCGAAGGTACTTGTTGGGTTGGCGTATTTCGAGATTAGGATTTGTCACTCCGATTATCGGAGAGGTATCTCTGGGCCCACTCGATAATGCACATCACTTAAGCCTTGCAAGCATTGCAACTAATGAGTTAGTTGCGGGATGATGTATTACAAAACGAGTAAAGAGACTTGCCGGTAACAAGATTGAACTAGGTATTGAGATACCGACGATCGAATCAATATGAGCATCCAGGTTCCGCTATTGGTTATTGACTGGAGACGTGTCTCGGTCATGTCTACATAGTTCTCGAACCCGTAGGGTCCGCGCGCTTAAAGTTCGATGACAGTTATATTATGAGTTTATGTGTTTTGATGTACCGAAGGTAGTTCGGAGTCCCGGATGTGATCACGGACATGACGAGGAGTCTCTAAATGGCCGAGACATGAAGATTGATATATTGGACGACTATATTCGGACACCGGAATGGTTCCGGGGGTTATGGGATATATACCGGAGTACCGGGGGGTTACCTGAACCCTCCCGGAGGTTATTGGGCCTCATGGGCCCAAGTGGTGGAAGAGGAGAGGCGGCTAAGGGGCAGCCGCGCGCCCCTCACCCCCCACCCCCCCCCAAGTTTGAATTGGACAAGGAGGGGGGCGGCGCCCCCCTTTCCTTTCCCCCTCTCTCTCCTTCCCTCTCCTCTCCTACTCCAACATGGAGGGGGGAGACCTACTCCCGGTGGGAGTAGGACTCCTCATGGGGCGCACCAAGGGTGGCCGGCCCCCTCCCCCTCCTCCACTCCTTTATATACGGGGAGGGAGGCACCCCCTAGAGACACAACAACTGATCCCTTGGATCTCTTAGCCGTGTGCGGTGCCCCCCTCCACTATAATCCACCTCGGTCATATCGTAGCGGTGCTTAGGCGAAGCCCTACGTCGGTAGAACATCATCATCATCACCACGTCGTCGTGCTGACGGAACTCTCCCTCAAAGCTCGGCTAGATCGGAGTTCGAGGGACGTCATCGAGTTGAACGTGTGCTAAACTCGGAGGTGTCGTGCGTTCGGTACTTGATCAGTCGGATCGTGAAGACGTACGACTACATCAACCGCATTGTGCTAACGCTTCCGCTTTCAGTCTACAAGGGTACGTGGACACACTCTCCCCTCTCGTTGCTATGCATCACCATGATCTTGCGTGTGCGTAGGATTTTTTTTGAAATTACTACGTTCCCCAACAGGAGACCTCCCTGGCGGCGCAGCGCTGCTCGAGGAGTGCCGCGGCGAGGCACACGCCGTTGCGCTGGCGCAGGGTCGAGGCGTCTCATTGATCAGCTGCCGGAGCGCAACAAACAACTCCGCCGGCACAAGTTTCTTCCACGCCTCCGTGACCGACTTCTGCGTCTCGAGGTCCGTCTTCTTGACATTGCCATTGGCGACGACGACGGTGAGCTTGGAGGGGAGCGCGTCGAGCTGCGCCAGTGGACGGGGGTGCAACATGTCAGAGATCTCGAACTCATCATGTCGGCTGTGGTCCTTGAGCGAAAAGGCCACCAGCGGCACACCCTCGTCCTTGGACCCCACACGTAAGTGAGAGAGTGTGCGCCTCAGACCGCGTCGTTAACAGACGTCTCCGAACCGCCGTCGCCTGTTTCCGCACGTGGGCGATTTGCCACGTCAAAACGCGATCAAAATTTTGCTCAGTTTTTTTTGCCACTGTCAATATTTCGGTCCGGTGCAAAGTGTTACGATTGTCTATTTTGCAAAATAGTTCCTTCTGTGTCAAGATCAATGATATATTAGGTCCCTATTTTGTGGGTGGGAAAGGATTGAAACAAGGTGATCCTAGCTCCCCCATGCTCTTCAACCTTGTGGTAGATGTCTTTTCGCGCATGCTGATGAAGGCTGTGAACAACAACATTATCTCGGGGATTGTTCCCCACATTATTTCACATGGACTCATTTGTCTACAGTATGCCGACGACACAATACTATTTCTGAATCCTAATCCCAAATATGTAAAGAACTTAAAATGGCTGCTCGCATGTTTTGAAAACCTATCTGGGTTGAAAATTAACTATGAGTCTATGATAAATGTGAAGTAGTGCCAGTTAATATGAATGAGGAGGAGGCTAAGCTACTGTCTCAAATTTTTTGCTGCAAGTTGGGGGAGTTCCCCCTTAAGTACCTGGGAGTAACTCTCCATTATCTTAAACTGAGGAGGGAGGATATCCAATATATTACTGACAAAATCATGAAAAGGATTAGTGGATGGAAAGGGAGATTGCTCAGTTATGAGGCAAAACTAATTCTACTTAAAGCGTGCATTGCTAGTATTCATATGTATTTAATGTCTGTGATTAAATTCCCTAAATGGGCCATCAAAGCCACCACTTCTCAGATGGCACATTTCTTCTGGGGGGATTCGGGTGAGGAACATAAATACCATCTTGCTAACTGGGGCCTGATTTCTCAGAAGAAAGATTTTGGTGGTTTGGGGATTCCCAATTTAAGAGAATTTAATATGGCTTTATTAGCCTCTTGGGCTAAAAGATACTTTATGAGTCAGGATAAAGATTGGGTGAGAATGATTGATCATAAATATAAACCTAATAAACCTAACTTGTTGTGGGCTAAGCAGGGTGTAAGCTCCCCCTTTTGGAAAGGAGTGACCTGGGCTCTGGAAGGCATTAGACCTTTCTTTAGATGGAATTTGGGAAAAGGAGACAAGATTAGTTTCTGGGATGATACTTGGGTGGGCGACTCTTCCTGAAAACTCAATTCTGGGAGGTGTATGAGATCTGCAAGCAACAACGGTGTGTGGTTGCTGAGGTGTGGGATGGTATCACACTCAAACTCACCTTTAATAGGTGTGTTAGTGAGAGCTTTATGGACAGATGGCATAATCTCATTCAGGTCATCTCTAGTAAGAACTTATCCACTGAGGAGGACCAACCTATCTGGTTATTAGAGCCGTCTGGGATTTACTCAGTCAGATCCTGCTATAACATGATCAACTGGGGGTGTAAGTACCCCAATCTGGAAAAGTTTCTGGAAAATTGTGGTGCCTAACAGATATTTGGTCTTCGTGTGGTTAGCTTTCAATAATAAAATCCTCACTAGAGATAACCTGAACAAGAGGAGGGAAGTAGAAGATTTAAGTTGCTTATTTTGTAGTGAAAATGAATCTGTTCACCACTTGTTCTTTGATTGCGTGGTAGCCAAACAAATTTGGATGGATGTTGCTGATACTTTTGGTTTCATTTTCCCTAAGAATATGCTTGAATTATCTTCCTTCTGGAACATGAATAATAAGAAAACTGTTGTAAATATTGCCAGTGTTGCCACCATTTGGGGCATTTGGACCATGCGTAACGATATGTGTTTTCAGGGCGTGCCATGGATAAGCACTCGGGCAATCTTGGGGAGGATCAGTTCTTATATGCATCAATGGAATATCCTGTGCGACGGCGATCAATCAACGCTGCTTCGTCGCTGCCTCCAACATCTGGACCATCTGGGAACTGAGGGCCTGCTCAAAGAAGACTCGGGGCGACAGTGTGCTAAAAAGCCACTCAGGATGATTTCTCGTGCGGGAGATGGGTTCTCTATCTGTAATGCCTGTTCGTTGAACTATGATGGTGCCCTGCGTGGCGATGATCTTCCCATGCTAGCTGGTTTAGGTGTGGTTGAACCTTGAGCGCTTTTGCGAGCCAGACTTTTTTCTGGTTTGCCATCTTTGGTAAACCCATGCGCTGTAAACGGTCGCTGTGACTTGCTTTGCCCCGTTTTTAATAAAAGTGAGGTGGGGGAAACCCCTTTTCTTCAAAAAAAAAGTGTCACGATTTTTAAAGTGGTCATTTTTCAAGAGCTATGACGCAAATGTGGTGGTTTTGTGCATTTTACTCGTGTATGAATGAAATCTCTTTTCTTTCATTTATTTACAAAAAAGATAGGCGCGATGCTGGATTGGTCTTTTATAACTTGTGCTACTAAACTACTTCCTTCGTCCCATAATATAAGAGCGTTTTTAACACTACGCTAATGTAAAAAGACGGTTTTTTATATTATGAAACGGAGGGAGTAGATAATTTGCTTGGATGGCACGAGGCGAAACCGAAAATCCATTGATGTCCACTGGCTATCTAGGCCAAGATTCACTCTCAGGAAATCACGCTGGACTACTTATTTCCGATCACTTGTCTTGATTTTGCGCAAGGTGAGGAGAGCAATTGCTCTGCCCTGCAAGCTCCCAAGCAAAACAGCAGCTGCACAATGCTTGCTTCAATGAACAAACACGTGCAACAATCTTGTAAACGCAGGCTTACAATCCACATCTACTGGGGCATGTATGCTGCTCGCTCCAGTTTAGACAAAAAGTGGAGCTGAATACTATGACCACCGAGCATTGTGTAATCCTAAAACTTGTACTGAATCTTCTTATAGAAAAAAAAAACCACCCAAACAGCGAGTACTATAAGGCAGAAAACTCAATCAAGGTGAAAATACATGGAAGCGCAAACAGTCGATACAAACTTCCGAAGTCGTTCTAAGGCGTAGACTGGCGCCAAGCATCAATGACAAATGCAAATGCAATTCTGATGTTTAGTTTTTCACCTCATTACAATGAGCCACGCAAATGAAAATGCAAATGCATATGAAATGGCCTTGAAGACATAGGAGCTGATCGCTAACTAATAAAGTTTTTTTTTTTGAGGGAAAACCTGTTGGCATTTTATTCCAAGGATGAAAGAGTTACATCATTGAGTATATGTGGTAATAAGAAATCTGGAGGTTCATCATCCCATAAGTAAGACAATTGGGAATCATAAGCATGTCTAGCTAGTAGGTGTGCCAACCTATTTGCTTCCCTGGGGCAATGTTGAAATTTTAGCAGTGATATTCCATGTGCTAAATCAAAACAATCTGCCAAGATCGCTGAGTATGGAGCTCGGATGTCAGTGTCTCCTTTGCATGCTTGAACAATCTCAAGGCAATCTAAAGTTAAAACAGCAGAAATAGCCAGTGCTTGTGCAAGACTAGCCAAAACCCTTCAGCAACATCACTGGCTAGTACCATAGACTAAACTCGGGTACAACCAGAGGCTAGCCAGATGACTGTAGTCCGACGGGAATGAAAGACCATAGTAAAGGCTGTGAACAGTTTCTTTTCGCACTCGCTGGCCAACCTCAACAGCAGTCCAAGTTTCATCGGGATCATCGAATAGCTTGGCAACATAAACGTAGTTACTTTTCCCTCCCCATCTTTCAGGGCTCATGAAAGAAAATGTAGGATTCCTCCTATCAAGGCTAACAAACAGAGCTTGATTTTCCAGCTTCTCCTTCTTCACCCATTTGGCTGGCTCGACAGAAAAGTCAAGGTGAAAGACCTCAAAGAAGCGATAACACGAGTCATCATTCAACTCGTCAGACCCTATGCGGAGGTCAAGCATGAGAAGCATGTCACCAGAGACCACCAACCATGGGCTAATAAAAAAGGATTCAGGGTCCCGCGCGATTTTTACTTTCTGCATGCTGAATTCAGGTGACAAGTGTATAGTGTGGAGCCTCACAAGAACATCCATAACAAAGATGACACCTTTGAAGAACACTATCTGATGGATGCGTTCACCTTTAAGGGCAAGAGGGTGTTCTGACCAGGAGTTTGTTCCAACCTGCCACTCAAACATGGAGGTTTCCGTGCACAGGAGGAGGCGTGAGTTGGGTGAACTGAGTGGACCTGTAAGAATGCCTATGCCACAAAAGTACCCAAGGCGGTTGTTGGATGGAAGTTTGGGGGGCTTCACCTTGGTACCATTGTGGACATCGACAAGGAGGCAGTGCTCCTCATAGGAGAAGATAAGATATCCATATGAGCAGCCCAAATAGTGCATCTGATTTGGAGTGTTTTGGGGCACAGAACAGCAAAGGGATGTGCTTTTCTGGGTAGGATCACTCAGCTTCCATTTGCAGTCAGATAAAAGGACGGGCTTAATACCACGGCTATGCGGACGAGCATAAAGATCTGGCTTTAGGTGCAAAGGCGGAAAGTTGGAGGTATAAATGGAGGGGAAGGAAGAAAATGCAGCGCGCCAAGAGCGGCAAGTGCCTATAAAAGCAAGGAAGTCGTGGAAAGAATTAAAAAGAGCAATGATCTCATGAAGCAGGGTGTCCGGGAGATCGGCACAAACATGAGGTCCTGACGACAGCGAGGAGGTAGAGCCTGAGGTGCCTACAACAGCAACTTCTCTGTCCAAGAGAAAATCCAAGAATAATGGATCAGAATAAATAAGTGAAACATATTAGAGAGTAGAGACATACAACTAATAAACTGTCAGTAGGCTTTAACTGAACAGTAAGGCAAACAGAGAGTGTCTATTTAAGCATGCTAAATTTCCACCAGAACAACATACGCCGGAACCACCTACAGCTTGATTTTTTTCCCACAATGACAATAACTAGAATATATTTCAGTGTGCCAACCATATGTAAAATTGTTTATTTCAAATCATGGCAGAGGTTTTTTGTTTTTGTTTTTGTTTTTGTAGAGTGTCCTCAACCAGGCAGTAGTACCATCACTACTGACAACAGTAATACTCACTAGAGGCGCTTTTCCTTGATTTTACTTTGGATCCAACCTACCCGCCCAATAAACCAAATCACATCAAGAGATGAATATAACATTTTCCATTATATAAAAAGGGCGATAAAGCCTGTTGCATGTTTATGTGGCCAGTTTCAACTGTTTTTTTTAGTTTATCCCTTGTCGATAAACGGTGTCACCCTACAAATATCCATCAAATCCCTTGTCGATAAACGTAGTTCTAGGCAGGATTTGGAAGTGATCTGGAATTGACTTGTTCCATGTTAGACCATACGCACTGCATCAGAGTACTCTTAAACTACACACTTTACAGACTGCGTTACACCAATTCAGAAATTACCACTACTAGTTCACCAAAATACCCTACATATCACTGCCAGTTCATCTATCACCAATATCACTAGTAAGTACTAGTAATTCACCAAAACACCCCACGAATTACCTACTAAATCACCAAAATACTCTTGAAACTTCACTACTGATTGACTCCCTAAAGCGGCAGTGCTGATCGATTGATGCGTGGCCGGTGTTGTTCACCCCCTTATTACCTCAATAAACAGATCCTGATCAAGGACAAGGAGGGGTGGCAAGCAAGGTTAGGGTCTAAGGTGAGGGTACTGACCTGGAGCTGATAGCGGAGGGTTCCGGCGGTGAGGGTTCGGCGGCCGGCGGCAGAGTGCGCGCTCTTCTACGCCGGCGGGAGCGGATGCCGGTCATCCGCGCGCCACGCCCCTCCACGACGTCGTCGGCGAAGAAAAGGAGGCGGCGGAGCTCGTCGATGCGGCAAAGAGAAGGCCTTTGAGAGGATTTTTTTTTTGAGTAACCGGCCTTTGAGAGGATGGGTTGGCCTTGTAGGCATGGGCCATAGGAAAACATAGCCTAATAGGCTGGCCCATTTCTCTTTTCAGTTTTTCCTTCGTCTCTGAAAATAGGGTCTATAAATTTTGTCTAAAGGATTTCTCAAAAAAAATCTAAAGTTTGTTTGAAGTAAAAACGTTCAAAGTAGATATTTTTATTGTAGAGCAGAAGTTTTAACAAAATATAATCTGTGCAAAAGGGAACTGCAAGATAGCATAAACCATTGCTTTTCCAAGATGATAATGTCATCCTCTCAGTCGGCAATGTTCATTAGGCCCGGCGCAAATGACTTTCTAGCAGTGAGTGCTACCGGTAGAAAAGAGAACAATAATCAAATGGAAAAGTCGGCATCGGTAGAATGCAGACAAGATGAGCAAATGCATCACGAGGTTTACCTATCTAAGAAGTTTGATTCGTCGAGATGAATGCCCAGAGACGGCATCAAGCTATGCCCATGGCGCGCCATCGATATACAAACCCTTACAGAAAAAAGGAAACTATGTCCAACTTCTTAGAGGTACCGAAATCTTCCTTCTTGTGTGTCCACGAGAAAAATGAGTCATATGCTCTCCTCCAAATCATCGGCCAGTGACCCCCCATACAGATATACACACTTGTGTAACATTTCCATGGTTGGCTCCTGGCCACCAATCCTATAATCTAATACCTCGTATAGCCAGATGAAGCAGTGCGCTACAACAAATGCTAGGTATTGCTCATTGTGAGTGATACCACGTCGCTCGCTAAGCGAAGAAGCCAACTAGATGGCTCTATTTTAGTGGTAGCGAAGCTCTAGCTACACACGGTTTTCTTTAGCGATAACCAAGCTATACCTACACACGGCTTTGTTCGGCCGATTTTATGGAACTTCCGAGACACTTCCTCTCGGTTTTAGCAAGGTTCTCCAAAAAAAACCTTGCTTTTTTTGACGAGTTTTTTAGGTTTTCTTCCTATCACTTTTTTAAATCTTATTTTTAAATTCCTGCTTTTTTTAATTGTCTTCCTTATTAATCCGAGAACATTTCAAGTACGCAAATACTCTTTGAATTCACAAATACTTTTTTTTAACTTGTGAACAATTTTCAAATATGGGATACTTCTTTAATTAACAAACAACTTTTAAGTCATGTATTTTTCACATTTTAAGGTTTTTAAACTTATGTTTTTTTGAATAAGCAACAAATCATGATTTTTTAAAAGAAATAATAAAAATTGAACTCCTTTTTAATTTTTTTGAAGCATTACTCAAATTTGAGAACATTCTTTTAAATTCGTGGACATTTTCTTTCAGCTTGTTAGAGATTTTCTAGTTCAGGAACAATTTTAAAATTTGAAAACATTTTTAAAATTCGTGAACATTATTTCAAATACATGAACGTTTTTTGAATTCATGAGCTTTTTTAATCCTAAATACACTAACTTGTTTTAAAAATAAAAACAAATATACTTTTACCTGCCAATGTACACACTGCCTTTTTTTGACAATACGTACACACTGCTTTGAAAGGACCTCATACATACCTAGGTCGAGCGTGAAGAAAATCATGGAGAAGAAAGAAAAAGGCGGAAAGAAAGAATACCATATGTTTTTTTAGGTTAAACACACTCGACTTTGTTACTCAAAAGAAAGTTTTACAGGAATACCATCGGGATCAAGTTGGTTTAAGAACACATGACACCCCTATGAAAGAATCAGAGCGTATTTAGCTAAACAATACGCCTCTACATTTGAGAGGCGCCCTTCATGGACAAAGGAGCAGGAGTTGAACGCCAAAGCTCGCTGCTTGATCTCCTTGATAATGACGATGTTAGTCATTTGTAGTATGTGGCCGGCTTCACATGAGAAAGGATTGAGGTCAGCCGCCCACGCTAAACCCTCTCAACAGCCCTCGAAAAAAGACCAAACCCTCTGAACAGTTTTGGTAGAAAGCCCACACCCGTTAGACCTTGGGTCTTGGCTCATTTTCTTCTGTGCACTACATGCACACTCGCCTTTTTCTACTTGTCATGTTACGGTTTAAGGAACACACTGTTGGGATCTTCTCCGCACTGCACCGCACGCAGGTTCCGTTCATGTTACGATCCGGCTGTTTTATGTACTTGTTTACTTTAGTTTCCACTGGTTTCTATTTGTTTTCTATTTTTATTTCTCCCTTTTCGTACCTTTATAATTTTGCAAATGTTTTCCAAATTATTTTTTTGGAACATTTTTAAAATTAATGAACTTCTTTGATTCATGATGTTTTTCTCAAAATAACGAACATTTATCATATACACAATTTTTTTTCAAATCCATGAACTGTTTTGAAATGTGTGAAGTTTTTTTTTTGATTTGGTGAGTTTTTCAAATTCATGACCTTTTTTCAAATTAGCAAACTTTTCAAATTCATGATTTTGTTTTTAAAACTCATGACCTTTTTCTAAAATCTAGAAACTTTTTTTCGATTCCACACTTTTTTCAACAGTATATTAAAAAAAACCCAGCTGTTTTTTCCTACACCAGACCAACAGCAGAAAAAATCGGACACCTAGACCCAGCCGAGCGTGAGTTACAGGCGACACTAGGCCCGTGCGATACCGTGACGCCGCCATAATTTTGCCGCTTGTAACGGGCCGGGCCTCACAATATTAGCGTGCAGGCCCAGGGGTTCACCATCGAGCCGGCTACAAAAAGGAAGGGAGCGGAAACCTAATCTGCAGGGTTAGCTTCTCCCCTACTCCCCTCGCCTGCCGCCGCCACGCACCTTCGCCTCGCCTCCCCTCGCCTCCCCTCCCCTCCCCTCCCCTCTCGTAACCACGCCGCCGCCTCCCCTCCTGCTCTCGCCCTGCTTCGCTGGTGCTCTCGTTATCGGCGCCGCACGGTACGAGCAGCGGTGGAGAGCCGCACGGCCGCGTAGTCTGTAGGAGCTGCCGCAGCGGTTCCGCTCTAAGATCGGCGAACCGGGAGGCGAGCTCCCACAGATCTCTATCGATCTCAGTAGGCTCAGTCCCGGTAGATCTTTACCTTGAACGCATGTCTGTTGTTTTTCCTGTGCGTACTGGCTTTCAGCTTAGCACCAGGTTTCTCAGTTTATGCAGTTTCGTTGTGGTTGATTGACGTCCCAGTGAAGATAAAAACCAGGTCCAAAGACGATTGATGACTGGTTTTAGCTTCAAGCCATCTTGTCTTGCCGTTTTTGGTGAGCTGGTGGCTTGGGGCTAAAACCATTGTTGAGGGTCGTCGGTGATGGCCAAATTAGCTATGAGATCTGAGGGACACCGTCAATATGATTACAGAATTCTTCTCTTTGGTTTCTACTACCATACATCCTAGTGTAGCAATGAGTGTATTGTTGTCCTGCTGAGTAGCTTTACCTGTGGTGTCTAGCTCAAGTAGCAGTCGGTGTCCCAATGAAGAAAAAATTTCAGTACCAGAGATGATTGGTCGATTAGTTTTAGCTTCAAGCCATTTTACTATATTTTCTTTGTACCTGTGGCTTGTGGCTAAAACTAGTTTGCTTTTAACTTCATCCGTGATGGCAATAGCTATGAGATCCGAGGGATGCGGGCCATTAGAGCCTCGTAGCCTATTTCATCTTTGCTCAACCTCATTTGCTCCGCTATTTAATAGTACAAATTCTGTGTCTGATGAGTTTGATTTGTTCCAGTTTGACTGATTAGTTTTTTTCCTTGTTAGCAGCGCTTACACTTTACTGTCTTCTCGTTAGTCAAGGATTTTTTAAAATGCTTTGTGAGCCATATTAGCTAGAGATCTGATGGACTTAATCAATTGGACATGTTCCCAAGATTTAAAATGTAGCTCCATATTAGCTAGAATATCTGATGCGCGTCATCAATATGATTACATGTTCCTTCCCTTCTTTTGGTTTTTGAGAATGTGTTCTTGATTTAGATGGAGCTGAGGATCCTTTCCCCAGCTGATCGACTATGATTATACTGTGCGCAAATGTAATCCTTTATCAGAGGATTCCAAGCCAGAAATCTGATCCATCTCGCATGACAGCCCCTATCTCCCTTTTCTCTCTTATACTTGACCTTTATTTTTCTTATTTGATTGTTAAATTGAATGGAAGTGAGGATCCTTTCCCCAAATGACCGACTATGATTATACTGTGCGCAATTGTAATACTCTATCAGAGGATTCCAAGCCAGAAATCTGATCCATTTGTTATCTCTGCCACCTTGATTTTTGAATTTTGTTTTTATTTTTTTAAGAACACTGAATGGACTTCAGCGTCCTTTCTAACTATACTGTGCACAAATGTAATCCATTATAACAGGATTCCAAACCAGAGATCTGATCACCTTGCTTTGTTTTGTTCTATTTTAACTTTCTGATTGGGCTTTGTTTCATTTTTTGAAGTTGAATGGAAGTGAGGATCCTTTCCCCAAATGATCGACATTGATTATACTGTGCGCAACTGTAATCCTTTATCAGAGGATTCCAAGCCAGAAATCTGATCCATCTCGCTCAACAATCTCAACCCCCGTTGATCTGTTGGTATTGTTTTTTTTGTCCTGATTTGTAAATGGAATAGAAGTGGGGATTCTTTATCTCTTTTGATTGTGCTTTGTTTAAAAATTATCTTGTGTTTACTGTCATTTCATATTGTGTTATTGTTTTCTATTGATCTGGTCTCAAATCTTTCTCGATGAAGAGAGTACAAGCAGACGGGCGGTCTGAACTGATGCCATGTTGATATGTCTGCATCATCAGTGCTTACCCTTGTGGATTGCATCAGAGAGAAAACAAGGATCTTTCTTTTTGAACAAATAGGTCTCTGATCTCTTATTTTTAAATTCATGCTTTAGCTCAAATTCTTCCTCGTAGACAGATGGGGTTCAGTTTATTACTTGACTCCAGACTTTGTGGGACAGATCGGGTGAGGATAGTTGGATTGTTTACTTACCAACCGTTTTGCAGCATTTGCCATTGCTCTGATTCAAATGGTCTATCCGAGATTCTCCGTTTCAGCTATGCTTTGCATTCTTTTGATTCTTCTTGTGTGGCTTAGGGTGGCAAATGAGGTGAAATATTGTATGCTAAACACTGAATCTTGGATATGTTTACAAAACTCCGCTTATTATCTGATGCGACACCTGCTTTGAACCACCTTTTCAAGTTCTCTTTTCTGCACAATTTCTTCATCACTCGTGTATTAAATTTGATTGATGGCAGTGATTTGAATCTTACCCGCGCTTCTGATTACTCCATGAAGTACAAGGGAAAACATGGTTGAATTTCTTAATATGAGCCATTCAAGTCTTGTTCTCTCTCTTAGATTTGTGTGTTCTGGTTTTACCTTGGCTGTGATGATTAACACTTTCAGCAAACATGCCAGTTCTGCTTCTGAGAATTCATGACTGAAAATTTTGTTATACAAGATCTGAGCCATTTTGCACTTAGGAAAGCTGTGTTCTCCAATGGTAGATACCTGAAGATTAATGATTAATTACCTTGGTCTCTTCCATAAGTTCTATCAGCATGTAAATTCTTTTCAGCATGTAAATTCTTCTGAAACACCATCTGAATTGCCAATGATGCCACACCCAACATTTGGAGGTGCAGATGGCTCTAGGATCCTGTTTACAGGATGAACCTACCTGGAGGCGCTGTTTCCTCATGACATTCATGGGCAAGTCTGAGGTTCTTATGATCATGGAACTATTTTTCCTGTTTTCAATTTGACTTCTGCTCTTTTTAATTGGTAAATTAAGTGGTTGTTTATTTATCTTTACAGAGTTTAACTATCCTCTCACAAGTACCTCTGATTTGCGGAAGAGGCTGAAAAACTCGCAGATTGTGTGTTGTCATCAGCTTCGTCTCTTGGTCCTACGAGATGGGAGTTAAATAACGACACCAGATTCACTCGTATACATTCTGGCCTGAATCATCTGTGCAGCAGAACCAATGTAAAATTTATCTTAGGAAACAAACTCATGTTCAATGTGTGGTGATAAGTCAGTTCAGCGTTGCAGTCTTATTTGCCTTTAACAGAACTGATGGAATAAAAACCTGAAAACATAAATAGAAACTGCTCTACGAAATATGAAAAAGCTGGGTGTACCATTGTCCTGTTTGATTAGCTTTGTTTGTGGTATCTTGCTTAGCAGCATTGTCCAGATGAAGAACAACATATAGTACCTAAGATGGCTTGAATTAGTTTTAGCTTCAATCCATTGTAGTCTTTATTTCTTCTGATTTGTGGTTAAAACTAGTTATTGTTCATGCTCTATTCCATAAGAGTGGAATAGGAAATTAAGATGAGGATGAGTAATATAATATCGTATGCCAATAGCTATGAGATCTGAGGGATGCGTCTATTTGATACATGATTTTTCCCCAGGAGTTGATTTGGCTCTGCAACACTTCTATTCCATTTTGAGATGTAGCCCAATAGAATGTGATGCCCACCTTATGTCGCCCTTTTGTTATAGGGAGGTTTTCTTCTCCATGAAATAACATTCTACAGATGATTAGAATATTTGGCTTAGATGTCCATGTGCCTCTTCCTTTCACTAGTTGACACCAGTGGCGCTTCATTCTCTTCTATATTAGTATGCTTTTGTATTTTCCTCTTCATTTTGTTTCATTAGACTTGTCAACAGTAGGTCGCCTTTGAGAGAACCTTTTGGATTTTGTCTTTCATGCTGGTTCCGTTGCGGGCGTACACTGATCTAGAGCCTCCACCGTGTCTCACCCTCCACATCTGTTGCTGGGTGTTGGATTGGTTCTTGAACATTTTGAATCTAATCTTTGTTTTTCTATGGTTGTATGGCTGCTGTTTCTCATTTTTGTCAGTGGCCTTCATAATCCCGGATTAACTAGCTTAGCTGTTCTTCTGATTCATGGGAGGCCAAGACCGATGTCTGGAAGTTTCGCTGATAGCGTCTTCTTTACTAGTGGAGGTGCTTCATTAGTAACTTGCCACACAGACAAATTGATTTCTGCTCTTCTGTTTTTTCATGTGTTGATGTTCTGTTGGTTTGATTCGGGGAGCTCAGTCCCATTGTCTGGCCGCCGTTCTCTTGGTGGATCTGAGTTTACCAAGCTCCCCAAAGTTATTCAGGTGGCGCTTAGAGCACAAATCCGTCTGATGGATCTTGGGTTACGCTCGCCCCCAAATTCCTGTTTAATCTTTCTTCATCCCTTCTTTTGTCTTGTATAATTTGAGTTCTTGTTGCACCACTATTTTGGTGTTTTGAACTTTTGGGGGTGCAGTGATTATAAAACATTCCTCGTACTGACAGGAGATCCCTGTGAACGACTCCTATACACCCATAGAATCTGAGCACCAACAAACCATGCTTGTTTCATTGGATTCTTAATTTGTTTTCTTATTTTTAATATGCGGTTCATTGTAATTTTCACCTGATCTGTCTTTTCATTTCTGTGTTTTGATTTTGTTTGTTTCTTTTGGAGATTTGCGATGAGGATAACAAGCTCCCTCTTCTGAAAGCATTGACGACATCGCTGGCAGAATCGAACCAATTAAATATTGCCACCACTGAGCAACTCCTTCTTTTCAGTTGTTGACCATTTGGCATTCGCTTAATCTTACCTTCAAGTCTGCAAAATCTGTTTGGATCATGAGGAGGTACTGATGCATAATCCAACACTTGATCCGAGGGCGGAAGAGCCGCCCATGTGATGTCATCTTTGCATCTGAATCCACCATTGATTTTTTTCTCATTTGGTCCCTTTTTTGTTAATCTGGTCAGTATCAGAGGATGAAACCTTGAAACAATCTTAGGACACCTTCTGACACAGTGCTTATTTTCCTGTGAATGAGAAGTCATTTATATTCTGATGATACACCCTGTTTCTTTGATTTTTTGGCCCAAGGTTTGATGTTTAGGGCCCTGTTTTCTATTAGATTGCAAGTGGAGCCTATGATGATTAGCTTTATGTTGGAATTACCGTCAGATTCCAAATGACGATATTCTTGCGGCTTTCTGAGGCTTAGGCCATGCTTGGATCCAAGGGACTATTTTTAGTCTGACTAAAACTAGTCCCTTTTAGAGGCTAAAGTTCCAATCACCCCTGACTAAAGAGAGGCTAGAACTAGTCTTGAGACTAAAACTTTTTAGTCAGGGGAACCCTACTAAAATGTGGATTAGTCCTCTCTCTCCTCATTTAACTCCTCTCCTTTAACACATGCGAGTTCGGGATTGGAGGGTTTGAAGGATAATAAATGCTCATTGACTCATTGTAGTCTATTTAGTATTTGTATCCAAGCATGGGTGAGGCTAGCAAGTTTTAGTCCCACTACTTTTAGTCATGGGACTAAAACGTATCCAAGCACCCTCTTAATACAGCTTAGCTCTTCTACTTTTTTTTGTATTGTTAAACTTTCTTAACAACTCCTTCTCCACTGCCAAGTGTCCTCCTTCGTAACCTTTGTAGTTTGGTCTGGGATGGCATCCCCAGTCGCACTTGGTTGTTTTTAGCTGTGTGGGTGATTTTAAACAGGTCTCTAGGGGTTCTCTTCTATCTTTGGTTGCTCTGAATTTTTTTGCATATAGTATCTAAAATGTGCCAGTTGCCGCATCTCAACACTAACAAAATATGGTATGCTTGTGTTTCACATGGTTATAAGAGACTACAATTCTGGTACTACTCTGTGCTTTGAATTTCCATTGATCTAGGTTTGACAACCATGTCTGTGGTTCCAACTTCCAAGATACAGGTCGGCGATGACTGTAACTGTCCCAAGAGGCTGAAAGATAGCATTGCTTCTTTCTTAGTAGCAGAGCTTAAGCTCTTCTGTTTATCTTTATACTTTTGAACCCAAAAAGTTGAACCAGTTGGCTGTAGATTTGTGGAGAATATACACTTTTTTGCTGTATTATATTACAACATTTATTGTAATCCTATTACTCTTATCTTATTTTGACATTTGTAAACATGTCCCTGTGCCATCCATAAATCGACTTTCCCTCTATGTTGAGTTCCAGTATTGATAAGAATTCAAGTTCTTATCTAATGGATGTTGGATGAGAGACTATACCAATTATTAGTTGGGCTGTGACTATTCGGAATTCGAGTATGCTGTGTCTGCCTGGCACCGATGGGCTTCCTTAACTGCATCGGAGCGTCCAACCTCTCTTGCTGAAAGAAAACAAAAAGGTATTTTTGCCTTTGCATTTTGTGTATCCCTGGAATCCCGCCGACCCAGATAAACCGAGGCGTTTTATTTCGAATCATTTGCTGTGTGAAGATAAATGACTGTTTTTTATTATCTGTTGTAGCAAATTGAGAAGTGTGTGATTTGCAATTGCAAATGGCTTCTTTTATTTGGAATGAAGTGATTGGAAGGGATTCATCCCCTACGGATTGGGTGACAAGTGGAGGGAACACAATCACACTAGGGAATTAGTTCCCCTGGAACCAAACGAGGCCTGATTGGTTTGGGTGTAGATTTTGTTAGAAAGTAAAACGTGAGAGACAAAATTGAAGGGTTGTCTCTATTGATAATTCCGTTGCTCCGAATAGAAACGGGCGAGTGCAGATTCTCCATAATTAACACATGGGTTAATTAAACTTAATGCTCCTCCTAATCTACGCTCCTCATAATAAAAGCTATTCAAAAACCCCGTGGGAAAAATATAAGGAGTATAGTGTTTGATATGTTACAAAAACTCAAACCCAGTGGAAAAATATGAAGAAAATGGTGCAACATACTCTATGAGAAAATCCGTAGATTACAGAGGAAAATAAATATGCTGTATATATACTTCCCCAAAAATCCCGGTGGGGAAAACAGAAAGTATGACATGTTGGTACCTCATTAAAAACCGAACTTGTATAACAAACTCATGAAAGAAAAAATAGTATAATATGATGCATTGAGCAGGAACAATTTAGGAAGATACTCCCCTTGATACACCTAGTAGGAGCACTAAGCTTGTCTATGATTTGATATAGTGGGGATCTGATCGATGTATCCAATGATGGATCCATAGCATTATGAAACGTTGAGTCTGAGTATCTCATTTTCATCATCTCTTGGTCTAAATAGACCTTTCTCTATGGATGGATAAGATTTGTCCATAATGAATTTTTCTAATATATTTTGGATATAGATAACAGACAACATAGTATACCATAATGTATGAATGAAGGTGCTCAAGTTGTAGTAACGAGTGGTATTTTGGTTTACCCAAATCCTTCATTTTAAACTCCATCATTTAAATGATTACATGTGTCGTCATTGCAGACACACGAACATGGATAATCATCATTGTACGAGTAATCCTTGTGAATAAGGAACTCACTATGTCGGTTGTACCAAATGCACCGATGATAATAAGAAGTCATATGGTGACTTATTGATTTTACACAATGTATGTTGCATTTTATACTTTGATTCAGAATTGAGATTCCGCCGGGAACCATCTATATCTGAATGTAGTGATCTACATGGATATGTAATCACTACATCTATCAACTGCAAAGATTCCACCTCTTGAGAATAGTTGGGTATCCGTGTGAACCCTTGTGCTATAATACTTGCTCCATGTTTCACCACCTCGTTGTTCTCAATTCTGTTTCCAGAAGAAAACTAGTGTAGGTATTGCTTATGAATACCTTCCCATTATTGAGCAAGAATATTTCTACCTAGATTAAACCCTTTGCTTGAGTTTAGTCCGAGTGTTTTTCACACTTTGCCATGGCCATGGTCTTTGGATCTGAATCATTTGAAAGGTTTTTACAATCTAGGTGAGAAATGTATGTCGACAATTGTAAACTTTCGGTTATATGTTTCTCCAGAATCTATATATCAATTTGATGGAAATATCGTTACCCATGGTGACTGCTCGCGATTTCCCAATGCGGTTGAGTCGAGTATTCGATGTCCCGGTCATTGTGTGCACTATGACCTGAGTTGGTGGAGATTTCCCATCCACAGGGTATATACTACCCATTAGGTGTCAGTCAACGTGAAGTTGACTTGCATTTACTGATTCAGAGGTCTTGATATCCTTGCTTGCGAGAAGCCGAATTCTGATGTACTTTTGCCATACATCTCCCCCCGTTGCTTCGAACGGGGGGTGGAGTAGTTTTTCTTGGTACCTACACTCTTTCAGGCATATTTTTGCACGATTGTAGGATTGTGTGACACCTTTATAGTCAGTAAATGAATCTGGCAGGTTATTTGCAATGTGCTGCAAACCTTTTGAACGCATGGTTCAGATCTTTGAGTACGTGGAATTGAGGCAGAAATGTGTTGAACATTCCACTAATTTCCTGGCATTCTTGATGGTACCTGAATTCTCCCCCTAATGCCTGGAAATATTCCTCATTGAATCAACATACCGGACTTGAATAACTCTCATTCGAGGGGCTTGAGGTATTGACGGGAGTACAATTATTCCTCACATAGATCCCAACTATATGTTCAGGGGCCAATGATGTATGCCGGGAAATACTTGGTACGTTTCCACGTATCAAAGATAGAGGGGAATAATAGTATAGAGTTTGGTCATGAGCGTGTAAAACTGCATGACTCCTACGTAAAGTTGGTAAGTTGCAATTTCGAAGTAAAGATCATGCAATGAGCTTAACTCTTTGGGATATAGGATTCTACCAAACCATTTTGAGTCTAGAAATTAGGACAAATTGCTAAACTTCAATCCAAGGGCCATAGAGAAGGCATTCAAGGATTATCCATTCGATTTGCTTGAAATCGATGTCAGGATAATGAGCCAATTGTTTCATGTGAAAAAACCACACTTGGGACCATCATATAGATGTGTCTTTTAGAACCATGGAACACCTGAATAGTCTAGTCAATGGATGGGAAGATCCACTTACCTTAACTTGATGCATTCAAGGAGTATGAGTGGTTCAGCGTAGACTTTAAGGTGCGTGAGCATTAAAATTAGCTTCCCCGTGTCACATGTAGTGCACATAAAATCCAAATATTGTTAGAATTTAGCATCATAATAATCATAAACCAACGGAATTTCTGATAGTTCCGATTTCAACCCAATGTCTGGATGACCAAGGCGAGTATGCCAAGTTTGTCATGTACAAGACATTCTAGAAAACTATCTCATACGTAACATGTACTCAGTCGTGTCGTATGTGTAGTACAATCCAAATGATACATAGATAATGTGCTTGCCATATCCGTTGCATATGGTAAAGAGAAGTTATTTCTCTTTGTTGTCATCATAAGTTTCGTTAGAGAAACTATTTTGACAAATACCTCTATAGTTTAGTAGGGTACGAGTTAAACCGGGAATCAATAAAGCATCCTTAAGTTACTTGAGTACCCACAGGGATAGTAAACCGGGAAGCAACAAATACCTCATCGCGTCTAGCGATTTTAAAATATCTCCTTTTCTCCCGACGAGAGTGGAAACATTTTACTTCCCTGGGTATAGAGTTCATGGTGCATATAGCCACAAGGTACAAATCATCTTTCATCAGATTGACCCCTGTAGAAATCTATATATAGACATGAAGATTCTCAATATGAAAATCACTCAGATATATAGAATACATACAAATGTACTTGTACCAAAATGCTGATACAATATATTGTGATATACAATATATGATGACAACAATACTTATGTTCTTATTAGAACATCGTAAATGAACATAAATTATGTTAACCACTCAGGAGATTGAGAGACTAGACGAAGTCTTCAAACATGTTAGATGAGTCATATTTAACCATCATATTCTTCGTGACCATAAGGTCCCGTCACTGTTGGTGATGTCAGGTTCAAGGTTGAAGTGAGCTTCAAACCTTTGCCCTTGAGGTCTGTTGTGTCCTAGGAATTGCTGATACAGAATAACCAGACGCAGAGATCTGAATCAATATAATGCCTTATGATGTATAAGACAATATTTTTTTGTTAGCGGTGTGATTCCGACCAGAGGTTAATCATGTGGTCTTGCATTGCACACACTATTCCATGAGACACAAGAGTGATCATAATGTCCATACCCAGGTAGGGTAGTGGTGGCGATTGAGGGCGAATGCCTCAAATTCTCTAGCCATCAGTTACCATAGATAATTAATTTACAATTAGTAAATTAAAGACCATCATGGTAATGTTGCAAAATTAATGGATATTTCAAGAAGTTATCTTGAAACCATTAATATGAATCTCAAATAGCTAAGCATGACACCTTGAAGATAATCTCCAAAATGAAGTAGATCTCGCAGCACTAGGATGGGTGTTCTGCTTAGCTAAGCATACCGCGTCCTCAAATGGCTTGCCCGGTGATAACCCACAAGTATAGGGGATCGCAACAGTTTTCGAGTGTAGAGTATTCAACCCAAATTTATAGATTTGACACAAGGGGAGCCAAAGAATATTTGAAGGTATTAGCAGCTGAGTTGTCAATTCAACCACACCTGGAGATTAATTATCTGCAGCAAAGTGATTAGTAGCAAAGTAGTTTGATAGTAGTAACAGTAGCAACGGTAATAGTAACAGTTATAGCAGTATTTTGTAGCAAGTGTAACAGTGATGATAGCAATAGTAACGCAGTAAGATCAATATAAATAAATTTGTATGCATTGGATTGGTGACTTGTTGGATGATATTCATCATGTGACAGTTATAACCAAGGGCGATGCAACACTAGCTCCAGCTCATTGATATAATGTAGGCATGTATTCCGTAAATTGCATACATGCTTTATTAAAAGAACTTGCATGACATCTTTTGTCCTACCCTCCCGTGGCAGCGGGGTCCATATTGGAAACTAAGGGATATTAAGGCCTCCTTTTAATAGAGAACCAGAACAAAGCATTAACACATAGTGAATACATGAACTCCTCAAACTACGGTCATCACCGAGAGTGGGCCCGGTTGTTGTCACTCCGGGGTTGTCGGATCATAACACGTAGTAGGTGACTATAACTTGCAAGATCGGATCTAAAACATGGATATAATGATGAATTCATAAACGGTTCAGATCTGAGTTCATGGCACCCGGGCCCAAAGTGACAAGCATTAAGCATAGCAAAGTCATAGCAACATCAATATAAGAACATAGTGGATACTAGGGACCGGGCCCTAATAAAACTAACTCGATTACATGATAAATCTCATCCAACTCCTCACCGACCAGCGAGCCTACGAAGGAATTACTCACTCTCGGTGGGGAGCATCATGGAATTGGCAATGGAGATGGGTTTGTGATGACGAAGAACGAAGACCCCCCCTCCGGAGCCCCAAACGGACTCCAGATCTGCCCTCCCGAGGAAGAACACGGCTTGGTGGCGGCTTCGTCTCGTGGAACGCGATAATTCTTTTTCCCTGATTTTTTTTCTGGAAATATGTGATTTTATAGTATTAGGGGGATCGTCTGTGGGGCCACCATGTGGGGACAACCCACCTAGGCACGCCAGGAGAGGGGGGCGTGCCCTGGTGGGTTGTGCCCACCCAGGGGCCCCTCTCTGGTGGGCCTTGGCTCCAGTAATTCTCATTTATTCCATAAAATATCCTCGCAAAGTTTCGTTTCATTCCGAGAACTTTTATTTCTGCACAAAAACAACACCATGGTAGTTGTGCTGAAAACAGCGTCAGCCTGGGTTTAGTTTCATTCAAATCATGCAAATTAGAGTCCAAAACAAGAGGAAAAGCGTGAGTACATTGGAGACGTATCAACTCCCCAAGCTTAAACCTTTGCTTGTCCTCAAGCAATTCAGTTGATAAACTGAAAGTGAGAAAGAAAAACTTTTACGAACTCTTTTGCTCTTGTTTGCATAAATAAGATTAAACATCACCCAGGTTTTCAGCCAGCATTATAACTAACCATGTCTACAATAACATTTAAAGATTATATTAAATCATATCAATGACATAATCAACTAGCGAACGATAATACGAGATCTCAAACAGCAAAACGTTGTCAAAACAACCATGTTATAATATGACAATAATGGTATCTCGCTAGCCCTTTCTGAGACCGCAAAACATAAATGCAGAGCACCTCCAAAGTTCAAACAGCGACTAAACATTGTAATTCATGGTAGAAAAGATCCAGTGATGATGCACCCAACATTAGCTATACACAATGCATAAATCATGACAGCTGTGCTCTCTCAGTTTCTAGCGCTTGTTTCAGAAGGTGATGACACAACATAAAAGTAAATAGAAAGTCCCTTCACAGAGGGAAGCAGTGATTTGCAGAGGTGCCAGAGCTCAATTTTTTTAAAACAGAGATAAATGATATTTTGAGACATGGACCCTTCTTATTCACTTCACGACCATCAGTTATCAACATCTTCCATGCTAAGCACGCTAGTGGCGGTTCCCAAGCGATAAAAGTAAAGGTTTACTCCCCCTCCATCAATCACACTCCACGGCTTGTCCGAAACAACGGGTGCCGTCCATACCAACATCAGTCCCGGGGGAGTTTTGCATTTTTGAGTTCAGGACTGGGAATCCCTATTACCGCCCATTTTCTCGTGCGATGGCGAGTGAATAAACACTCGACCTGAGAATAACCTGCTTAGCATGGAAGATACCGACCACCTCCTGTCGTTCCATGAACGATCCAGGCACACAAAAACGATATATTTTTAGAAGTTTTTAGAGGTGGCACATGCAAATTTACTTAGGACGGTAGGGTAATTTCGTATATAGGTAGGTATGGTGGACTCATCTGGAATAACTTTGGGTTCAAGGTTTTTGATGTACAAGCAAAATTCCCACTTAGTACAGGCGAAGGCTAGCAATTAGATTGAGAAGCAGCCAGCTAGAGAGCAAGAACGATCATAACCAGGCATTATGCATAAGTAACATTGGACACTAGCATGAGTAGGATATGAACACCATGAACATAAATATCATAGAGCCTATGTTGGTTTTGATTCAACTACATGCATGAACATGTGCCAAGTCAAGCCACTCGAACATTCAGAGGAGGATACCATATCATCATACTACATCACAATCATTTTAATGCTATGTTGATATCCAAGATAAATCATTATCCACTCCTAGCTACTTATGCATGGCATGAGAAACTATAATATCTAATTGTCATTGCAAACATGTTTAATCATAACGGGCTGAAGCATGGATAGTAGGTTAAACATATTTACACAAACAGAACAAGTCGAGTTCATACCAGTTTCCCTTTGCCACGGCCAGTTCATCGAATATCGTCATTATTGCCTTTCACTTGCACGACCGAATGATGTGAAAATAATAATAGTGCAAGAGTGCCGTGGACTAAGCTGGAATCTGCAAACATTTTATTCAACAGGAGAAGACAAGGTAAAATGTGCTCTTATTAGTTCAACAATTATTCATATGAGAGCCAGTCAACATTTTCATCATGGTATTCTCCTCGGTAGGACTCGAATAAAAAGAAAAGAAATTTAGAGAAACATACTGAAATAATTTTGGATTTTTTGGTTTTCTTGAACAAGCAAATAAAAGGGAAAAGCAAAAACGAGAAAAATTATTTACATGGGAAAGCTCCCAACAAGCAAAAGATGAACAAGGAAATCTTTTTGGGTTTTTCTCTTTTTAATACTGCTACTAAGCATGCAAAGAAAGTAAATTACTACAACTAATTTTTTGGTTTTTCTAAAGTTTTTCAAACACACAAGAAGAAAGCAAGAAAATAAATCTAAGCATGGATGATACAATGAAAAGTGTGAACACCGACAACTGGAATGATATGTGTGAACATGAATGTAATGTCGGTGAGAACACGTACTCCCCCGAGCTTAGGCTTTTGGCCTAGCTTGGTAGTCGATCAGTAGTCTGGATAGTAGTTGGCGTGGTAGCTCACAGAGGCTCTCGGTGCGGAGGCCTCAGCCTGCTGTGCTGCCTTCACTGCTGCGTTGTGAGCTCGAGCCTCGCTCTCAAGAACAAAATATTTTCCTCTGTTGTGATAATCAAAAAGAGCGGGCGCAAGAAAATATGTGTCCACAACATATGTTTGGTTAAACAACAGATTGTAAGTGAAGTCATGAATATTTCCTTTAAGATTTTTATGCTCTTTTAAAGCATCAAAATCTAAATACTACGTGGGTAGGATAGGATCAAAGGGCAACGGTGAAACACCCAGCCCTCTTGCTAGACGTGTGGCATAAATTCCACCATAGAATCTGTTGGGTTCTACGGTAGGGTGCGTCGACTGCAAATTAAAAATTCCTATGCGCAGAACATCCAGGAACATGCTACGGGAGATGGATCATAGTTCGTTACCACTAGGCGCGATGCCGTGCAGCGAAGAAGAGTTGGGGCAGCGGCGTCTGCGTGGATCGTCTCCTCCTCGTTCGATCTCCCTCGGCGGCGGTCGTCCGATCCCGTCACGAGTTCGCGGAGCGGCGCAAGTGCACCGCCTCTAACGGTATCCGCGTGCGGGAGGAGCGTCGTGCGGTGGACTGCTAGGTCCGATCACACATCGGCGGCGAGTGGAGGTGGCTATTCGCAACACATGCAAACCCTAGTCGCAGCGCCGAAGCAATCAACCGCCTGAGTGTGCCGCACCTCCACTTTATATAGGCGTCCGTCGCGAGCTCAACACTTGGGCCTCGCCACGGACCCTAAAGCAAAGTCTACTCGGTCACATTCCTAGTCCATTCGGATCACATCCGACCGGTGTCTCTGAACCGACCTCGAGGTTCCTTCCCTTAAGCTGCGACCCCTTAGGTTCAAGTCAGCTTGGTCACGATTCGGATCACCTCCGACCTGTATGGTTGGTAGCGGCCTCTAGCAAGGCGTGCCGACCACCAAGCGAACTATGAAGCTGGTTAGGCGAACCTGCATAACGTGTCACACTTACATTCCCTTTGCCGACGATATATGTTGTCGGGCTCAAAGCGAGACTGTCATCCTTGTGCTAACCCGACCTCTTTCTCGTTCGGTGATACCGACCACCGTCCGGATTATCTCATAATCCTTGTCACATAGCCATGCTGTTCTGGTCGAGATCACACGAGGGCCCAGAGTATATCTCTCCGATCGGAGGGGCAAATCCCATCTTGCTCGACCATGTCTCGCATGACATGGGATGGACAAACCGAAACCTACCTTTGTAACTACCCGATCACGGAGTAGCGTTTGGTCGGCCCAAAGCAAGTCTATCACCATCTCGAGTACATGCGTCAGCTCAGGTCTTAGGACATAGAACGTATGTTGTACTAGAGACTCACAGATGACATATCGCTGCGTCTCATAGTTGGGCCTGTCCGACTCGGACCTTATCTCGACTCGGATCCGACTATGTCGAATCCGACCAGACCTTTCCAAGTCCATATTATCCGGTTAGCATCCAATGCTCCATGGCTAGTGAGACCGAGCCATCGACCGTGTCATATGCTAGTCTAGTCGGCTGTGCGTCCACACAGCCCTTTCGACTAGGGACCTTTTAGGACAGTCATCATACAATGCATAGTCCCACAAACAAGTCACGTACTTGCTGATACACATCATTGGTAATGCCCAAGGACTATCTTTATTCATAAACACATAGGAAATATCATCATACATGATTGCCTCTAGGGCATATCTCCAACAGTCTCACACTTGCACTAGAGTCAATCAAATAGACATCGAATGCCCATAGCTCTAACGTGCCCCTCATGCTTGGGTTGTGGAAGCGGCTTAGTCAACGGATCTGCAACATTTGCATCCGTGTGAATCTTGCATAACTCTACATCACCATTCTTTACGATCTTTCGTATCAGGTGATATTTCCGGTCTATGTGTCCGACCTTGTGGTGATTCCTCGGCTCCTTGGCTTGTGCGATGGCACCAGAATTATCACAATAAAGGTCCAACGGTTTCACTGAGGCTGGGAAAATACCAAGATCATCCAGAAAATGCGGATCCAAACACCTTCCTTTGCAGCTTCACAAGCCGCAATGTATTAAACTTCGTGGTAGAATCGCCACCGTATCCTGCTTGGAACTCATCGATTACTGCTCCTCCGTTCGGGATGTACACGAATCCGGTGTGATCGACAATCATCTCTGTCGGTTTGGAAACTAGCATCGGCGTAACCCCTCACGACGAGCTCTTCCTCACCTCCATAAACTAGGAACATCTCTTTAGTCCTTTTCGGTACTTCAAAATAGTCTTTACCGCTGCCCGGTGACTCTCACAGGTTGGCCTGGTATCTACTTGTTAGGCTTATTGCAAAAGCAACATCAGGCCTTGTACATATCATGGCATACATGATGGATCCGATTCTTTGAGGCATACGGAATCCTACTCATCTGCCGCTCATCGGATGTCGAGGGACTCGAGTCTCGCTTAGCCTTATACCATGTGAGGCGGCAAGAACCCTTTCTTCGCCTCACTCATGTTGAACCGCTTCAACACTTTATCTATGTACGTGCTTCGCTTAAGCCGAGCAGCCTCCTCGATCTATCTCTATAGATCTTAATGCCTAAAATATAGACGCCTCACCAAGGTCCTTCATCGAAAACTTGCCATTCAATGATCCCTTGACCGAGTTTAACATGAAACATTATTTCCGATCAGTAGTATGTCGTCCACATACAAGATCAAAAACACTATCGAGCTCCCACTTAACTTCTTGTATAAACAAGAGTCCTCTTAGCTTTTGATGAAACCGAGACCGATGGCGACCTCATCAAAGCGAATGTTCCAACTCCGAGATGCTTGCTTCAACCCATAAATGGATCTCTTGAGCTTGCATACCTTACTAGTGCTAGTCGGATCGACAAAACCCTCGGGCTGTATCATATACCGTCCTCGGTTAAATTTCCGTGAAGGAAAGCCATCTTGACATCCATCGCCATATCTCGTAATCGAAATATGCAGCTATAGCTAATATGATCCTCACCGATTTCAGCATCGCTACCGCGAGTAAGTCTCGTCGTAGTCAATTCCTTGAACTTGTCCATAACCTTTAGCGACAAGCGAGCTTTGTGGATCCGAACATTTCCATCCACATCGGTTTTCTTCTTAAAGACCCATTTGCAACCAATGGCGATTCGCCGGTGGCGGATCAACCAAGTCCTGGACTTGATTCTCATCCATGGACTTTAACTCGGATCTCATGGCCTCTAGCCATGCCTCGGAATCTGGGCTCACCATCGCTTCCACATACGTGGCCGGCTCGTCGCTTTCTAGCAACAATACATCGCGCACTTTGCGCAATCTTTCCGACCTCCGTGGTTCGGTGCCGCTTCCACTACGGGTTCCGACAGACTCGGTATGATCTCATCACCGGTGAGCCGTCCCGAGTGGTCCTCGAATTTCTTCGAGTCGAACCGTCCTCCCACGGCCTCCCGTGAGAAACTCTTTCTCAAGGAAAACCCGTTCGAGCAACAAACACTTTGTTCTCTTCCGGTTGTAGAAGCTATATCCCAAGGTTTCCCTCGGATATCCCACGAATATGCATTTATCCGACTTGGGTGTAAGCTTGTCGACATAAGTCGCTTGACAAATGCTTCACAACCCCAAATCTTTAGAAAAGACAAACTGGGACTCTTCCGGTCCACATCTCATGTGGTGTCTTGTCTACGGATTTTGATGGTACCCTATTAAGTGTGAAAGCTGCAGTTTCTAGGCGTATCCCCAAAATGACAAGGGTAAATCCGATTTGCTCATCATAGACCGGACCATGTCCAACAAGGTCCTATTCCTCCGTTCGACCGCCATTTCTCGTGGCGTGCCGGAGGTGTGAGCTGAGTACTATACCTCGACTTTTCAGATGATCATCGAACTCCTGGCTCATGTACTCACCTCCACGATCAGATCGCAGAAGCTTTATAGTCTTGCCGAGCTGATTCTCAACCTCGTTTTGAAACTCTTTGAACTTTTCAAAAGTCTCCGACTTGTGCCTCATCAAATAGATATATCCATATCTACTCAAGTTGTCGGTAAAAGTCACGAAGTACTGATAGCCACCTCTGGCGGTTGTGCTCATTGGACCACACACATCACTATGTATAAGTTCCAATAGCTCGGACGCCCTCTCGCAACTCTTTGCGAAAGGAGACTTAGTCATCTTGCCGAGCAAGCATGATTCACATGTCTCGAACGACCCGAAGTCGGAAGAAGTTATGAGCCCATCATCATGGAGCTTCTTCATGCGTTTCAGACTAATGTGTCCAAGCCGGCAATGCCAGAAGTATGTCGGATTTATCTCATTAGGCTTATGCCTCTTGACATTTACGTTATAGACCGGTTCTGTTCTAGATTCAATATAAATAGCCCATCAACAATGGGTGCATAGCGATGGAACATACCATTCAAAAATATCGAACAACCATTGTCCTTTAAATTGAATTAATAACCTTGACTCATCAAACATGAGGCGAAATAATGTTCCGACTAAGTGCAGGAATGTAATAACAATTATTCAATTCCAAAATGAATCGGAAGGAAGCTGGAGCTGCATCGTGCCGACCTCCAACGCAGCAACTCTTGCTTTGTTGCCGACCCGATGTCAATCTCCCTTGTGCCACACGCCTAGTTCTTACCAGCCCCCGCATCGAGTTGCAAATATGAACAACCGATCCGGTATCAAATACCCAAGAGCTACTAGGTATGTCGGCAAGGTAAATGTCTATAACATATGCAACAAGTGTACCTTTGCACGAAGAAGCATTTCCGGCCTTCTTGCCATGCTCGCAAGCCACTTGCTACAGTTCCTCTTCCAAAGTGACGGTCTCCTTGCAATGAAAACAAAGCGGTCTTTGAGTCGGTCAGACTTGGTAGCAGCGGCAGAGGTTACCATCTCCGTGCCCTTTGCCTTAGCCTTCTTCTTAGACCAACTCTTCTTGAACTTAGCGATTTACGCACCATCAACACTTGATGCGTGCCTTTCTTAATATCCTGCTCGCCACCTTGAGCATCCCATCCAATTCAGTGAGCTTCTTATCCATGCCATGCATATGATAGTTCGAGATGAGCGTCCCATAGCTGGGCGGAAGAGAACCCAGAACTGCATCGTAGCCAGCTCATCCAAGAGCGGAAGCCCAAACGATCCAAAGCTTGCACATATCCGATCATCTTGATCACATGTGGGCTCGATGGATCACCTTCCTTCAGCTTGCAATCCATCAAGGATCGCCAGACGTTGAACCTTTCGGTCCTAGCACGTATGCGAAACATGCTCTTGAGACTCTCGATCATATCGTAAGCCTCAACGTTTTGAAATGCTGTTGCAAATCGGGCTCCATACAAGCCAACATCGGACAACTGATCTCCGTTGATTCATCAACGAGTTTACGTAGGCATTTTTAGCTGTGGCACTAGCATTATCAGCAGGTTCCTCGAAGTGGATCCTCTACAACATGTTCCTTTTATCGTGCTTGAGAACAATTCTCAGATTTCTATACCAGGTGGTAAAGTTTGTTCCATTCAGTTTATCCTTTTCCGAATTGATTTCAATGCAAAGTTGGGTTGAGCAGGTGGTGCCATTGATCTACAACAGAAAATATGCAATCACTAAGCAATGTGTTTATGTAGAGTAATTCTAGCCTAAGCGAAATACTCCCCTTGAAGTTGGCATCCCTCCGCAAACTCTTAGTGATTCAGGATCCGACTAGCGCATGCGACTAGTGAGCTTTAGCATCACTGCTAGCCAATATACCTATCCGATAAGCAACTCCTTGCTAATCGTATCTCTATCGACTTCGCCGGTCGGGAAGGTATCTCATACCCGGCTCCCAACCTTCTTTGCCACAAGGCCCAAAACCGTTTGATAGCCTTGTCAAGTTAACTCGATGCGAGTGCATGTCCGTGTCCGACACGAACCCTTGATTCAAGGACATCCAGCAGCACCCCAATTTTATGAGCCCACTACTAGGCGTACTTGGCGTGCGAAGGTGCAACATCGGGATGGCAATTCACTTGATATTCATGAGGATCTTTCTACCATTCTAACATGCATAGAAACAAAGAAGCATAACAATCACAAAATAACACATATTGTGAAATAGTATGGCTCCTTCATGGACATTCTTCCGTGTCGGCTCCGACTCGATGACCATCTCGAACTCCATCTTGTTTGTCACTCCGGGACGCCAAGCCACCAACCTGATCTCTATTATCCAACTACTACAACTAGTAATGAATTTACATAGAGTCACAAGTCGACACGCAGGTCGTTATACATTATAATGACAGCACTTTGGCTCTGCCGGTGACAAACATGACACGAGCCACGTATAAATTACACACATGCATCACATACACATGAGCCATACTATACACATCAAACCTGCAAAACAAAGTTATGCATAGAATCGCATTCTACCGGTTTGTGTGTCGGTCTGAAATACACGGCGCTTACGCATTACGGTGGTCGATCACGCCGAATTCTCCGATCGACCGATCTTATCGATCATCGCGAATCCGATTCGGATTTCGTTTCACCGTTAACCCGATGGCGGATGACCGACCGGTAGGGGTAGATCGTGTCACGACCTCATCGATCGATTCTGAGAAAAACATAGCCTCAACGATCCCCATGTGCGTTGATCACATCAACCGTGCACATAGCCGATCTCTTCAAGGACAACAGATCTCATCTCGCGCCTCCACATATCTAATATGCATACGATCTGAATCCAAATCCTATAACAGAGGCTCGATACCATTGTTGGGTTCTACGGTAGGGTGCGTCGACGCAAATTAAAAATTCCTACGCAGAACATCCAGGAACATGCTACGGAGATGGATCATAGTTCGTTACCACTAGACGCGATGCCGTGCAATGAAGAAGAGTTGGGCAGCAGCGTCTGCGTGGATCGTCTCCTCCTCGTTCGATCTCCCTCGGCGGCGGTCGTCCGATCCCACGCACGAGTTCGCGGAGCAGCGCAAGTGCACCGCCTCTAATGGTATCCGCGTGCGGGAGGAGGCGTCATGCGGCGGACTGCTACGTCCGATCACCACGATCGGCGGCGAGTGGAGGTGGCTATTCGCAACACATGCAAACCCTAGTCGCGGCGCCGAAGCAATCAACCGCTTTGAGTGTGCGCACCTCCACTTTATATAGGCGTCCGTCGCGAGCTCAACACTTGGGCCTCGACGGACCCTAAAGCAAAGTCTACTCGGTCACATTCCTAGTCGATTCGGATCACATCCGACCGGTGTCCTCTGAACCGACCTCGAGGTTCCTTCCCTTAAGCGCGCGACCCCTTAGGTTCAAGTCAGCTTGGTCACGATTCGGATCACCTCCGACCCAGACGGTTGGTAGCGGCCTCTAGCAAGGCGTGCCGACCACCAAGCGACTATGAAGCTGGTTAGGCGAAACTGCATAACGTGTCACACTTACATTTCCCTTTGCCGCACGATATATGTTGTCGGGCTCAAGGCGAGACTGTCATCCTTGTGCTAACCCGACCTCTTTCGCTTCGGTGATACCGACCACTGTCCGGATTATCTCATAATCCTTGTCGCATAGCCATGCTGTTCTGGTCGATCACACGAGGGGCCCAGAGTATATCTCTCCGATCGGAGGGGCAATCCCATCTTGCTCGACCATGTCTCGCAGCATGGGACTGGACAAACCGAAACCTACCTTTGTAACTACCGATCCACGGAGTAGCGTTTGGTCGGCCCAAAGCAAGTCTATCACCATCTTGAGTACATGCGTCCACTCAGGTCTTAGGACATAGAACGCATGTTGTACTAGAGACTCACAGATGACATATCGCTGCGTCTCATAGTTGGGTCTGTCCGACTCGGACCTTATCTCGACTTCGGATCCGACTATGTCGAATCCGACCAGACCTTTCCAAGTCCATATTATCCGGTTAGCATCCAATGCTCCATGGCTAGTGAGACCGAGCCATCGACCGTGTCATATGCTAGTCTAGTCGGCTGTGCGTCCACACAGCCCTTTCGACTAGGGACCTTTTAGGACAGTCATCATACAACGCATAGTCCCACAAACAAGTCACGTACTTGCTGATACACATCATTGATAATGTCCAAGGACTATCTTTATTCATAAACACATAGGAAATATCATCATACATGATTGCCTCTAGGGCATATCTCCAACAGAATCAACCACTATTAGCATTGTGCTGAAGTCTGCGTGCAACAATCGCCCCAAGGTTATAATTCCTTTCACCGGTGAGGGCAGTGCGAATGAGGCTCAAGTCTGGAGAACAAAATGTACTATAGTCTTGTTTGCCTACAATGCATTCCTCGTTGAATAATGCAAAGTACTAAATTGCGGGAAAATGTATACTCTTTATTCTACCTTGTGTCACTCCCCTCCTCTCACCGTTGCAAAGACTAGTTAAGAAAGCTTCGAACTTAGCCCTTGGTGGTTCGTCAAGCGAACCCCAAAATGAAAGTTTGCAATGGTGAGCAAAATTTTCCAGTGAGATAATAAATGGATTATCATAAAGATTAAAAGACACCCTAGACTCATGAGGGAAAAATTTAAATCCTTTGACAAACATCTCAGTGAGAATGTGGCGTTGTTCACACTTATCTGAAATGTAGGGACCGAGACCGGCATTGTGAATATATTGCTCAAATTCCTCCTCAATGCCCACTCGCATCATATACTCATCGCAAGGCCATAAGCATGTTTTGGTAGTGGCACCTCGTGTGGAACTTTCACTTGGTTTAACATAAGACCGGCGGGCGGAACTGTCACTAGAAGATGCCCCCGAGGATCTTCTCCTTGAGGAACTCCTTCCAAACAAGTTCATAATGTCCGCGTACAATTTTCCTATGAACAAAAATCTGAATTTTTAGTCCACAAAATTTTCTCAACAAAACTTCACAAAATTGATAGCAACTACTCATAGGGATACATAGAGGCCATAGCAAGCATTCAAACTACTTAGAACTCTAAGAATTCAACATGCAAGCTCATCTACAGTAGCACCAAGAGTAGCTAATTATTCAAAATATAAACTACTAAAACAAAAACTAACTGGACAAACGGTGGAGTCACATACCAAGCAACAATCCTCTGAAATAGTTTCGAAAACGGAGCTTCGAGCAAAGATATCAAAATCCGCGGGTTTGAGAGCAGGAACACGGGAGAGAGAGCAATAGAGATTTTTTTGGAGGTAAGTTTTTTTTGAGGGAGGTAAGTGATGATGTGGGATGAAGAGGTAAGTGAGGGGGCCCACGTGGGGACCACAACCCACCAGGGCACACCTGGGGGTCCTGGCGCGCCCAGGTGGGTTGTGCCCACCTGGTGCACCTCCCTCTGGTATTATTTGCACCAAAAATTCAGAAATATTCAGAAAAAATCGTATAAAATTTCAGGGCATTCTGAGAACTTTTATTTTTGGGTCATTTTTTATTGCACGAGAAATTCAGAAAATAGACAAAACATGGCATTTTATTTTATTTAACTAATAAAAACAGAAAACAAAAAGGGTAGGGACAGAAGGTAGTGCTTACTAAATTCATCAACTTCATACCGCTCAAAAATGATTCATTAATAAGGTTGATCAAGTCTTATTAACAACCACCTCCGATTAGCATGAAACCGAAGAACTTTCGTAAATTACTAAGTTATGTCAATGGGGATATGCATGTCTGAAAGGATCGATATAGTTGACTAGAGGGGGGGGGGGGGTGAATAGGCAACTAACAATTTTTAGCTTTTCTTTACCAAATTAAACTTTGCATCAAATAGGTTGTCTAGATATGCAACTAGGTGGGCGACCTATATGATGCAACAACAACAAGCACACAAGCAAGCAAGGGATATAACACAAATAAGCTTGCACAAGTAAAGGCACGAGATAACCAAGAGTGGAGCCGGTGAAGGCGAGGATGTGTTACCAAGTTCCTTCCTTTTGAGGGAATACGTCTCCGTTGGAGCGGTGTGGAGGCACAATGCTCCCCAAGAAGCCACTAGGGCCACCGTATTCTCCTCATGCCCTCACACAATGCGAGATGCCGTGATTCCACTATTGGTGCCCTTGGAGGCGGCGACCGGACCTTTACAAACAAGGTTGGGGCAATCTCCACAACTTAATTGGAGGCTCCCAACGACACTACGAAGCTTCACCACAATGGAATATGGCTTCGCGGTGACCTCAACCGTCTAGGGTGCTCAAACACCCAAGAGTAACAAGATCCGCAAGGGATTAGTGGGGGAATCAAATTTCTCTTAGTGGAAGTGTAGATCGGGGCCTTCTCAACCAATCCCTAGAAAATCAACAAGTTTGATGTGCTAGGGAGAGAGATCGGGCGAAAATGGAGCTTGGAGCAACAATGGAGCTTTGGGGTGGAAGAGGTGGTCAACTACAGGAAGAAGACACCCCTTATATAGTGGAAGAACAAATCCAACCGTTATCCACCAACCCAGCCTGCGTAGCACGGTATTACCGCGCCAGGGCCACGGTACTACCGCAGGGCACCGCGGTACTACCGCTCCCCCTTGCGGTACTACCGCAAGGCAAGGATGGACTGGATATTGGAAGGGCACAGACATATAAAAATACATCCGTGGCAACTTCCGCTGAGTTGGGACCTATGAAAAAATCCGACACGGTAGTACTGTACGTCAGGAGTGGTACTACCACGCGGCTGCTGAGCCAGGCCAGAACGCACGGTACTACCACACACAGGGCAAGGTACTACCGCGTAGGGTGCGGATGTAAAAAATTACATCAGCCCCGACTACTGCTGCCGCAGCAGCACCTGGCCTAGGGATCACGGTACTACAACTCCAAAGGAGCGGTACTACCATGGGCGCTTGCGGTACTACCACACTAGGGTTCGGTACTACCGAAAGGGCCTGCGGTACTACCGCTCCTAGGAGCAGTACTACCGCATGCCCAAGCTTAGCAAACAAGAAAAACTGCATAGACGAGAAAAGACGGAGGATGCTCCAAAGTGCCAAAGGAAAGGAGGTGCAAATGGAGTAGACGTGTACGTGATGATTCCACCCAAACCTTTCCAAAGCGGACCCCCTCTTAATAGTACGGCTTTCCTACGACTCAAATCCACCAAAAAGAAACGTAGAGAAACGCCGTCTTCAATAGTCTTCGAGGGGCACCAAATCGTCTTGTGCGTAGTGATGAGATGTCTGAAATACTCAATGCACATGATTAGTCCGCAAAAAGCATTGTCATCAATCACCAAAACAACTAAGGGATAAATATGCCCTTACAATCTCCTCCCTTCTGGTGGATTGATGACAATACGGGATTTGCACAAGAAGGAGATAAAATGAACATGGACAAACCCCACATCTATAAAATATCGACGGGCTCCCCCTAGATGTGTGCTATCTAGATAAGTGCTTTGGACTGCACGACACACATACTAGGATCAACACTCCCCCTATATTTTATAGACAAGGCATATCTTGCAACAACAAGGCTAACATAAAGCAAGATAGTAAATATGAGCATAATATAAATAGCACAAGATAGCATAAGCTCAATAAGGTACGATAGAGTGCATATGTCTTACACCATATGATAGATAAGTCTCACAAGCACAAACCAAACCAAAGCAAACGAGGTTCAACGGAACAAAAGCAAACAAAACAAACACGATAAACGACTCGCAAATCCTACAATCTCTCCCCCTTTGGTATCGAGACGCCAAAAGGGCAGGGAGGACACCTACAACACACGTGGTGGCTCAAGCGGAGTAATCACTCACACGCTCCTCGTTAGACTCGGCGGCGGGGATGGGCTCCTCCTCAGACTCAGTCCACTGATATCCTTGCTTCGCCATCCATTCGGCCTCTGGAGTGATGTGCTTCTCAAACCCACTGGATACCTCCTCACCAAATATCTCGAAGATCTTCTTGTCATGGCGGCGACTCTCCTTGGAAGTAACATGAGCCTTGTATTGCCCCTGAGCTTGCATGTAGAACAAGGCCTTCATCTTGGCCTTCAGCTTCTTAGCCCATGAGGGCTCAGTGGAGGGAGGGGCATACCCAGCAGAGTTGTCCTCATCTGCGTCCTCCTCCTCAATCTCCTCCTCATCAACATCCATCCTAGCAGCCGCTGCCTCAGCACGAGTGAAAGGATCGAGAAGATGTGTCTAGAGGGGGGGTTGAATAGACTCTAAGAAGAAAAGTAGCAGTTTTTAATTTCCTTAAGTTGATGTGGAGTTTTGGCACAAGTTTAACCATTCACAATACATATCAAGCAAGCATGACAAGAGTATATGAGCAGCGGAAAGAAAAGCATGCAAGTTGCAAGAATGTAAAGGGATGGGATTGGAGTGTGCAAACGCAATTTGGAGACACGAAGATTTTGTATCCGTGGTTCCGATAGGTGGTGCTATCGTACATCCATGTTGATGGAGACTTCAACCCACGAAGGGTAACGGTTACGCGAGTTCACGGAGGGCTCCACCCAAGAAGGGTCCACGAAGAAGCAACCTTGTCTATCCCACCATGGTCGTCGCCCATGAAGGACTTGCCTCACTCGGGTAGATCTTCACGAAGTAGGCGATCTCCTTGCCCTTACAAACTCCTTGGTTCAACTCCACAATCTTGACGGAGGCTCCCAAGTGACACCTAGCCAATCTAGGAGACACCACTCTCCAAGAGGTAACAAATGGTGTGTTGATGATGAACTCCTTGCTCTTGTGCTTCAAATGATAGTCTCCCCAACACTCAACTCTCTCTCATAGGACTAGATTTGGTGGAAAGATGATTTGAGTGGAAAGCAACTTGGGGAAGGCTAGAGATCAAGATTTATGTGGTTGGAATGGAATATCTTGACCTCAACACAAGTGTAGGTGGTTCTCTCTCAGAAAATGTATGTTGGAAGTGTAGGCATGTTCTGATGGCTCTCTCCACGAATGAAGAGTGGGTGGAGGGGTATATATAGTCTCCACACAAAATCTAACCGTTACACACAATTTACCAAATTCGGTGGGACCGAATCGTGAAACTCGGTCAGACCGATTTAGTTCATAATGTGACCGTTAGGCATTTCGGTGGGACCGATATGATCAACTCGGTAGGACCGATGTGCTAGGGTTAGGGTAAAGCCTGAACTCGGTTTGACCGATGTAACACCCCCGGTGTAATGATGCTACAGTAACCCCTGGGGTTAAGTTAATTGTTTTGCTAAACATGTGCCTGATCATTATTGTCTCATGCTCTTTCACATTCCAGTTGAATTCAAATTCAAATTCTGTGTGAAATTCAAAATGCTCAGACATGAACACAAAAATGTTCATCATGTGCCAAATAATCCACAACTAATATTGGTGGTGAACCAACATTTTTGCAAAAGGTTTAAGTGGCCTAAGCTACTTAAAGCAGTGACCTAAGCAATAAATTAAATGCCCTTTTTAATTTATAAAATTGGCAACTATTCCAAAAGCCTCCCACCCTTTTTGTGGCAGTGCAATATACTTCTTTGAAATTATTTTGGCCAGTGGCATAATTTTTGCAAAATCTTTATTGGCTAAAAAGAAAAGGCAAATTGCTGCTGGAATTTAAAAAAAATAAAAACAAAGAAAAAAGAAAAGCCCCCCCCCTCAAGCTGGGCCGACGGGCCCGGTGGCCAATGCCCCCCATGGGCCTCGGCCCACCTCAACCAACCGACCCAGCTCCCTTTTGCGCCCCTTCTGTTCCCAGTGCGCGCCCGCTCTGGGCGCCGTCACCGCCGGACCCGCCTCGCCCGGCGCCGGGCGAGGATAAGGCTGCGCCCGACGCCTCGGCCCCTCGCCTCCCACTTGCCCCCCTCTCGCCGCCTTGCGCCCCTCCCCAGATCCACCTCTCCCCTCCCTCTCGCTCGATCCAGCCTCGCCGCCTTTCTCCGTCGTCCTCGCGGCCACCGACCGCCTTCGCCCGCCCGGCGTGCCCCAGCGCTGCCTCGATCTCCACATCCGCCCGCTTGAGCCAGACGGACGGGGCGGCCCGCCAGACCGCCACGACCTCGCCGCCGCCCTCGGCTCCGGCAAACGCCGCCGCCCGAATCCACGCCGCTGCTGCTCCTAGTCACCCAACGGGCCACCGTGTGCCCCCAAGGTGAGCTCCGCCCCTTTTCCCTCTCTCTCGCGTCTCCGCCTCCACGTAGCTAGCTTCGCCCAAGCCGAGCTCCGCCGTCCGCCATTGCCGTCGTGAGGTTCGCCACCGAGCTCCTCCGCTCGAGCTAGTAGCTCGAGCGAGCTCTGAGCGCCGTGAGACCTCGCCAGCTCCTTCGTTCGCCAAATCACGCCTTTGCAACGCCGATCCCGACGAGGTCCCGACCCCCGCCGCCTCCACTGTCGCCGACGCGATTCCGGTCACCCGCGCCCAACCGACCTCACCACGCGACGCAGGCTCTCCCGTTCGAACGCGCCCGCCCGCGCCGTGTTGGCCCCACATGGCGAATCCGGCCGTCTCGGCGTCGTGCCGCCCAGCGGGAGAGGTCGCCGAGTCTTCTCGGCACCACGCCGGCGTGGCGGTCAGGCCACCACAGGTCATTGCCGGTAGGCCCCATGGGCCCTGTTGACTAAGTTGACTCGATCGACTTTGTTGATTGGCGCCCTTGTCAATGACAAAGGGCCCCACTCGCTAATTAAATTTTTAGTATAAGTTAAAATGGTAAATTAACCTAAGCAGCCACTGACACCCGGGGCCCACCCCCCTTAATTTAGCTCTGCTTAATTAAAATGAACTCATTTAGCTCTCTCTCTATGACATGTGGGTCCCAGTGGACCCACAAGTCAGTTTGACCTTGTCAGCGAGTCTGTTGACTGCCGACGTCATCAGCACGTCATGCTGAAGTCATATTTCTATTTTTGTTAATTTAGTTAATTCCAGAATATTGTTTAAACTTTAAAAATTCATAGAAATTAAACCGTAGCTCAGATGAAAATGTTTTCTATATGAAAGTTGCTCAGAAAAGTCCAACGAATCTGAATACGTGGTCCATTCATCTGTCACATGCCCCTAGCATGCTGAACATGGAACTTTCCTCCTCTTTTCCTTGTCCGGAATCCACCTAACGTCGGGAATTCACCCTCGGATGTTTCCCCCTTAAATGCGCAAGCGTGTAGTACGCGTTAGAGCACGCCTAGCGCCACGTGTCGTCATGTCATGCTTAGTGTTACCTCTGTTTGCTATGTATTTACTGTTTCTTCCCCCTCTTCTCTCCGGTAGACCCCGAGGCCGCTGATGCCCCGGTGATCGACTACGTCACCGACGACTCCTCCTTGCCAGAGCAACCAGGCAAGCCCCCCCTTTGATCATCCCGATAGCGTCCATTCCATTCTCTCATGCTTGCATTAGTTTTTGCTACTGTTATTGTTTGCACCTATTCTGATGCATAGCCTGCTTTTGTATCTGCTGTTGTACCTTACCTGCTTATCCTAAACTGCTTAGTATAGGTTGCTTAGAGATCCATCAGTGACCCCCACTCTGTCCCGACCGCCTTGTTGAATAATCGAAGACCGATCAACGGGATCGAAGACCAGGCCCCGACACCGCACATCACTTCCCCTTAGTTGCTCGACACTACTGGGTTACTATCGAGTACCGAGGGTGAGACCTCATCAGCACTTCTGATGTTAACCCTGTAGTGTAGTTATTCGGTCGTGGTCATCGAGGGTGATTTCCTCTTTAACCACTTCTGATATGACTCTGTCGTGCAACCCCTCAAGTGTGGACCTCGAGGGTGAATCCTCTTACGTTCACCTTGATGATTACATCAAGTGGAATTCACCGGGGGTGATTCCTCGGGCTTTCCCCTTTGATGTTTAGACACACAGTTACTATGGTTACTATGACTTTACACTGAGCCATGTTACTAAAGACGGGTCGACCCTGAGGGGTGCCCGCGCGAGCTTAATTGTGAGTGATGTGGAGTCGGGTTGACCTGGAGGGTGCCCGCGAGATAATTACGAGGCGTGGCCGGCCATTCCTCGTCCTTGCCGCAAGTCCTCGAGACGGGGCAACGGGGTCACATCTTTCGTGAGTCTCTGCTTGTTACCGCGCGTTCCTAATCCACTACGATTTGGATATTTGATCCGAGGGGCCTCTGGCCTGATAGCACTAACCATCACGTGGGCATAGTATGGGCGTTCTGCGTCGTATATATCAGCCGAAGCTTAATAGGCGCCACGGCCGAGCGGCGCTGCCGGGTTGGACTGCGTAAGCGCTGCCTTGTTGAAGGAGGTAGCTAGGTCTGCTCACCGCCGCCCGCATAGCGTCTGAGGAGTTCCACGGAGATGGCCCATGACCCCGGGGCATAGGTTTAGTCCGGCGTGCTGGCCTCTCTATTAAGCCTAGGTCGGGTTGCGGCGTATTGTTTTACCGAGGCCGCATGACCTGGAAAGTGTGTCCGGCGGAGTTAAGCGGCGTGGTGGGTAAGTTGGTGCACCCTGCAGGGAAGAAAACATCTATCGATAGCCTGTCCCTACGGAAGCGGACACTTGGAGTTGTATCCCGATCGATACAACTAGAACTGGATACTGGTGATGAGAATTTGATGGTGATGAGAACTGGATGGTGATGGTAACTAGATAGTATGGCTCTGGGATGCCTTTCTCGCAGGGAGTCGAGAAAGGATCTCCGGCCGAGGTTGATAACACTTCTACTACTTTACCTTATGCTACTCTACTCCTTCCGGTTGCTGCAAGATGGTGGTTTCTAGAAGATGCTAGTCTTCGATAGGACTAGGCCTTCTCTCTATTCTGGCATTTCTGCAGCCCAGTCCACATATACAGCCTTCCTTTGATAATGTTGCATATGTAGTGTAGATCCTTGCTTGCGAGTACTTTGGATGAGCACTCACGGTTGCTTTGCTCCCCCTTTCCCCCCTTTCTTCTTCTTTCCGGTTGATGCAACGGATGACGGAGCCCAGGGCAGATGCCACCGTCGATGCTCACTACTACGTGGAGGCCGCCGATGACCAAGAGTAGTTAGGAGGCTCCCGGCAGGAGGCCTTGCCTTTTCGATCGATGTTGTTTTGTGCTAGCCTTCTTAAGGCAAACTTGTCTAACTCATGCGTACTCGGATATTGTTGCTTCCACGACTCTTGTGTTTTCGAGCTTATGTATTCGAGCCCTCGAGGCCCCGGCTTGTAACATAAAGCTCGTATTATTTTAATTTGTGTCTAGAGTTGTGTTGTGATATCTTCCGTGAGTCCTTGATCTTGATCGTACACATTTGCGTGTATGATTAGTGTACGATTGAATCGAGGCGTAACAAGTTGGTATCGAGCCCATTGCTGTAGGTAGCCCCTTTCCAACTCCTTGGCGAAGTTGAGTCTAGTCACGAAAAACTTTTACTAACATTGGCTGTGTGGCTTACGGTCCCACGCCGCCATTGGGTGGTATTAGCATCTTTTACTCCTCGTCTATACTCGGGACTCGAACTCTCTTCTACTCGGGTTAAACGAATTTACTAACATTAGGATCCCGTGACCACATTCACCCGAAGTTGGATAAAGCCATAGTTATTCCTTAGAATAGCCTCTTGAATAGTACACACACCGTCGTGTTGACTACTGAAGTGGAATCCATCGTTCATCTTTCCTTATGCATGTTTCATCATGAATGATCCTTGTCTTTGCAAATGCTCAATGCTGAACTACCCCCTGTTACATGTTAGCAGGATGGTTAGACCCGCTGGTCGTGGCCGTGGTGCCAATGATCCACCACCGCCCGAATTCTTTGCTGGAATGATGCAACAATTTGAGCTGAACCGTCAGTTCATGGAAGGAATGATGGCTCAGTTTCCTCGTCCGAACATGAATCAACAGCCAACCCCAGTAACTCTGCAAGACTTCATGCGCCTCAACCCGACTATTTACTGCAGCTCAACTCAACCCCTTGATGCTGATGAGTGGCTCTACGACATCACATATGAAATGGAGTCTGCTAGTGTTGCCCCTGCCAGCTATGTCACCTTCGCATCCTTCTTCCTCAAGGGTCCCGCTGCTCAATGGTGGGACAGCCACAGGCGTACCCTACCTGCTGGAACGGTCATTACTTGGCCAGATTTCCAAGCTGCCTTCCGTGCTTGTTTCATTCCTCAGGGAACCATGGACAGGAAGAAGCGAGAGTTCCGCAACCTCACCCAAGGCAACAAGTCTGTAGATGCTTATCAACGGGAATTTCTAGACTTGTCACGTTATGCTGAAGAAGACATTGCAACTGATGCTCGTAAGCAAGAGAAGTTTCGTGATGGACTTCACCCTGATATCAAGCTAGCATTGCTCGTTCATGACTTTGCCGACTTTGCCACCTTGGTGAACAAGGCTATTCAGGTTGAGACTGCTCTTCAGGAACACCAGGGATCCCTTAGGCGTAGTCACGACGTCGGCTCATCTTCGGGCCCGTCAGCGCAGAAGCGTCGGATATGGATTCCCCACAGCATGTATCGTCCAACTGCACCTGCGCCAAGACAGTCCTATGTTGCACCTCGTCTGCCTCCTCCACCGCAGAGGCAGCCCCTTCGGGCTGTACCACCCCAAGCTTCTGCTCCCAATCCCAATGATGGTCTATGCTTCAAGTGTGGCCTTCGGTCACCGCTCAGAAATGCCCTCGTAATCGAATCAGGTGGCTCGTCTTCAATCGACCGTAACAATCAACCCCATAACAACAATGCGGACCTTATGGTCGTGGTCAGGCTAATCATGTTGATCTGAATGAAGCTCAAGACCAGCCTGCCACTGTGATGGGTACTCTCCTTGTTAATTCAGTATCGACTTCTGTTTTATTCGATTCAGGAGCATCACATTCATTCATGTTAGAAGATTTTGCATTCAGGCATGGCATTAAATACGAAGAGATGCACATTCCATTTGTGGTAAACACCCCCGCGGGCCAATGTCGAACCACCATGGTTAGCCACAACGTCCTCATTGAGATTGAAGGATTAGAGTTCCATACCTCTCCCATTATTCTGAAGTCTTCCAATATTGACCTCATTCTAGGAATGGATTGGTTGAAAGCACATACGGCTTCTATCGTTTGTGCCACTAAAGCCGTCCACCTTCTGCACCCTTCAGATGAGATAGTAAGCTACAATGCTCGTCTGGTTCAAAATGCTGAAGCTCGACTTTATGCTTTGAATGCGTTGAACGCGGCACCTCTTGAGGGAATTGAAAAGATTCCAGTTGTTCGCGACTTCCAAGACGTATTTCCAGAAGAACTTCCAGGAATACCCCCTGCCCGGGCCGTCGAGTTCGTCATCGACTTGAAGCCAGGCACCGTTCCTATTGCTAAACGACCCTACAAGATGCCACCTCATGAACTCCTAGAACTTAAGGAGGAAATCGACAAATCTCTTCACAAGGGTTTCATTCGTCCAAGTTCCTCTGCTTGGGGAGCACCTTCTCTCTTCGTCAAGAAGAAGGACGGTACGAACCGTTTGGTCCAAGACTATCGTCCTATCAACCAAGCTACAATTCAGAACAAATATCCCCTTCCTCGGATCAATGATCTGTATGATCAGCTGGCTGGATCATCGATATTCTCTAAACTCGACTTGAGGTTGGGTTACCACCAGATCCGTGTTCGTGAAGAGGATATTCCAAAGACCGCCTTCGTCACTCGTTATGGTTCTTACGAGTACACCGTCATGTCATTCGGTTTAACCAATGCTCCAGCTACATTCTCCCGTCTGATGAACTATATATTCATGGATTACCTCGACAAGTTCGTCGTAGTCTATCTGGATGATATCCTGGTATATTCGAAGAATAAAGAGGAACATGCTGAACATCTTCGTCTTGTTCTGGAAAAGCTTCGAGAGCATCAACTTTATGCCAAGTATTCCAAGTGTGAATTCTGGTTGCCCGAAGTCACCTACCTTGGTCATGTCATCTCCAAGGATGGTATTGCCGTCAACCCAGAGCGCGTTCAGGCTATTCTTGACTGTACCCCTCCGAAGACTGTCAAGCAAGTCAGAAGCTTTCTCGGACTAGCCAGCTATTGTCGCCACTTTGTTGAGAATTTCTCCAAGATCGCCAAGCCACTGACTAATCTGCTTCACAAAGGCGTTAAGTTCGACCGGACAGACAAATGTCAGGAAAGTTTCCAGGCACTCAAGGACAAGCTGACTTCTGCCCCAGTGCTTGCTCCTCCTGATTCTCGCAAGGACTTCGTCATCTATTGTGACGCTTCACGTCAAGGATTAGGCTGTGTTCTAATGCAAGAGCGCAGGGTATTTGCTTATGCTTCCCGTCAAGTGCGTCCTCACGAGGAAAACTACCCGGTTCATGACCTTGAGCTTGCAGCGGTTATCTTTGCACTGAAGCTATGGCGACAGTACCTTCTCGGTAATCGTTGCGAGATCTTCACTGATCATCAGAGTCTGAAGTACCTGTTTACTCAACCAGATCTGAACCTCCGTCAGCAGCGGTGGATGGAAGCTATTGCGGACTACAACTGCTGTATATCTTATACCCCTGGTAAGGCTAATGTAATGGCCGATGCCCTGAGCCACAAGTCTTATTGCAATAATCACATGGTCTACAAAGCTCAACCCCGCCTTTATGAAGAGCTATGCAAGCTAAACCTTCAACTAGTTCCACAGGGTTCTCTGAATAACCTTGTACTGGAACCAACTCTTCTAAAAGCAATTAAGTCTGCTCAAGCCAAAGATGCTCACATTGATTTGATGAAAAGGGATCTTGCCTTAGAGAAATCTAGAGATTTCTCACTTGGTGAAGATGGAACCTTATACTTCAGAGATCGCATTGTAGTACCCGGTTCGAGCTTATGACGAGAGAAGGTGATGAAAGAAGCACATGACACCTCTCTCTATTCATCCGGAAGTACCAAGATGTATCTAGACATCCGTCCGAAATCTGGTGGTCTAAAATGAAGCAAGACATTGCTCGATATATCAAAGAATGTGGCGTTTGCCGTCGCGTCAAAGCGTAACATCGAAACCGGCTGGACTTCTACAACCGCTTCGATTCACGAATGGAAGTGGGATAAGATCAAATGGATTTCGTCACAGCCTTCCCAAGTCTCGTAAAGGTAACGATGCTATCTTTGTTGTCATCGACCAATTCTCGAAAGTTGCTCACTTTCGCGATCAAGGAGACAATCATCGCTAGTCAATTAGCAAACTTGTATATCTCGAATTGTGTCACTCCATGGCATTCGAAGGAGATCGATTCAGACCGTGGCGGTTTATTCACTTCAAAGTTCGGGATAGTTTCCAAGAGGCAATGGGAACTCATATTACCCGGAGCATCGCTTATCATCCCCAATCCCAAGGCCAAGTCGGCGAGTCAATCAAATTCTTGAAGACATGCTTGAGCTTGTGTTATTTCTTTGGCAAGAAGTGGGAAGAATCTCTCCCTTATGCGGAGTTCTCTTATAACAACAGCTATCAAGCCAGCTTGAAGATGGCACCCTTGAAGTGCTCTATGGGCGTAAGTGCGAACCCTCCGAATTGGTCGAAACCGGGAGCGGGCACTCATTGGTCCATAAATTATTCAACAAGCTGAAGAGCAGGTTCGCATTGTCCGGGATAATCTCAAGGCGGCCCAGTCCCGCCAGAAGAGCAACTATGACCGGAAACACTGGGGTTCAACTTATCAACCTGGTGAACAAGCTTATCTGCGTGTCACTCCTTTGAGAGGCACTCATCGGTTCGGAGTCAAGGGCAAGCTAGCTCCGCGCTACATTGGTCCTTTCCGCATTCTGGCCCGTCGTGGGCTGGTGGCTTATCAACTTGAGTTGCCACCTCAGTTCTCTCATGTTCATGACGTCTTCCACGTGTCGCAACTTCGTCGATGCTTCAAGGATCCGGAACGTGAAGTGGATCCGGAATTGATTGAAATTCAAGATGATCTCACATACAAGGAGCATCCGATCTGCATTCTTGAAGAAGCTGAACGTCGAACACGCCAGAAGGTTACCAAGTTCCTCAAGGTGCAATGGTCAAATCATTCTAAGGATGAAGCCACTTGGGAACGCGAGCATAGCCTCCATGCTGAATACCCCGACCTGTTCCCTTCTACCTCTTAATTCTCGGGACGAGAATTTCTTTTAGAGGAGGAGAGTTGTAACACCCCCGGTGTAATGATGCTCTGATAACCCACAGGGTTAAGTTAATTGTTTTGCTAAACATGTGCCTGATCATTATTGTCTCATGCTCTTTCACATTCCGGTTGAATTCAAATTCAAATTCTGTGTGAAATTCAAAATGCTCGAGACATGAACACAAAATGTTCATCATGTGCCAAATAATCCACAACTAATATTGGTGGTGAACCAACATTTTGCAAAAGGTTTAAGTGGCCTAAGCTACTTAAGCAAATGACCTAAGCAATAAATTAAATGCCCTTTTTAATTTATAAAATTGGCAACTATTCAAAAGCCTCCCACCCTTTTTGTGGCGGTGCAATATACTTCTTTGAAATTATTTTGGCGGTGGCATAATTTTTGCAAAATCTTTATTGGCTAAAAAGAAAAGGCAAATTGCTGCTGGAATTTAAAAAAATAAAACAAAGAAAAAAGCCCCCCCTCAAGCGGGCCGACGGGCCCAGTGCCACCGTGCCCCCCATGGGCCTCGGCCCACCTCAACCAGCCGACCCAGCTCCCGCACCGTGCCCCTTCCTGTTCCCCTAGTGTGCGCCTTCTAGGGCGCCCGTCCCCTTGGACCGCCTGCTTGGCGACGCCTTGGCGAGGGATAAGGCTTGCGCCTCCCCGACGCCTCGGCCCCCTCGCCTCCCACTTGCCCCCCCCCCTCTCGCTCGCCTTGCGCCTCCCCTCCCCCAGATCCACCTCTCCCCTCTCCTCTCGCTCGATCCCGAACGCCGCCGTTCTCCATCGTCCTCGCGGCCGCCGACCGGCCTTCGCCTCGCCGACATGCCCCCAAGTGCTGCCTCGACCTCCACATCCGCCCCGCCGAGCCAAGATCGACTGGACGGCCCCGCCGCACCGCCACGACTTCGCCTTCGCCCTCGGCTCCGACGAACGCCGCCGCCCCGAATCCACGCCACTGCTGCTCCTAGTCACCCAACGGGCCACCGTGTGCCCCCAAGGTGAGCTCCGGCCCCCTTTTCCCTCTCATCGCGTCTCCGCCTCCACCGTAGCTAGCTCGCCCATAAGCCGAGCTCCGCCGTCCGCCATTGCCGTCGTGAGGGTTCGCCACCGAGCTCCTCCGCTCGAGCTAGTAGCTCAAGCGAGCTCTGGGCGCCAGACCTCGCCAGCTCTTCGTTCGCCAAATCACGCCTTTGCAACGCCCGATCCCGGCGAGGTCCCGACCCCACCGCCGCCTCCACTCGTCGCCGACGCAGATTTGGTCACCCCTGCCCAACCGACCTCACCACCCGACGCGGAGCTCTCCCCGTTCGAACGCGCCGCCGCGCCGTGTTGGCCCCTCAGAGCGAATCCGGCCGTCTCCGGCGTCGTGCCGCCGCAGGAGAGGTCGCCGGAGCCTTCTCTGGCGCCCTGCCGGCGTGGCGGTCGGGGCCACCCCAGGTCCTTGCCGGTGGGCCCCATGAATCCTGTTGACTAAGTTGACTCAGTCAACTTTGCTGACTGGGCATCCCTTGTCAATGACAGGCGGGCCCCACTCGCTAATTAAATTTTTAGTATAAGTTTAAATGGTAAATTAACCTAAGCAGCCACTGACACCCGGGGCCCACCCCCCTTAATTTAGCTCTGCTTAATTAAAATGAACTCATTTAGCTCTCTCTCTATGACATGTGGGTCCCAGTGGACCCATTGTGTCGATTGACCTTGTCGGCGAGTCATTGACTGCTTGGCGTCATCAAGACGTCATCTGATGTCATATTTCTATTTTTGTTAATTTAGTTAATTCTAGAATATTGTTTAAACTTTAAAAATTCATAGAAATTAAACCGTAGCTCAGATGAAAATGTTTTCTATATGAAAGTTGCTCAGAAAAATCCAACGAATCCGAATACGTGGTCCGTTCATCATCACATGCCCTAGCATGCTGAACATGGAACTTTCCCCTCTTTTCCTTGTCCAGGAATCCACCTAACGCCGGAATTCACCTCGGATGTTTCCCCTTCGTCGCAATGTGTAGTACCGCGTTAGAGCACGCCTAGCGCCACGATCGTCATGTCATGCTTAGTGTTACCTCTGTTTGCTATGTATTTACTGTTTCTTCCCCCTCTTCTCTCCGGTAGACCCCGAGGCCGCTGATGCCCCGGTGATCGACTACGTCACCGATGACTCCTCCTTGCCAGAGCAACCAGGCAAGCCCCCCCTTTGATCATCCCGATATCGCCCATTCCATTCTCTCATGCTTGCATTAGTTTTTGCTACTGTTATTGTTTGCACCTATTACGATGCATAGCCTGCTTTTGTATCTCGTTGTTGTACCTTACCGCTTATCCTAAACTGCTTAGTATAGGTTGCTTAGAGATCCATCGATGACCCCCACTCTGTCCCGATCGCTTCGCTGGATAATCGAAGACCCGATCAACGGGATCGAAGACCAGCCCCGACACCGCACATCACTTCCCTTTAGTTGCTCGACACTCTTTGGGTTACTATCGAGTACCGAGGGTGAGACCTCATCGACTTCCGATGTTAACCTGTAGTGTAGTTATTCGGTCGTGGTCATCGAGGGTGATTTCCTCTTTAACCACTTCGACACGACTCGGTCGTGCAACCCCTCAAGTGTGGACCTCGAGGGTGAATCCTCTTACGTTCACCCTGATGATTACATCAAGTGGAATTCACCGGGGGTGATTCCTCGGGCTTTCCCCTTTGATGTTTAGACACACACTTACTATGGTTACTATGACTTTACACTGAGCCATGTTACTAAAGACGGGTCGACCCTGAGGGGTGCCCGCGCGAGCTTAATTGCGAGTGATGTGGAGTCGGGTTGACCTGGAGGGTGCCCGCGAGATAATTACAAGGCGTGGCCGACCATTCCTAGTCCTTGCCGCAAGTCCTCGAGATGGGGCAACGGGGTCACATCTTTCGTGAGTCTCTGCTTGTTACCGCGCGTTCCTAATCCACTTCGATTTGGATATTTGATCCGAGGGGCCTCTGGCCTGATAGCACTAACCATCACGTGGGCATAGTATGGGCGTTCTGCGTCGTATACATTAGCGAAGCTTAATAGACGTCGGCGATCGAGCGCGCGTCGGGTTGGACTACGTGGCCTGCCTTGTTGAAGGAGGTAGCTAGGTCGCTCACCGGCCGCCCTACATAGCGTCAGGGAGTTCCGGGAGATGGCCCATGACCCCCGGGGCATAGGTTTAGTCCGGCGTGCTGGCCTCTCTATTAAGCCTAGGTCGGGTTGCGGCATATTGTTTGGCCGAGGCCGGGCATGACCCTGGAAAGTGTGTCCGGCCGGAGTTAAGCGAGCGTGGTGGGTAAGTTGGTGCACCCCTGCAGGGAAGAAAACATCTATCGATAGCCTGTCCTACGGTAACGGACACTTGGAGTTGTATCCCGATCGATACAACTAGAACTGGATACTGGTGATGAGAATTTGATGGTGATGAGAACTGGATGGTGATGGTAACTAGATAGTATGGCTCTGGGATGCCTTTCTCGCAGGGAGTCGAGAAAGGATCTCCGGCCGAGGTTGATAACACTTCTACTACTTTACCTTATGCTACTCTACTCCTTTCGGTTGCTTCAAGATGGTGGTTTCCAGAAGATGCTAGTCTTCGATAGGACTAGGCCTTCTCTCTATTCTGGCATTTCTGCAGCCTAGTCCACATATACAGCCTTCCTTTGATAATGTTGCATATGTAGTGTAGATCCTTGCTTGCGAGTACTTTGGATGAGTACTCACGGTTGCTTTGCTCCCCCTTTCCCCCCTTTCTTCTTCTTTCCGGTTGATGCAACCAGATGACGGTGCCCAGGAGCCAGATGCCACCGCCGATGCTCACTACTACGTGGAGGCCGCCGATGACCAAGAGTAGTTAGGAGGCTCCCAGGCAGGAGGCCTTGCCTTTTCGATCGATGTTGTTTTTGTGCTAGCCTTCTTAAGGCAAACTTGTCTAACTCATGTCTGTACTCAGATATTGTTGCTTCCGCTGACTCTTGTGTTTTCGAGCTTATGTATTCGAGCCCTCGAGGCCCCTGGCTTGTAACATAAAGCTTGTATTATTTTAATTTGTGTCTAGTGTTGTGTTGTGATATCTTCCCGTGAGTCCTTGATCTCGGTCGTACACATTTGCGTGTATGATTAGTGTACGATTGAATCGAGGGCGTAACAACCGATTACACAAACTAGGTAGGACCGATTTGGGTAATAAGCAAAAACAGAGAATTGGCCAAGCAAACTCGGAGGGACCGATTGCATATCTCGGTGGGACTGAAATTATTGCAATAGGCAATAGAGAGTTTGCAAGCCCATCTCGGTTAGGGTTTCTGGCAGTGGCTATGTCAACTGAACTTGGTGGCGCCGGATAGAAAGTTTTGGTGGGGCCGAGTTTGACTTTTGGTTTGGGACATATGTGGATGTGAGAAACTGGTTGAAGGGCTTTGGAGCATATCACTAAGCACTTTGAGCAAGCAAGCCATTAGGCAACACCTCATCCCCTCTTAATAGTATTGGCTTTCCTATGGACTCAATGTGATCTTGGACCACTAAAATAGAAAATGTAGAGTCCTGAGCTTTGAGCTTGAGCCAATCCTTTGTCCTCAGCATCTTGAAGGGGTTCCACATCCTCTAGTCCATGCCACTCCATTTTTGAACTTATCTGAAACATGCTAGGTAGAAGCATTAGTCCAACAAGAGATATGTTGACATTAATTACCAAAATCACCCAGGGAGCACTTGTGCTTTGAATCTCCCCCTTTTTGGTAATTGATGACAACATACATCAAAGCTTTAGATAAAGATATAGAGAATAACAAGTAAAGCTTTGGAAAGACATGTAACATGCATAGGCTCCCCCTACATGTATGCAAACATGTAAATATGGAATATAGGAGCATGTGAATGCATAAGCATGACAATGTAAGCAATGTGTTACATGTATCTTGGCTATATGCATCAGGGCAAATGATGTGAATGTGGGAAATGTACCTTCATGCTCATGAGTCCTTCTTGCAAATAGTATGTACAACAGCAAGAAATCCTCATACACATGACTGTGATGCATATACTTACCTTGTGGTCTTGAGTTGGCTTAGGAAGGAATGAACCTGAGTAAACAAGGTTAGATAACACAGATGCACCTACTAGCCAGAGCAAACAAAAGAAATCACAAGAGTACCAAGACTGGGATGACATGTAGAGAGTGAGTACTGAGTACTCTATTAGATATGGACATGTCCCCAAAGGTAAAGATGGGCAATGAATTCAAGAATTTCCTTCCCTTAGATGTCTTTCTCCCCCTGAATCTAGCATGGGATATTGGGAGAAGATAGGGAACAGAAAATCAGAGCAAAGACAAGAAACAGAGCTAATGCAAACAATCAAATATGAACATGTCTTTCCCCTCTTAAAGACATGTGACTTCTCTCCTCTTGAACACCAAGCATCTGGGGTTTCTACACTCTCCCCCTGAGAATTCTCTCCCTTTTTAAAAATGATTGAGTTTTGATGTGATCTCTCTCTCCCCCTTTGACATCAATTTCCAAGAAGGGTTCTTCTGGATTTTTGTTTCAAATGGGTTTGGTCCTTGAGTCACAAAGCAAAGCAGCAAGTCGAATATGATGCTGGTAGAGGACAAGAATCATTGAGTGAAGCTGGAGTAAAAAGAATGCAGGAACAAGTGGCAAGCTGTCTTTTCTGCAGTGAAATCGGTAGCACCGAGTTGTGTGCTTTGGTGGCACCGAAAGAATCCGGTTGGACCAAAGAAAACAAACCGGTGTGACCGAGTTCATCACAGTGAAAACACTTGTCACCTCAGCTCACTAGGCAATTAAGATCTCACAAGGATTTGCAAGGAATTAACTAAAAGATTTGCAATGAATTGGATGCAGGGAATGCAGAACAGAAAAGAAAAGATCTAGATGAAGTTTTTTTGAAAGGGGAAACAAATATGCATGAGACAAATGCAAGAGCGCGGAGAAACACAAGAGAACTTCATCTAGAATTGGTCGGTGACATAGTCACCTATGTTAGAGTATATTGACTTAGGAGTCAAGTGAGGTCACTTGATCATAGGTCATACTCATCATTTAAGCTCAAAATGGGGTTACCATTTTTCGTTTAAGCATCTTGATGTATTCACATCTTGTTGAGTTGCTTTGACCCATGACTTGGAGTAAAGCTTCTCTAAGATGGAATAACATACCTTGGGTGGTGGTGTTGATCTTGATCATGTAGTTGAACTTGTGTGGGTTGCTCAAGGTTGATGTAGCTTATCAAGAATTGGGAGCACCACTTGGAATTTGAGTTCATCTTCCTACATGGGTTAGTCTTGCAAGGAAGTGCACTTGTGTATCCAAAATGAGAATCATAAAATTTAATATAGATTTTGTCAAAGGATATGTTTGAAGGGTTTCGTGCTTCCTTGTCTTCAACCACCATTGTGTAGAGACTTGGTGATGTAGAAATTGCTCAAGATGTGAGTGAGTTGCAATATCATAGATTTAGATTCATCCAAGTACCTACAAGGGTTAGATAGCATGCAAGGGTGCAAATACATCCAAGACATATAAATAGCACCATGAAAGAAATATCAAGGATTAGTCAAAGGCTCATGCCTTGCATGTATCCAAATGGAGTTCCTACTCCAAGTTTGAAGCATCAATGATGTTCAATTCTCCTCTCAAACGGCGAAAGACTTTCTCATCAAGCAGTTTGGTGAATATATGCGCCAATTGCTTATCAGTGCGAACATGCTTAAGATCAATGTACCCTTTGGCAACGTGATCTCGAATGAAATGATGATGAACTTCAATATGCTTAGTTTGAGAATGTTGCACGGGATTGTGAGCAATCTTGATAGCACTTTCATTTTCACAAAGCAATGGAACATGTTTCACATATATCCCATAATCTTTAAGAGTTTGGGTCATCCAAAGTAATTGAGCACAACATGAACCAGCAGCAATGTATTCCGCTTCGGTGGTGGATAAGGATACCGAGTTTTGTTTCTTGGAGGACCAAGACACAAGAGATCTACTAAGAAATTGACAAGTACCCGAAGTGGACTTTCTATCAACCTTGTCTCCGGCATAGTCCGAATCGGAGTAACCAACAAGATCAAAAGAAGACCTCTTAGGATACCAAATGCCGAAATTTGGTGTGTGTATTAAGTATCTCACTATCCTTTTCACACCTTAAGATGACATTCTTTAGGGGCCGCTTGATATCGTGCACACATGCACACACTTAGCATAATATCGGGATGAGAGGCACATAGATATAACAATGAACCAATCATGGAGCAGTAAACCTTTTGATCGACCGGTTCACCATCTTTGGTCAAATCAAGATGTCCACTAGTAGGCATGGGTGTAGTCATACCTTTGTATTCTTGCATATTGAACTTCTTGAATAAGTCCTTGGTGTACTTTGTTAGAGACAAAGGTGCCTTCCTTAGTTTGCTTGATTTGCAAACCGAGAAAGAATTTGAGTTCACTCATCATAGACATCTCAAACTTCTCCAACATTAGCTTTCCAAACTTCTCACTAAAGTGAGGGTTAGTCGAACCAAATATAATATCATCAACATAGATTTGGCACACAAATAGTTCTCCATTAACCCTTTTAGTAAAAAGAGTAGAATCTATTTTTCCAATTTCAAAGCCTTTTTCAAAAAGGAACTTGGTCAAGCATTTATACCATGCTCTAGGAGCTTGTTTAAGACCATAAAGAGCTTTGTGAAGTTTGTAAACATGATTAGGTTTATTAGGATTGACAAAGTCGGGAGGTTGCTTAACATAAACTTCCTCCTCAATTTCACCATTTAGCACTTTTAATGTCCATTTGGTACAAGGTGATATCATGGTGATTAGCATAAGCAAGTAAGATGCGAATGGACTCAAGTCTAGCAACGGGGGCATATGTCTCACCATAGTCCATACCTTCGACTTGAGTGTATCCTTGGGTGACGAGACGTGCTTTGTTGTGAACTACCTGTCCATCTTCATCTTGCTTGTTGCGAAACACCCATTTGGTACCGATGATGTTGTGGTTGTTGTCGGGCTTCTCAACAATGTCCACACTTGATTTCTCTCAAAGTTGTGTAGCTCTTCATGCATAGCGTTTATCCAATCCGGATCTTCCAATGCTTCTTCAACTTTCATAGGTTCAATGCTAGAGATGAATGAATAATGTTCATAGAAGTTAGCCAAACGAGTTTTAGAGCGAGTGATTCTCCCGGTTTGGATATCATTGTAGATTTGCTCGATGGGATGGTCTTTGGCGACTCTTGCTCGAACTCGTGGGATCTTTTGCTTGGCTCGAGGTGGAACATCTTCTTCATCTTGTTCTTCTTCTTGTCGTGGTGGAGAAGGAGTTTGTTGATGTTCATCTTGGTGTACTTCCTCGTTTTCTTCGTCTTGGTGTGTCCCATTTTTGGATGCTTCCGTATCAACTCTTGGTTCACCTTGTCATGAGGTGGAAGCTTCCACTTGGACGGACGAGGTACTCTCCTTCACCTCCGTTGGACGAATCTTGCCAATAGACAAGTCTTGGATTGCTTCCGAAGGATCTTTATCTCCTACATCAATTGGCAATTGCTCTACTTGCGAGCCATTAGATTCATCAAACTTCACATCTACCGTCTCTTCAACCTTTCGGGTGAAATTGTTGTAGACACGGTAAGTGTGAGAGTTTGAGCCATAACCAAGTAGGAAAACTTCATGAGATTTAGGAGCAAATTTAGAATGACGATGCTTATCAAGAATGTAACACTTTGAGCCGAATACTCGAAAGTATCCAACTTGGGGTTTGTTACCGGTGAGGAGCTCGTATGCCATCTTGCTGAGTAGCTTGTGAAGATACAAGCGATTTGTTGCATGACAAGCTGTCTCAACCGCTTCCGCCCAAAAGTGTTTTGGAGTCTTGTACTCATCAAGCATCGTTCTTGCCATCTTAATAAGAGTCCAGTTCTTCCTCTCAACAACTCCATTTTGTTGAGGTATGTACGTAGCCGAGAACTCATGTGAAATACCCTCTTCGTCAAGAAAGGTATCCACATTTGCGTTCTTGAACTCCGTTCCGTTGTCGCTCCGAACCTTCTTGATCTTCACTTGAAATTGATTTTGGGCCTTCCTAGCGAAGTGTTTGAAGATCTTTTGGACCTGCGATTTGTCATCAAGAAAGAACACCCACGTAAATCTTGAAAAATCATCGACTATGACTAGACCAAATGAGTTACCACCGAGACTCTTGTAGGCATTGGGACCAAAGAGATCCATATGAAGTAGTTCGAGTGGTCTTCTTATGGTCATGATGTTCTTCACGGGGTGACTCCCTCCAACTTGTTTTCCTGCTTGACAAGCACTACACAGTCTATCCTTGTCAAATATAACATCTTTTACTCCAAGGATATGATCACCTTTAATAAGCTTATCAAGATTTCGCATGCCCACATGACCTAACCTTCTATGCCACAACCAGCCTTTAGAAGATTTAGCAATTAAGCAAGTTCTAGGTTGAGCCTTTTTAGTGAAATCGACAATGTAAAGATCACCTCTACGTATACCGGTAAAGACCATTTTATGATTGTCTCTTCGAAACACTTGGCAATCTACTTCAGTAAATAGGACATTGAAACCGAAATCAGCAAGTCTAGATATTGAAAGTAAATTGTACCCAAGAGATTCAACAAGCATGACGTTTTGTATGGAGATATCATGTGAGATGGCCACCTTACCGAGGCCAACCACCTTACCCTTTGAGTTATCGCCAAAAGTGACATACTTTCGAGGGCCGTCGTTTTCAGCAAGCTCACAAAACATATCTTTGTCTCCGGTTATATGATCAGTACATCCACTATCAAGGACCCATTCCTTTACTCCAGCCATGTAGCCGCGAAGATTAGCCATAAGACCAAAGTGTCTCATCGCATCGTCAAGATCATAGTCACTATCATCATCCTCATCATAGTATCCATGTTCAACATTGTCTTGTATTTGATCAATTCCTAGAGAGGGTAATTTGTTAGATAAATGATCATCACAATGGTCACCTTTATGAATTATAATAGCTTTGGATATGATATTGCTAATGATTCCAACATTTCCTTTGGCACACATGAGATTTGTAAGCTCAAATAGACAATCACCAAAGCTAGGATCACTTGAATTCATCTTACTCAAGGCAATAGACTTATGAAGAATTTCATCTAGGTTTTGCAAGGAATAGTTTGGAAATCTTTCCTCAAGAAATCTCCATATAGTGTAGGCACAATCAAGAGTAGGAAAACATCCAATCAAGTTTCTAGGAAAGCCTCTAGTGATAAGATTAACAGTTCTAAGGTTGCGGATCATGTCAATAGACTCATCAAGGGTAGGATGCAAAGGATCAACATGAGGTGCACAAGGGCTAGTAATGTATTTGTTCAAATGATATTCATTGAAAATCTCAAGCATTTCATTTTTCCACTCATGAAAGAACTCTCCATCAAGAATATGCACTCTACGTCTAAGACTCCCCAACATAGACTCATCAATCTTCCTCCAATGGTGATTAAACCAAAGCAATGGAGACCAAAGCTCTGATACCAATTGAAAGGATCGAGAAGAGGTGTATAGAGAGGGGGGTGAATAGACTCTAAGAAGAAAAGTAGCAGTTTTTAATTTCCTTAAGCTGATGTGGAGTTTTGGCACAAGTTTAACCATTCACAATACATATCAAGCAAGCATGACAAGAGTATATGAGCAGGGAAAGAAAAGCATGCAAGTTGCAAGAATGTAAAGGGATGGGATTGGAGTGTGCAAATGCAATTTGGAGACACGGAGATTTTGTATCCGTGGTTCCGATAGGTGGTGCTATCGTACATCCACGTTGATGGAGACTTCAACCCACGAAGGGTAACGTTCTATGCTGAGTCCACGGAGGGCTCCACCCACGAAGGGTCCACGAAGAAGCAACCTTGTCTATCCCACCATGGTCGTCGCCCACGAAGGACTTGCCTCACTCGGGTAGATCTTCACGAAGTAGGTGATCTTCTTGCCCTTACAAACTCCTTGGTTCAACTCCACAATCTTGACGGAGGCTCCCAAGTGACACCTAGCCAATCTAGGAGACACCACTCTCCAAGAGGTAACAAATGGTGTGTTGATGATGAACTCCTTGCTCTTGTGCTTCAAATGATAGTCTCCCCAACACTCAACTCTCTCTCATAGGACTAGATTTGGTGGAAAGATGATTTGAGTGGAAAGCAACTTGGGGAAGGCTAGAGATCAAGATTTATGTGGTTGGAATGGAATATCTTGACCTCAACACAAGTGTAGGTGGTTCTCTCTCATAAAATGTATGTTGGAAGTGTAGGCATGTTCTGATGGATCTCTCCATGAATGAAGAGTGGGTGGAGGGGTATATATAGCCTCCACACAAAATCTAACCGTTACACACAATTTACCAAACTCGGTGGGACCGAATCGTGAAACTCGGTCAGACCGATTTAGTTCATAATGTGATTGTTAGGCATTTCGGTGGGACCGATATGATCAACTCGGTAGGACCGATGTGCTAGGGTTAGGGTAAAGCCTGAACTCGGTTTGACCGATTACACAAACTCGGTGGGACCGATTTGGGTAATAAGCAAAACAGAGAGTTGGCCAAGCAAACTCGGCGGGACCGATTGCATATCTCGGTGGGACCGAAATTATTGCAATAGGCAATAGAGAGTTTGCAAGCCCATCTTGGTGAGACCGAGATCCCATCGGTGAGACAGAACCGATTAGGGTCTCTGGCAGTGGCTATGTCAACTGAACACGGTGGCGCCGGATAGAAAGTTTCGGTGGGGCCGAGTTTGACTTTTGGTTTGGGACATATGTGGATGTGAGAAACTGGTTGAAGGGCTTTGGAGCATATCACTAAGCACTTTGAGAAAGCAAGCCGTTAAGCAACACCTCATCCCCTCTTAATAGTATTGGCTTTCCTATGGACTCAATGTGATCTTGGACCACTAAAATAGAAAATGTAGAGTCCTGAGCTTTGAGCTTGAGTCAATCCTTTGTCCTCAGCATCTTGAAGGGGTTCCACATTCTCTAGTCCATGCCACTCCATTTTTGAACTTATCTGAAACATGCTAGGTAGAAGCATTAGTCCAACAAGAGATATGTTGACATTAATTACCAAAATCACCTAGGGAGCAATTGTGCTTTCAACGAGTAGTAGTGTTTGCCCACTGGGGCTTGATGCGGAGTTTGATGGGGTCATGACGGATCCAGCCAGGGGCCAAAAACTCATCCTGCGGGAAGAGCTTCTCCCACGTCTTCCAGATCAATAGAAACAGGTAAGGTCCATAGATAGGAACCTAACGGTTGAACACCGCAAACTGAAGCTCGCACCACATGATGTGGGGACGTCCAATGGTTGGGTATGAGTGAGACGCGCCTCCTCACAGATAAGCATCATGTCCACAAGATAGGCGCGCACCTTGTCCTTGTCCCCAATGCGTGGGAAGAGAGAGTTGCGGAAGATCCGGTGCATAATGTCAAGGCAAGGGTTCAGAACCCACGCCTTCTTGCCACTTGGAAGGAGCTTCTCAACATAATACTGCTGGAGCTTGTTCTTGTTAGCAGACTCGGAGTTGGCATGAGGGCGAACACCAACGGGCGTGTTGAGCCCCTCATCAGGTACGCGGAGCAAATCCATGAATTCCTTCCATGTAGCAGTCAGCTGACGTCCATTGGTCATCCAGGTCATCCTCCGTTCCTCATCAGTGTGAAAGTGAACCAAAGCAAAGAACCGGGCCACAAGCTCGGGATCAAAGTCCAAGTGAAAAGAGATCACATCCTCAATGGCAAACTGCTCCGCGAGATCCAAGGCCTCACCAAAGTAGGCACGGTGCTTATCCTCCCTCATGGGATTGATGTCAATCTAGTGCACGTCCACATATGTGTTCTGCTTGCCCTTGATCACATCCTAATAAATGAGATTCTGCTGCTTGGTCCAGAACAGGTCATTCCCTCTGAAGTTGGCACGAGGATTCACATAAGGGTTGATCCTCCTTCGAGAGATAAACTCAGCAAGTGGTATCTCATCCATGCCCATGGAGGGCTCCGTGTGCTTGGTGGCGGTGGTCTTGGTCCTGCGTTGGGGGGCATTGGAGCCCTCTGGAGCTTCATCTTGGTTGCCCAGACGCTTGGAACCTGTGTCACGACTGGGATTGGAATGGCGAGCAGGTGCACCGGACCCACCACCTAAGACACCAAACACAAAAACACGCAAGAGAAGCAAGAAGGATCAATGCAAAGACCAGAGCAAAATAGGTGAAACAAGTAGAAAGCGCACTTGGTAATTGCCATGAAGGAGATTTGACAACAACGGTAGTACTGCATGTCTGTGCGGTACTAAAATTTTAGTGCCGCTCCTAGTCACGGTAGTACCGCGTGGAGGCACGGTAGTATCAGGGCTCGGAGCGGCAGTAGAGCTTTAGTACCACGTCTCGCGCGGTAGTACCGCTCTTGAGGAGAGGTAGTACCGTACGAGTGGTAGTACCGCATCTGGGATGGAGTAGTACCGCATGGCGTCAGATCCGAATCAACTGAATCTGAGAACAACTGTGACAACGAGGCGGTACTACGGTTGATCAAATCTACCACGGGACAACATATCAAGTACAATCTCTATGCGTCACTACTCTCCTACATCTTACTCTTGGAAATATTTGGCCTAAAATCTTAAGAACAACATGCATCTCCCCAAAAACCTATAAGTGAAAGAACGAACAAAGGAGAGAGGGATTTGGGGAGAAACCTTGTTCCATGGCAAGAGGAAGTGGTGGGGAGCGATCCCACCGGACTGAATCCGAGGAGAGAGGCCGGAGATGGAGTTCCGGCGAGGGTCTCCGGCGCCGTTCTTGAGCGAGAGAGAGAGAGAGAGATGGCGTGGAGAGAAATAGACGAATGGGTATGGGGGAGTTGGAACTTCCCCTGCCCGCTCTTAACCCCCACGCGCCCTCGACAGCATGGTAGTACCGCGCGTCATCGCGGTAGTACCGCCTGGGCGAAAGTACTGCACCGTGGGCGGTAGTACCGCTTCCTAGGCGGCAGTAAAAAATTACTGCCGCGCTGGGTGCAGAAATACCGTGCGCTTCTCACGCGGTAGTACCGTGGCAGACCGCGGTAGTACCGTGTGCTCAAGAAGATGCAAGTTTCAAGAACAAGGGAAAACAAAAGGCCTTTGCAAAGCAACCTTCAAGCCAATGGACACACCAAGACGCTGACACACAAGACAACACACACAAGCTCGACACGACGAAAGGGAGACAAGAAACAACAAGGACTAAAACACGCAACACAACCTCTCCAGAGAGAGGGCGGTGGCCGGAGCCACCTATGTTTGAGTCAATTGGTATGGCACCGCAAAGAATTATCCTTGGGCCCATGACCAAAACTCGTGTTTGAAGCACAAGTACCATCAACAATGGCTAATGTGAAAGAGTTGATCAATTTATGCATAATGGGGGGGAGGGAGAGTTCATTGAGAGAACAACACTCCCCCTATGTCCATGCCTACACCTAAACAAGATAACAAGTTGAGTATGGTGGGGTGTGCAAGGGTTCAAGCAACATTGCTCGAATCAACGATATTTAGCTCATGCCTTAACTTGCGAAATCTTGCTTCATCCAAGGGCTTCGTGAAAATATCTGCAAGGTTATCATGAGTGTTGACGTAGTTGAGCTCGATCTCCCCTCGCCTAATGTGATCCCGGATGAAGTGATACCGAATCTCAATATTCTTTGTCTTGAAGTGTTGCACCGAGTTGAGAGAAATCTTGATGGCGCTTTCATTGTCACACCAAAGAGGCACTTTGTCACAAATGACACCGTAATCCTTTAAAGTTTGCCTCATCCAAAGAATTTGCGCACAACAACTACCGGCGGCCACATACTCCGCTTCGATGGACGAGAGAGACACACAACTCTGCTTCTTGGAAGACCAACTTACCAAAGAGCAACCAAGAAATTGGCACCCTCCAGAAGTGGACTTCCTATCCACTTTGTCTCCCGCCCAATCGGAATCTGAATATCCTGCAAGCTTGAAGTTCGGACCTCTTGGATACCATAAGCCAAAGTTTGGGGTATGAGCCAAATATCGAAAGATACACTTGACCGCCACAAAGTGGCTTTCCTTAGGCGCGGCTTGAAACCGTGCACAAATTACCACACTCAACATGATATCCGGTCTAGATGCACAAAGGTAAAGCAAGGAGCCAATCATGGAGCGATATACCTTTTGATCCACCGCTTTACCATTGGGATCTATGTCAAGTTGGCATTTGACAGGCATTGGAGTGGAGGCCGGCTTGACATCACTTAGCTTGAATCTCTTGAGCATGTCTTGAGTATATTTAGCTTGGTTGATGAAGGTTCCTTCTCTTCTTTGCTTGAATTCGAACCCGAGAAAGAACTTCAACTCTCCCATCGAAGACATCTTGAACTTAGAGGTCATGAGAGCGGCAAATTCCTCATTGAAAGCTTTGTTAGGGGAACCGAAGATAATATCATCAACATATAGTTGGCACACAAACAACTCCCCTTTGACCTTCTTAGTAAAAAGAGTGGGGTCGATTTGTCCAACATCAAATCCACGATCTTGCAACAACTCGATAAGGTGGTCATACCACACACGTGGGGCTTGTTTAAGGCCATAGAGTGCCTTATCGAGTTGATACACATGATCAGGGAAGTAGGGATCCTCGAACCCGGGGGGTTGCTTGACATACACCAACTCATTAATAGGACCATTAAGAAAAGCACTCTTCACATCCATTTGTTGCAACTTAAAGTTATGATGAGAAGCATAAGCAATCAACAAATGAATGGATTCAAGGCGAGCAACGGGAGCAAGTTTCACCATAGTCGATACCCTCGACTTGGGAGTAGCCTTGTGCTATCAATCTTGCCTTGTTGCGAACGATGGTCCCATGAGCATCTTGCTTGTTCTTGAATATCCACTTGGTTCCAATGACATTGTGGCTCCCCGTTGGCCTTGGCACCAATCTCCACACCTTGTTGTACTCAAAGTTGTTGAGTTCTTCATGCATGGCATTGAGCCAATCCGCATCTTCGAGCGCCTCATAGACCTTTTGGGGTTCAACACAAGAGACAAACGCGTGATGTTCACAATAGTTTGCAAATTGTCTACGAGTGCTTACCCCTTTTTGAATGCCTCCAAGCACATTCTTCATGAGATGACCCTTGGTGGAGAGATTGGATGCAATCTTGGCGTCACGATGCTCCAATTCCTCCTTGGGGGTGAGTCGAGGAGCGGTCACTCGATCATCTTGAGTGCCGTCTTGAGCTTGTTCTTGATCTTGAGGATGCTCTTGATCTTGAACTTGCTCGGAGGAGAGAACTTGACCTTGGGCATAACTTGGTGATTCAACACCGACTTGAGATTGATCTTGCCCTTGGTCTTGTTCATGAGGTTGAGGGCCTTCACTTTGTTCTTCGGAAGCGCGTGGGCCTTGGGTTGGTGATGGCTCCACTTGAGTGGAGCATTGTCCTTCTCCTTCGGCCACAAGGGGTTCCTCATTGGGTAGGATGAAACCAACTCCCATTCTTCTTATGTCTTGAGGAGGAATTTCATCACCTACATCACAAGTGCCACTTTGCTCCACTTGGGAGCCGTTATTCTCATCAAAATCCGCGTTACACGTCAGGACTTATTGAGGACACGGTAAGCATGAGAGTTTGTAGCATAACCAACAAATATGCCCTCATAAGCTCTAGCCTCAATATTTGACAACCGAACACCTTTCTTGAGAATCAACACTTACACCCGAACACCCGAAAGTACTTGAGGTTGGGCTTGTTACCGGTGAGTATCTCATACGGAGTCTTGTTCAAACCTTTGAGGAGATAGAGCCGATTTGATGCATGACACGCGATGTTGATGGCTTCGGCCCAAAAGTTGTATGGAGACTTGAACTCCGCCATCATGGTCCTAGCCGCATCCATCAACGTCCAGTTCTTCCTCTCCGCTACACCATTTTTTGTGGGGTGTATGGTGCTGAATATTGATGCTTGATTCCCTCATCACTAAGAAACTCATCCAAGGTGTAGTTCTTGAACTCGGTGCTTTTGTCACTTCTTATTGTCAAGATCTTTGCATTGTGTTGACGTTGGGCTTCATTTGCGAAGTCAATGACGGTTTGTTGGGTCTCGCTCTTCCTCTTGAAGAAATATACCCAAGTGTATCTTGAATAGTCATCCACAATCACCAAGCAATACTTTCTACCCCAAGGCTATAAAAGCATGGAGGCCCAAAGAGATCCAAGTGAAGGAGCTCCAAAGGCCTCTTCGAGTAAATGATAGTCGTGGGAGGGTGAGCCTTTCCATGTAGCTTTCCTTCGACACAAGCACTGCAAGCACGATCTTTAGCAAAACTAACATTTGATAGTCCACGGACATGGTCCCCCTTGAGAAGACTTTGCAAAGATCTCATATTGACATGGGATAAATGGCGATGCCAAATCCATCCCACTTCAACTTTAGCCATTAGGCATGTCGCGGTCTTAGTGGGTCGCTCCGAAAAGTTAATCACATAGAGACCATTCTTGACATGCCCAACAAAGGCTACTTTAAGAGTCTTGCTCCACAAGAGGGCCACGGTATCAACATCAAAGAAAGTGGCAAAGCCCATGAGTGCAAGTTGTCAAACGGAAAGTAAATTGTATGACTCAACAAGCATGACTTTCTCGATCGTGAGATCATGAGAAATGACAACCTTGCCAAGTCCCAATACCTTAGAGGACGAGGCATCACCCCACTCGACATTGGTGGGCATAGATGGAATCTTGTGAACATCCACCACCAATTCCTTGCTTCCGGTCATATGATTAGTGGCTCCACTATCGAGCAACCATGATCCCCCACCGGAAGCAAACACCTACAAGAAATCAATGCTTGGTTTCAGGTACCCATTTTGTAATGGGTCCTTTGATGTTAGTAACAAGGGTCTTAGGAACCCCAATATACCATTCAATGTACTCATAAGAAGAACCAACAAATTTGGCATAAACATGTCCATCACTAGCACGACATAACACATAAGAAGGGTTAAAGTCGCCGGCTTTGTTAGGAGGGGTAGCATTGCCCTTCTTAGCATGACTACCCTTCACATTATTGTTCTTCTTCTTCTTAGAAGCACCCTCTCCTTCCTTCACAAAAGTTTGCTTGAGAGGGGGAGGTCGTTTGGCCTTGTCATCCTTCTTCTTGTTCTTGGACTTGGGTGTGAACCCAATTCCTTCCTTGGCCTCAACTTCCTTTTGATTGCTCAAAAGGTCATTGAGGTTCTTCTCTCCTTGTATGCACGACACAAGGTCTTTCTCAAGTTGCTTCTTCAACTTAGCATTCTCCTCAACAAGATGCACATGCTCACAACATGGGTTAGTAGCATTTGCATTATCAATTAAAACCATGTGAGGAAAGGTGGCTTTCTCCTTGGTTAGCTTCACTTGGAGTTGATCATGAGACTCCTTGAGATTAGCATGAGCACCTTTCAAGGCCTCGTGAGCCTTGTCAAGTATATCAAACTCCTCCTTGAGTCTAGCAAGATCAACCCCAAGCTTGGCCTTCTCGGAGTTTAGCACACGCGATACAACAAGAGCATGGTCAAGATCTTTCTTTAATTTGGCGTGGTCATTGTTGTATGACTCCTTAAGAGCCAAATGAAGTCCTCGCTCTTCCTCAAGAGCATTGGAAAGATCCGAAATCTCATCGGCACACGACTATGCCCCTCCATCTTAGAGATGGTATCTTCGTGAGCCTCGATCATGTCATTGGCTTCACCAAGTTGTTCCAAGAGAGCAACGAAGTGCTTCTTGGATTTACCCTTGAGCTTACTCATAAAGGACTCAAATTCATTCTCCTCCACATTGGACCCCTCATGTTCATCAATGCAATCCGTCAAAGAAGGATTATTAATGATGGTAGTTTTGATGTTGGGGGTTACCTTGTTGGTGGCTTTAGCCATGAGGCACTTGGCGGTGATGTTCTCATTGGGTGAGTTGAAGAGGGACACCCGTGGAGTTGTCGCAATGGCAATGGAGGCCATGGCTATGGCAACCGACTCACCGTCTTCATCATCATCATCATCCTCATTGTACTCTTCTTGTGCCACCAACCCCTTGGGAGGAGTCTTCTTGGTGAAGTTGCTCTTGTTGGGGAAAGACTTGGCCTTGTCCTTTCGGATGAGCTTGCCACCATTGTCTTCCCTCTTCTTAGAAGGACATTCCGCAAACAAAGTGACTCATGTTGCCACAATTATAGCAAGTCCTCACTCGTTGCTTGACCTTCGCGCCACTTGAGTTGTTCTTGTTGAAGTTGGGCCTTGTGTTCTTCTTGCTCCAAAATTGCCTTGAGGCAAGAGCCATGTGTTCATGATAAGCATACTTTGTATCTTCGGGGTTGCTCTCCTCTTCTTCCTCTTCATCCTCTTCTTCCACACTAACCTTGGCCTTCAAGGCAAGGTTGGGATTCTTTGCTCTTTGAGATCGTAACACCGTATTGTCGGCGGTCTTGTCCAAGATGCTCATAGCCACAAACTCATCCAACACTTCACTTGAGGACAAGGTGTGGAAGTCCAGCCTTTGACGAATGAAGGAGGACATGGCCTTGTGGTAAGGAATCACATCATGGCCTTGAGGAATTTGCGCTTGATCCAATTGTCATCCGTATCCTTGCTCCCATGATCTCGGAGTGAGACCGCAAGAGTAGTCAATCTCCGATAAAGATCACGAGGTTCTTCATCCTCTTTCATTGCAAACTCATCGGCTTCATCTTGCACCACTTCATAGTTGGAGCGTTGAATGCTTGCGCTTCCCCTATAGAGCGAGACAACATGGCGCCATGCATCCTTGGCCATGGTGAAGGCCCGGAGATGAGCAAGATCTTCAGGTGGAATTGCATCTTGGATGATGAAGAGAGCATTCTCATTGAATTGATTATCCGCGGATTCTCTAGGAGTGAAGTTGCTTCGGTCATGCGGATAAAAACCTTCTTCAATGATTCTCCAAATATTAGTATTAACATGGTTTAAATGACGCTTAAAGGGATAAACCCAAGAATAAAAGTCCTCATTTTTCACAATCTTCGGGGGAGGACCGGCATGATTTAAATGAGTGGAGGGAATCAGTCCACCATAAACAAGTGGAGGTTCCACATGGGCAAAGATGCCGGTGCCATTTTTACCACTAGAAGAAGAAGCCTTTTCACTAGTAGCTTCCCCCTTGTCGGAGTTAGCATCTGTCACCTTGTTAGTGGGATCACCCACTTTCAACGGTGCGGTGGATAATTTAAGCCCTTATATGAATTTATTAAACATGCTTTCAACCTTGGTCGTCATGGAGGTTTTCAATGTGTCCAAAGCCACATTGAATTCCTCACGAGAGACCGCGGTTCCCCCATCGGCTGTAGACGAGACCGGATTCACACCGGAGTGATCCTCCACACCGTCTACGGTGTCAACCATACTCTTCGGACGACAAAGTCCTTAATAAAGAGACGAGGCTCTGATACTAATTGAAAGGATCGATATAGTTGACTAGAGGGGGGGGGGGGTGAATAGGGAACTAACAGTTTTTAGCTTTTCTTTACCAAATTAAACTTTGCATCAAAGTAGGTTGTCTAGATATGCAACTAGGTGGGTAACCTATATGATGCAACAACAACAAGCACACAAGCAAGCAAGGGATATAACACAAATAAGCTTGCACAAGTAAGTAAAGGCACGAGATAACCAAGAGTGGAGCCGGTGTAGACGAGGATGTGTTACCGAAGTTCCTTCCTTTTGAGGGGAAGTACGTCTCTGTTGGAGCGGTGTGGAGGCACAATGCTCCCCAAGAAGCCACTAGGGCCACCGTATTCTCCTCACGCCCTCACACAATGCGAGATGCCGTGATTCCACTATTGGTGCCCTTGGAGGCGGCGACCGGACCTTTACAAACAAGGTTGGGGCAATCTCCGCAACTTAATTGGAGGCTCCCAACGACACCACGAAGCTTCACCACAATGAAATATGGCTCCGCGGTGACCTCAACCGTCTAGGGTGCTCAAACACCCAAGAGTAACAAGATCCGCAAGGGATTAGTGGGGGGAATCAAATTTCTCTTAGTGGAAGTGTAGATCGGGGTCTTCTCAACCAATCCCTAGAAATTCAACAAGTTTGATTGGCTAGGGAGAGAGATCAGGCGAAAATGGAGCTTGGAGCAAAAATGGAGCTTTGGGGTGGAAGAGGTGGTCAACTAGAGGAAGAAGACACCCCTTATATATTGGAAGAACAAATCCAACCGTTATCCACCAACCCAGCCTGCGTAGCATGGTACTACCGCGCCAGGGCCGCGGTACTACCGCAAGGTCATGCGGTACTACCGCAGGGCCACGCGGTACTACCGTTCCCCCTTGCGGTACTACCGCAAGGCAAGGATGGATTGGATATTGGAAGGGCACGGACATATAAAAATACATCCGTGGAAACTTTCGCTGAGTTGGGACCTATGCAAAAATCCGACACGGTAGTACTGTACGTCAGGAGCGGTACTACCGCAAGGCTGCTGAGCCAGGCCAGAAGGCACGGTACTACTGCGCACAGGGCGAGGTACTACCGCATAGGGCACGGATGTAAAAAATTACATCCGTCCCTACTACTGCTGCCGCAGCAGCACCTGGCCTGGGGATCACGGTACTACAGCTCCAAAGGAGCGGTACTACCATGGGCGCTTGCGGTACTACCGCACCAGGGTCCGGTACTGCCGCAAGGGCCTATGGTACTACCGCTCCTAGGAGCAGTACTACCGCATGCCCAAGCTCAGCAAACAAGACAAACTGCATAGACGAGAAAAGACAGAGGATGCTCAAAGTGCCAAAGGAAAGGAGGTGCAAATGGAGTAGACGTGTACGTGATGATTCCACCCAAACCTTTCCAAAGAGGACCCCCTCTTAATAGTACGGCTTTCCTACGACTCAAATCCACCGAAAAGAAACGTAGAGAAACGCCGTCTTCAATAGTCTTTGAGGGGCACCAAATCGTCTTGTGCGTAGTGATGAGATGTCTGACATACTCAACACACACGATTAGTCCACAAAAAGCATTGTCATCAATCACCAAAACAACTAAGGGATAAATATGCCCTTACAATGTCCCCAACAATAAGCATTTCATATTTCTTTTCGACAGTAGGTAGCGGTATTTGAAAACTTCCAATAGTAATTGTCGGAGATTTTTCAATAACATTAGTACCATTCACTTGGAATTGTTTCTTCGGAAAGTGCACCGTATGCTCATTACCATTAATATGAAACGTGACCTTGCTTTTATTGCAATCAATAACAACCCTTGCAGTGTTCAAGAAGGGTCTACCAAGGATAATCGACATGTTGTCGTCCTCGGGCATCTCAAGTATAACAAAGTCAGTCAAAATAGTAACATTAGCAACGACACCGGGTACATTCTCACAGATACCGATAGGTATGGCAGTTGACTTGTCAGCCATTTGCAAAGATATTTCAGTAGGTGTGAGTTTATTCAAGTCAAGTCTTTTATATAAAGAGAAATGCATAACACTAACACTAGCTCCTAAATCTCACAAAGCAGTTTTCACATAATTCTTTTTGATGGAGCAAGGTATAGTTGGTATTCCCGGATCTCCAAGTTTTTTAGGCACTCCATATTTGAAAGTATAATTAGCAAGCATAGTGGAGATTACAGGTTCCATTATTTTTCTCTTATTAGTAATGATGTCTTTCATATACTTTGCAAAAGGAGGCATTTTCAAGATATCAGTCAAGAGAGTATGCAAAAAGACCGGCCTCAACATTTCAGCAAAGCGTTCAAATTCTTCATCATCATTCTTTTTAGTTGACTTGGGTGGAAAAGGCATAGGTTTTTGAACCCACGGTTCAATTTCTTTACCGTGTTTTCTAGCAATGAAGTCTCTTTTATCATATCTTTTATACTCAGGTTGTGGGTTATCAAGATCAACATGTGGTTCAATCTCAACATCATTATCTGGTTCTTTTTCATTTGGTTGAGTGATACGTCTCCAACGTATCTATAATTTTTGATTATTACATGCTATATTATATTCTGTTTTGGATGTTTAATGGGCTTTACTATACACTTTTATATTATTTTTGGGACTAACCTATTAACCGGAGGCCCAACCCAAATTGATGTTTTTTTGCCTATTTCAGTGTTTCACAGAAAAAGAATACCAAACGGAGTCCAAATGAAATGAAACCTTCGGGAACGTGATTTTCAGAACAAACGTGATCCAGAGGACTTGGAGTCTATGCAAAGAAATCAACGAGGAGAGCACGAGGCAGGGGGCGTGCCTACCCCCCACCCAGGCGCGCCCTCCACCCTCGTGGGGCCCATGTTGCTCCACCGACGTACTTCTTCCTCCTATATATACCTACGTACCCCCAAACCATCAGAAACGGAGCAAAAACCCTATTTCCACCGCCACAACCTTCTGTACCCGTGAGATCCCATCTTGGGGCCTTTTCCGGCGCTCCGCCGGAGGGGGCATTGATCACGGAGGGCTTCTACATCAACACCATAGCCTCTCTGATGATGTGTGAGTAGTTTACCTCAGACCTTCGGGTCCATAGTTATTAGCTAGATGGCTTATTCTCTCTCTTTGGATCTCAATACAATGTTCTCCTTGATCTTCTTGGAGATCTATTCGATGTAATCTTCTTTTGCGGTGTGTTTGTCGAGATCCGATTAATTGTGGGTTTATGATCAAGATTATCTATGAACAATATTTGAATCTCCTCTGAATTCTTTTATGTATGATTGGTTATCTTTGCAAGTCTCTTCGAATTATCAGTTTGGTTTGGCCTACTAGATTGATCTTTGTTGCAATGGGAGAAGTGCTTAGCTTTGGGTTCAATCTTGCGGTGTCCTTTCCCAGTGACAGCAGGGGCAACAAGGTACGTATTGTATTGTTGCCATCGAGGATAAAAAGATGGGGTTTATATCATATTGCATGAGTTTATCCCTCTACATCATGTCATCTTACTTAAAGCATTACTCTGTTCTCATGAACTTAATACTCTAGATGCATGCTGGATAGCAGTCGATGTGTGGACTAATAGTAGTAGATGCAGAATCTTTTCAGTCTACTTGTCACGGACGTGATGCCTATATACATGATCATACCTAGATATTCTCATAACTATGCTCAATTCTATCAATTGCTCGACAGTAATTCGTTTACCCACCGTAAATACTTATACTATCTTGAGAGAAGCCACTAGTGAAACCTATGGCCCCCGGGTCTATCTTCCATTATATTAATTTTCCAACACTTAGCTATTTCTATTGACGTGTACTTTGCATCTTTATTTCTCTTTATCATAAAAATACCAAAAATATTATCTTATCATATCTATCAGATCTCACTCTCGTAAGTGACCGTGAAGGGATTGACAACCCCTTTATCGCATTGGTTGCGAGGTTCTTATTTGTTTGTGTAGGTGCGTGGGACTCACGCGTGGTCTCCTACTAGATTGATACCTTGGTTCTAAAAAACTAAGGGAAATACTTACGCTACTTTACTGCATCACCCTTTCCTCTTCAAGGGAAATCCAACGCAGTGCTCAAGAGGTAGCAAGAAGGATTTCTAGCGCCGTTGCCGGGGAGATTCGCGCCAAGTCAAGTTAAGATTTTATATCCCGTCAACGAGCCATTTCTGGCGCCGTTGCCGGGGAAGTCTGCGCATAGGTCAAGACATACCAAGTACCCATCACAAACTCTTATCCCTTACATTACATTATTTGCCATTTGCCTCTTGTTTTCCTCTCCCCCACTTCACCCTTGCCGTTTTATTCGCCCTCTCTTTTCCGTTCGCCTCTTTTTTGCTTGCTTCTTGTTTGCTCGTGTGTTGGATTGCTTGCTTGTCACGATGGCTCAAGATAATACTAAATTGTGTGACTTTACCAATACCAACAACAATGATTTTTCTTAGCACTCCGATTGCTCCTCTTACCGATGCCGAATCTTGTGAAATTAATGCTGCTTTGTTGAATCTTGTCATGAAAGATCAATTCGCCGACCTTCCTAGTGAAGATGCCGCTACCCATCTGAATAGTTTCGTTGATTTGTGTGATATGCAAAAGAAGAAAGATGTGGACAATGATATTGTTAAATTGAAGCTATTTCCTCTTTCACTTAGAGATTGTGCTAAAGTTTGGTTTTCGTCTTTGCCTAAAAATAGTATTGATTCATGGAATAAGTGAAAAGATGCTTTTATCTCTAAGTATAAACGATATCATGAATTTTAAGCAACTTGATCATGAACATGTTGCACAAGCTTGGGAGAGGATGAAATTAATGATACGTAATTGCCCTACACATGGTTTGAATCTTTGGATGATTATACAAATTTTTTATGCCGGATTGAATTTTGCTTATAGAAATCTTTTAGATTCGGCCGCGGGAGGCACTTTTATGGAAATCACCTTAGGAGAAGCTACTAAACTCCTAGATAATATTATGGTCAATTATTCTCAATGGCACACCGAAAGATCTACTAATAAAAAAGTGCATGCGATAGAAGAAATTAATGTTTTGAGTGGAAAGATGGATGAACTTATGAAATTATTTGCTACTAAAAGTGTTTCTTCTGATCCTAATGATATGCCTTTGTCTACTTTGATTGAGAATAATAATGAATCTATGGATGTGAATTTTATTGGTAGGAATAATTTTGGTAACAACGCGTATAGAGGAAACTTTAATCCTAGGCCGTTCCCTAGTAATTCCTCTAATAATTATGGTAACTCCTACAACAATTCTTGTGGAAATTTTAATAAGATGCCTTCTGAATTTGAGACTAGTGTTAAGGAGTTTATGAATTCGCAAAAGAATTTCAATGTTTTGCTTGAAGAAAAATTGCTTAAGGTTGATGAATTGGCTAGGAACGTTGATAAAATTTCTCTTGATGTTGATTCTTTGAAACTTAGATCTATTCCACCTAAGCATGTTATCAATGAGTCTCTCAAAGCCATGAGAATTTCCATTGATGAGTGCAAAGAAAGAACCGCTAGGATGCGTGCTAAGAAAGATTGCTTTGTGAAAGCATGTTCTTCTAATTTTTGTAAGAATAAAGATGAAGAACTAAAAGTTATTGATGTGTCTCCTATTAAATCTTTGTTTTGAAATATGAATCTTGATAATGATGGGACTAGAGATGAGTTACCTTTACCTAGAAGGTGTCCCAAAAATTCGGACTTTTTAGATCTTGATGCGAAATTTGGTAAAAGTGGGATTGAAGAGGTCAAAACTTTAGATATCAACGAACCCACTATTTTGGATTTCAAGGAATTTAATTATGATAATTGCTCTTTGATAGATTGTATTTCCTTGTTGCAATCCATGCTAAATTCTCCTCATGCTTATAGCCAAAATAAAGCTTTTACCAAACATATTGTTGATGCTTTGATGCAATCTTATGAAGAAAAACTTGAGTTGGAAGTTTCTATCCCTAGGAAACTTTATGATGAGTGGGAACATACTATTAAAATTAAAATAAAATATCATGAATGCTATGCTTTGTGTGATTTGGGTGCTAGTGTTTCCACAATTCCAAAAACTTTGTGTGATTTGTTAGGTTCCCGCGAATTTGATGATTGTTCTTTAAACTTGCATCTTGCGGATTCCACTATTAAGAAACCTATGGGAAGAATTAATGATGTTCTTATTGTTGCAAATAGGAATTATGTGCCCGTATATTTCATTGTTCTTGACATAGATTGCAATCCTTCATGTCCTATTATTCTTGGGAGACCTTTCCTTAGAACGATTGGTGCAATTATTGATATGTAGGAAGGGAATATTAGATTCCAATTTCCATCAAGGAAAGGAATGGAACACTTCCCTAGAAAGAAAATAAAATTACCATATGAATCTATTATAAGAGCTACCTATGGATTGCCTACCAAAGATGGCAATACCTAGATTTATCCTTGCTTTTATGCCTAGTTAGGAGCTTTAAACGATGGCGCTTGTTGGGAGGCAACCCAATTTTATTTTAGTTTTTTTCTTTTTGCTTCTGTTTAGGAATAAATATTTAATCTAGCCTCTGGTTATATTTGTTTTTATGTTTTAGTGTTTGTGCCAAGTTAAACCTATAGGATCTTCTTGTATGATAGTTATTTGATCTTGCTGAAAATTCCAGAAACTTTCTGTTCACGAAAACAATTTTTAAAAATCACCAGAACGTGATAAAATACTGATTCCAATTGCAGTAGATCAATAAACAAATTTTCTAGGTCGTCTATTTTGGTAGAATTTTTTGAGTTCCAGAAGTTTGCGTTAGTTACAGATTACTACAGACTGTTCTATTTTTGACAGATTCTGTTTTTTGTGTGTTGTTTGCTTATTTTGATAAATCTATGGCTAGTAAAATAGTTTATAAACCATAGAGAAGTTGGAATACAGTAGGTTTAACACCAATATAAATAAAGAATGAGTTCAATACAGTACCTTGAAGTGGTGTTTTGTTTTCTTTCGCTAACGGAGCTCACGAGATTTTCTGTTGAGTTTTGTGTTGTGAAGTTTTCAGTTTTGGGTAAAGATTTGATGGATTATGAAACAAGGAGTGGCAAGAGCCTAAGATTGGGGATGCCCATGGCACCCCCAAGATAATCTAAGGACACCAAAAAGCCAAAGCTTAGGTATGCCCCGGAAGGCATCCCCTCTTTCGTCTTCGTCCATCGGTAACTTTACTTGGAGCTATATTTTTATTCACCACATGATATGTGTTTTTCTTGGAGCTTCTTGTATGATTTGAGTCTTTGCTTTTTAATTTACCACAATCATCCTTGCTGTACACACCTTTTGAGAGAGACACACATGATTCGGAATTTATTAGAATACTCTATGTGCTTCACTTATATCTTTTGAGCTATATAGTTTTTGCTCTAGTGCTTCACTTATATCTTTTAGAGCACGACGGTGGTTTTGTTTTATATAAACTATTGTTCTCTCATGCTTCACTTATATTATTTTGAGAGTCCTACAAAACAGCATGGTAATTTTCTTTAATTGTGAAATTAGTTCTAATATGCTAGGTATTCAAGATTGGTAAAAACATTCTTATGAGTGTGTAGAATACTAAGAGAAGTTTGATGCTTGATAATTGTTTTGAGATATGGAGGTAGTGATATTAAAGTTGTGCTAGTTGAGTAGTTGTGAATTTGAGAAATACTTGTGTTGAAGTTTGCAAATCCCGTAGCATGCACGTATGGTAAACGTTATGTAACAAATATGAAACATGAGGTGTTCTTTGATTGTCCTCCTTATGAGTGGCGGTCGGGGATGAGCGATGGTCTTTTCCTACCAATCTACCCCCCTAGGAGCATGCGCGTAGTGCTTGGTTTTTGATGACTTGTAGATTTTTGCAATAAGTATGTGAGTTCTTTATGACTAATGTTGAGTCCATGGATTATACGCACTCTCAACCTTCCATCATTACTAGCCTCTTCGATACCGTGCATTGTCCTTTCTCACCTTGAGAGTTGGTGCAAACTTCGCAGGTGCATCCAAACCCCGTGATACGATACGCTCTATCACACATAAACCTCCTTATATCTTCCTCAAAACAGCCACCATACCTACCTATTATGGCATTTCCATAGCCATTCCGAGATATATTGCCATGCAACTTTCCACCGTTCTGTTTATCATGACACGTTCGTCATTGTCATATTGCCTTGCATGATCATGTAGTTGACATCGTATTTGTGGCAAAGCCACCATGCATGCTATTTCATACATGTCACTCTTGATTCATTGCCCATCCCGGTACACCACTGGAGGCATTCATATAGAGTCATACTTTGTTCTAGTATCGAGTTGTAATCATTGAGTTGTAAATAAATAGAAGTGTGATGATCACTATTCATAGAGCATTGTCCCCAAAAAAGTGAAAGGCCAAAAAAAAGAAGGCCAAAAAAAGGAGAAAATAAAAAGAGGCAATGCTACTATCTTTTTCCATACTTGTGCTTCAAAGTAGCACCATGATCCTTATGATAGAGAGTCTCTTGTTTTGTCACTTTCATATACTGTCGGTGTACTAAAGTGGGGGTACCTTAGTACCCCGAACCTGTGCACGGGCAGTCGGAGCGTCCCCGTGGCGAGCCTTGCTGGGCGCCTGCCAAGATCCTCTGCGGCCCTTCGGAGCCATTCAAGAACGAAGTGGTCAAGACCCCGGCAAGAGGAGCTTGCCGGGAAGGCCACTCAGGGCGCGAAGGAAACAAGGCCCGGCAAGAGGAGCTTGCAGGGAAGGCTTGGTGGGCCAAGCCCCAAGCGCGACAAGGTTCCTGCGCTGCAAGGCGCTTGCCGGGCGGGCAACCTCTCTTCATCTCGCTCCAGCTCACGCCAAGCGTGTCACCACGGGCTCTCCCAAGCACGCGTGTCGACGGGCTGTGCAGCCAGCGGGAGCAGTGATAAGCGGCGCCGACAAGCTACCATCGTGGCAAACGGAGGCGCACTTGACGGTCCCCTGTTAATCGTTCGGAGGCGAGACGGGCATTGATGACTCTTGTCCCTTGCCGTCGAGTTAGGTATAGATTATTGTACACTTTGTAAAGCGGTGTACCAACCTACGTTTTTACTATCTTACCCTTGTCTACTTGCCACATGTGGTGACCCCTTGTGCCTATAAAAGGAGGCCCAAGTGCAACGTAGAAAGGGTTCGGTCCAGTTCCGGCTTAGTTCATCATACTCATACGAAACCACACTCAGGCTAGGTCTTATAACTCCCATTGCTCCCTAGCAAGAACACAGGGTAATCCACAAAGCAGCAGTAGGAGTTTTATCTCTCCGGAGAGCTCCGAAGCTGGGTAAATCCGCTCGTGTGCACCGCCTCGATCTGCTCTTCGTGCAATCTCTGCCCCCCTCCGAACCACAAGGGACCCAGGTCCCATAGGTGTTCGTGGGACACGACCGACGCTCCCCGACATCTCTGGCGCGCCAGGTAGGGGGCATCGAGGCTGTGTGAACCCGATCCGGCGGTCACACGAGCAACTTCATCACCATCTTCGTCAACATGGCGCCGAAGAAGAAGTCTTCGGCAGCAGCAGAGCCGTCCGCATCGAACCCACCACCACTGGAGCTGTCAGGTGGTGGGGGAAACGCCAGCGGAGGAACCGGCGTCGTCGAGAGCCCACAATGCCGCCAGGTCCAAGGACAAGGCAGCACAAGCGTCGGCGTCCGAGTCCGCACCTCGTCCTTCGCAGGAGGCGCGGGACCGACAGCGTCATGAGGCTCGCGGCACCATACGCTCGTTGGATCAAGGCCAAGCTGGAGGATCTCGAGGCCCTCGAGACCCGCATGCACCTCAGCATGCTGGTACGAGTGGAGTACGGTCGCTTGGGCGGGATGCTGCTCCTCCTAACTTGGTTAGGAGTCCGAGCACCTCCCGTTCTTCGCTCCGTACGCCGTTGCCGCCAACCACACCAGCGGAAGCCTTGGCAAGAGCTCAGTTACTTCTAGACTACCCTCCAACGGCCGACAAGGTCGACGAATGGAGGGCCACAATTCGAGTCTCATCGGCTTCACCAACAGCGACGCCGCGGCAACCGAAAGTGCCTCGCAGCCGCGCAAGGCGACAAAGCGCGAGCTGATGGCGGCGAGACTTGCGGGGTGCAGCCACTGCACTCCCTTCCGAAGACCAAGATCGCCGACTCGCGGATCCACCTCGACAGCGACTCCACAGCGTCGCCGGATCCATGAGCTCGTCGCGACCAGCGCCAAATTCTCCGAGAACGGCAAGAAGAAGCGCTCGAACCCGTATCGGCGTCGAAGAGAAATCGCCGTCAATCGACCAACGCGCCGGGCCCGCTGTCGATATGCATGCGCCAGAGAACCAGCGACTTATCGTCTGTGTAGGTTGCCCTGCGTTCACTCGTGAGCTGCGGCAAGTCCGTGGCCCGACAAGAAAAACTTCAAACCAGATGTGCCAGAAAAGTACGATGGCAGGACACACCCATCGGAGTTCCTCAGCATCTACACCATCGCGGTGCAGGCCGCGGGGGGACGAGACGACAAGATCCTTGCCAAGTACTTTCCCCTGGTGCTCAAGCCAAACGTCAGATCTTGGCTCATGCACTTGCCGGATGGCTCTATTTCTTCTTGGGTAGATTTGTGCCACCAGTTTGTTGGCGCCTTCACAGGCGGCCACAAGCCTCATGGCCAAGAGAGTGACCTCCACCTGCTTGCCCAGAAGGAGGGAGAGTCCCTGCGCAAGTTCATCCAGAGATTCAGTCGAGTGCACTACAACATCCCAGACGTCCACCCTGCCGCGGTGATCAGTGCATTTCATCAGAATGTACGAAACCGCAGGATGAGGGAGGAGATGGCGATGTGCAAAGTGAATGACGTCAGAGAGCTCATACTGGCCGACAAGTGTGCACGCGCTGAAGAAGGAAGAAGACTCCCAGGAGAGAATGTGGGAGCAGAGTCTGACAGTGAGGAGATCGCCCCGGCAAGAAAGAGCCGGCAGCGAAACAACAGGAGGAAGAAAAACCAAGAAGTACTAGTTGTCGAGCAGTCCGGCAAGGATGGGGCCGCCAACAAAGCCAAGGCTGGTGGCTCCGGCAAGGAGGTTGCCGTTGACGCCGACCGCCAAGCCGTGGCGGCCGCCGACAAGCCCAGCGGCTCCAACAAGCAAGATCTTGTAAAATCCACCGCACCAAGGGCCACGATCTCCAAAGCTGCAAGAAAGTCGAGCAGCTTGTTGAGCTCTGAGAGCTGAATACGGCGGCGAGACAAGGAGAAAGCCCAAGAAGGTGCAGTGCAGCAAGTAAGAAAAGACCGGCCGGGAGGACGCCTTGCAGCAAAGCCAAGCAGCGGCAAGGTGACAGACCTCCAGCGGCGCGACAAGGAAGAAGACGAAGATGAAGATGACGAGGACATGGAAGATGATGAAGCAGACGAGCAAGAGTTTCAAAAGGCAACAGAGGTCCTTTGTGTTGACGGTGGCGCTTCTCTGCATACCTCACACTGCCAACTCAAGCAATGGATGCGTGAGGTGAATGCAGCAGAACCCTCCATAGAATCGCGCAAACCTCTGAAGTGGTCCAGCACGCCCATCATCTTTGACATTGAGGACCACCCAGATCGCATCACTGCGGTCGGGTGCTTGCCGATGTTGGTCTCACCAACCATCCGCAACCTCAAAGTCACAAAGATGTTGGTTGACGGCGGGCCGGCCTGAACCTAATCTCCTCTGCGGTGCTCCAAAAGCTTCAAATCCCGACAATGAGCTCAAGAAACTGGTACTTTCAAGGAATCAACCCAGAAGGAGCAAGCCCAAAGGGAAGATCACGTTGCCGATAACATTGGCAGCGAGCTCAACTTCAAGGCGAGAGGGTCACGTTTGGCGTCGCCGATTTCCCATTGCCCTACAATGGCATACTTGGCCGTCCGGCGCTTCGCCAAGTTCATGGCCGCCTCTCATTATGCTTACAACCTACTCAAGATGCCCGGCCCGATAAGCGTCATTTCTGTCCATGGCGACAAGAAATATGCACTTATCTGCGCCGACAAGATTTACCGGATGCAGCAGCGCGACAGATAGCAAACCACTTACGCTGAAGCTCCGGGGAAGAAGACCACCAGGTCCGGCAAGAGCTCTGTTGCCCACTCGGCAAGCGCACCTCTTGGTCTGCGCTACCGTCGAGGACGCACCATCGAGCTCCACCGCAAGTGCAACAAGGCGATGGCAGCTCCGCCAAGACCAAGAAGGTGCCCGCCAAGGAGGGCGGCACTGGTGGTACCTTCACCATCGATGCCACGCTTGATCCTAAATAGGAAGGCGAGCTCGTTGCTTTCTGCGGGCGAATGTCGATGTGTTTGCATGGCAACCATCGACATCCCCGTGTTCCTGTGAAAGTAATTGAGCACCACCTAGCTGTCTGTGTCCTCACGCGCGGCCCGTCAAGCAAAAAGTTAGGAAACAGGCAGTGGAGCGCCAAGAGTTCATAGCAGAAGAAATCAAGAAATTAGAAGCAGCAGGGCTTATCAGAGGAGTCCTCCACCCCACGTGGTTGGCCAATCCGGTAGTTGTGCGCAAGGCTAATGGGAAATGGAGACTTTGTATTGACTTCACTGATGTTAATAAAGCTTGTCCCAAAGACCCATTTCCCTTGCCGCGTATCGACCAGATTGTCGACTCCACGGCTGGATGTGATCTGCTTTCGTTCCTTGATGCATATTCAGGATATCATCAGATCTTCATGGCAGAAGAGGATGAAGAGAAAACCGCATTCATTACACCATGTGGCACGTACTGCTTCATACGAATGCCTTTCGGTTTAAAGAATGCTGGTTCAACCTTTGCAAGAGTAGTCCATGATGCCTTTGAGCCACAGATACACAGAAATGTAGAAGCCTACATGGATGATATAGTGGTCAAAAGCAAGGACAAAGCAACTCTGATTCAGGATTTGGATGAGACATTTGCAAGTCTGCGCAAGATCAACCTCAAGCTCAACCCCGAGAAGTGCGTGTTTGGAGTCCCTTCCGGCAAGCTTCTCGGGTTCTTTGTGTCTCAGTGGGAATTGAAGCCAATCCCGACAAGATCAAGGCCATTGAGCAGATTGAAGCACCAAAGCGCGTCAAGGATGTCGAAGGCTTGCGGTTGCGTGGCTGCTCTCAAGAGGTTCATCTCTAAGTCTGCTGAACGCGCCTGCCGTTTTCAAGATTTTGAAAAGGCAGGTCCAATGAAATGGACTCCCGAAGCGAGAGGCTGCGCTGCAGACTTGAAGAGATACTGTCCTCCGCTCCAATACTTGTCGCACCTAGGCCACAAGAGAAGTTGTTGCTGTATATAGCAGCGACCAATCAAGTGGTTAGTGCTGCGTTAGTAGCGGAGAGGGAGGCGGATGATGAGCCGGCAACCGAGGCAGCTTGCATCCAGCGACGAGCAGGGGGCTTCACCGTCAAGCTCTGGTCCCGACAAGAACAGATCAGCGCGAGGTTGCGACAAGATCTGAGAAAAAGATGGTGCAGCGCCCAGTCTACTTTGTCAGTTCCCTTCTGCAGGGGGCTAGATCAAGGTACTCTGGTGTGCAAAAGCTGCTTTTCGGCCTCCTCATGGCCTCAAGAAAGCTGCGCCATTACTTCCAAGCACACGAGATAATAGTTGTCACTCGCTTTCCGCTGAAGAGGATATTGCAAAATCCGAAGCAGGCAGGATTGTCGAGTGGGCCTTTGGAACTATCAAGCTTTGGTCTCAAGTTTGAAAGCACTTCAACTATCAGAGCGAGCATTGGCGGAATTCATAGCTGAGTGGACGCCAACGCAAGATGAAGAAATTCCAGAGACGAGCATCCCCGTCAAGGAGGCAAATAAAGAGTGGCTGATGTACTTTGACGGTGCCTTCTCGCTGCAAGGCGCCGGTGCCGGCATGCTGCTTATCGCACCCACCGGAGAGCACCTCAAGATTGCGGTGGACCTTGGGATCAAGAAGCTCATTGTCAGGGGGGACTCGCAACTTGTCGTCCGCCAAGTAAATAAAGATTATCAGAGTCCGTTGATGGAAGCCTACGTCGATGAAGTGAGGAAGCTGGAAGAGCACTTTGAAGGCCTGCTAATGGAACACGTTCCAAGAGCTCAGAATGATATAGCTGATGGCCTCTCCAAATGTGCCGCGCTTAAGTTACCTGTGGAACCAGAGATTTTTGTGCTCAAGCTAACTCAGCCAACCGTAACACCACCAACAGGACAGAGCAAGAAAATAAAATTGATTTCCGGCGACTACTTTCCGGCAGAGCTTCCCGGAGCCGCCGCCAAGAAGGTCCCTAAAATCAACGCAAATATCACTGGGGAGCAGTCTGCTCCGACAAACCATACAGTTTGTATCGTTGAAGCAAACGCTCCCGACAAGTTTCGCTCCGGCAAACTTGTCGGGAATCATCAAGCTCCGGCGGGCCCGCAGGTTCTTGCCGTAGAAGCTGATGTTCCCACAGTGATAGAAGACCCTTTAGTCCTTGTTGTCGAGCCACAAGCTCCAGCATGGGCACAACAAATCGTCCATTTCCTTCAGACAGGAGAACTTCCGAAGAGCAAGAAGAAGCGAAAAAATAGCCCGGCGGTCAAGTATGTACCAGTTTGTTGACAACATCCTGCATGAAGAAGACTCAACGGTGTGAAATTGAAGTGCATTTGCGGGAAGATGGATGAAGCTGTTGGCGAGAGATACATGGAGGCATATGTGGTCACCACATTGGCGCAAGAGCACTTGCCGCAAAGCTTTCGGCAAGGTTTCTTCGCCGAAGCCCTCCGGGATGCAACTGCACAAGTAACCAAGTGTGAAGCGTGCCAGTTCCATTCAAAACAGATTCATCAACCAGCTCAAGCTCTACAGACGATCCCTTTATCCTGGCCCTTCTCGGTCTGGGGGCTCGACATCCTCGGCCCTTTCCCTCACGCTGTCGGGGGCTTTGAGTACTGGTGCATAGCAGCGACCTAGTTTCGCCTTGCCGGGAAGCGAATGATAGACAAGCTAAGTTGCCAAAGTTTGAGCATTCGATTTTTTTAAAGTTATTTTCCTTGAACGACCGCGCTTTGTATGGAAAACCTGTGCGCGAAGGAACCAAATCGTGACTAGTCGCGCCCTTACTTTGTTTCGAGTCTGCTCAACAACTTAAGTGAGCTGCGGCTAGTCCGCGACAAGGTTGCTTGTCGGTAGCGACCCGCCAAGAAGTGCTGAAGTTCCGCTTTTCGGCTTTCATGGCAAGGGTGCTGCACCGCAAGTTTCGAAAAGCGAGGGCAGTAACATACAAAGCCAAGAGTCGAGTAAAAGAAGTAACATAGCAAATATTGCCCACAATAAAGTTATACTACAAAAATAACTTATTGCGGCACTGGCTAAATTGTTCTCAGAACTGAAATAACAGCGAAGAGGAGAAGAAGGGCGCGCCGGCACCCAATCCCCGGCAAGCCAGAGTTGCCGGGGGCTGCGGTATCAGATTAGCCTTTCGTCCCTTTTCAAACATCCCTTTTTCATTAAAAACATCCTACTCGGATACAGTCCGTGGAGAATGAAAAACATGAAAGAGAGGATTACAAGTTTTAAATACGGATAAGGCCCGAAGGCTTACAAATTAAAAAGATAAGATGCCCGTAATTCTTTTCCTGTCCCTCTCTTCAGGAGGTAGGTCAAGGAGGCAAGAAAGGCAAACGGAGCGCCTAGGCGAGCTACAGGTGCCAGAAGGCACCAAGGAAACATCTCGGGGGCTCTCCGAGGGCTTGATGGAGACGGCGGCGCCGGAAGCGGGGCTCGAAGACGGGGCGGCAGGACGTCAGCACGCTGTCGAGGGCACTACGCCCTCGTACTCCGACTTGACGGCCTTGTCGCTATCCCTCTTCCCCTTCCGCAGCCTCCCTACGCCGGTCGCCCAAGGAGACGACCCCGGGGAGTTCAAGGAGCCGGCGACGCGGATGATGGAGTCGCCGGTGACGCACGAAGCGGCGCCCGACAACTAGTTGAGCCCGCTACCCTCGTCGTCGCTGTCGCTCTCCTCCTCGTCACTCTCGCTCGAGGAGGAATCTTCGCTGTCGGAGGAGCTATCCACACAGCACCTCGCCCGAGTGCCGAGATCCCCGAAGACCTTGACGGAGAGGAGATCACCCTCCATTAACTTAAAATGGAGGGTAAACCCCGCCATCAGGCTATGGATGCGGGTGAACGTCTTCCATCCACGATCAAGATACATCACATTAGGGGCTGGGAATACAACGTGGACTCGCGTGCCGCTGATCCCACAACCCCTCATGTGCAGTCTCAGTGTCTCGGGCGGATTCGACTCCATCGCACTCGCGAACGGAGCTGGAAGCCGGAGGCGACGACGAGGCGCCTGGCGCAGCCTGACGAAGAACTCGCAAGGGTCGTCCCCTGTATGGACCGCCGCGGGGAGGGGAACCGCCGGCGAGGGCGGAGATGGCGCGCCCCCCCGCCCGCCTCTTCCCCGAGAGCCTCGACCTCGTCCACGACCTCGCCCCCTCCCTCTTCCCCTTGTGGCTGGCTCTGCCACCCCGGCGTGGGGTTGGGAGGGGCGCTGTCTGTGGCGACCCTCGCCGCCACCGATGAAGAACCAAGGTCCCTTTCTCCATGACGAATGGGAGAAAGGGAGCAGAAGCGAGAAAGGAAGAGATGGGAGAGTGCGGGCCTGCGCTCCCTTCCGCCCTTCTTAAAGAAGCAAGGTGGGGCTCGGCCGCCCGCCAGCGAATCAAGGCATAGGAAGAGCGGGGATCGGGCAGACCTGCTGCCTCTGCTCAAGAACAGCCCGCTTCCCACTTCCACCGTCCGTGACCCCAAGAGCATGGGAACCACGTGGCGGGGATGCAAACGAGGCGACAGATGAGGCGACCTCAAGACGCCGCCCACTTCCCCACGACACCGCAATTGACATGTGCCGTTCTGAGGGAACGCGGCGGATCGGAGTGAATCTGGTTTGGACCCAGCCGCCGCGTGCCGTGCCTGTTTTGGGCCTGGCCCAACAGCGCTTCGGCACCGTGTATGGCCCAGACCGGGGCTCTGTCGGTGTACTAAAGTGGGGGTACCTTAGTACCCCGAACCTGTGCACGGGCAGTCGCAGCGTCCCCGTGGCGAGCCTTGCCGGGCGCCTGCCAAGATCCTCTGCGGCCCTTCGGAGCCATTCAAGAACGAAGTGGTCAAGACCCCGGCAAGAGGAGCTTGCCGGGAAGGCCACTCAGGGCGCAAAGGAAACAAGGCCCCGGCAAGAGGAGCTTGCCGGGAAGGCTTGGTGGGCGCCAAGCCCCCAAGCGCGACAAGGTTCCTGCCGCGGCAAGGCGCTTGCCGGGGCGGGCAACCTCTGTTCATCTCCGCTCCAGCTCACCGCCAACGTGTCACCACGGGGCTCTCCCAAGCACGCGTGTCGACGGGCTGTGCAGCCAGCGGGAGCAGCGATAAGCGGCCGACAAGCTACCATCGTGGCAAGCGGAGGCGCACTTGACGGTCCTGTTACCTTTGTTCGGGCGATCGAGACGGGCATTGATGACTCTTGTCCCTTGCCGTCAGAGTTAGGTATAGATTACTGTACACTGTACAAAGCGGTGTACCAACCTACGTTTTTACTATCTTACCCTTGTCTACTTGCCACATGTGGTGACCCCTTGTGCCTATAAAAGGAGGCCCAAGTGCAACGTAGAAAGGGTTCGGTCCAGCTCCGGCTTAGTTCATCATACTCATACGAAACCACACTCAGGCTAGGTCTTGTAGCTCCCATTGCTCCCTAGCAAGAACACAGGGTAATCCACAAAGCAGCAGTAGGAGTTTTATCTCTCCGGAGAGCTCCGAAGCTGGGTAAATCCGCTCGTGTGCACCGCCTCGATCCGCTCTTCGTACAATCTCTGCCCCCCTCCGAACCACAAGGGACCCAGGTCCCATAGGTGTTCGTGGGACACGACCGACGCTCCCCGACATATACTAGTGGGAATTTTTCGTTATAGAACTTGGATTGTATATTCCAACAACGGGCTTCCTGAAATGCCCTAGGTCTTCATGAGCAAGCAAGTTGGATGCACTCCCACTTAGTTTCTTTTGTTGAGCTTTCATACATTTATAGCTCTAGTGCATCCGTTGCATGGCAATCCCAACTCCTCACGTTAACATCAATTGATGGGCATCTCCATAGCCCATTGATTAGCCGCGTTGATGTGAGACTTTCTCCTTTTTGTCTTCTCCACATAACCTCCATCATTATATTCTATTCCACCCATAGTGCTATATCCATGGCTCACGCTCATGTATTGCGTGAAAGTTGAAAAAGCTTGAGATTACTAAAGTATGAAACAATTGCTTGGCTTGTCATCGGGGTTGTGCATGATGAGAGCATTCTTGTGTGACGAAAATGGAGCATGACCAAACTATATGATTTTGTGGGGATGAACTTTCTTTGGCCATGTTATTTTGAGAAGACATAATTGCTTAGTTAGTATGCTTGAAGTAGTATTACTTTTATGTCAATATTAAACTTCTATCTTGAATCTTCCGTATCTGAATATTCATACCACAATTAAGAGGGTTACATTGAAAATTATGCCAAGTAGCATTCCACATCAAAAATTCTGTTTTTATCATTTACCTACTCGAGGACGAGCAGGAATTAAGCTTGGGGATGCTTGATACGTCTCCAACGTCTCTATAATTTTTTATTGTTCCATGCTATATTATATTCTGTTTTGGATGTTTAATGGGCTTTACTATACACTTTTATATTATTTTTGGGACTAACCTATTAATCGGAGGCCCAGCCCAAATTGCTGTTTTTTGCCTATTTCAGTGTTTCGCAGAAAAAGAATATCAAACGGAGTCCAAACGGAATGAAACCTTCGGGAACGTGATTTTTGGAACAAACGTGATCCAAAGGACTTGGAGTCTACGTAAAGCAATCAACAAGGAGAGCACGAGGCAGGGGGGCGCGCCTACCCCCCCAGGCGCGCCTACCCCCCCAGGCGCGCCCTCCACCCTCATGGGGCCCATGTTGCTCCACCGACGTACTTCTTCCTCCTATATATACCTACGTACCCCCAAACCATCAGAAACGGAGCAAAAAACCCTATTTCCACCGCCGAAACCTTCTGTACCCGTGAGATCCCATCTTGGGGCCTTTTCCGGCGCTCCACCGGAGGGGGCATTGATCACGGAGGGCTTCTACATCAATACCATAGCCTCTCCGATGATGTGTGAGTAGTCTACCTCAGACCTTCGGGTCCATAGTTATTAGCTAGATGGCTTCTTCTCTCTCTTTGGATCTCAATACAATTTTCTCCTTGATCTTCTTGGAGATCTATTCGATATAATCTTCTTTTGCGGTGTGTTTGTCGAGATCCGATGAATTGTGGGTTTATGATCAAGATTATCTATGAACAATATTTGAATCTCCTCTGAATTCTTTTATGTATGATTGGTTATCTTTGCAAGTCTCTTCGAATTATCAGTTTGGTTTGGCCTACTAGATTGATCTTTGTTGCAATGGGAGAAGTGCTTAGCTTTGGGTTCAATCTTGCGGTGTCCTTTCAAGTGATGTTAGGGCAGCAAGGCACGTATTGTATTGTTGCCATCGAGGATAAAAAGATGGGGTTTATATCATATTGCATGAGTTTATCCCTCTACATCATGTCATCTTACTTAAAGCATTACTCTGTTCTCATGAACTTAATACTCTAGATGCATGCTGGACATCGGTTGATGTGTGGAGTAATAGTAGTAGATGCAGAATCGTTTCAGTCTACTTGTCACGAACGTGATGCCTATATACATGATCATACCTAGATATTCTCATAACTATGCTCAATTCTATCAATTGCTCGACAGTAATTCTTTTACCCATCGTAAATACTTATGCTATCTTGAGAGAAGCCACTAGTGAAACCTATGGCCCCCGGGTCTATCTTCCATCATATTAATCTTCCAACACTTAGCTATTTCTATTGCCGTTTATTTTACTTTGCATCTTTATTTCTCTTTACCATAAAAATACCAAAAATATTATCTTATCATATCTATTAGATCTCACTCTCGTAAGTGACTGTGAAGGGATTGACAACCCCTTTATCGTGTTGGCTGCGAGGTTCTTATTTGTTTGTGTAGGTGCGTGGGACTCGCGCATGGTCTCCTACTGGATTGATACCTTGGTTCTCAAAAACTGAGGGAAATACTTACGCTACTTTTACTGCATCACCCTTTCCTCTTCAAGGGAAAACCAACGCAGTGCTCAAGAGGTAGCATTGAGCATCTTCATGAACATCAGCATTATCTTTTTCATTATCACTAGGTGGATGTTCATTACCAGATTGAGTTTCAGCAACTGAGATAGAAGTTTCATTTTTTTCATTATCAGGAGGTTTCTCTATTTCAGGTTCACTAGAAGCATCCAAAGTCCTATCATTTTTCTTTTTCTTTTTAGAAGGACTAGGTGCACTAGTGTTATTTCTTTGCGAATCTTGTTCAATTCTTTTTGGGTGTCCCTCAGGATAAAGTGGTTCCTGAGTAATTTTACCTCCTCTAGTTGTAACTCTAACAACAAAGTCATGTATATTATTATTCATTTCATCAAGCAATTCTCTTTGTGATTTAGCAACTTGTTCTCATTGGGTTTGTACCATAAAGCATGTTTTCCAACACCTCTAACATCATTGGAAATTTTAAATAACAAGTCACTCAAGCGAGCAATCATATCAGAATTGTATTTCAATTGTTTCATAACATTTGCATTGAAGTGAGCTTGTTTTCTAATGTAGTTTTCAAACTCATGAAGGCATTGACTAGGGTGCATATTGTGAGGATTATCATTTTCATTGAATTTCATTAGAGAATTTACCTCTACCACCTTAGGCAGTGGTGGTGTATTAAGCCCATGTATTTCTTCAATAGGAGGTAAAATTTTAACATCCTCAGCTTTAATACCGTTTTCCTTCATAGATTTCTTTGCCTCTTGCATATCTTCAGGACTGAGATATAATATACCCCTCTTCTTTGGAGTGGGTTTAGGCGGTGGTTCATAAAGAGTCCAATCATCATAATTTTTCAATATGTTATTCAATAATTCTTCAGCTTGAGCAATAGTGCGTTCCCTGAAAACACAACCAGCACAACTATCTAGGAAGTCCCTAGAAGCATCGGTTAGTCCATCATAGAAGATATCAAGTATTTCATTTTTCTTAAGAGGGTGATCGGTCAAAGGATTAAGTAACTGGCAAAGCCTCCCCCAAGCTTGTGGGAGACTCTCTTCTTTAGTTTTCACAAAGTTAAATATTTCCTGCAAGGCAGCTTGTTTCTTATGAGTAGGAAAATATTTTTCAGAGAAGTAATAAACCATATCCTGGGGACTACGCACACAACTAGTAGTAAGAGTATTGTACCAAGCTTTAGCATCACCCTTCAATGAGAAAGGAAATAATTTGAGAATAAAGTAATAGGGATTTTTCTCATCATGAGTAAAAAGGCTGGCTATATCATTCAACTTAGTAAGATGTGCCACAACAGTTTCAGTTTCATAACCATGGAAAGGATCATATTCAACCAAAGTAATTAACTCTGGGTCGACAGAGAATTCATAATCCTTGTCATCAATAAATATAGGTGAAGTAGCAAACTTAGGATCATACTTCATTCTAGCATTCAGAGATTTTTCTTTATACCTGCATAGTAATTTCTCTAGATCATCTCTATCCTTACAAGCAAGAATATCTCTAGTTATCTCCTTATTCATAACATAACCTTATGGTACCTTAGGCAATTCATATCTAGGAAGGCTAGTTCTAGTAGGTGTTTCAGGAGTTTCAGTTTCAAGCTCATCATCAGATTCAACAACATCATGTTGTATTACTCTAGCAATTTGTTCATCAAGAAATTCACCAAGTGGCACATCATCATTATCAAGCAAGGTACTAGAATCATCATAATCATTATCCATAGCAGAAGTAGCATCATCAATAACTTGCGACATATTAGAATTCATAGCATGTGGTGGTGTTGCAAGTTTACTCATAACAGAAGGTGAATCTAAAGCAGAAATGGATGGCAGTTCCTTACCTCCCCTCGTCTTTGAGGGATAAATCTTAGTCTTTGGATCCTTCAGATTCTTCATAGTGATAATATGATAATAATCCCAAGTGACTGAACAAATATTGCTATGCTCCCTGGCAACGGCACCAGAAAAAAGGTCTTGATAACCCACAAGTATAGGGGATCGCAACAGTTTTCGAGGGTAGAGTATTCAACCCAAATTTATAGATTCGACACAGGGGGAGCCAAAGAATATTTGAAGGTATTAACAGCTGAGTTGTCAATTCAACCACACTCGGATATTAATTATTTGCAGCAAAGTGATTAGTAGCAAAGTAGTTTGATAGTTTTGATAGTAGTAACAGCAGCAATGGTAATAGTAACAGTGATAGCAGTATTTTGTAGCAAGTTTAACAGTGATAATAGCAATAGTAACACAATAAGATCAATATAAATAAATTTGTAGGCATTGGATCAGTGACTTGTTGGATGCTATTCATCATGTGACAGTTATAACCTAGGGCGATACGGCACTAGCTCCAGTTCATCGATATAATGTAGGCATGTATTCCGTAAATAGTCATATGTGCTTTATTAAAAGAACTTGCATGACATCTTTGTCCTACTTCGTGGCGCGGGTTCCATATTGAAACTAACACTATAAAAAATACACTTCCGTGATGATACGTGTTTGTCACAAGAGGTCGCGTTTTTGTCATGCATGTACATCCATGACAAATTTATGACAAAATCAAGATAGTCATACCGTGCCGTCAGAGAAGTGTTCCATGACAGTACCAAAATTATCATCACGGAAGTGTCCACTTCCATGACGATAAATCGCGTCACGTAAGTGCTTTCGTCAAGGGTGACCGACACGTGGCATCCACCGTAATGTAACACCGTTAAGCTATCGGGTCGGGTTTTGGATCCGATAACCCGTTAACAGCCCCGACCAATGGGGATTTTCCACGGTAAAAACATCATTGGCTGGAGGAAACACGTGTCGGCTCACCGCTGGGACATATGTCATCCACTCATTGGATGAAGGCGCCTATGATACGTCGACCGTGGCACGCCCAACAGAGGCCCATTCCTGTGAAAAGGCCGGCCCATTTGACTTGGTCAAAAGGTGCGGGTCGGCCCATGTAAAGCCTGTTAACGGCCTGTTCGCATATAGCCCATTTACAGCCCGCTAACCCAAGGCCTGTTACGCCCTATCCGAATTAGGCCCAGTAGCGTCATCTGGGCCACCCAATATGATTCCAGCCTGTTTTCATTTCTGGCCCATGTATGGCCCATGACATCTTTCTTCCCATATGAGGCCCTATGTAACTCTTGGCCTATTAACGACCCGTGGTGAAACTGGCCCGTAATGAACAGTGTATTACTTTACACCCATTAATGGTCGTGGTGGCGGCAAGAATGAACAAATGTATCACTTTATACCCATTAAGGGCCCGTTATTCCGTTGGGCCGTTTCCAACCCATGTTATCTTTCGGCCTTCTCAGAGCCCATTTATTCTTGGGCTCATTTCTAGCATTCGTTTACTTACGGCCCGTTACTGTCATTTTCTGCTTATGGGCCAAATTCAGCCCGTGGTTACAGTCGGCCCGTTTGTGGTCCGTTAACACGTTGGGCCGTTTTCATAGCGTCATGAAATACGGCCTATTAACGATGGCCTGTTATGGTCGGCCCATGAACGGACGATTCCAACTCTAGCCCGTTTACGACCATAATGCGGCCTGTTATTGGCCCATGTTTGGCCAATCGATCATACTGCCCGTATAAGGCCCATTGATGATACGGCCCGTAGAAGGCCCATTGTTTCTGCGGCCCGTAGAAGGCCCATTGTTTCTACGGCCCGTAGAACACTACAAGAAATATGTCAACTAGTGACCTCCACTATTGGTCACTGAAAGGTCATAGTTTTCAATTTGTGACCTTTTTGTGACCAAAAACATAACGTCAAAAGCTGGGGGTCGTTAATTGACTATAGCGACCTTTCTTCTGGAATGGTCGTAGACGTTTATGACCAAAAAAGGTCGTAGATTTTACGACCAATTATTTTGGTCGCTAGCAATCCGACCACACCACGCCAGATCCACCGTGGCAAGCTGACGTGGCAGAATTACGACCAAATGAAAAGGTCGTAAAATAGAATCAGCCCGGTCCATTTCAGCCGTCTACATGGGCCAAGCCCAATAATTCGGCCCGTTTAATTTATTTTTTCCTCTTTATTTTGCTCATGTGTATGGGCTGGCCCGAGAATTTGGCCTTTTATTTTCTGGGAATGGAGCCTTTTTCTGATGAATTTTTTATAGTCCACTATTGTTTTGGGCCTGACCTTTTTGGTCTAGTTCAATTTGGGTGTTGGCCTTTTTATTTTCTGCTATGCAGCCTTTTATAATTTTTTTTCTTATAGTCATATCTTTTTTAGGCCCAAGCCTTTTTGGTCTAATTCTTGTTTGGGCCTTGGCCTTTTTAGAGCCCACGTTCTCATTTTGCATAACTATAAACAGAAAGGCCTGTGCACAAGTGATCCACAAGCCAGGTTCAAACAGCAAGGCCTAGGTGCACAAGTGATCCACATAACTTCACAGTAAAATAAACACAGTTCACAAGATCATAACTTCACGAGTTCACATAACTTCACAGTTCATAAGACCACATAACTTCACAGTTCACATAACTTCACGTGTTCAAACTAGGCAGCAATGCAACAAAATGTTCAAAGACAAACTGCACAAGAGGTTCACAACCATCAAACTAGGCAGCAATGCAACTACCTGCTCAAACTGCACAGCCATCAAACTGCCTTAGCTCCAAAGAGAGCCATCAAGTGGGATAACTTCTCTTCCTGTTCTTGAGACTTCTTGCGCAGCAGCTCAAGTTCCTTGTCGCGTGCAGCTTTAGATTCTTCCGCCTTCATCTTGATTGCTGTCAATTCTTCTTGCACCAGTTCAGCTTGAAGCTCAGACCTCTCCAACTTCTGCTCAAGGTCACGAACATGAGCAAACACTTCAGAAGTTGCTTTGCGGGAGTTGTTCCTAGATGACTGGAGCCCAACATTCGTGAGGAATGTGCTTTGCTTGACAGATTTCGACAACACTTCTTCGACAATTTGAACAAAGAGACTTTGGCTCTTCACCTTCGGTATCAAGCGTCCTTCATTTCTTCCATCTCAAGCTAGCATATGGAGGAAAATGATAGGCATTAGTGGATAAACCAAACCAGCACACAAATGGATTATTTGAAGTAACCAAACCAGCACACAAAATCTATACAAGATGATGACTAGTGACCTGGAGACATGCAATTGGAACAATATGATCGCTTCATTAAGCCTAGAATGGTGGTTCTATTTAAGATGGCTTCCTGACTAACATTCAGATCAAATTTCATCATGTCATAAAAAATGCAACAAATAGCATCAAAGCATGGAACACAACGTGTGTGTATCAAACAGCATGGAACTATCTTCATTAAGCTGTTCTAATATCTTCATTAAGCCTAGCATGGAACTATAAGCATGGAACTATCAAACATCATCAAAGCATGGAACTGGCTCCGAATCAAACAACATCAAATCATCAAAGCATCAAACAACATCAAAGCATCAAACATCATCAAAATAGAATCAAACAGGGCATGGACAAAGCATGGAGTGACTTACTATAGCAGCCTTGACTGGCTCCGAAAACCCGTGCTTCTTGCTGTTGTGGGTGGCCCTAAACAAGTCAATCGCAGACAGCTCCTCACCCTTACGCTCTTCTTTCTGAAATGTTTTTCAACAAAAATCAAAATGTTATTAAGCAAGAATCAGAAATGTTATCCAACAAGGATCAAACGGTAAGGCCTCTAGAGAAAAGTTCTCACAGTGGCAAAAATGTGTGCTGTGTAGTGCCTGGAACCAGTTCTCTGATTGTACACGACTTTTCCTTGATTCATCTTGTTTGACACACAGGTTCCCTACAAAAAAGCATACTGTCAGCATGATCTAGCACTAGCATATCATGTGTACAACATAAAGCATCAAACAAAGCAGAGACAAACCTTGTGTCTTGGGGTAGACCACATCTCCACCAGATCTTGCCATTCACCATCCGTCAGATCAGGTACCGGAGACTTGATGCTGACTTTATTTGCGGCTACGGTATCAAAATACTTCTTCTTTAGCTGATGGCGTCTGTTCTTTGAACTTTTCTGCAGAATATCTTTGCACGCGGTCTTGATGGTCTCTGAGTCCGTGTTCATCTCAAAATTTGCATACCAAGACAGCAAACAAGGTAGGAACAATATTAGTAATCATGCATAGGTGTAACAGAAAATAGATAGCACATTAACTATGAAACAAGTAGCTTACATCAACTTTCCCAATGTAGTTCTCCAATAGACTAGCATTTTTTTTGTATAGCTTGAAGTGAGGAAGAACCGGAAGATGGCTTCTAGCAACGAGTCCACACTCAGAAGCAAGCTTTGCTGACTGTAGAGGCTTCTCTGGACGCTTTAACCCTTCAGCAATTTGGATATGCACCTTGCTACCAAGCGACTTGGTGATCCTCTCTAGCCCTTTGCCCTTTCTATGTCTAGTCTTGGTAGTCATTGCATCTGAAAATGAAATTGAACTCATAAATTAGAATAGAAATCGACAAATGCAGGAATCGACAAAAGCATACATGATCATTCCATTTGGAAAATGCACTAGTAAAAGATAGCATTGCAAAGGTCAACTTGCCTGATTGAAGCACAAGCTGCTGTTCTTCTTCATTGATGACAGCATTCCTATCAATAGAAGGTGCAACAGGGCTGAGCTCTATGTGGACAGTGCCTGCTTCATCAATGCAGATGGTTCCTCCTTCATCTAGGGAGACAATGCCACTTCCATCCATGCTGAGAGTGGTTCCTTCATCCATGGGCGGCAACTCATCACCCATTTGCACCGAGGTCTCCGAGTCCATGCGCAGCAGACTTTCCTGATGGTCCGTCATAGCGCCATCTTTGCTTTCTCGCCTTGTGACTCTATCAAGGGCAGGTTCATCAGTTCCAGGATCCTCTTTTTTGTCCCGAGCTGGGGCCATCACCCTTCCCGGAGGCATTGCAATAGATGTTTCGAGCTCTTCTTCTTCTCGACTGCCTTCTTAACACCGTGCCTCTTCGTCCTAGATTCCTTCAAAGGCCTCGTATAAACAGCACGGAAAAAAGCATTAGATCTCAAGAGAAATATGTGAGCACACGGAATAACATAGCATAAAAGAACCCCAGCCCTCCAAGCAAGACAGAGTTTGCACCTTAACAGTCTTTCTCACTACAACATCATCCACTTCCTCTCCATCAATAACTTCATCCTCCTTAGGATTGTACTGGTCATCATTGATAACTCCACTACCTTCTTGAACCTCATAACTTCTACCTTCTCAGACATCATTTGTTTTCCTAATCATCGACGCTATTGCACCGATGCCAAGGGTCGGAACATCCGATTGTTCCTCATGATATTTCTAGCCCTAACCTTCTCGTACTCGGTGAGAGGCTCTTCTTTGCATGATAAAGGAAACGCAACTATTAGGTGAATGTTTTGAATGTTTGGAATGCATGAATGTTTGAAATACATATCTTATGAAATTTTATTATCATTTAATCCTAGTTATTCAGGTAAGGAAGACTAACAAAGACACAGCACAATTAAGCCAGCTTATTCAGATTGCAGCAATACATTTCACTTAGCATATTAAGACACGATTTTATGAAACCGACAAGATAACCACAAGGAGCAAGTTGCATACCAACGGTTGGCCTCACGTTTGACCTTGTCATCCTTGCCATGGATGATCTTGAGGTGGTGCTTGCAAAATAGAATAAAAAACAATCAGATACAACAGGGATAAAGTAAAATGATGCACTTGTATCAATAAAGGAAAGCATTTGGACCATCATGCACATACATGTAATACATGTGAAACAAACTTGATGGATCAACAATACAGTAATCTAGTGTTATTAATTAAGCAAACATGTAAGTGCACTAAACAAGCATGCATGTACACTGGAAAGATATGAAGCATCTCTTAATATCTTCACTACATCAAGCAGGAGGTAGTAATGTACATCAAGAAATCTTCCTAGTGCCTCATATAAAGTACACAACAAGCAAGCAAAGTGCTAGTAGTACTGCTGATGCAAACCCTAACCATATGTATGCTAGCAAGCAACTGAATTGAAGCAAACTATATATGTGAAGCAATGCATTAGTAGTAGTATATGTGAAGCAAACTACATCAAGCTAAGTGAATTAAGGTTGTGGTACCAGAGACAAGAACAGAACTCACATGTATTACAATTATATATAGTTGGATACAAATACAGTGCACACGAATTATACTTCAGTAATGTGGATTAGCAAAAACAACTATTTACAACAATTACTTTTATGTTTTAACTTGCAATTGTATCCATGTATCTGCAATCATCTATAAGCAAATCAATTACTCAATTGTTTTCCCTAATGGAGGCAAGCTTATGCATTCAGAGCAACTGATTGCCCAACAGTTGATGAATAAAGAAGCAAGCAGTGTTAACAATAATAGTAGGCCTTGAAATCATGCTTATGCAGGCAATTTAGAAGAGTATATTAAAACACCAAAAATTATCTAGCACCAATATGGTATATATTAAAACTAGTCATGTTCTAAGAATTCTCTTTTTCACTGGAATTCCAATACCACAGTAAGTACTAAGCATTCTCTTTTTCACTGGAAAGAAGAACACAAGCTTCATGCACATATCATAAAAGAAGAACACTGCTACAAACCCCATGAACAATCAGGATGGGCGTGCAACAAGAACCCTAACCCCATCATCTTCTAGCCATGAGCCAGAGAGAGATCATCCCCACGAACCCCATGAAAGCTAACCCTGACCCCATGAACCCTAACCCTAACCTCATGAACCAGACGGAGATCCTAACCCTAGAAGATCCTAACCCTAGAAGATCCACCGAACCAGAGGGGAGATGGATCCAGCAGAGGAAGGGAGATGGATCCACCGAATATCGAGGGGAGATGGAGAAGTACCTAGGGGAGGATGATGTTGATGATGTGGTCGGTGGTCGTTGCCGATGTAGCCGCCGCCGTCGCCGATGTAGTCGATGTAGTCGATGTAGTCGTCGTCGCCGATGTAGTCGATGTAGCCGCTGTCGTCGCCGATGTAGTCGATGTAGCCGAGGGGAGGGATTCGCTGTCGGGGAGGGCGGCGCGGCGGCGTGGTGGCACCGAGCAAGGGAGGGGGGGGGGTGGGGCGGCGGAGGAGGGAGGGAGGGGGCGGCGGCGGAGGAGGAGGAGGGGGGGGGAGGCGGGCGTGAGCAAGGAGGGGTATGGAATGGGAAATTTTGGGGAGTGGGAGGAGGATCCCGTGTTTAGTGGGAGAGGGTGGTGGGTCCCAATGGTAGTGGGAGAGAAGTGGTGGGAAATTTTCGTGGGTGGGAGGGAAAATTTGGTGCTAGGAGGAAATTTTGGAGGAAATTTTCACCAGTTTTAGAGGTTTTGAGGCAGAAAAATAGGGTTTTTTGTAAACTTTGTAGAAATCATGGTTAAAATCATACCGAGTAGCTCAAGAAAACATCCGATTGCAAGTTTAGTATTTTTGCTAGTTGGTAGGACACATTTGATGATGTGACGGAGGTCTCCCATTTTTTGATTTTTTGAATTTTTACGGTGTTTTAAAAACCGCCGATTTCGTCATGGGGTGTCCGTCTGTGGCTAGGGTTTGATCCGTGCCAATCTGTTGTCGATTCTGTGATGAAATGCCTACTGTGAAGCTAAAAAGCATTTTTGGCAAAATAACGGGCAAGCTATGGAGGACCCGCAGTTCAAATTCCAGCCGGTTCCAAATTGAATCGGCCAAGGTGGTCTGAATTGCCGGAGTAGCTACGAGGGTCGGAAATGCATGCTTTTGGCACCGTCAAGTAAAATAGGGTCTACTTTGAGATAGACATGGAATGCCGCCGTTAGGGGTGACCTCCTTGTAGCCGCTTTCACTAAAAAACACATGTCTTTAGCATTCAAAAATGAAAACGGTTTTTCTTGTTAAACAAGTTGAACCTCGCTTTGGCAACATTGTTTGCCATCACAAGACGGAGGCATGCACCAAATTTGGGCATATTATCGAAACTATTCATCGGATGCGGCCATATCATTGCTAGTTTGGCTTGAAAGCCATGAATCTTCGTTCATGGTAGGTCGTTTTTGAGAACACTTTTTCAAGAAAACATCCGTATTGCAAGTTTAGTATTTTTGCTAGTTGGTAGGCCACATTTGATGATGTGACTCGGAGGTCTCCCATTTTTTTGTTTTTTTTGAACTTTTTACGGTGTTTTCAAAAACCGGCCGATTTCGTCGCGGCAGCCGTCCGTGGCTAGGGTTTGATCCGTGCCAATCTTTTGTCGATTCTGTGATGAAATGCCTACCTGTGAAGCTAAAAAGCATTTTTGGCAAAAATAACGGGCAAGCTATGGAGGACCCGCAGTTCAAATTCCAGCCGGTTCCAGCTGAATCGGCCGAAGGTGGTTTGAATTGCCGGGAGTAGCTACGAGGGTCGGAAATGCATGCTTTTTGGCGACCGTACGTAAAATAGGGTCTACTTTGAGATAGACATGGAATGCCGCCGTTAGGGGTGACCTCCTTGTAGCCGCTTCACTAAAAAACGCATGTCTTTAGCATTCAAAAATGAAAAACGGTTTTTCTTGTTAAACAAGTTGGAACCTCGCTTTGGCAACATTGTTTGCCATCACAAGACGGAGGCATGCACCAAATTTGGGCATATTATCAGAAACTATTCATCGGATGCAACCATATCATTGCTAGTTTGGCTTGAAAGCCATGAATCTTTGTTCATGGTAGGTCGTTTTTTAGAACACTTTTTCAAGAAAACATCCGTATTGCAAGTTTAGTATTTTTGCTAGTTGGTAGGCCACATTTGATGATGTGACGCGGAGGTCTCCCATTTTTTGATTTTTTGAATTTTTACGGTGTTTTCAAAACCGCCGATTTCGTCAGGCGGTCGTCCGTGGCTAGGGTTTGATCCGTGCCAATCTGTTGTCGATTCTGTGATGAAATGCCTACCGTGAAGCTAAAAAGCATTTTTGGCAAAATAGCGGGCAAGCTATGGAGGACCCATGAGTTCAAATTCCAGCCGGTTCCAAATTGAATCGGCCAAGGTGTTCTGAATTGCCGGAGTAGCTACGAGGGTCGGAAATGCATGCTTTTGGCGACCGTCAGTAAAATAGGGTCTACTTTGATATAGACATGGAATGCCGCCGTTAGGGGTGACCTCCTTGTAGCCGCTTCACTAAAAAACGCATGTCTTTAGCATTCAAAAATGAAAACGGTTTTTCTTGTTAAACAAGTTGAACCTCGCTTTGGCAACATTGTTTGCCATCACAAGACGGAGGCATGCACCAAATTTGGGCATATTATCGTAAACTATTCATCGGATGCGCCATATCATTGCTAGTTTGGCTTGAAAGCCATGAATCTTCGTTCATGGTAGGTCGTTTTTGAGAACACTTTTTCAAGAAAACATTCATATTGCAAGTTTAGTATTTTTGCTAGTTGGTAGGCCACATTTGATGATGTGACGCGGAGGTCTCCCATTTTTTTGTTTTTTTTTGAATTTTTTACGGTGTTTTCAAAAACCGGCCGATTTCGTCGCGGCGGCCGTCCGTGGCTAGGGTTTGATCCGTGCCAATCTGTTGTCGATTCTGTGATGAAATGCCTACCGTGAAGCTAAAAGCATTTTGGCAAAATGACGGCAAGCTATGGAGGACCCGCAGTTCAAATTCCAGCCGGTTCCAAATTGAATCGGCCAAGGTGGTTTGAATTGCCGGAGTAGCTACGAGGGTCGGAAATGCATGCTTTTTGGCGACCGTCAGTAAAATAGGGTCTACTTTGAGATAGACATGGAATGCCGCCGTTAGGGTGACCTCCTTGTAGCCGCTTCACTAAAAAACGCATGTCTTTAGCATTCAAAAATGAAAACGGTTTTCTTGTTAAACAAGTTGAACCTCGCTTTGGCAACATTGTTTGCCATCACAAGACGGAGGCATGCACCAAATTTGGGCATATTATCAGAAACTATTCATCGGATGCGACCATATCATTGCTAGTTTGGCATGAAAGCCATGAATCTTTGTTCATGGTAGGTCGTTTTTGAGAACACTTTTTCAAGAAAACATCCGTATTGCAAGTTTAGTATTTTTGCTAGTTGGTAGGCCACATTTCATGATGTGACGCGGAGGTCTCCCATTTTTTTGATTTTTTTTGAATTTTTTACGGTGTTTTCAAAAACCGGCCGATTTCGTCGCGGCGGCCGTCCGTGGCTAGGGTTTGATTCGTGCCAATCTGTTGTCGATTCTGTGATGAAATGTCTACCTGTGAAGCTAAAAAGCATTTTTGGCAAAAATAGCGGGCAAGCTATGGAGGACCCGCAGTTCAAATTCCAGCCGGTTCCAGCTGAATCGGCCGAAGGTGGTCTGAATTGCCGGGAGTAGCTACGAGGGTCGGAAATGCATGCTTTTTGGCGACCGTCCGTAAAATAGGGTCTACTTTGAGATAGACATGGAATGCCGCCGTTAGGGGTGACCTCCTTGTAGCCGCTTCACTAAAAAACGCATGTCTTTAGCATTCAAAAATGAAAACGGTTTTTCTTGTTAAACAAGTTGAACCTCGCTTTGGCAACATTGTTTGCCATCACAAGACGGAGGCATGCACCAAATTTGGGCATATTATCGTAAACTATTCATCGAATGCGCCATATCATTGCTAGTTTGGTTTGAAAGCCATGAATCTTCGCTCATGGTAGGTCGCTTTTTGAGAACACTTTTTCAAGAAAACATCCGTATTGCAAGTTTAGTATTTTCGCTAGTTGGTAGGCCACATTTGATGATGTGACGCGAGGTCTCCCATTTTTTGTTTTTTTGAATTTTTACGGTGTTTTCAAAAACCGGCCGATTTCGTCGCGGCGGCCGTCCGTGGCTAGGGTTTGATCCGTGCGAATCTGTTGTCGATTCTGTGATGAAATGCCTACCTGTGAAGCTAAATAGCATTTTTGGCAAAAATAATGGGCAAGCTATGGAGGACCCGCAGTTCAAATTCCAGCCGGTTCCAGCTGAATCGGCCGAAGGTGGTTTGAATTTCCGGGAGTAGCTACGAGGGTCGGAAATGCACGCTTTTTGGCGACCATCCGTAAAATAGGGTCTTCTTTGAGATAGACATGGAATGCCGCCGTTAGGGGTGACCCTCCTTGTAGCCGCTTCACGAAAAACGCATGTCTTTAGCATTCAAAAAATGAAAAACGGTTTTTCTTGTTAAAGAAGTTGGAACCTCGCTTTGGCAACATTGTTTGCCATCACAAGACGGAGGCATGCACAAAATTTGGGCATATTATCATAAACTATTCATCGGATGCGACCATATCATTGCTAGTTCGGCTTGAAAGCCATGAATCTTTGTTCATGGTAGGTCGTTTTTGAGAACACTTTTTCAAGAAAACATCCGTATTGCAAGTTTAGTATTTTTGCTAGTTGGTAGGCCACATTTGATGATGTGACGCGAGGTCTCCCATTTTTTGATTTTTTGAATTTTTACGGTGTTTTCAAAAACCGCCCGATTCGTCGCAATGCGGCCGTCCATGGCTAGGGTTTGATCCGTGCCAATCTGTTGTCGATTCTGTGATGAAATGCCTACCGTGAAGCTAAAAAGCATTTTGGCAAAAATAGCGGGCAAGCTATGGTGGACCCATAGTTCAAATTCCAGCCGGTTCCAAATTGAATCGGCCAAGGTGGTCTGAATTGCCGGAGTAGCTACGAGGGTCGGAAATGCATGCTTTTTGGCGACCGTCCGTAAAATAGGGTCTACTTTGAGATAGACATGGAATGCCGCCGTAAGGGGTGACCCTCCTTGTAGCCGCTTCACGAAAAACGCATGTCTTTAGCATTCAAAAAATGAAAAACGGTTTTTCTTATTAAACAAGTTGGAACCTCGCTTTGGTAACATTGTTTGCCATCACAAGACGGAGTCATGCACCAAATTTGGGCATATTATCAGAAACTATTCATCGGATGCGACCATATCATTGCTGGTTTAGCTTGAAAGCCATGAATCCTTGTTAATGGTAGGTCGTTTTTGAGAACACTTTTTCAAGAAAACATCCGTATTGCAAGTTTAGTATTTTTGCTAGTTGGTAGGCCACATTTCATGATGGACGCGGAGGTCTCCCATTTTTTGATTTTTTTTGAATTTTTACGGTGTTTTCAAAACGGCCGATTTCGTCATGGCGGTCCGTCCCCTGGCTAGGGTTTGATCCGTGCCAATCTGTTGTCGATTCTGTGATGAAATGCCTACCGTGAAGCTAAAAAGCATTTTTGGCAAAATAGCGAGCAAGCTATGGAGGACCCCAGTTCAAATTCCAGCCGGTTCCAAATTGAATCGGCCAAGGTGGTCTGAATTGCCGGAGTAGCTACGAGGGTCGGAAATGCATGCTTTTGGCGACCGTCAGTAAAATAGGGTCTACTTTGAGATAGACATGGAATGCCGCCGTTAGGGGTGACCTCCTTGTAGCCGCTTCACTAAAAAACGCATGTCTTTAGCATTCAAAAATGAAAACGGTTTTTCTTGTTAAACAAGTTGAACCTCGCTTTGGCAACATTGTTTGCCATCACAAGACGGAGGCATGCACAAAATTTGGGCATATTATCGTAAACTATTCATCGGATGCGCCATATCATTGCTAGTTTGGCTTGAAAGCCATGAATCTTCGTTCATGGTAGGTCGTTTTTTAGAACACTTTTTCAAGAAAACATCCGTATTGCAAGTTTTGTATTTATGCTAGTTGGTAGGCCACATTTGATGATGTGACGCGGAGGTCTCCCATTTTTTGTTTTTTTTGAATTTTTACGGTGTTTTCAAAACCGCCGATTTCATCATGGCGGTCCGTCCGTGGCTAGGGTTTGATCCGTGCCAATCTGTTGTCGATTCTGTGATGAAATGCCTACCTATGAAGCTAAAAGCATTTTTGGAAAAATAACGGCAAGCTATGGAGGACCCGAGTTCAAATTCCAGCCGGTTCCAAATTGAATCGGCCAAGGTGGTTTGAATTGCCGGAGTAGCTACGAGGGTCGGAAATGCATGCTTTTGGCGATCGTCCGTAAAATAGGGTCTACTTTGAGATAGACATGGAATGCCGCCGTTAGGGGTGACCTCCTTGTAGCCGCTTCACTAAAAACGCATGTCTTTAGCATTCAAAAATGAAAACGGTTTTTCTTGTTAAACAAGTTGAACCTCGCTTTGGCAACATTGTTTGCCATCACAAGACGGAGGCATGCACCAAATTTGGGCATATTATAAGAAACTATTCATCGGATGCGCCATATCATTGCTAGTTTGGTTTGAAAGCCATGAATCTTCGCTCATGGTAGGTCGCTTTTGAGAACACTTTTCAAGAAAACATCCGATTGCAAGTTTAGTATTTTTGCTAGTTGGTAGGCCACATTTGATGATGTGACGCGAGGTCTCCCATTTTTTGAATTTTTTACGGTGTTTTCAAAAACCGGCCGATTTCGTCGCGGCGGCCGTCCGTGGCTAGGGTTTGATCCGTGCCAATCTGTTGTCGATTTTGTGATGAAATGCCTACCTGTGAAGCTAAAAAGCATTTTTGGCAAAAATAATGGGCAAGCTATGGAGGACCCGCAGTTCAAATTCCAGCCGGTTCCAAATTGAATCGGCCAAGGTGGTATGAATTGCCGGAGTAGCTACGAGGGTCGAAATGCATGATTTTTGGCGATCGTCCGTAAAATAGGGTCTACTTTGAGATAGACATGGAATGCCGCCGTTAGGGGTGACCTCCTTGTAGCCGCTTCACGAAAAACGCATGTCTTTAGCATTCAAAAAATGAAAAACGGTTTTTCTTGTTAAACAAGTTGGAACCTCGCTTTGGCAACATTGTTTGCCATCACAAGACGGAGGCATGCACCAAATTTGGGCATATTATCAGAAACTATTCATCGGATACGGCCATATCATTGCTAGTTTGGCTTGAAAGCCATGAATCTTCGTTCATGGTAGGTCGTTTTTTAGAACACTTTTTCAAGAAAACATCCGTATTGCTAGTTTAGTATTTTTGCTAGTTGGTAGGCCACATTTGATGATGTGACGCGGAGGTCTCCCATTTTTTTATTTTTTTGAATTTTTACGGTGTTTTCAAAAACCGGCCGATTTTCGTCGCATGAGGGTCGGAATGCATGCGTCCGTCCGTGGCTAGGGTTTGATCCGTGCCAATCTGTTGTCGATTCTGTGATGAAATGCCTACCTTGTATCCGCTTCATGAAAAACGCATGTCTTTAGCATTCAAAAATGAAAACGGTTTTTGAATTTTTACGGTGTTTTCAAAACCGTCGGATTTCGCCACGGCGGTCGTCTGTGGCTAGGGTTTGAGTCATGTTTTAGCATTCAAAAATGAAACTTATATTGTTTCATACATGAGCATGCACAAAAACCCATAATTTTATCTCTCATCCATGAGCATGCATAAAAAATTTCAATTCCCATCAATTACCAAACTAAATATTCATTGTTAAGAAATTGACATGTTTAGATGACACTGTCATACAACATCCATGAGCATGCACAAAATTAAACCTGACATACTTAACATTGACAAGCTTAAACCCTACATGCTTAACATTGCCACTTCATTTTCTTAACATCTTCACTCCTCCTTCTTCTCCTTCATCAACCTGATGCGCTCAGAGTGGCGAATCCCAACGCGGATGTACTCCTCTACCACAATTGGCATGGTCCTGTCGCCCAGCTGTGGAATCGCCGGCGCCACTACCATCGCGAGGTCATCGTTAGGCACTGCCATCGCGAGGTCAGCGTCAGGCACCACAATCGCGAGGTCGCCGCCACCACCACCATAGCAGGTCGCCATCGGCACCCACCATAGCAAGGTCGCCATCCCCGCCTCGCTCGCCTTCTTTCCCACTGCTCCTCATCATCCCGCTCTGCTCCTCGTCATCCCCGCCGCTGCTCCCACCGCCGCCAAATGCAACAAAGTGTGAACATGGTGTTGTCGTCGTCTTTGGTAGAGGAAGCCAAAAGGACATGAAGAAGAGAGGCAGAGAGCTTATCGGCATTGTCGTCGGCTTTGGTAGTACATGCGCACATGGTGTTGTCGAACATCTTCACGGTGAACATGGCGCCGCCATCGTAGCGGAAGACAAGGAAGTACCCGAGCTGTAGCTCATGGGCGCGGGCGAAATGCTCCCAGCCGGCCCTAGGTACATGTGGCCTTCACCATCGAACACCACCGACACGCCCCACAGCTCAGAAGCCCGCTGCCGCCTCCGCAGCTTCACTTTGTGGGGCTCACGCCACGCAGCATCTTCGCAAACGTGTCGTGCAGCCTCGAGCGAGGGTCAAGCAAAGGTTAATTGTGGCAAAAACATATTTGAAAAGAAATGAGTGATGATAAACATACCTGCCTACTGCAAGATTTCTCAATTACGATCTCGAAGAACTCGAAACCTTCCAAGCTAGCCATCTCACTTCTCTGAAAAGCAGCATTGTAAATTAAACAACAGGACTGGACAGAAATAGGAAACAAGCACTTCAAAATAGTAGAATAATTACTACATGTGGCAAAAACATCAACAGCAACAACAACAGCACTAAAATCTACTATAAAAGGACCAGAACACAACTAGAAGCATATCTACTATAAATGGACATTGTTGCATATCTATAAATGAACATATCTATAAATGACAGAAAATATCCCTATCTAAACCCAACCAAAAATGTAGCCCCAAATCTGTCACTGAGCATCATCAAATCTGTCACTGAGCATTCCTGATACTTTAATTAAACACAACCTAGTGCATCTAACCCCAACCAAAAATAACAAAAATTCCTCATGGCAAGTCAAACCTACACAACCTAGTACAGTACTACATGGAAACCAAGCTAGGCGCCCAAAATTAGCTACTCCAGCTCGTACTAAAAGAACCCTAATCTGCAGAGGGGGGGACGGTTCTTTAGGAAGAGGAACCCTAATCAGTGCCACGGAACCCTAATCTAATCAATAGGAAGAGGAACAGGAAGGAGTCGGAGGATTCATACCTTAGGAGGCCGCCGCCGCCGCCGCCGATGGAGGAGTGGGTCGCCGTCGATGGAGGTTGTCGCGATCGATGGAGGAGAAGGGATGCCGTGGCGGATAGGAGGAGTGGGTCGAGTGGATAATGGAGAGGAGGAGTGGGTCAAGTGGAGGAGGAGGGTCCACTTGTCACGAAGTTCAGATTGATATATTAAAAGTGTGGCATAGAGTACAAAACCAACAACCTCTTCCTAGCCCAAATGGTCGAAACACAAGGACATAAGCGCACGGTCGTGGGTTCGAGCCCCCCAGACGCAGATATTTTTTGGCCACGCGCATATTTTTGGTAGCTTGGGTACAATAGCAAAATGGCCCACTTGTCAGCGAGTGGGTCGAGTGGCCCACTTGTCAGTGAGGTGTGCTTGATACTTGACTAGTTTGATATATTCAAAAAGGTTGGCATAGAGTGGAAGACTAATAGCCTCGTCCTAGCCCAGTGGTAGAAACATAGTGAAACAAGCGCATGGTCGTGGGTTCGAGTCCCCGCTGGCGCATAATTTTTTTGCTCACAATGAAAATGGGTTCAGTTGAAGCAAAATTCAGTTAAAATAGCATCTTCAGTTCTGACCAAAATTCAGTTAAAATAGCAAGCCCAAGAACTAGTAAATGATCACAACAACTACTAAATGATCACAACAACTACAAGACAACATTCTGTATGATCAAAACAGCAAGCATAACATCTCAATGATGTATTTTTTGCAATCTTTTGCATTACAAGACAACATTCATAACAGCTACTAAATGATCACAAAACTTGTAGACAACATTACGTATGATCACCAAAAACTACTAATTAGACGAAACTTCATAACTTCGTAACTAGTATTGCATCTACTTGAACTTCGTAACTATTGCATCTACTTGAAACTTTGCATCAAAATAATCTTTAAACTTCACAAACTACTAATTAAAACGAAACTTCAGAACTTCAGAAACTTCAGAACTTCAGAACTAGTATTGCATCTACTTCAGAACTTCATAACTATTGCATCTACTTCAGAAACTACTAATTAGACAGAAACTTCAGAACTGGATGTTTTTACCATTTGGTTTCCGCGGTGAAGTGGTATACCAGGACGAGATCCTCCATGCATAACTGTAGAACTGCAGCAATTTGCGGAGGTTTGTCTTCCCTGGTATACTCGACATCAACGCCGATATTCCGAGAAAGCATGCCGCCGAGCCTCCTCCTCATCTTGCGGATCATCTTGTCGGCTTGCTCGATTGCTGGTGCATACGACATCCAATGCTCCTTCAGTGGATATCAACCTTGAGCGGCACGGTGTAGTCCCGCTTCTGCCCGGGGACCGGAATGTCGTCGTCGACCACCAGCGGCTCCTTGCCAGACGCCTCACCACGGTGATGCTTGGCAGACGGAGGGGAGTTGCTCCATGATGCCTCCGCCATTCTCTTGGCAGACGGAGGGGAGTTGCTCCACGATTCCTCCGCCATTGCCCTCCTGGCCAGCGATGGTGGAGGCAGAGGGGAGTTGCTTGATGCTGGAGGCAGAGGGAGGTAGAGGGAGGAAGATGGAGCGGCAATGGAATGAGGAGGAAGGCAGAGGGAGGAAGATGGAGCGGCAATGGAATAGGAGGTGAGTTACCTGGACGTGGAAAGAAAACCCCCTCTGCGTCGTGGGAGTTGCCGGTGGAGGGAGACGGGGAGTTGCCTCAAAACTCAAACGCCCCGCCCTTTGAGGGGAGACGTGGGCCTCGAAAACTACGAGGGGAGACGTGGGCCCTCCTGTTTCTAAAACGTCCATGAGGGGAGACGTGGTTTCTCCTGTTTCTGAAACAAAACAAAAAAATAACAGCCATATTTTGCTCTAAAATTAATGATCACTGCAACCATATTAAGAGATCAAAACAGCACCAAAGTATGGCACCAAAACAACACCAAAACAACATCAGCCAAAACAGCAAAAAATGCCACCAAAATGGCACCAAAGTATCAGCCAAAATGGCACCAGAGTTTTAATGCATTGTATCTTCACCATCAGCCTCTTCATCACCAAAGTCTCATGCATTTTGCTACCTGGAGAGAATTGTAGTAGAAAGACTACATCAGGATCACATCAACAAAAACTACAGAGAAGGTTGATCACCAATCAAAACAAGGAACATGCAGTAATAGTATAACCTTCATGTCCATTCGCTACTCATCATCGTCGATACGAAACCAAGGAACTCTATGCCCACTCCTGTTTTCCTCATCATCACTACAATATTGCAGCATAGTATGATCAGTCCGGTCTTCCTCATCCTCGCTCTCATGTCCATCCGCTACCACCTTTCTTCTTTTCTTGATGCCTTCAACTGTTGTAGCACCAACGATCACATCGCCCTGGTCCCTTCAAGACTCGCTTTGCATCGAACTTCCATAGAGTCATCATCACTTGCAACGGAACTTCCGAGAGTCATCATCTTGGTATGTTAGTCCACCATCACCGGGGCCCTTTTCCACTTCAGTTTCAGTCACACTCCACAAGTGTCTGTGCTGAAAGTTTTGCACAACTCGCCATTTTCCGTGAAAAAGAGTGTTTGGCAGATAAAACACCATTGTTGCTTGTGTTGTTAGAATAAAGGGATCACTCTTATACCAGCACCTTGCAGTGTTGATGCTTTTGAAGTGGCCATCATATTTGACAAAAGAGTCTCTCTTCTTCTTGCTACCAAGCTCAAACCAGTCACAGCGAAATAAGACTACCGAGCGATGGATGCCTCCACTAGAGTTGTACTGCAACTCTACGATGCTTCTCAACTGACCATAGAAGTCAATGATCTCACCATCATGTGACCCCTCAGTGACGATTCCACTATTCTTTGTCTTCCTTTTTTCCTTGCGGTCAACGGTGTGGTACCGGACACCGTTAGCAATGCATGTTGAATACACTCTCACTCGCTTATCCGGTAAACATGCCAAAGCAAATAGATCATCACTGACCTTCTTCTCCTCATGCAACTTTCCAATCTGCACAAATAAACCATTTAGCAAACAATGGTATTTAACAATTGGTGAATAACACAGAAAACATAAAACATGTGGCTAAATATCTCACATGATTCTTAAACCACTTAGCAAACCCCTTGGCAACCCTTTTATCAACATGGATATTGCTTTCTTCCTGATTTAACTCTTCCTTGCATTTCCTGCAATGCCAACAAAACATGTGAATTAAAACATTAGGCTGGTGCCAACCCAAGCAAAAAAAATATATAATGAGTGCACAAGATATAACGTACTCGATATATGGTAGAACCTCGGCGCAATTGCTGAGCACAAACCAAACCATCTTGTCATACTCATCACCAGCCTCCAAGTATCGTGAGGCTCCAAGAAAGTTCACACCATGGTTGAAAACAGAGACATCACCACTTTGCGAATCAGACCGCTCTCTATTTCTGCCCGGCCGGTTCCATCTTGTTTCCACATCGCCAAACTATCTAGAGCAAAAAGTCAAGCACTCGTCAACGACATATGCTTCAGCAATAGAACCTTCAGGTCTTGTCGTGTTTCACACATAACGCTTACAAGTAAGCATCCTTCTTTCGATTGGGTACATCCAACCATGTTGCACAGGGCCTCTAAGCATTGCCTCTTTTGGTAAGTGCACCGCCAAATGGACCATCACGGTGAAGAAAGCTGGAGGGAAAATCTTCTCGAGCTTGCAAAGAATAATTGGGATTTCTTTTTCAAGTCTTTCCGGGACAGCTTAACTTGAGTGTTTTGCAAAGACAGTTCTCTAAAGAAATTTCCCAGCTCAAGAACCGCTTCATATATATCCTTGTCCATGATTCCTGAGGTCCGCCGGTAAAATCCTTTGGAGGAGGATGTGACAATCATGGGTTTTCAGATCGAAAGCTTGAATCCATAGAAGTAACACACTTTGCTAGGTTAGCGGCATAACCATCTGGAAATTTCACCGCTCTTAGGAATTCACAGAATGCAAGCTTTTGTTCTTTACTCATTGTATACAATGCTCGTGGCATTTCAAATGAATCTTCATCTTCATTGTGTTGTAGATGCAAATCTTCTCTTATGCCCATGTCCTCCAAATCAAGCCTAGAACTAACCGTGTCCTTTGTCTTCCCTTCAATGTTCAGAAACGTCCCTAGCAGATTCTCGCATATGTTTTTCTCAATGCGCATTACATCGAGATTATGCCTTAATTTCAGATCAGCCCAATATGGCAGGTCCCACAAACAAGACCTCCGGTCCCAACATTGACCTTCCTCACGCTTTCTTTTCTTCGCCAGCTTTCCTGGTCTCACATCTTTCACCTTTTCAAGTTGCTGCTCCAGCTCTTCTTTAGTGAATTCAGCTGGCTTGTCACGGCTTTCATTCTCACCATTAAAATCTTTGCTTCTTCGCCAATGATGGTTTCGGGAAGAAAGCGGCGGTGCCCAATATAGCAGATCTTGCTCCTTATTCTCTTTGAGCAAGGGTCTTTGTCACAATGGACACAAGCTCGATAACCCGCCGTGATCCTCCTGCACAGAGTGTGCAGAGCTGGGAAATCATGGATGGACCATATGATTGCAGCACGAGATTGAACTTTTCTTCCGGACTCAAGGCATCGTATGTAGGTACACCAGTCCAGAGCTGGAGTAGTTCTTCTACGAGGGGCTCCATAAAGACATCAAAATCCTTTCCTCGAGACTCTGGACCCGGGATAAGCAATGACATCATGAAGTTGGACTGATCCATGCATGCCCATGGTGGCAGGTTGTACGACACCACAAAAACTGGCCACATGCATGCTCATGTTCCCAAACAGATTAAACCCATCTGTGGCAATGCCAAGTTTTATGTTCTGTGGATCTGCAGCAAAATCTAAATGTATACTATCAAACTCTTTCCATGCCTCTCCATCCGCTGGATGACTCAGCTCATTGTCCACAGGTTGCCGCTTCAGCTTGTGCCATTGCACTCACGCGATGATTCCTTCGAGATGAACATCCGCTGCAGCCTTGGTATCAAGGGAAAGTGCCTCAAGACCTTCTCCGTATTGACTTCTTCCCATCAAGATCTTTCCACCTAGATGCATTGCATTTTGGACAGTTGTCATGCTTTGCTAAATCCTTCCAAACAAGACACAATTATTTGGGCACACATGTATTGACACATAACCTAACCCCACTCATGGATTATGCTCAATGCTTCATCATATGATCCGGGAACACAACTATCAAGGAATTGCAAGCTCAAAAGACGGAGTATTATGCTGAATGCGGCATTGCTAATCCGTAGAAAGACTTGATGTGGAGTAACTTCACGATGAAGGTAAATCTTGAAAATTTACCCCTTCATGAGCTGCGGCGCTTTGCCTCCTCTAACACCTCAGCAAACAACGACTTTTGTCCATCAACACGATCTTCAGCATCATACAAATCCTTCAATAGGTCAGGAATCCTATCATCTTCATGCCCATCCTCTTCCTCCAAAACAGCATTATCTCGCAAAACCTTTTCCATGAAATCAATGCCAAGATCACCACCACCCATCATATGAGGGGCCTCAGATCGCCTTCAAAATGTTGAGGTTGACTATCCAAAGGTTCTCCATGATATATCCATCTATCATATGTGCTGGATATCCCATTAAGAAGCAGATGATCTTCCACTCTTCCTTGAGCCATTCTTGGACGGTTGAGGCATTCGCAGCATGGGCAAAGAATGTGAGCATCGTTGGCAAAATTTGCCCGAACAAATGCCATGAAATCATCAACTCCTTTCATATGTTCTTTCGAAAACTTTCTAACTCCTTTTCTAATCCAGCTTCTATCCATCTACCAAAGACAACAAATTGTTGCAACTTAGCAAATCAATCTAAGTGCATCAACATTAATTAATGAAAATGGATGGAAGTAATGGAAGCTAAAATTCCAGAAAATTTTATATGCTAATTGCCTAACCACAACATTGAAAAAAACCAAACTATAAATCAAACCAACACTGAAATTGGCATGAATTTATGTTGCAGAGAAGGCTAATTCAAATTAAACCAAACTAGCTAGCTAGCTCCTAACAAATACTATGCTGTTTTTATCAATTACAATTACAATTATCCTAACAATATGTAGACAAACAATTGAAGACCAAGGCCTTGTTTCTGGCAGGGAATAAATCCCATCTAGCTGAAATTCCCCCAAATCTTAACCTAAAAAGGCCTGAACAATTCTTAACAAACAAGTCAAGAACTCCCAACAAGACATCAAGAAAATTCATCTATGCAATATCTATGCAATATCTCCTAATTCCTAACAAATTGCATCAACAAAATTCATCTATGTCAAGAACATCCGACAAAATTCATCAACAAAATTCATCTGTGCTCACGACGAGGTGCAGATAGTGAGAGAGGAGAGGGGGGAAGAGGAGAGGGGTGCATACCGGGAGGTGTGCTTGCGGCAGTGGCGAGTCCCCCATGCTCGGCGAGCCTCTCCTTGCGTGGCCGTCGTTCCTACGCCCGCCCCACCACCGCAGTGGCCCACGCCTCGCTGGTCGCTTCGCTGCTGCCCTCACGGGGACAAGGCGAGCAGCGAGGCGTGGGCGAGGTCACCGCGGGCGAGGCCGTTCCGCCTCGCCCCACCACCGCCGGCCGCCTCGCCTCGCCCGGCCGCGCGGCCGCCGGCCCGCCCGTCGTCCCGCCGCCCGCAGCCCGCCGCCACCCGCCACCGCTTCGAAGACCTAGAAATTTTGGCTAAGTGTTGGCTCTGCTGCAGTCCGACCTGGTCCCACTTGTCAATGACTTAGATTTGGCGCTATAATATAATATACAGTGCCATTCCGCTAGATGGGCAGCAATCCCTCTCTAGCCCAGTGGTAGCAAACAAGTTAAACAACGCGAGGTCGTGGGTTCTAGTCCCCGCTAGCGCATATTTTTTAGGAATTAAAGCGCACATTTTTTAGGGAATTAAACGCTCGCTTACCCACCTGTCAGTGGCTCACCCACCTGTCAAATGGTTCCCGCCCGTCAGTGTTCCTCTGTTCGATGCCACCTGGTCGGAAGGCCCCACTTGTCACTGATAGGAGAGAGCCGTGGTATTATATAATGTATAGATTAGTTCCCATACCAGAGCAACAATCCCTCTCTAGCCGAGTGGTACCGAACGAGCAAAGCGAGCGCGAGGTCGTGGGTTCGAGTCCCCGCAAGCGCACATTTTTTGGGCGAATTAAGCACTCGGCCCCTCCTGTCAAATGGGTCCTGCATGTCAGTGTTTGCCCCGTCTGTTGTTGAATATTAATATTTAACCAAAAATGACACCTAGACAGTGACACATAAGCGAGGTTGCTGAGGTGGCTGCCTAATCATCCTAATTCATTCAAAATCAAGTGTAGTGACCATGTTATATTGATCGTTATCATCCTAATTCATTCAAAATCAAGTGTAGTGACCATGTTATATTGGTCGTTATCAGCTAGGCGTGAGGCAGTGGACAGTGCTTCCCGCTTTATGACCATTTCCTGTAATGACATTATGACCTTTCTGACCAGAATGGTCGTTATAGGTTAGGGTCTGGAGCCCCCCAACAGCTTTTGACCTATTGGTCTAAAATGGTCATAAATTTATGACCAATTCTTCCAGGGTCACTAACAGAAGGTCACTAGTTGGCATATTTCTTGTAGTGGAAGCCCACTGTTTATACGGCCCGTAGAAGGCCCACTGTTTCTATGGCCCGTAGTTCCAGTGTCACTACAGTAAATATTAGCCCATGGTTATTGTGGCCTAGTTTTAAAAAATAGGTTATTGCAGCCACTAGCAAACCGCAGAAAAAGAACTGCACTAGCTACAAGCAAACAAATAAACAAGACAACAAGGAAATAAATAAGCAAGCAACTTACACTAGGCTATCACGGCTATTACACATATTACATCCTTTGGGCATCAAAGTTCGCCACCAAAGGCAAATATAGGGAACACAACAACATATAAACGCCAGAGCAAAACAAGTCCGTAACTGAAACCACTTGAAGAGCTCAAGAAACAATATCACCGGTACCCATAATGTTGGCAAGATGCTTAGCAAGCTTATTAACTTTCTCTTGTTTGGCGCTTAAGTCCTCCAAATACCTTTGTTGCACCGTAAAGTATGCATCTGAATTCTGCAGGACTTCCTCGTCCTTGGCTTCTCGTCGATAACATCGATCGATGTCTTTCAACTTGAAGTTGAGACTCAAGAAGCCGAACTGATTCGTGAAACGAGTTCAAGAGTGGTGCAAAGAAGTGTTAGCTAGTAACTCGAACACTACATCAAGACAGGACTTTGGGGTTGTCTCGGTGTCCTCAATATAGTTTTTATCGCTTTCTTGGAGACCAACAGGATGTCTCACTATCTTGAACCTTATCGCATTACTTCCTTTACCATTGCATAACAGGGTACTCTTCTCCAATATTTTATCCACGTTCTAAAAGAGAAACAAACAAACACATCTCAGGTTTACAATGTAGTATATGAAACTCATTTTGGTAAACCAGTTCAGTAGTAAGGTGGACAGGATAACAACATGAATCAAACATATATTATTCTGCTCCGGCCCGCGGGAGGAAATTTGCCGGTTGCCGCGGAAGGGTTATTCTGCAAATTTTCAGCAACTTAGCATGTGATCGTTTGATCTCAGATCCAAGGGCTGCCAGCACCCCGTATCATGGTCGCACCTACCACGACCGTCGCGTCGCACGTGCGGTCGCACCCTTGGAGATTTAACATGGTGCGTTAGGCTATCTGATGTTGGCATGTCATACATAGTCATCACTTAGTCACTCGTACTACAACAAGGTTAGCTATAAGGTTAGTCATCACTTAGGAGAAAATTTTACTACTCCCTCCGTTTACTCCTCGTCCCTACTACGTACATACTTTGGTTAGTACTCCCTCCATTTACTTATACAAGGCCACTATAAAAAAAATACATTTTGCATCTATACAAGGCCACAAATAGTAATCGAGCCTTCCAGGTTTATGGCTCAATTTCAAAATCTCTCCAACCAAGGTAGACGGTGAGTGGTCGAATTAATTTCGTAGTTTGCACAAGACGCTGCTTTTCTCAAGAAGTTATGTTTACCGAGGCATTAATTAGAACGAATGCATGAATGACCACTAAATTTCCATGAACTTGTACATGCATTGGTTAGTTTCCTCTTGACATCGCTATGCGTCGGGTGATCTAACGCACTCGAAATCCAACATGTAATGGTACTACTACTAGTATAGTAGAATTGAGACTTATCAAACGAAAAAACGAATGTTTTTTAGATGAGCCCTATAAACCCTAGTGGGTACGTACTCCGTAAAAACAGATTTTTCCAAAACTAAGTCGCTCCCTTTCATGAATTTCTGTAGTATACTCCTCCGTCGACGCTCCCTTTCATGAATTCTGTACTTCCTGTCACCGACATGTGGGACATATAGCAACCGGGTCGACGTGTCAAGCACCTAATAACAGTGCAGAACAGCACGGGGGACGCACCCCACTCGTATCGGCCAAGTATTAGTAATGAGCAATGAGACGTCAAATCACAATGCGGCACCTTCCCAGACGGACGAAGCAACCATTATTTCACACTTCGTTCGACATCATCTCAAACCACGTACTAGTATTGCTTCGCCTCAAGAGGGACACGCGACGCCTTGGTACATCATGACACGTGGGACCGCATGATGTGCCATGCTCCCCCACCTCATTTTTACTATACTTCCTCCGGATTGGTTTACTACATGGCATGCACGCTGTTCTAGGTTGAGAATTTAGCGGCTATATATATATATATATATATATATATATATATATATATATATATATATATATATATATATATATATATATATATATATATATATATGATGATGAACAAGACGCTAGCCTTTTAAAAATGTATACTTTTGTACATTAGTACTCCACTATCGATGGATTGCGCCATTGAGCAAAAATTGGAATTTTAAAAAAAGGTGGTACATACAGAGAGCGCTCGTCGCCAAATTATGCATATAGTACTATTAAAAAAGCTAGAACGTGCTTAATTGGGGTGCTAAATTCTATTAAAGAAATACTAGTACTAGTATGTACATACTGAAGAGTTAAAGTAACGAGAAGAAACATAACATAGTTACATTGGGGCTCAGACAACACACTCCTCAAATTAAACTAAGCACACCTGAAATTAAACTATGCAACTAATCCGGTAGACACTGCATTAGAAGTTTAGAACCGCCATGAGCAACGACACTGCCACCTTACTCGGAGTCCTCGTCCACGTCCTCAACTTCGTCCTTGTCCCTCTTCCTCTTGACCGATACTTCTTTGCTTGAATCGCCAACTTGGCTGTTGCTCTTCATCCAACCCTTGTAGATATTGAAACAAAGGTAGCCATCCATTGCAGTGTAGTGGATGTGGTCTATATCTAGTACATTCCGCTGCCATGCATGACGATGAAACGTGTAATGAGGTTTCTCCGGTTTGCGGTGCGAAGGATGACCATGGCTCTCGCCAGGTCAAGATTGAGGATGACGAGAGGGCACCAGCCGATTCTTCTAGAGGTCGAAGGGGTTGCCTACAACGAGGCCTATCCGACGCAGGACTTCTTTGTCGTTCTTAAAGTCTACAGTAACGAATTTGACTGTTTTGTCCTCGAGGAAGTTCTTAAAATCCTGGCACTCAATGTTGGCATGGCATATGTAGTAGACCAAGCAAACGTTATGTACGCAAACCTGGATCACGGCGGGCTTCTTCCTCTCTTCGTCCTTTAGATCCTTCTCTCGTCCCACGATTGTGGTGTACTCAACATCTAGCCCAGCGACCCACTCATCATGTGAGTTTTCGAACATGCATATGAAGCGAGAAAGGCATCCTTTCACCATCGCGGAAGTACGGGTGTAGATGACGTCGAACTCATCGCCAGTGATGGTTCTAACCTTGTACTCACCGCCGATCGGGGAGATTTGGGACGCCATGGATTTGGGAGGAGGGTTAGTATTAGTGGAACTGCCGTAATGTGAATGGACGGGACGACTAGGAGCGAACCGCCGTAGTATTAAAGGACGTGCGGGGACGAGTAGGAGCGAACTGCCAGCGTGCGAACGGCAGGGTAGTGGCATTCCATTCTCCCATGATACGGGCTTCCGAGAGCCCTTGGATCGGAGATCGAACGGTTGCATGGCGTGATTCTAGACCAATGGGTGAATATCCTATCCTGGAGGGTTATTTTGCAAATTTTCAGCAACTTAGCATGCGACCGTTTGATCTCAGATCCAAGAGCTGCCAGCAGCCCGTATCATGGTCGCGCCTACCACGACCGTCGCGTCGCTTGCTGGTCGCGCCCTTGGAGATTTAACACGGTGCGTTAGGCTATCTGATGGTGGCATGTCATACATAGTCATCACTTAGTCACTCATACTACAACAAGGTTGGCTATAAGGTTGGCTATAAGTGTACTTTTTTTACTCCTCTCTATCTCTTTCTTCGTACTCCCTCCGTCCCATAATATAAGAACGTTTTTGACACTAGTGTAGTGTCAAAAACGTTCTTATATAATGGGACACATGGAGTACTAGTATTTATTGCATTTTCCAAGGAGTGACCTCTTCCAATGAAATGGTGTTGCTAAGTTTGCTTCATTTAATTAGCTATAGACTTAAAATTTTCTTTTCACCTAGGTACACGCGCTTAGCACCGTTTCTTCCTTGGATCACCAAACTAGTCTCTCTCTTCTTGATTAACTTGCCACATCAGACTTTATGCCTATGTGGCAAGCTTAAGCACCTGTAGGAGCAAGTAAGTACAATAGTGCGCTTTACATGGCATTTTTGCATATGTGGAGGAAAGAGAGGCAAGGAAAAAGTGCAGAAGTGGGCTCTCATGCAAGAGCCAGCCTCTACTACTACATGGTGGAGCATTGGCAGAGGCACCTGTATGGAGGTGGTCAGGAATCGGGAGACTCACGCAGTAACTCGCTGTCAAATGATAATGGCAAGTCAAATCACGGGGCCCCACCTGTCCAGCAGTAACTCGCTGTCAAATCACACAGCCCTACGTTTGCAGCAGCCTACTCCCTCGTCTTCTCACGTCTCTGTCGAACCGACTAGGCGGAACTGTCCCGCCACCCACCGGGCAGGAAAAGCCCGCCCTCGACTTTTAAATAGTATACAAGATACTAATTTTGTATCCATGGATTGCGCCGCGCCATGGAGCAAAGCGTCTAGAAAACGGCGGCACACATGTACGGAGTATACAGCACGCCGTCGCGCTCGTGTCGCACCCAGACGGTCGGTCGGTCTGGCACGCTGCTCTCCGAATGGAACGCGCGTCATATTGCGTTCGCACACACATGTGGGACGGCAATTGAGAACCGACCATAGGCACACTCCCCGGCCCCGCAAGTCGGGTGACTTAATAGAAGAGGGAGACGAGCGATAGTACTAGAGAAGTGTTGTACTACGTTGGTGCCTGGACGATCCCTGCAAGACACGGAAGATCAGTTCGTCCATGCATGTGACCAGACTCCAGCAGACACGCCTGGATTGGCTATCGTCTACATATCGTGCAGGCTGTGTTGTACATGGCTGTAGTTGTGGTGAGAAATCTAAAAAAAGGTTTCTTGTCATCTCGCAAAATTATGTGTCATGTGCTTCGGATCACTGCGAGGGTTAAACAGTGACAACTGAGTTGGGCTAGTCATTGGGGGCACATGCACAAACAGTGACTACTTGGCTGCCATCTAGGTCAAGCCGTCTATGTTAATTAGGACATCTATTGACGGACCCCTTTTCTACGAGTTTATCTTTAATTTGAGCTTTGTTCCTCATCTAGTTTGTCCGTCGGGATTCATGTTGTCTCCTTTGGGCAGTGAGGTTATGATTTCTTGTCATGTGGCATTTTTCGTGTTATATGTTATAATCCGCGCTTCAGATCAAAATGACGACAATCTGCGCCCCGCCACGTGCATGAAGACTTCTCGACAGTCATTGACGAGGTCAAGCCGGCTCCGATAGACAAAAGAAAACTAAGTACTGCTCCACTATATAGGCAGGAGCCTCCGCGCTTGCTTGCTAGTGTTGCTCTCTTCACACTGTCTCGACCTCTCCAGATCTAAACACGACAGCGGGTGGCCACACTCTCTCTCTCTACTCACCGTTGGTCACCGATCCAGCCGGATCCTCTCCGCCGGGGAAGGTGAGAAGGTGCAATGTTCACGCGGTCGTCCTCGGCGACGGCTCTTACCCACTGCTGGGCGCGTCCCGATCAGCCTGCCTTGCCGTTCTCTCCCAGGCACCGCTGGCGAGGGAGGGCCTCTGACCCCTTCTTCCTCGCTGCCGTAGTGTGGGCAGATCCGGCCTCCCGCCGCCCACCTAGTGACATCCCGGCCACCATCGGTATAACTTCCTTCAAACCGCCTTGCTCTACTTCCCGAGCTCCTGACTTCGCTGCATTTGTAACTTTTACTATTTCTCAGGCCCCCTCGTAGATAGGATCGATCGGCTGTTCGAAAACCACTTAATTTTTCTATGTTTAAGAGGTAAAACTAGTTCATGCACTCGAATCTAGTACTACTTGGTTCAAACAAGGAAGAAAGGGGGTGGGGGTGGGGGAGGATTTGTTTCCTGAATCTAGGACTTGGTCGAAAGAGGAAATAATGGGGGCGAAAAGTAGCAGAGACTGGCTATCCAACTGGTCTCTAGGTCTAATAGGGAAATAAAGGGAAACGCAGTACAAACTCAATATAAACCGATCTATTGGTTGAAAAAGGAAAGAAAGTGGGCACTGGGGGACAAGTCAACAGAGTAAGTCCATCACTAGATTTTCTAGCCTCACACAGTATAAGGTGGCTATACCGAACAAAAATGGGACCAACCCAGATATCCTGTTCTGATGTTTGTTGCCCCGAGCCACTCTTATGTAATGCCACCGGTAAAATGTAGCAATCGACCGTTAAAAGTAAGGACACGTTAAACCAATGTTGTTTTCAATGTAATGCCTCCAAAGAATATGAATCAATGGCACTTCTTTACATGTCCCGCTAATATTTCCCATTAAGATAAGTTGGTTCTTTTCGTTAGAAATGCAACTGTCCTGGTCCGCCTACTCTCCCGTGCCCAAAGTAATGTCGTATTTAACGGTTGTCATAGTTAATCCTAATGCCCACACTAATATCTAGCAATGCCACTGCTTTAGAAATTGCTACTGTCCTTGTAGGATTGCCATTCAGATAAGGAACATGCTTCTTTTCATTTGATGCACGTTTCATCACTTGTTAGTCACCCTCCTTTCCACCTTTTTTGTGCAAACAGAGATATACATTTCACGCTCGATCCTAGTTGAACTGCACAAATGATATCCAAATTATAGTTGAGCATTCCAGGAGCTTCACAACCAACCTTGATGTTGCTCTGTGGGTTTCGTTTTCTGATGGAAATGGAACCGGGGCTGGAGCCCTTTTATTAATTTTTTTTGAAGAAGCTGCTAGCTAACGGGACATTGCTTCATTTTAGGTGAACTGCACCAAAAGGTCCCATGAATTGAATCATCCATGTTGGTGACTGAAAGAGCCAGCTTCAAAGATCCCGCCTAAGCACCCCGACCTCCATCCTTATGACGCACGGCACACCTCGCTTGCCACCGCTTCAACCCTAGTGTCACCGATAAAATGAAGTAATAATACAATTAAAATAGAGCGGTGTCATCTCTATCATTTCATTTCCAATGTAGATAAAGAAAGTGCTTCTCTTGGTTAAAGTATGTTTCATCAACTAGTCCCATTGTTAATGTTTAAGCGTTCGCAAACTGGGTGCTTAATTTTAGTTGATATGTACAAAATAGAGATTTGATGTCTCAAGCGCCTCCTTGTACTATCGCTGTACACCGATGTTCATCACCGCGTAAGGTGTATCTGGGAGACTTGGGACGATGTCCAAGATGAGGCGCATCAGATGAGGCATCGCAGGCCCATCTCGCCTCGCAAAGCATGGCATACTATGATACTATCGCAATATTTTCTTCTATTTATTTTGTGTGTTTCATCAACTAGTGCCACTATAATGTAATCACGCTTTTTCATTATCTGTGCAAACAGGGTTATTCAGCTGCATTTTGGTGGAACTACACAAATGTACGTATGGAACCGCATATATGCAGAGTGCGAGGTGTGCCAAGTAAAATTACCGACACCAACCATGCTGCATGCACGATTGGCATCCACCACAACCAGTGGGATGTGTGGCGCTCTCTGTGGACGGATCTTTCTCGGCAGCAAATCCTCTAACCAAATACTAGTAGCTTATATTGGCAGTTTTCTAGGGAGTACTCTTTTCTGAAAGAAGCACCAATCTATTTTTCTTTATTTGTACACTGTGTCACAACTTTGACCTAAAGGTCCAGAGCTATTTTAGGGTGATTGGAGTAGTACTCGGAGACTGATTGTAAGCATGATTTTCATTAGCTGTCACACTGATTGTAAGCATGAGCAGGTGGAAGATTAGGCTAGTGCGAAGCTTACCTTAAACCCTATCGCCGCTGTTGAAACGAAGCGAGCGTCGAGGGAACCGTGGAGAACATCGGGGAAGCGATGTCGCGCCATCCGGCCTCCTCTTGCGGTGGGAGAACGAATACTCCTGTGGCTCCGGCTGGCTCTGCACCCTCACGAACGGCACACCATACTCGATCGATTCGTTATCCTCTAGGTGCTCGACCTTCGACCTGTACGCCCACCACCTCCGCCTGACTGTCGCCTCGGGCGAATCTGTCTGCTCCATCGCCCATAGGAGATACTCGATGAACTCGGAGGACTGCGACGTGACTGCCGCCGAGGAGTACATGTACATCGCTGCCCTCATCGCCGCCGTCTCGCTCTTTCGCATACATTGCCACATGGCCCGCACCGTCCTCGAAATCTCCCACTCATTGTCAAACCAACTAAAGATCTCCTTCAACCTGTCTAACTTTGCCTGGTCGCCGCCGGTGATCTGCCTGATTCACTGCTGCATCCTCTCCATAGATGTCGTGCTGAGTGGTCCGGTGCTAGCTTTGGAAGATGGGAGGAGAGACGGTGGTCTTGCAATAGAGAAGAGGGAGATGAGAGGAGGTGGTTTTGGAATGGAGATGATGGAGAGGAGAGGAGGTGGTTTTGCAATGGAGAGAAGATCAGAAGAGGGAGAGGCGATATAGTGGTTTTGGAATGGAGATGATGGAGAGGAGAGGAGGTGGTTTTGGAATGGAGATGATGGAGAGGAGAGGAGGTGGTTTTGCAATGGAGAAGATCAGAAGAGGGAGAGGCGAGACGGTGGTTTTGGAATGGAGATGATGGAGAGGAGAGGAGGTGGTTTTGCAATGGAGAAGAGGGAGAGGAGCGTGCGGCAGCGATTTAGGATTGGGCGAGAGGGCCGGCGCGCTGTGACTGGATCAAAATCAAAATCAATTTACCCTTCAATTAAGAAAGCGGCCCCACATTAACTAGTCTCCCTTTTATTCTGGGTCATAATTGACCATGATTTTCGCACATAAAATATATGTTATACGTTGCAAAAATAATATAATTTGAAAGTACATTTAGATACAAACCAAACGATACAATTTTTGGTGACATGCATTCACATTTTGCTTGTCACATACAGTACGTGGTCAAACTTTGACCCAAAATACGCAAAACAACAAAAAAATACTTCCAAGACCAGCGCCGCTCTTCCGCTCTTCTCCTCTTAAACCACCGCTCCTCTCCTGTTCCAACCTAAATCCAGCGCCGCCCTCTCCTCTTCCATTTCAAACCACCGCCCCTCCTCTCCTATTCCAGTCCAAAACCAGCGCCGCTCCTCTCCCGTTCTAATCCAAAACCAGCGCTGCTCCTCTCCTCTTCCATTCAAAAACCACCGCCAAGCAGTGAAGGTGCTGTGGAGAAGTAGATCGATGGAGGAGTACAACCGACACGTGAGGATCACAGACGGCGACCCTGTGAAGCTAGCTAGGATGTTGTAGATACAGTCTTGGTTTGACAACAAGGACCAACTAGCGGCAACGACGACATCCATGGCCAAATATCTGCAACAGAGCGAAAGGCGGCGATACTCCCGGAGGGAGTCGCGCCAAAGTACATAGAGCTGCTCCTCTGGGCCATGGAGCAAACAGATTCACCGAATCTGATCGTGAGGGAGCGATGGTGGGAGTATCGATCCCAGATGGAGCATCCACCAGAGATTGAAGGATTGAGCATCTACAGGGTTCCGTTTGTGAGGGTGTCCTGCCAGAGCGAGCCGGTGGAGTCTTCGTCGACCGAACCCAACTGCAAGAGGAGAAACGCAGTTGGCCCAATGACGCTTCCCCGCCATCGTCTCCCTCGCTGTTCACATCGTCTCACGGGGCGGCTATCTGCCGCCGAGGAATAGGAGGGGGCTGCCCCCCCCCCCCTAGCCCAATAGTCGGGCAGGTTGTGAATTGTCAGGAGGAGCTTAGGGTTGTCAGTATTTGTAGGTTGTGAATTGTGTTTTGTGGTGTGTGTTTTGAGAGTACTTTCAGATATGAATGTCTTTTGTTGCAGTATTGAGCATATGAAGAATTTTATGAATTCTAGAGATCTATTTTTAGCACTTAAAAAAATGTAGTTTCATAGGAGTATAAAAGTGCAGACGAGAAGAAACTGCAAGTTTCAGTTTCAGATAAGAAACTGCAATTTCAGTTTTAGATAAGAAACTGTAACTTTTAGAGGCAGAGCATTTATATTAACACGGCCTTTTCAAACAGGGTTAACATCATGTTGGAAGTTTTATTCATGGTCGAAAATGGAACTACCAGCCAGTTAACATCATGCTGATCAACATTCATGCATAGCACATCTTCATATGATGCACAGTCAAAATGCCCACACAATGTTGAGTGTGCGAAACACAGAGAAAACGAGGTACGAAGTTTTGGCAAGTGTTGGACGTGCTTTTGGGATGCCCCGTCTAGGCTTTCATTTTTAACATGCGCAGCCCACGACCTCGGATGGGAGGGCCTGTTTGTATTTTCTTAGGGCCGTCATGTATCGACCGGCCTATGGACCTCCCATCCGAGGTTTTATTTTTGGCAGCCCAATTTATGTATTTTTTTGAAGAAAACGCAGAGGTCTGTTATATTTTTCTATATAAGAATAGGAACGCCAGGTACAAGTTATGTTTCCCTTCTAACTATATTATATAAATTTAAATTATTTTATATGTTATTATATATTATTTTTATTGTCATCATTTATTTAACAGATACTTACATATGTAAGAAAACAATATCCCACATCTTATTAACTTACAAAAATAATTTCTTAACAAATAAAATCCTGGATTGTTTTGGCACGAAAATCCTAGTGATTGTGTACAAAAGCTTGGTAAGATTTAAGGACGAATGAAATAATATCACTTATTATTTAAATATATTTATAACAAAATGCTCAGCCCTTTTTTATTTTTTGATAAAATTGTTGGCCCAACCCAACATTATAATTATAATCAGCCCAGCAAAATCGTGTATCTAGATAAAGTGCAAATGGCCTGTAATTTTTTAGGAAATAAAATAAATGGGCCGCATGGACGCTACATTAATTGTTCACCCAGGCCAGCTAATGGCTGTAATTCAAAAAAGATCAAATTGATCAAATTCTACCGCAAAAAAAAGACTGTAAATTCTGAAAAATTGGTTGAATACGTGCCACATTTTTGGAGGCTGAAATGTGGGCCAATAGGTCGAAGCCAACGCAAGTCGTTGTCAATTTAGTCAACAAATGATTCTGACATGTCGGCCGTTGGATTTACATCCAACGGTCGGCATCCATCTTCAATCTCTCGTCTTCTTCCTCCAGCGCCGCCGGGACCACCTCCCGCCTCCTACTGCTAGCAGCTCTGCTTAGCACGCTTCGCTATGAAGCGCTACTCCACCATTGGCCAGGCCATCCCTCCACCCTCCACACCTCCCTGTTCTTCTCCACCGACCGCCGAACCACACCGCACTAGAACCAGATTAACCCTCAGACACCTCTCCGTCTGCGACTCTACTCCCCGCCTTCCCATCTCCGCTTGTTGCTGTCCGGGCCTCGCCGTCATCCACCACCTTGGATGCGCCGACGCGGCGTGGTCAACGTGGTCAATGAACGACACCATCGGAAGTAGATCATGCGTGGAGGCCGATAGTGGGTCCACGGCCGCACACAAGGAAATGCCTCCTTATTACGCCGCAAAATAATGATTCCTCCACCGACATCTGGGACCCACTGGAAGGGCCTCTGTATTTCATGAAAAAAACGTGCTCCCCGCTGACTTGTCGGACCCACCAACTATCTTCGCACGCAAGTAAGTGCCTCCTTATTACGCACAAAAAAATGAATACTCCCCCTGCCGGCTGGAACCCAAAGATACCGAGGCTGACTTGTGGGCCTACCAAGTTGACGGGACGGAGGGCTTTGTCAACTTAGTCAATATGAACGATTCTAGCTCCTGTTATCAGACGATGTTCATCCAACGGTTGTAGCGCTTCTTCAACCTCTGGTCTTCTTGCTCCACCGCCCAAACCAACGCCGGTCGTGCTGCGTGCTCTCTGCCTCCGTGGCGGTTGTGATGCCGCTGGAGGCCTCACCGCCCTACTACTCCCACCGCTGGCCAGGCCATCCTCTACTCACCCACACCCCTCGTTATTCTGCGGCGACAAGAGCCTCACACCGCAGCCGAACCAGTGAACCTCAGAGTCCTCTTCGTGGGCATCCACTTTTGCGCCTTCCCCGCTCGTAGTCGCCCCTTCCTAGGCCTCGCCATCGCCCACCGCCGTGGTGCTCTCGGCGTGGCGTGGTCAACGTGGTCAAGGAACAACTTCCATCGGACGTGGATCTGATGTGGAGAGGTCGATACCGGGTCCATGGCCGCAGCAAGGAAGTTCCTCCTTATTACACGGAAAATAATGATTCCTCCACCGACAGCGGGGACCCACCGGACGGGCCACCGATTTCACGAAAAAAGTTTTCGATCGCTGGGACCCACCAGCTACATCTTCGCACGCAAGGAAGTGCGTCCCGCAAAAAACGATTCGTCTCTCGACCGCTGGGACCCACCAGCTACATCTTCGCACGCAAGGAAGTGCGTCCGGGCAAAAAAAACGATTCGCCCCCTGACTGCTGGGACCCACCAGCTACATCTTCGCACGCAAAGGAAGTGCGTCCATGCAAAAAAAAAGATCCGCCCCTCTGACTGCTGGGACCCACCAGGTACATTTTCGCACGCAAGGAACTGCCTGATAGTCGGGACCCACCTGGTCGAAGCGTACGTAGCGTTGTCATTCTGGTCGTGAACGTGTACGTACATATATACTGGTGGATGTAGAGGCGCGCACGTGTTGTAGTAGAGGCGCGCACGTAGCATGTACACGTACGTACAGCGGCGAGGGTGCAAGAAAGAAAATACGGCCACATACGTACATACGGGCAGGGTCTCGAACGCCTACTCGCGCATACATACATGGCTGGGTCGGAACGGAGAAACATCGTCGTCGTCGTGTTCATGGGGAGGCAACGGAACGCGTCGTGTTCATCAGGAGGCAACGGAATGCGTCGTGTTCATCGGGAGGCAACGAAACACGTGGGAGCCAACCGGCTTGGACGGAACATGCGATGGAAACGAGGCCTGGTGTAGCGCATAATGGAGGAAACGGACCTCCTACGGTTGAAACGGGGGTCCTGTTGATCGGGAGGGGTGTGGCGTACCGCAAAACGGACAAAACGGACCTCCTACGGTCGAAGCGGGGGTCATGTTCATCGGGAGGGGAGTGGCGTACCGCAAAACGAAGGAAACGGATCTCCTACGGTCGAAACGGGGGTCCTGTTGATCGAGAGGGGTGTGGCGTAACGCAAAACGGACGAAACGGACTTGTGTTGGAGCGCTATGGTCGAAACAGGGTCCTGTTCATCGGGAGGGGTGTGGCGCATCGCAAAACGGACTCCACGGATACTGCTCATCTCCACCGCCGACCTCCTCCAGCCTCCACGGGCTACCGCCGACCTCCTCCAGCCTCCACAGGCCCTGCTCATCCAGCCTCCACCCCCCGCTACTCCACCGGCCATCGCTCAACCACCCTCCACGGGCACCCTCCACCGCTCATCGCTCATCCAGCCCTCCACACCACGGGTCCTGCTCAACCACCCTCCACCGCTCATCGCTCATCCAGCCCTCCACACCACGGGTCCTGTTCATCCAGAGGCAACGCCACCGCCATCGCTCATCCAACCCCCCCCGCAACGCCACTGCTCATCCAATTGATCGGCTTGATTAGCAGCAGAGCGGCGAATCGCCCATCGGGTTCGATTAACAGCCATCGATCGATCGCTCGGGTTCGAGAATGCATAGCTCGCAGCAGCAATCGCCGGGTTCGATTAGAGCCCAACGCCTCACTCGGGTTCATTAGAGCGAACGCCGCACACACGCAGCGACGACGACGAGAGAAACGCAGATCGCCGCCCCGACCCCGCAGAATCGCAACTCCCCAAATTTTCCTCCCTCGCTTCTACCACGCTTTTTTCCGTCATGGACGACCCAAAGAATGTCATGTAGCTGCGCCTCCGCCCGCCCAGGACTTAAAAGCCCATTTTCTGTCATGATTTTTGTCATAGAAGTAGGAGCCCACCACATCTATGATGATACCGGGTTTTGTCACAATTATCGTCATAGAAGTGTCATATGTATGACATAATTTTTTTCGTTCGGCCCAAAATGTCAAGGATGTGTCTTTTTTTGTAGTGTAAGGGATATTAATGCCTCCTTTTAATAGAGAACAGGAACAAAGCATTAACACATAGTCAATACATGAACTCCTCAAACTACGATCATCACCGAGAGTGGGCCCGGTTGTTGTCACTCCGGGGTTGACGGATCATAACACGTAGTAGGTGACTATAACTTGCAAGATCGGATCTAAAACATGGATATAATGATGAATTCATAAACGGTTCAGATCGGAGTTCATGGCACCTGGGCCCAAAGTGACAAGCATTAAGCATAGCAAAGTCATAGCAACATCAATCTAAGAACATAGTGGATACTAGGGACCGGGCCCTAACAAAACTAACTCGATTACATGATGAATCTCATCCAACTCCTCACCGACCAGTGAGACTACGAAGGAATTACTCACTCCTAGTGGGAAGCATCATGGAATTGGCGATGGAGATGGGTTGGTGATGACGAAGAACGAAGATCCCCCCTCCGGAGCCCCAAACGGACTCCAGATCTTCCCTCCCGAGGAAGAACAGGGCTTGGCGGCGGCTCCGTCTCGTGGAACGCGATAATTCTTTCTCCCTGATTTTTTCTGCAAATATGTGATTTTATAGTATTAGGGGAGTCATCTGCGGGGCCACCAGGTGGGTACAACCCACCTGGGCGCGCCAGGAGAGGGGGGCGCGCCCTGGTGGGTTGTGCCCACCCAGGGGCCCCTCTCTGGTGGGTCTTGGCTCCAGTAATTCTCATTTATTCCATAAAAAATTCTCATAAATTTTCATTTCATTTCGAGAACTTTTATTTCTGCACAAAGACAACACCATGGTAGTTCTGCTGAAAACAGCGCCAGTCCAGGGTTAGTTTCATTCAAATCATGCAAATTAGAGTCCAAAACAAGAGGAAAAGCGTGAGAAAAAGTAGATACGTTGAAGACGTATCACCTGGCATCGCCGAAACGCCATGGGCTGGGCGTGGCCGTCGAACAGAGCGCGTTGGGTCGCCGTCCCGGTCGAGTAAGGCAAGTGCGCAATGCTCAGTTAAAACAATCAGTGCATTTATTGAAGGAACACATATACAAATCGGATGATGGTGGATGCATGTTGATCGATTTCTCCTATACATGAGCATGCGATCTTGGACGAAGTGGTCACTCTATTCAGCGCCAACGATGGCGTTCCCAAGCCCTTGCCGGTGGAAAAGCCGAGAGCCTCTAGCCGCGAGGATCCTTGATGGCAGGAGCGGCGTTGAGGACGACGGCGTCCAGCACGACGGAGAACGTCGTGGCCATGTCCATGCATGACAGACTTGTCGTCGTCATCTTGAGCATAATAACTGCCTGTTGTGATTCAAAAATCTCTATCGCTCTTGGTAGAGCATGCTGATAACGTGAGAAAGTAAAATGAGAGAGAAAATAGACAGGGATGTAAAGTGAAGGGTTGTCTTCACTGATGATTGAGTACAAGCATATATAGCCCCGAGGGGATGCATTCAATAGACACGATGGTCCGGTTAGACACGAGCGAACAATCGTGTCCCTCGTACATGATGGTTAGGGATAGTGGAGATTCTCCATAATTAACACATGGGTTAGTTAAACTCAACAGATTTTTAGCAATTATTGGTTGTGGAATGGTGAACCCCTCAGCATTTGTAAAGGCAAAAAAATGAGATGATGGTTTGTATTCAACCCAATAATCCAGGGTGGTTTGGTGCTCAATGTTCAACCGATTAATTAAGGGTGGTTTGGTGTTCATTGTAGGCTTCCATGTAAAAAATAGTTCAGACAATTCCATAAAGAGGTTTCTGTGAGACTCCGTCTTAGTATTATGCATTTTTTGACTTGCGTGTCTCGGACCGCCCTTGAGAAAGCACCCAGGAAAAAAAATATTATGGCCTATGATTTTTACACCTTTGTTCATGGGAGAAAGGTTTTTGGCTCAGATATGGTAAGAGCAGGTTAAATTAGGTTAAATGTTGAAAAAAGAAACTGTATGCAGGAGATAGTTTGTGGATGTTTGGTGAGTAATACTTAATACTTAGCCAGAGGCTTGCTGTTTTCTCATTGTGTTTTTGTAGTCGTGTCCTTCGTTGATGAATACCACTTGCATATAAATTCTTTGGTGATCTAAGAACCTTCGACACAACATACATGACTAATCTGTAGACATGCCTTTCGGGTTGTTTGTGGGCAGGAATAGGCTATACTAGTTAGAAAGTGTGTCTTGCGCCCCGCCCCCTGTTGGGGATCATTGCAGAAATAAAAAAATTTCTACGCATCACCAAGATCAATCTATGGAGAGACTAGCAATGAGAGAGAGGGGAGTGCATCTTCATACCCTTGAAGATCGCGACGCGGAAGCGTTACAAGAACGCGTATGAAGGAGTCGTACGCACAGTGATTCAGATCGCGGTTGATTCCGATCTAAGCGCCGAACAACGGCGCCTCCGTGTTCAACACACGTGCAGCACGGGGACATCTCCTCCTTCTGGGGGAGGCGAAGTTGGGGAAGAGCTCCGGCAGCACGACGGCGTGGTGGTGGAGCTTGCAGTTCTCCGGCAGGGCTTCGCCAAGATCAACAGATGAGAAGGGGGTGTTGGAGAGGGGGAGGGCTGCGCTTGGATGAGGTGGTGATGCCCTCCCTCCTCCCCTCTATTTATAGGGCGAAGGGCGAAGGGGCCGGCCCCTCTAGATGAGATCTAGAGGGGGGCGGGGGCCAAGGGGAGGGGGCTTGCCCCCCAAGCCAAGGGGGCGCCCCCTTAGGGTTCCCCCCAACCCTAGGCGCATGGGCCCTAGGGGGGATGGCGCCAAACCCACTTAGGGGATGGTTCCCTTCCACATACAGCCCATAGGGCCCTCCGGGGCAGGTGGACCCTCCCGGTGGACCCCCGGAACCCCTTTGATGGTCCCGGTACAATACCGGCTGAAAGTGCAACTATCCCTAGGTGGTTTTGGTAATTCATAACAACATATAGCTCATTGAGCTAATGCTATTCCAAGAAAAATATTTCAGGAAAGCTCAATGAATGGCATGGCATGGATGATGAAAGTGGATCCCTCAAAATATTAAGGACAAAGGATTGGCTCAAGCTCAAAAGCTCAAGACACTACATTTTACATTTTAGTGATCCAAGATCACATTGAGTCTATAGGAAAAGCCAATACTATCAAGGAGGGATGAGGTGTTGCTTAATGAGCCTCTTGCTTCATGTGCTTAGTGATATGCTCCAAAATCCTCCACTTCTTTCTCACATCCACATATGACCTAAACCTAAAGTCAAAATCGGCCCCACCGATTCTTTCTATCCGGCGCCACGAGTTCAAATGTCATAGCCACTGCCACAAACCCTAGGCAAATCGGTATCACCGATAGGGATCTCGGTCTCACCGAGATGGGATTATAATCTCTGCTTCCCTTCAGAACGCTTCGGTCTAACCGAAGTGAGCGATCGGTCCCACCGAGATTGCAATGTAAACTCTCTGCTTCCTTTCAGAACTTTTCGGTCTCACTGAAAGAGCGAATCGGTCCCACCGAGTTTACCTGACCAACTCTCTGGTTAGCTAATTACCAAAATCGGTCTCACCGAGTTGTGTAATCGGTCTCACCGAGTTGTGTAATCGGTCTCACCGAGTTGTGTAATCGGTCTCACCGAGATTACATTATGCCCTAACCCTAACCATATCGGTCCTACCGAGTTGCATGCCAGTCCCACCGTAAACCCTAATGGTCACTAGGTTTACTGAATCGGTCTGACCGAGTTTGTTGATTCGGTCCCACCGAGTTTGGTAAATTGTATGTAACGGTTAGATTTTGTGTGGAGGCTATATATACCCCTCCACTTCCTCTTCATTCGTGGAGAGAGCCATCAGAACAAACCTACACTTCCAACTTACCAGTTCTGAGAGAGAACCACCTACTCATGTGTTGAGGCCAAGATATTCCATTCCAACCACATGAATCTTGATCTTTAACCTTCCCCAAGTTGCTTTCCACTCAAATCTTCTTTCCACCAAATCATAATCCTGTGAGAGAGAGTTGAGTGTTGGGGAGACTATCATTTGAAGCACAAGAGCAAGGAGTTCATCATCAACACACCATTTGTTACTTCTTGAGAGTGGTGTCTCCTAGATTGGCTAGGTGTCACTTGGGAGCCTCCGACAAGATTGTGGAGTTGAACCAAGGAGTTTGTAAGGGCAAGGAGATCGCCTACTGTGAAGATCTACCGCTAGTGAGGCAAGTCCTTCATGGGCGACGGCCATGGTGAGATAGACAAGGTTGCTTCTTCGTGGACCCTTCGTGGGTGGAGCCTCCGTGGACTCGCAAGAACTGCTACCCTTCGTGGGTTGAAGTCTCCATCAACGTGGATGTACGATAGCACCACCTATCGGAACCACGACAAAAACATTCGTGTCTCCAATTGCGTTTGAATCCTTCAAACCCTTCCCTTTACATTCTTGCAAGTTGCATGCTTTAATTTCCGCTGCCTATATACTCTTTGCATGCTTGCTTAAATTGTGTGAAGATTGCTTGACTTGTGCAAAGATAGCTAAAATCTGCCAAAGCCTAAAATTGGGAAAGGGTTAAGTTTTTAATTGGTCAAGTAGTCTAATCACCCCCCCCCTCTAGACATACTTCAAGGTCCTACACCGGCAAACCCCCGAATACTTCCGGCGACTGTATGATGACTTCCCATATATAAATCTTCACCTCTGGACCATTCCGGAACTCCTCGTGACGTCCGGGATCTCAGCCGGGACTCCGAACAACATTCGGTAACAACATACTATTTCCCATAACAACTCTAGCGTCACCGAACCTTAAGTGTGTAGACCCTACGGGTTCGGGAACCATGTAGACATGACCGAGACATCTCTCCGGACAGTAACCAACAGCGGGATCTGGATACCCATGTTGGCTCCCACATGTTCCACGATGATCTCATCAGATGAACAGTGATGTCGGGGATTCAAACAATCCCGTGCACAATTCCCTTTGTCTACTGGTATGATACTTGCCCGGGATTCGATCGTCGGTATCCGTATACCTTGTTCAATCTCGTTACCGGCAAGTCTCTTTACTCGTCCGTAACACATCATCCCGTGATCAAATCCTTGGTCACATTGAACTCATTATGATGATGTCCTACCGAGTGGGCCCAGAGATACCTCTCCATCACACGGAGTGACAAATCTCAGTCTCGATTCGTGCCAACCCAACAGACACTTTCGGAGATACCCGTAGTGCACCTTTATAGCCATCCAGTTACGTTGTGACGTTGGGCACACCCAAAGCATTCCTACAGTATCCGGGAGTTGCAAAATCTCATGGTCTAAGGAAAAGATACTTGACATTAGAAAAGCTTTAGCAGACGAACTACACGATCTTGTGCTATGCTTAGGATTTGGTCTTGTCAATCACATCATTCTCCTAATGATGTGATCCCGTTATAAACGACATCCAATGCCCATGGTCAGGAAACCGTAACCATCTATTGATCAACGAGCTAGTCAACTAGAGGCTCACTAGGGACATGTTGAGGTCTATGTATTCACACATGTATTACGATTTCCGGATAACACAATTATAGCATGAACAATAGACAATTATCATGAACAAGAAATATAATAATAACCACTTTATTATTGCCTCTAGGGCATATTTCCAACAGTCTCCCACTTGCACTAGAGTCAATAATCTAGTTACATTGTGATGAATCGAACACCCATAGAGTTCTGGTGTTGATCATGTTTTGCTCATGGAAGAGGTTTAGTCATCGGATCTGCGACATTCAGATCTGTATGCACTTTACAAATATCTATGTCTGCATCTTGAATATATTCACGAATGGAGTTGAAGCGACGCTTGATATGCCTGGTCTTCCTGTGAAATCTGGGCTCCTTGGCAAGGGAAATAGCTCCAGTGTTGTCATAGAAGAGAGTCATTGGGCCCGACGCATTGGGAATAACTCCTAGGTCGGTGATGAACTCCTTCATCCAGACTGCTTCCTGTGTTGCCTCCGAGGCTGCTATGTACTCCGCTTCGCATGTAGATCCCGCCACAACGCTTTGCTTGCAACTGCACCAGCTGACTGCCCCTCCATTCAAAATATACACGTATCCGGTTTGCGACTTAGGGTCATCCAAATCACTGTCGAAGCTATCGTCGACGTAACCCTTTACGACGAGCTCTTCGTCACCTCCATAAACGAGAAACATATCCTTAGTCCTTTTCAGGTACTTCAGGATATTCTTGACTGTTGTCCAGTGTTCCATGCCGGGATTACTTTGGTACCTTCCTACCAAACTTACGACAAGATTCACATCAGGTCTGGTACACAGCATGGCATACATAATAGACCCTATGGCTGAGGTATAGGGGATGACACTCATCTTTTCTCTATCTTCTGCGGTGGACGGGCATTGAGCCGTGCTCAATCTCACACCTTGCAATACAGGTAAGAACCCCTTCTTGGACTGATCCATATTGAACTTCTTCAATATCTTTCTCAAGGTATGTGCTTTGCGAAAGACCAATGAGGCGTCTCGATCTATCTCTATAGATCTTGATGCCTAATATGTAAGCAGCTTCTCCAAGGCCCTTCATTGAAAAACACTTATTCAAGTAGGCCTTTATGCTTTCCAAGAATTCTATATCATTTCCCATCAATAGTATGTCATCCACATATAATATGAGAAATGCTACAGAGCTCCCACTCACTTTCTTGTAAACACAAGCTTCTCCATAAGTCTATGTAAACCCAAACGCTTTGATCATCTCATCAAAGCGAATGTTCCAACTCCGAGATGCTTGCACCAGCCCATAGATTGAGCGCTGGAGCTTGCATACCTTGTCAGCATTCTTAGGATCGACAAAACCTTCTGGCTGCATCATATACAATTCTTCCTTAAGGAAACCATTAAGGAATGCCGTTTTGACGTCCATTTGCCATATCTCATAATCATAGAATGCGGCAATTGCTCACATGATTCGAACGGACTTCAGCTTCGCTACGGGTGAGAAGGTCTCATCATAGTCAACCCCTTGAACTTGTCAATAACCCTTAGCGACAAGTCGAGCCTTATAGATGGTCACACTACCATCCGTGTCTGTCTTCTTCTTAAAGATCCATTTGTTGTCTATGGCTTGCCGATCATCGGGCAAGTCTGTCAAAGTCCATACTTTGTTTTCATACATGGATCCTATCTCGAATTTCCTGGCTTCAAGCCATTTGTTGGAATCCGGGCCCGCCATCGCTTCTTCATAGTTTGAAGGTTCACCGTTGTCTAACAACATGATTTCCAGGACAGGGTTGCCATACCACTCTGGTGCGGAACGTGTCCTCGTGGACCTACGAAGTTCGGTAGTACCTTGATCCTAAGTTTCATGATCATTATCATTAACTTCCTCTCTAATCGGTGTAGGCACCACAGAAACATTTTCCTGGGCTGCGCTACTTTTCGGTTCAAGAGGCAGTACCTCATCAAGTTCTACTTTCCTCCCACTTACTTCTTTCGAGAGAAACTCTTTCTCTAGAAAGGATCCATTCTGGCAACAAAGGTCTTGCCTTTGGATCTGAGGTAGAAGATATACCCAATATTTTCCTTAGGGTATCCTATGAAGACGCATTTTTTCGACTTAGGTTTGAGCTTTTCAGGTTGAAGTTTCTTGACATAAGCATCGCATCCCCAAACTTTCAGAAACGACAGCTTAGGTTTCTTCCCAAACCATAATTCATACAGTGTCGTATCAACGGATTTCGACGGAGCCCTATTTAAAGTGAATGTGGCAGTCTCGAAAGCATAACCCCAAAATGATAGCGGTAGGTCGGTAAGAGACATCATAGATCGCACCAGTCCAACAGAGTACGCTTACGATGTTCGGACACACCATTACGCTGAGGTGTCCCAGGCGGCGTGAGTTGTGAAACAATTCCACATTTCCTTAAGTGCGTGCCAAATTCGTGACTCAAATATTCCCCTCCACGATCTGATTGTAAGAACTTTATTTTCCTGTCATGTTGATTCTCAACCTCACTCTGAAATTCCTTGAACTTTTCAAAGGTCTCAGGCTTGTGTTTCATTAAGTAGACATACCCATATCTACTTAAGTCATCAGTGAGGGTGAGGACATAACGATAACCACTGCGAGCCTCAACACTCATTGGACCGCACACATCAGTATGTATGATTTCCAATAAGTTGGTTGCTCGCTCCATTGTTTCGGAGAACAGAGTCTTGGTCATTTTGCCCATGAGGCATGGTTCGCACGTGTCAAATGATTCATAATCAAGAGACTCCAAAAGTCCATCTGCATGGAGTTTCTTCATGCGTTTGACACCAATGTGACCAAGGCGGAAGTGCCACAAGTATGTGGGACTATCATTATCAACATTACATCTTTTGGCATTCACACTATGAATATCTGTAACATCACGTTCGAGATTCAATAAGAATAAACCATTGACCAGCGGGGCATGACCATAAAAAATATCTCTCATATAAATAGACCAACCATTATTCTCAGATTTAAATGAGTAGCCATATCGCATTAAACGAGATCCAGATACAATGTTCATGCTCAAAGCTGGCACTAAACAACAATTAATGAGGTTTAAAACTAATCCCATAGGTAAATGTAGAGTTAGCGTGCCGATGGCGATCACATCGACCTTGGAACCATTCCCGACGAGCATCGTCACCTTGTCCTTCGCCAGTCTCCGCTTATTCCGCAGCTCCTGTTTTGAGTTACAAATATGAGCAACCGCACCGGTATCAAATACCCAGGAGCTACTACAGTGCTGGTAAGGTACACATCAATAACATGTATATCATATATACCTTTGGTATTGCCGACCTTCTTATCCGCTAAGTACTTGGGGCAGTTTCGCTTCCAGTGACCGTTTCCCTTGCAATAAAACTCCCTTGACGTCCTTCTTGAAGTTCTTCTTACCCTTGGCTTTCTTGAAACTAGTGGTTTTATTGACCATCAACACTTGATGTTCCTTTTTGATCTCCACCTCCGCTGATTTCATCATTGAATATACCTCAGGAATGGTTTTCTCCATCCCCTGCATATTGAAATTCATCATAAAGCTCTTGTAGCTAGGTGGAAGCGACTGAAGGATTCTGTCAATGACCGCGTCATCCGGGAGATTAACTCCCAGCTGAGACAAGCGGTTGTGCAACCCAGACATTTTGAGTATGTGCTCGCTGACAGAACTATTCTCCTCCATCTTACAACTTTAGAACTTGTCGAAGACTTCATATCTCTCGACTCGGGCATGAGCTTGAAAAACCATTTTCAGCTCTTGGAACATCTCATATGCTCCGTGCTGCTCAAAACGCTTTTGGAGCCCCGATTCTAAGTTGTAAAGCATGCCGCACTGAACCAGGGAGTAATCATCACTACGCGACTGCCAGGCGTTCATAACGTCTTGAGTTGCTGGGAAAACAGGTGCTTCACCTAGCGGTGCATCAAGGACATATGCTTTCTTGGCAGCTATGAGAATGATCGTCAAGTTACGGACCAAGTTCGTATAGTTGCTACCATCGTCTTTCAGCTTGGTTTTCTCTAGGAACGTGTTGAAGTTGAGGGCAACATTAGCGTGGGCCATTTGATCTACAGGACATATTGTAAAGATTTTTAGACTAAGTTCATGATAATTAAGTTCATATAATCAAATTATTTAATGAACTCCCACTCAGATAGACATCCCTCTAGTCATCTAAGTGATACATGATCCGAATCGACTAGGCCGTGTCCGATCATCATGTGAGACGGACTAGTCATCAACGGTGAACATCTCCATGTTGATCGTATCTACTATACGACTCATGTTCGACCTTTCGGTCTATCGTGTTCCGAGGCCATGTCTGTACATGCTAGGCTCCTCAAGTCAGCCTAAGTGTTTTGCATGTATAAACCTGGCTTACACCCGTTGTATTCGAATGATAGAATCTATCACACCCGATCATCATGTGGTGCTTCGAAACAACAAACCTTCGCAACGGTGCACAGTTAGGGGGAACACTTTCTTGAAAATTTTAACGAGGGATCATCTTATTTAAGCTACCGTCGTTCTAAGAAAATAAGATGTAAAAACATGATAAAAATCACATGCAATCAAATAGTGACATGATATGGCCAATATCATTTTGCTCCTTTTGATCTCCATCTTCGGGGCGCCATGATCATCATTGTCACCGGCATGACACCGTGATCTCCATCATCATGATCTCCATCATCGTGTCTTCATGAAGTTGTCTCGCCAACTGTTACTTCTACTACTATGGCTAACGGTTAGCAATAAAGTAAAGTAATTACATGGTGTTTTCATTGACACGCAGGTCATACAATAAATTAAGACAACTCCTATGGCTCTTGCCGGTTGTCATACTCATCGACATGCATGTCGTGATTCCTATTACAAGAACATGATCAATCTCATACATCACATATATCATTCATCACATCCTTTTGGCCATATCACATCACACGACATATGCTGCAAGAACAAGTTAGACGTCCTCTAATTGTTGTTGCAAGTTTTTACGTGGCTGCTATAGGTTTCTAGCAAGAACATTTCTTACCTACGCCAAAACCACAAAGTGATATGCCAATTTCTATTTACCCTTCATAAGGACCCTTTTCATCGAATTCGATCCGAGTAAAGTGGGAGAGACAGACACCCGCTAGCCACCTTATGCAACTAGTGCATGTCAGTCGGCGGAACCTGTCTCACGTAAGCGTATGTGTAAGGTCGGTCCGGGCCGCTTCATCCCACGATGCCACCGAATCAAGATAAGACTAGTAACGGCAAGTAAATTGACAAAATCGACGCCCACAACAACTTGTGTTCTACTCGTGCATAGAAACTACGCATAGACCTAGCTCATGATGCCACTGTTGGGGATCGTTGTAGAAATCAAAAAATTTCTATGCATCACCAAGATCAATCTATGGAGAGACTAGCAACAAGAGAGAGGGGAGTGCATCTTCATACCCTTGAAGAACGCGACGCTGAAGCGTTACAAGAACGCGGATGAAGGAGTCATACTCGTAGCGATTCAGATCGCGGTTGATTCTGATCTAAGCACCAAACAACGGCGCCTCCGCGTTCAACACACGTGCAGCACGGGGACGTCTCCTCCTTGTTGATCCAGCAAGTGGGAAGGAGAAGTTGGGGAAGAGCTCCGGCAACATGAGGACGTGGTGGTGGAGCTTGCAGTTCTCCAGCAGGGCTTCGCCAAGCTCAACGGAGGAGGAGGGGGTGTTGGAGAGGGGGAGGGCTACGCCTTGGATGAGGTGCTGCTACCCTCCCTCCTCCCCTCTATTTATAGGGCAAAGGGGGAAGGGGGCGGCCCCTCTAGATGAGATCTAGAGGGGGCGGCGGCCAAGGGGAGGGGGCTTGCCCCCCAAGCCAAGGGGGGCGCCCCCTTAGGGTTCACCCCCAACCCTAGGCGCATGCGCCCTAGGGGGGATGGCTCCCAGCCCACTTAGGGGCTGGTTCCTTTCCACATACAACCCATAGGGCCCTCCGGGGCAGGTGGACTCTCCTGGTGGACCCCCGGAACCCCTTCGGTGGTCCCGGTACAATACCGGCAAACCCCCGAATACTTCCGGTGACCGTATGATGACTTCCCATATATAAATCATCACCTCCGGACCATTCCGGAACTCCTCGTGACATCCGGAATCTCATCCGGGACTCCGACCAACATCCGGTAACCAGATATTATTTCCCATAACAACTCTAGTGTCACCGAACCTTAAGTGTGTAGACCCTACGGGTTCGGGAACCATGTAGACATGACCGAGACATCTCTCCGGCCAATAACCAACAGCGTGATCTGGATACCCATGTAGGCTCCCACATGTTCCACGATGATCTCATCATATGAACCACGATGTCGGGGATTCAAACAATCCCGTACACAATTCCCTTTGTCTACCGATATGATAATTGCCCGAGATTCGATCGTCGGTAACCGTATACCTTGTTCAATCTCATTAACGGCAAGTCTCTTTACTCGTCCATCACACATCATCCAGTGATCAACTCCTTGGTCACATTGAGCTCATTATGATGATGTCCTACCTAGTGGGCCCAGAGATACCTCTTCGTCACACGGAGTGACAAATCCTAGTCTCGATTCGTGCCAACCCAACACTGTCGGCGTTCTGGGAACGGGGGTCCCCAGACTTGCTTGCCTGCGGCCTGCGGCGTGGCTCGAAGGAGGACCAGCACGGCCCATCTTCATCAACAAGAAGATCAAGACCTCGCGAGGGGCCAGCCTCATGGGCGGACGACAAGGAGCTTCTCGTGCACGGCCTCGCCAGCTGGCTCATGAGGAGGCGGAGAGTTCAAGGCAGGGTACCTCGCGAGGTGCCCATGATGCAAGCCATGACGACCAAGGGTGCGGTCGAGGCGCCCACCTGCTGCAGTGTCCTCCTTTCCTCTTTGGTGCAAAGGGAGCAAGCGCGGCGAGAGCATCAAGCAAAGGCATCCGCTTCGTGCAACAAGACCAAGACCAGCCCAACGGCTGGAAGGGAGTCGTCAGGAGCCTGTGCAAAGCGCCATCACCAGAGCCTTTGGCAAGCGAGGACCAACTTTAGTCGGGATAAGTGTACCCGCTGTTCCCTTCAAATGGCTAATTGTTGGCGCCCTCCCGCTCAATATTTGGGAAGAGGCCCAGGCCTTCGCCTATAAATAGGAGTAGCCACCTCCGGAGAGAGAGGACCGAAGGGAGAGATCCGAATCCTCATCAAGAAACCAGTAGCTAGAGCAACTGAACCCCACCTAGCAGTTCATCGCACCCGCCAAGAACAGACCCTCACGAGGCTGTTCTTCCTTGTATTGTTCCTCATTAGCCCAAGAGGCAATCCACCACACCGCACACTGAAGTAGGGTATTACACCACAATGGTGGCCTGAACCAGTATAAATCTTGTGTCTCTTGTGCTGTTCCGTTTAGTAGTTTAGGTCCCAGCGATTCGGCGAAGTGCGAGACGGTGGAGGGTTGGATCTCTGCGCGCACCCCAGTGTTCGAACCTCAAGGGTCTGTCGGAACCCGAAATCCGACATTTGGCGCGCCAGGTAGGGGTGCGCCGGAATCTTCCTTTCATCGCCTCGTTCTTCCCCGACCACCGCAACCATGTCTGATGCCCGTCGGGCTCAGCGCTGAAGCGCCGAGCCGCCTCGCCTCCCATGTCGCCAGACAGCTCCGTCGGCGGGCGCCTCGTCGTTTCGTCACCTGCCGTCAACGCCGCCACCGGCCCGGGGAACGAGCAGCAAGCATCGCCCCGTAACCCGCCCATGAGGCGGGACGGCCGCACCGCCACGCTTTCGCCAACCCGCTGGTTCTTCGTCACGCTGCGTTTCTGCGCTGCCATGGAGGCCCGAGCTGCACTCATTGCGGCAACGAGCTCTTGTGCTACGCCCGCCGACGACGTTTACGAAGAATGGCTCGACCGAAGTCGCCGAAGCTTCGTTCGCGCTGCAGAGGCGCCCGCACCGTCCGTCTCGCTGCACCGCACCGCGCCGCTGGCGATGAAGCTCCGGGCGCGCCAGCCGCCTCCTCTCAAGAAGGCACCTGGCCCCAAGGCGCGGCCTGGCGGAACCCGCTCCGCCAGCGCCGCGCTGCAAGAGCAGAGCTGTCAAGAAGTTCTCGCCCACGAAGCTGCCCGAGCGCCCCGCCCAAAGACGTCAGACCTGCGCTGCCCAAAGAGCGGGCGCAGAAGGCCCGCAAGACCAAGCTCTCTATCGTCCGAGGGCCCCAGCTGCCACGGCGGGCTGCCGTGTTTTCACCCCGAAGCGCAGCGTCGCAGAGCCCGCCAAGTTCAAGCCAGACCTGCCTCCTCACCACGGGCGGCACAGCTGACCTTACGGAGTTCCTCCAGCTCACGAGCTGGGCATCGAGGCTGCCAACGGGATGAAAAGGTCATGGCGAACTGGTTTCCCATGGCGCCAAGGACGGAGCCCGCACTGCTCCTGAATCTGGCCCTGTGCATGATCTCTTCCTGGGCCGAGATGCGTACCCGCTTCATCGCCAACTTCCAGGGTACTCGCGACTGGCCACCCGCCGTGAGCGACATGCGCCGAATCAAGCAGCAGCCAGGGGAAACCTTGCAAAAGTACATCCAGCGCTTCAACAACGCGCGCCTCAAGATCCCCAGGGTAACGGAGGAGGCCATCATCTCGCCTTCTCCGACGGCGGCGCGACGCCAAGATGAAGGAGGAGCTGGCGATGCATGAAGATCTGTGCACCTCCTTGAGCTGTTCAACTTGGCGACCAAGTGCGCCAGGCTAAGGAGGGCGCCTCTCCTCCTCGAGCTGCCTGCCACGGATCCCAAGAAAAGAAGTCCAAGGCCAAGGACGTGAAGCGCAAGGGGCTGCCGATCGCGGCCGAACTGACACCAAGCAAGGCGAGATCAGCCCGAGTCCTCCAAGGGCAGTCGGTATCTGCGGTACCACGACCTCCACACCCACAACACCAATGAATGCCAAGAGCTCCGGGCCGTCTGCTGAAGGAAGGGTCGGCAGACGCCCGAGCGCAGCGACCGGGCTACGGCCGAGGAGGAGGAAGGAATGCAGACACTGGAAGACCGCGGCCGCGCCAAGGGTGGCGCGACCAACCTCGCGAGGACCGTTGCTATAAGACCCGCCGCGAGGGAGGCTGGAGGGATCAGCCTCGCGAGGATCGCCCACAGGGGAACACAGGCCTCCCTCCGCTGCCGCCGCCGCCAAGGAGAAATGAGGACCGTCATCAGGACGAGGGGCTGGGGCTTCCAGAACCGCGGCGATCGCTCGCATCCCGGGCGAGCTCAAGCCCCAGCCTCTCGGCGCAAGATCTTCAAGCAGTTCGCCCTGAAGTGAATGCAGTCCTCCCAAGCTCGAGGCCACGCGCCTCTCGGTGGTCGGCATGCGCCATCACGCTCAGCTCGGTGAATCAGCTCAAGCGCGCGCCACAGCCGGAGTTCTCCGATGCTCGTTCCCCAATCATCGCAACGTGCTGGTCACCAAGACCCTCATCGACGGGCGGGCAGGACTCAACGCCTGTCCGTGGAAACATTCAACAATCTTCGCGCTTTTGATCAGCTTCAGCCAACCAAGCCTTTCTCCGAGTCACCGACGGCTCCACGGTCCCGATCGGGCAGGTCCGCCTTCTGTCACCTTCGGGCTCGCGATAACTACCACACCGAGCTCATCGACTTCGACGTCGCCCACATTCGCTTGCCAGACAACGCCATCCTCGGGTACCCGGCGCTGGCCAAATTCATGGTCAGAACTCCACCACGGCTACAACATCCTCAAGATGCCAGAAGCGGCGGGTCATCATGGTGCCCCGTGAGGAGAGAGATGCGCAGTGCTCCTGGAGCGAGCCTTCAGCTGCATCGCTAGAAGACCTGCACCACAAGCAGCAAGAGGCCTCCCGAGGCCGCACTCCAAGAAGAAGAAGACATCGACCGCCCGGCTCCTCAAGAGGCAGGCCCCTCAGGCCCGCGCCGGGCCAGGGGAGCCTCCTTCCATTGCATAGGAAGCGCGGCGCCTCCTCAGCCGGGCTCGGGGCTCTCCCGGAGGGCCGCCGACCTCGCCAAGGTCACGAGGGAGGCGCTTGGGCACCACGTGGAGGTGTGCTTCCAAGCACGTTTCCCGCAAGCAGGAGCAAGGCAAGGAGGGCCGAACCCTCGGGAGTTCGTCTGCCAAGGCCATTCAGAGCTACAGGAGTCAAGGGTCATGAGGGCAGCCGCCGCCACTGCTGTGGCCCCCATCCAGCGAGGATGGTGGGCTGCGCGTCTGCATCGACATACCAGGGCTCGACCGAGCCGCGTCTCAAGAGCGCCTCTGGCCCTCGCGAGTGGGACGTTGCGAGGGCCGGCCCCACAGCTACGTGTGCATGCCCCACGGCCTTCCAAACGCGGTTGCTGTGCACCAGCATCTCATGAGGGCCATCCTGGAGGCTCGAGAGGTCCGGCACGCCGCAGCCCTGGCGGAGATGGAGATGGCCCCCGAGGAGCCGCCAGCGCCTCTGGATCCTCCCGAGGCCCCCGGGCCTGGGGGCTCGTGAGGATCGGCTCCCGCAGCCCACCGAGTCTGCTACACCAACACCCCTTCGTCCCCAATATCACCAGGTGACATCTTTAAGTTATGTTTCCGGCTGGGAGCACCTTCAGGTCAGATTATTCCTGTGCCGCGTGGGTCCGCCCCTCGTGGCATGTATCCCTTTATTTCATGTCATTAGCTTATCTGTTGGGGCGCCTCGGGCTGCATCATCCCCAAGCCGCCGGGCCTGTCCCGCGGCATGTATCCTTCTTACGCTTTCCTTAGGATTATGCTCTCGCCCACCATGCTTGTTATTTGTGCCTTTTCCGGGTGACGGAATCTTGCACGTTAAAGGGGGTGCCACGAGCATCGCGACTCGGGGCTCCTACCGCTCTCCGCCCTCACCCTCTGGTCTTGTCCATGGCATCGCGACCTGGCTTGCCAACGACGGCCGAGACCAGCCCGAGAGCCGGACCCGAGGACGAGAGTTTCATCATCTAACCCAGCTTATGCGTTAAAGGGGGTGCCCGAGCATCGCGACTCGTGGCTCCTACCGCTCTCCGCCCTCACCCTCTGGTCTCGCCCATGGCATCGCGACTGGCTTTCCAATGACGGCCGAGACCAGCCCGAGAGCCGGGACCCGAGGACGAGTTGCTACATCTAACCCAGCTTGCGCTAAAGGGGGGTGCCGAGCATCGCGACTGGGGCTCCTACCGCTCTCCGCCCTCACCCTCTGGTCTTGTCCATGGCATCGCGACCTGGCTTGCCAGGCGATGGCTGAGACCAGCACGAGCCGGACCAAGACGAGAGCACCGCATCCGCCAAATTTGCAGGAACACACTCAAGATAAGGCCAGAGCCAGCGCAACCCGCTTGAGGTAGGGCCCGTGAGCCTCGCTGGCTCACGGGTGCCCCAACACACCTCGCGAGGCCTCTCGCCTCTCCCAAGCAACTAATGGCAGAACTAACGACGCCACGGCGAGCTCTTGTTCCTTCTGTGGTGAACCTGCAGGTCCCTCCAAGGAGCACGAAACGACCTCGCCACGCAATCTCTCGCCGCCTAGGCACGGACCTAGCGCTGCACCAGGAAGCATTGTCCGACCTCGAGATAAGTCACCTCCGGACGCACTAGTTATCGCAACACCATCCCCACACTCAATGCAACCCGTGTTAGCAACGCCGCCTCCTTTCCCATCGAATGATGGATGCTTGAGCGCCAGGGGACCCCCGAGCATCGCGACTCAGGGGCTCTTACCGGACCTCGGGCCGCTCACCTCCTGGCCTTGACCACGACATCGCGACCTGGCATACCAGCGACGGCTGAAGCCGCCTTGGGACTGGGACCTGTCGGCACAGAGCATCAGGCCCTCGTGAGGACTGAAAGGAGAAAACTAAGCTAGAATGGAATGAGCATCTCGCACTGCTTCATAAAAAGGATTATATTGACGGATGGAGCTGCAAACATCTTACAAGCCCCCGTGGGGTATATTATTGGCCCCTCGCAGGAACAAAAGGCGCGCATTTTAAGGAATCCTCACTACAGGGGGCATCGCGGCAGATGCCATCACCAACAATGGGCCACCCAGTCCGGCGCCAACCCCATCCAGATCAGGGGCGGCGACGACCTGACGAGCCCGCCCATCTCCGGGAGCGGCGTAGGCTCGGAGACTCGTAGCTGTCGTCGCTTGTCTCCGGCATCGCGAAGAGCTCGGCGGAGTTGCTGGATCCTCCGGCGCTTTCGTCACCTGAGGAGCGGCCAAGGGAGCGATCGGCCGGCCTCTGTCTCACCGCAGCAGGACCCCGACCACCTCTCCCGGGGCAGCACTCCAGCCGACGACCCTCCGCGTCGAAGACCTTGAAGGACACCACCGAAGCACCATCGTACTCCAGGTGGATCGCGAGGCGCCTCGCCTGCAGACCAGGCGACCTCGCCCCAGCCTCGAGTCATGAAGACCTCGCCTGGGCAACTATCTGCGACCTCTGCCCTGATCGCAAGAAGGGTGCCGCAGCCGATGTGTTGCAGCCAGAGTCGAGGGTTCCCTCGCCGGACGACGGAGGCGAAGAAAGAAGGAAGACGAATCCAAGATTTAGGAGGCGTGGCGACGTGAAGCACGAACTCCCGGCAGGAGCCCTCGGCGTGGACTCCAGGGGGGAAGATGCACACCTTCATGACCTGCCAGCATCGTCGACGGCGCCGCTCGTGGCGCCCGGCGTCGCCTCCTTCAGAGCCGCCAATGTGCGCGTACAAGGGAAGAGGGAACCCTGGTGGCAGCCGCTCGCACCAGGGCATGGGCGCCTCCTGGCGAGCGCTCTTGCCCTGACACCAGAGGGCAAGCCGCTTCTTTGGGGGGAGCAGGTCAGGGTCCTCTTGAGGAGCCTTTCCTTTCTCTTCCGTGGAGAACCGGCGGATCGGAGCAATGGCAACCAGATGAAATAAGGAGGAGGAGAAGTAGAAGGACAGACTGGAAGGGCGCGCGGCGTTCCGTACTTATAGCCGGCGGAGGCCAACCGTCGGCCTCCACGATCACCGGTAATCATGACCGACTCTGCATGCAGGGACTTGTCAAATCCGGATGGTTACCGAGGCATCATGGGGAAGCGAAGCGCGACGCGTCCAATCAACCGCCACGCTGGCGCCTAAGGCCGCAGGCTGTTATGGCTCGCGACGCTCAGACTTGCCGCTTTCACCTCCTCTCGCCGCTGTTCGGGCGCGCCCAGGGCGGGGGCTCTGTCGGCGCTCGGGAACGGGGTCCCCAGACTTGCTCGCTGCGGCCTGCAGCGTGGCTTCAAGGAGGCCCAAGACGCCCATCTTCATCGGCGCAAGCTCAAGACCCTCGCGAGGGGCCAAGCCTCATGGGCGGACGACAAGGAGCTTCTCGTGCACGGCCTTGTCAGCTGGCTCATGAGGAGGCGGAGAGTTCAAGGCAGGGTACCTCGCGAGGTGCCCATGACGCAAGCCATGACGACCAAGGGCGCCTGGGCCGGGCGCCAGCCCCCGCAGATGTCCTCCTTTCCTCTTTGGTGCAACGGGAGCAAGCGCAGCGAGAGCATCAAGCAAAGGCATCTGCTTTGGTGCAACAAGACCAAGACCAGCCCAATGGCTAGAAGGAGTCATCGTGGAGCCTAGGCAAAGGCCATCACAGAGCCTTTGGCGGCGAGGACCAACTTTAGTCGATAAGTGTACCCGTTGTTCCCCTTCAAAATGGCCAATTGTTGGCGCCCTTCCCGCTCAATATTTGGGAAGAGCCCAGGGCCTTCGCCTATAAATAGGAGTAGCCACCCCCAGGAGAGAGAGGACCGAAGGGAGAGATCCGAATCCTCATCAAGAAACCAGTAGCTAGAGAAACTGAACCCCACCTAGCAGTTCATCGCACCCGCCAAGAACAGACCCTCGCGAGGCTGTTCTTCCTTGTATTGTTCCTCATCAGCCCAAGAGGCTATCCACCACACCGCACACTGGAGTAGGGTATTACACCACAATGGTGGCCTGAACCAGTATAAATCTTGTGTCTCTTGTGCTGTTCCGTTTAGTAGTTTAGGTCCCAGCGATTCGGCGAAGTGCAAGACGGTGGAGGGTTGGATCTCCGCGCGCACCCCAGTGTTCGAACCTCAAGGGTCTGCCAGAACCCGAAATCCGACAAACAGAAACTTTCGGAGATACCCGTAGTGCACCTTTATAGCCACCCAGTTACGTTGTGACATTTGGCACACCCAAAGCATTCCTACAGTATCCGGGAGTTGCACAATCTCATGGTCTAAGGAAAAGATACTTGACATTAGAAAAGCTTTAGTAGACGAACTACACAATCTTGTGCTATGCTTAGGATTGGGTCTTGTTCATCACATCATTCTCCTAATGATGTGAGCCCGTTATCAACGACATCCAATGTCCATGGTCAGGAACCGTAACCATCTATTGATCAACGAGCTAGTCAACTAGAGGCTCACTAGGGAAATGTTGAGGTCTATGTATTCACACATGTATTAGGATTTCCGCATAACACAATTATAGCATGAACAATAGACAATTATCATGAACAAGGAAATATAATAATAACCACTTTATTATTGCCTCTAGGGCATATTTCCAACACCCCCCCCCCCAAGCCATATCCAACCTAGTAGGTCAGACTTCATATTTGATAGGCTCAAAAAATGAAAAAGATAAGTGCACATGTTTAAAACACTATACCAAAAGTGAAGCAGAATCACAGCTTGCCGCACCCCTGCCGAGTGCAGTAGAAACTGGAGCATTGCATACAAAATAAAACATAGCATGATATAGTTTAAATGTAGTGTAATACATCAAAGAATTTATATATGAATTGAGCCAAGAAATTTGGAATTGCAGCCTGCTGCACACCTCCTGCCATATCCATCCTGGCAAGGCATGGTTCATATTCCATAGGTTCAGAGAGCAAAAATGGTCCATTACATGCCAATGGTGCATTTCTTCATAAGAATTGAACTTATAAACCTTCAAGAACTCCCAGGCAGAACCGTTGCTTCCACGTCGCTCTGTAAAGGCCTGCTGCCACCGCCTGTAATTTTTGTGTCCCGCCAAGGGCATCTTAGTCACGTACATATGTATAAAAGCCAGCCGCCTGTGGAGAAGACCTAGCCGGTCGCCACTCTCCTCTTTCCGCCGCCTCCCGCGTCTCCCCCACTCCTCCCAAGCGTCATGCACACAATCCTCCCTTGAACCCTAGCCGCCTCCACCCTCGCTTCGTCCTCCATCCTCCCACGTTCGGCGCACCCCCTCCTCCCCTCCCGCATCTCGTCCACCCGGGATCTGAGCGCAGAGTCAAGCTTCCCTGGCGGCGGCGCTCCATTCAATCTGCAACAGAAAGAGAGAGAGACCGAGAGAGAGAGAGGATGAGAAGGAGAAGAAGGAAAGAGAGGAGGGAGAAAGAGAGAGGAAAGACGAGAGGGAGGTGTGGCGTCGAATGGGAGAGGGTCACCGCCGGCGTCCGCCTACACCGGCGAGGTTGGGTCCTCGAGCCATGGAGGCACTCGTCGTTGGGCCCTTGCCGTTGGCCTCCCGTGCATCGCACCGCCCCTCCTGCCGCCAAGGCTCTCTCCTCCCGCTTTGGCAAATTGGATCGAGGGTGATATGTTGCCGTCGCCGACTGGATTTGCTCCTCCATCGCCGCCGCGAGTCAACTCCATCGTTGTCTCCAGGAATCCGTCCCCGGCAAGGTCTCCCTCGTTGCTACTCCGTCTACAATCTCTCCCACAATGGCATACGGTGGTTTGATTTGGTTATTTTGGTGGTATCTTCCCTACCGTCTCTCTTTTTCAGTTTCTAACTTTGGTGCTTTGATTTGTAGTTTTGGCCAGCAGGAGGAGCAGAAGGAGCCACGGATGAGAAGGAAGGAGACTAGCAGGAGGAGGAGATATTCTTGTTCTATTTGGTTCTCATGCTGGCATCTCCCTGCTGTCTGCTTTTCTTTTAGTTTCCAACTTTGATGCTTGGACTTGTTGTTTTGGCTAGCACGAGTAGGAGGAGACAGGGAGGATGAGGAAGAAGACAAGCAGGAGGAAGAGAAAATCTTGCTCGCCTTATGGACTCGCAATAAACAGGTGTGTGTTGTGCTACTCATGCTTTTTTTAATCTCACCAACGATTGTGTTGTACTGGATCGAATCAGAGGAAGCTCATTTGCCTGTACAGAGGGTCGTCTTCTCCCCCCATCCAATACCTGCTAAGAGCTATGATTTTTCTTTGCTTCCAGGTCCACAGGAAAAATTCCTGAACGATTTTGGTATCCCCAGATTTTTCTTCCCCGCGATGAGGTTATACTTAGCCTACCCTCTGTCCCTGTGTGTGTAGGTTTGTCATGTTCTGTGGTCTGAATTCAGTTTGGTTTTGTTGTTCTAAATTCATTGCATGTCCAATGAACACACACACTCTCTGCAAGTTTCTTTTCCTTTAAATATTAGTGTTGATCCATTTTTAATTGTTGAGGCAAATAATGTTATTAAATGCTTATAGTTTATTTGAGGACAGATAGAACATCTGTTTTCGTTAAGATTGATTATCAAGTACGACTGTTGTTTGTGAATTATATATTTTTTGTATGGGGTGTAGTGACAAGGATGAGGCAGAATTAGTTCTCCTGGGAGAATTGGGTTACCACATCACTAGAGGTAGGCACAACCCAAGAAGTCCAGAATAATTGACTCATCTAAATTTCTCTAATTTTGTTACATAATATTTTCTCCCGACAGTGTATCCATTTACTACAGAAAAGTCAATTTATTTGCCTTCTGGACCAAGATTAATTTTGGGGGAAAAGAGAGGAATTTGAGAGAGATAGAGTGCCCGAGAGCTTATTAGAAAAACATATGTTTTCGTTGTCCATTGATTCCGGGAAGAAGATACATATATTTCCATAATTTTTTACAATTTATTTTTCAGCGGCATAGATTTAAATGTAGTAACACGTGTTTATGCTTTGCAGCCACGGTGGACGCTATTAGTTATATTTTGACTAATAAATTTGTTTGAATAGATTGTACATGATAGATGTGTCTATCAGATGGTTGCAGTCAGCCTCAGGGTGAGTTTATCCTTTTGGTAACTCTTACCATTTATTTTTCAGCAGCATAGATTTAAATGTAGTAACATGTGTTTATGCTTTGCAGCCACGTAGGACGCTATTATTCATATTTTGACTGATGAATTTGTTTGAATAGATTGTGCATGATTGATGTGTCCATCAGATGATTGCTGTCAGCCTCAGGGTGAGTTTATCCTTTTGGTTTATATGAAAATGCTTATTTGTCTTCATGTGTAACGTGATTTCTCAGTGGCTTATATTCATTCTGTCCAACATGAGTACATGATAAAGAAGCGTTGACTCTCTTTTCTTGATTGTGTTGATGATAACAGTTTCTAAGTCATCTCTCCAATGTTAAATCATAACGATTACTATGGTGGTCCAAGAAATACTTTAGTACACATTGTACTATGTTTGCTTAAGGGGAAAGAGAATTCTGAGATGCCAAATATTAATGGCTAGACTGTACATGGCAAAGATTAGTTTGTTGTGGTGAAACTAATGCTTCAGCCTTTGGGTGTCATCTTTGTTAAATATTAGACTATGTATTTTGTCCAACATGAATGACCGAGAAAAACTATGATTTTTATGACATCATGTCTCACTTATTGTCATGTCTAAATATTTTGAGTTTTATGTTAATGCTTTGACCATGGATGCCAAAACATCACTGTTTGCCTGATGGAGTGAATTCCGTTATAAAATGAAGTTCCTTCCATCAAATAGATAGCTTGTATTAAAATTGTTTTTCTATCCTGTAAGTACATGTTGGTTATTTTGACGCTTCATTTTGAAGCTTTGCAGAGATCAGCGAGGATTTGTGCGGCAGGGAGGGGACTACTGATAGGAAACATGGGTCCAAGAAGAAATCAAAGAGCATGGTAAGTTGTTCTCCCTTTTCTAATTTAAAAGCTAGAGTCGGTCAATTGTTATATAGGACTATGATTAGGATAATATAATATGTTTGCTACTACCTTGCTAATAGCTTTCCGAGGTAATTCAGTGATCTATATGCCTGTTTGTTTTCTTCTGTAGTGAGATCATTTATGTTATTTAGAAAATTGAACATGAAGTGTGATTATAAGAATCTTGTATTGTTAGCCTATAAATGATATAGTTGTGTATACATGGCCTATAAATGATATAGTTGTATATACATGGTTGTATATACAGTACAAGGAGCACTTTGAATCATGGTTGTATATGCAATGCATGGAGCAACTTTAATCATGATGCATATGGCCTCATTTTAATTGAATTATGAAGAAGTTTTGCTCTGTTTTGTGTATTGCAATCTGGGGTTTAGCTATGTGGTATACAATTAAAGGGAATTGCTTTTTTCCTTTAATATTAAAAGCTAGAGAACTGGAGGTAGAGTAATAAAAGCTGCTTCCTTGGAGAGTTTTTTGTGCATAGTGGTGCATGCATAATATTATCCTCATTATGTTCTCTTTGCATGTTCTATTAATTGTAGGAAGCAGATGCTATCAAGATCATGCCAAAGGTAGAGCATGCCAAAGGCGATGCTCATTCCTGTTCTTAGTGAGATGGGTTTACTCGATGCAAAGTACGAGCATTATAAACTCTGGCGAGCTGTTGAAGGTCGAAGAGGAGGGCGCCGCCACCACCGTCATCAGGCTGGTCCACATCCACGCGCTGCTCGGCGTCACTAGGTCACCGCCACAACTCCTCACGCCCAGGTCATTCAACATTTTCTTCCGCTTTTGGTGCGTCACCTTTAGAATCTTTCTCTCCCATTTTGCCATGTTTGCATGGTAAGATGTTTGGTTGGATTTGAAGGTTCGTAGCCTTGGCTCCAAAGCTTCAAGCTCTTATAGAAGTTAGAACTAAGGGCCTTTTAAAATGAGTCCTGCATAATAGTGTTGTTCAGTGGGATGCAGAATTTTTGTTTGTTTGATCGGCTATCCTTGGTACTGATTTACGTAATGATTTCATCATCATATGACTACAATGAAGAAGTTGTGTGTATAAATATTACTAACTGCTGATACTTTGCATCAGTGATTTCAATTCTGTTGGCCCTCCTTAAGATTGCTTGGGAATGTGAGGCTTAAAAGTTTCAGCCCTGTGCAATGTGCTTCTCGGGTGTGGATTTGTGTTTGGCTAATTAACGGTTCTGTTAATACTGATATGACCTTGTACATTATATGGGTATTGCATTGCTTGTACTTATAGTAAGTGGATTTTTTTCTCATATGTTTCAATCTGTGCCCGAATAGTATTAATGTTCACTCTTTCAATACATGGCTTACTCTTGGCCTTTGCGCCATTGGCGCAACTGGTCATCTAGTTATACTAAAGCATCAAGGTTTAGTACGTTATACCAAAAATAGCCACGAAGATTGTTCACTGGAACTTATTTACACTACTTTTACAAATCATAGGAGTAACTATACATTTAATTAAGTTGGATAGGCTTGTCCAAACATCCTGTTACCCGACATGATTGTGTGGTGAGATGTATGGATCTGTTGAACAACCCATGACCCGGCGCCGCCAATCACTTGGATCCAAGGGTTGTGGGCAGAGTTTCATGCTCGCATAATTTCTCACCAGCGGGAAGGCTAGGTGATAATTCAGATCAAAAGAAATGGATAAGCCATTGAATATAATGAGAAGTCTTTATGTTGTTGTTAGGTTATTTTTCACCATAAATACACAAAACAATCACACAATGGATAAACACCGACTGGCCAAAGACAAATATCGAAAAGCATATGCAATAGGAACCAAATCCAACATAATTCGTATGATAATTCCCAATAGGTCCATAAAACAACCCATTTTTCTTGATACTCATAAAACATCAACTATTTCTTAGATATACTTATCTAATTTATCTAAAAGGCTAAACATGCTGATGGCCAGCATATAGTTTGTACTACAGGCTGGCCTAAACAAAGGACATCACAGTGTGATGCAATCAACGTAAATTTTGATCTAACACCACCATTTAAACAAAATGATTGGCGTCATTGAAGATAGTGAATCCCTTAGACCAACATGTGAGATAAAGAAAATCCTATAAATCATATGATCTAAGCATGTGTGTTCTCCGCAAAAAATATATTCACATGGTCTAAGCATGTCCTATAGGATGAGGCACTATCATATCAAGACCACCAAGTGACAACATTAGGCTACAATTGCCTTCTTATTAACTATGAAAACTTGGAGGTTGTAATAGGGAGGCAAATAAGGTGGCGCATGAGCTAGCTAGGGTAGCTAGATTTATTATTGGCAGAGTTTGGTTGGATGAGCCCCCTGGGGATATTATCCCATTGTTTATAAACGATGTAATTGTTATTTCAATTTAATAAAGATGGGTAGTTTTTTTTTTTGAAATAATAATAATATAGAAGTGAAAGGAAATTACACAAGTGAAAGTGTATTTATATCTAAACAATATTTTTGGTTTGATGACAACGTGATTAGTGGACCTAATGATGATTTTTATGGTTTATCTCATGTCATTGATTCCTCAAAGATTCATTGAGGAGATGGTTGAACCCTTACTTCAAAAAGTTTAAAGGCTTAGTTTTCCGGTGACTCGAAGCTTTGAGCTTCACTTTATTTGAGTTATAGCTTATAGGACAACCACACTGTCATGAGGAATCGAGGTACAACAACCTTCCTACAACTGCCACTTTAAATTGCCCTCTAAACCACATCTCAATGTGTGCATAGGGTGGTTTCATGTCTCCGGCGGGTCTTCTAGGATCCAGTCTATTTAGGTTTTAACTGGTTTCGTCTCGATTCAGCCGGATTTTATGGACTTTGGAGTTTCTACATGCCCTTATTGACGTTCTCTTCTCCGAGGAGGTGATTTTCTTTGCAGATCGCGGCTACCAGAGTCTCCTGTTTGCATTGATGACTTTCCTGCCGCTGCTTCTACAAGCTCTTGTGTTTCAAAAAGTTTGCTCCTCCAAGGCAGAGGTACAGAGGCGGCACCGAGCTGCGCTCATGGTGTGCCGCCATGAGTAAGAAGAACTTGGCACCCCTAAGACTTTGATTATAATTTTACCCTTTCAGTATGTGTGTTTGTAAGGTCATCTAATTCTTAATATATGGCCTTAGGCCTTATTGCAAAAAGAAGAGATGTAGCTCAATGCATAGTGCATTGTCATTGACTAATCCCTAAGCGCCAATTCCTACCGTTTCTACAACTCGCGCACACTCCTTCGTCCTGGGCTTGCTCCTTTTACTTTTTTCCTTCTCATCGCATATTGTGTCAGATGTACCTAGCGTGTATCACTCAAAAACGTAGTGGGCTCAAAGTTTTCACGACCACAGTTGCATTTTGATTTTGCGAAGCTTCTAGATGCTTTCCTGTCTATTTTTTAATTTTACTTGGCTGGTTTTTCATTGATTTATTTTTCCTTTCCCCCTTTTTTGTTTATTTTCTTATATCGCAACCTTTTTCCAAATTCATGAACTTCCTGAAAATTCACAAAATTTGTTTAAATTCATGAGTTTTGTCAAATACATGAACTTTTCCCAAATTCACGATTTTTTTTTTCAAATTCATGTTTTTGCTTCAAATGCACAAACTTTCTTCAAATTCATAATTTTTTTTGTGAATTTCTTTTTCTCAAATTTGAGATATTTTTCCCAAATTTGTGAACTTTTTCCCTCAAATTCATGAACTTTTTTCAAATTTATGAAACCTTTCCCATAAATTCCTGAACTTTTTTTATATCCGCGGAACCAATTATTTTTAAAAAAATTCATAAACTTTTTTGAAATGTACATTTCTTGGAAATATATGAATTTTTTGAACACCTAGATTTGTTTGGAGAAGTGAACAGTCAACATCAAGTAAATGGGCCAGGTCAAAGTTCAATGGATCTACTCAATGGTCAACTGGACCATGATTTTTATGCAAACGACCGAATGGGACAGGAACTGAGCTAGCGACCGACAAATTGTAATGGGCTACGACCTTGAGGCGTGCACAGGAGGTCACCAAGTAGCACTTAAGCCGCTGAAGGGGCACTAATGCTACATGTCGCGGGAGCAACTAACTAACAGTTACCACTGGGGGGGGGGGTCCATAAGGGTCATTTTCTTTGGCATGGGAGCGTGCCAAGTGGAGCGCCCAGCCGCTGCCACGTGTCACATGCTGGCACTCCCTCTGCTTTCATATTTTTATTTTCTATATGCATTTATGAGTTTTGATGTCATTTTTTTGGCTTTCTTTTGGTTTTTGCCTGGTTTCTCCTAGGATTTGGATGATTTTTTTTAGAAGCGCAAGAAGCATTGTGCTTCTCGGAAAAAGAAAAGAAAAAAGACAACCCATGCTTTCACGAGAAGCACAATTATGCTTCCCAAAAAGGAAAAATCAGAACCCTTACTTCAACAAGAAGCACATCTATTCAAAAATTGCTCTAGAACATTTTTTCAAATCCACGAACAATTTTTGAATTGTTCTCAAGTTACAAATTGTTCAATTTTTTCTAAAATTGTTCTCAAACATTTTTTTCGAATCCTTAAATATTTTTTTTGAATTTGCAATCTTTTTTTCAAATCCATGATTAATTTTTGAATTCACAAAAGATTCAACTTTGCGATTTTTCTTGAGTTCTTGATTTTGTGAATTCACGAACATATTTGAAATCTGTGAATATTTTTTATCTCATGAATATTTTTCAAATCAGTATTTTTTGAATTGACGAATTTTAAAACTCTCAAACTTTTTAAATTCATGAACATTTTCTGATGTCGCGAAGAATCTTTGAATTGACGAACATTTGCTTGAAATTTATGCATATTTTCGGAATTCGGGAACTTTCTTTGAATTCGCAAGCATTTTTTTGAATTAGAAATGACCGAGGTAAAAAAAGAACGACCTAATAAAACAAATACATAGGAAAAAATCCAGGTTAAAAAAATAGCTCTCCTGGGCTGGCCCATTTGCGGGAGGCTCTGTCAGCAGGACACGCGTTGCGGGCGACGACATCGCTGAAATTGCAAACTTCTTTTTCAAATCCATGATTAGTTTCTGAATTCACCAAAAAACTTGACTTTGTGATGTTTCTTGAGTTCGTGATTTTTTGAATTCACGAAAACATTTCAAATCTGTGAACATTTTTTATCTCACGAATATTTTTTAATTCAGTAATTCTTTTGGAATTCACGAATTTTAAAAATCTCAAACCTTTTAAATTCGTGAACATTCTCTGATGTGGTTGGGCCATCCCAAAGATCTTCCCTTCGTCTCTGTAAACATTGTGACGACTTAGTAAAGCTTCGCGAGGGACGAAAGCTAGCTAGGAGAAAAAACAGTCGTCGAAAAATCTTCTACCCTCAAGTTTAGGGTTTCTCGTCTCTGGCGGCGCTCCTCCGCTGCCTAGAGATTTTTTACCGTCCGCCGACCGGACCCCATCGTGTTGCTCGTCCAGGCCTGTGGCGGGGGCTCATCAGAGCGGATCGCACGGATCCTATCACTGCTGGCTCGTAGTAAACGAGGCGCAAACCCTAGATGGCGGCAGATGCGGGATCATCTTCTGCGGGCTGGAAGGAGAAGAGTCTTGAAGAGATGCTGCAACACCTTGATCTTCAGGATGACGAGTTGGATGACGTGGTTGTGGGGCAGGAAGATCTGAAGAAGTACGAAGCAGATGCAAGATGGCTCGCGATCGGGAAGGTAAACACAACTAGGGTTTTCAACTCATCGTCGATGTTTGAGACCATGAAATCAGTTTGGGGGTTAGCGCATGTACCCAAGTACATGGAGGCTGGGGAAAATCTTTATATCTTTCAGATGTTCTGTTTGGGGGATTGGAAGAAGGTTGTTCATGGTGGACCTTGGCTGTTTTGCTGGATGGGTATGCTCATCGAAGATTATGATGGAAAGTAGGAACCGACATCCTATGTCTTTGATGGTCTATATGTTTGGGCTCAGAACCACAATATACCAGAGTTATACAGGAAACCTGAGGTAGTGGATCAACTAGCACGACACATCGGTCGGGTTAAGGAAACTTAGCTCTCCCATAGGCTCTTCTATGAGGGAGATTATGTCAGAGTTCGCGCGCGAGTTCTGGTGAACAAGCCCTTAACCAGGGTAACGCCGCTGAATGTGACGGGTGAAGGACAAAAATTCCTCCCTGTAAAGTACGAGAAGATACCGTATTTCTGTCAAGTTTGTGGTTTCATGGGTCATAACCATGAGGAATGTGGTGATGGAGTTTGGGAGGCTAAAGACAAGCAGTGGGGAAGTTGGATGTTAGCAAAGAGAAGGGAGACAGCACCGGATCAGCAAGGAGGAGGTTGTTCCTCACGCGGTGGCCGCTCGGGGGGTAGAGGCAGAGGCAGGACTGGTAGGGGAGCCCCCCAGGCTCGGCCAGCATCACTACGCAAAAGATCAGCACAAGAGGCTGGGCTGGATGAGGACGTAGAGGCTAGGGAAGATGTCACAAGCCCGCTAAAACCAGCAACTATACCGGAGGGCGAGGAACAGAGAACAGAAGCACCGGCGGTGCGCAGAAACCTTAATTTTGTTTCGGCTAAAAATCCACACGATAAGGCGCTGAACTCAACGGCAAGGTTTTGGAGCAGCTGATAAGTCACAAGCAAATGAAAACCAAGCCCTAGTGGTGGTTCCGCCACTCCCTCCTGCATATGTCTCTCCCAGGGATGCTAAGAAGGCAAAAAAGTCAGATTCACCAGTGAAGCAAAACAGGAACAAGATGGCATTATTGGCGGGCTCCGAGACGGGGTGCCGCCAGGCCCAATGAAACTCTTAAGTTGGAATTGTCGTGGGATCGGCGATCCCGCGACAGTTCGCGAACTCCGCGATCTAGTGGAGATAAGTTCACGTGCTATCTTGTGTTTAGTGGAAACTCAGTTGCAAAAGAGTCGTGTTGAAGGTCTTCGTTTTTCTTTAGGTTATGATTTCAGCTTGGAGTTGGTAGTAGTGGCCATAGTGGCGGTCTTTGTATCTTTTGGAAAAATTCCGTCGATGTTGCAATAAAAAACTTTTCTGAGTATCATGTGGATGCCTGGGTTACAGAACCAGGGAGGGATCAATGGAGGCTGTCGTGTTTTTATGGAGAAGCAACCCGAAGTCTTCGGTACAAGACTTGGGATACTATGAAACGGCTGAGGGGAGAGAGCTCTCTGCCATGGATGTGCATAGGAGATTTTAACGAGATTCTCAGGCCGGACGAGCAACACGGCCCTAATGCACGTGACAGTGCTCAAATCGAGGCATTCAGAGAAGTTGTCGATGTATGCGGTCTGGCTGACCTTGGTTACCATGGTTTGGACTGGACGTGGGAAAAGAAGGTGGCTGGTGGGCACTACTGCCGCGTTCGCCTAGACAGAGCTTTGGCTTCGGCCTGTTGGTCAGCTCTCTTTCCCTTTGCGACTATTGAGCACCTTACAGCGGCAAAGTCAGACCATTGTCCTATACTTCTCGATACAGAGCTCGCTGATACGAGCGTTCGTGTGAAACAGAAACAGTTCCGATATGAGTGTATGTGGGAACATGACTCCAGGTTTGAAGATACCCTTGCCGACGCTTGGACATCGGAGGGGCCAGCCCAGACCGTGGCTGCGTTATCGAATAAACTGGCCAATGTTGTTGGTCGCTTGCAACGTTGGGGCCGCACCACCTTTGGAGTGGTCCAGACTGAGCTGAGATCACTACGACAAAAACTTCAGCACCTGCGCTCGCTGCCAAACAGGACAGGGCCGTCCACCGAGGAGAAGAGCATAGAGGCTCGGATGGTGGAGTTATGCTTAAGAGAGGAGATTATGTGGCGTCAGAGGGCGCGTATCCAGTGGCTTGCGGAAGGCGATAGCAACACAAAGTTTTTTCATCGTAAAGCCAACGCCCGCAAGGCAAAGAACCGTATAGCCGAGCTGCAGCATGGTGATGGCTCAGTTTGCAAAGAGGAGCACGAGATGGCGGATATGGCAAAAAGTTTCTATAGCAACCTGTACGCTTCCGAGAATACGGTAGGGATTGAGGAGGTGCTCTCCCATATACCATCTAAGGTTGATGCAGCGATGAAAACCACTCTTAATGCCGAGTATAGCAAAGCTGGGATAAAAACGGCTCTGTTCCAAATGTTCCCCACAAAGGCTCCCGGGCCGGACGGCTTTCCGGCACACTTTTTTCAGCGGCACTAGGAGCTGCGTGGTGATGAGGTTACTGCTATGGTTCTTAGAGTTATGAATGGAGAGGATTCCCCGGGGGAGAAAAACAAAACGTTCATTGTCCTTATTCCAAAGATTGCTAGTCCAAAAAATTTAGCACAGTTTCGACCGATTAGCCTCTGTATTGTGATCTTCAAGATCGCGTCAAAGGTTTTGGCTAACCAGCTCAAGCTTATTCTCCCCGACATCATCTCTGAGGAACAATCAACATTTGTACCAGGACGTCTCATTACGGATAACTTCATTTCGGCATACGAGTGTCTGCACTATATGAAGAGAAAGAAGAGGAAGAGTAATAGATTTTGTGCTCTAAAACTTGACATGATGAAAGCCTACGATAGACCGGAGTGGAATTATCTGGAGAGAGTTATGCTTAAGTTGGGAATTAGCCCATGATTTACAGAGATAGTGATGAGGTGTGTCACTTCTGTTTCATTCTCGGTCATCTTCAATGGAGGGAAGCAAGAGGAGTTTAGGCCCTCTGGAGGCCTAAGTCAGGGGGACCCGATATCGCCGTATTTGTTCTTATTGGCAGCTGAAGGCCTCTCTTGCTTGCTGAAATCCACACTGCCAAGTGAGAGGATTCAGGGCATTACAGTGGCAGCTGGTGCACCCCAGGTAAATCATCTTCTTTTCGCAGATGACAGTCTTCTATTTTTTGATGCGACACCTGACATGGCAAACAGAGTGGATCTCCTACTTCATAAATATTGTGCCACTTCTGGGCAGCGAACCAACAAGGACAAATCCTCAATATTCTTTAGCAAGGGTTGTTCGGAAATTTTGAGGCTAGAGGTTAAACAGATTCTTGCAGTACAGGATGAGAAACTGTCTGACAAATACCTCGGCCTCCCGGCTGATGTGGGGAGATCGAAGGAGGGGTCTTCCAAATATCTAAAAGATCAAATTTGGAAGCAAGTCCAGGGCTGGATGGAAAAAACACTCTCAGTTGGAGGAAAGGAAGTGCTTATCAAATCGGTCGCTCAAGCAATCCCCACCTATTCCATGGCATGTTTTAACTGCCACGGGGCTTGTGTCAGCATATCGATGGTCTTTTGCGAAAATTCTGGTGGGGATCGAAGAATGGTGAGAGGAAGACCGCCTAGGTCTCCTGGGAAGTTATGACACAGCCCAAATTCATGGGAGGTATGGGGTTCCGCGACATTGAGCTTTTCAACTTGGCAATGCTTGCTAGACAAGCCTGGCGCCTTCTTCAAGAACCAAACTCCCTCAGTGCCAGGATACTGCAGGCTATTTACTACCCCGCATCCTCAATTCTTGAAGCTGATTTGGGCAAGAATCTGTCACAGGTTTGGCGCTCAATAATTGAAGGGAGGGACACGCTTAAACTGGGCTTAGTAAGGAGGATTGGTTCAGGGGAGGACACACATATATGGCTCGACAACTGGATCCCACGGGATTTCAAAGCTGCGACCAGTTTGCCCAAAATCCTTAAACCCTCCGCAAAAAGTTTCGGACCTCATTAACCCGATCACCTTTACTTGGGATGGAGCTGCACTTGAGGAGCACTTCTATGAGATGGACAAGGAAGCAATTTTGAATATTCCTCTAAGCTCTAGGCCCCGAGAAGATTTCTGGTCATGGCACTATGAACGGAAGGGAATTTTTATAGTACATTCGGCGCACAGGCTGTTGTCATCAACTAAGCAGCAACGAACGGATAAGCTCGAGCATAACGAGGGGCACTCTAATGGTGATTCCGACCGAAGGTCATGGAGCCGGCTGTGGGGAGCCCTGGTTCCTTCAAAAGTCAGAGTCTTTGCCTGGAGACTAGCCAAGACTTCAATCCCGACAGGTGCGGTGCGTCACCACCGTAGCATGGCTGATTCGGCGGAGTGCTCGATATGTCACACGGCAAACGATACTTGGCGCCATTCCCTTTTCGACTGCCGTATGGCCCGGTGTGTTTGGGCACTTGCTGATGAAGACCTCACGGAGACTATCATATCAAACAGATCGGAGGATGCGAAGCTATGGATGTTATGGCTGGTTGATACTTTACGCTCGGTGGAATTAGCACGGGTGCTCGTGACGATGTGGGCCATATGGTGGGCAAGGCGTCGCGCCATCCACGATAACCAGTTCCAAAGCCTGCCGAGCACTCATGTTTTCATTAGCAATTTCTTGGCGGAGCTGGAGATGATTCCCGAGAAGAAGGCAAAGCCTAAGGGCCGGCAAACAAATCTCAGGGACTTGCATGTAAATCCTGGGGACTTGCATGTAAATTCAGGGAATTCAAACAACCGGACGCAATCTAGCTTGTGGATTCCGCCCGTCAATCATGAGGTCAAGATGAATGTTGATGGTGGCTTCTCGAACATCGGTGACCGGGCAGCATCAACGGTCATTTGATGAGACAAGCGAGGCATGTTTCTCGGTGCATCCGCCATTATACATGACGGCCTCCTTGACCCCGCAGTTCTTGAAGCACAAGCTTGCAGCGAGGCACTCTCGCTCGCTATGGACCTGCATGTCCCCATCTGTGTCGCATCAGACTGCCTCGAAGTGGTGACCAACATAGAGGATGAAGTTCCATGCCGATATTTTGCTATCTTGCAAGACATTAAGTACCAAAGGAGGCTTTTCCACGATGTAAATTTTATTTATGAAAGTAGAAAACATAATGGGGAGGCGCACGCCTTATCAAAGGCAGCTGCCTCCCTTAGCTCAGGGCGCCATGTGTGGTTTACTAATCTTCCCGACATCATCTGTATCCCTATGTTTCTGAACGTTTAATAAAGGGTGCAGTTGGCTCAAAAAATAAAGTAAAGCTTCGCGAGGTTGTCTAAAAAAACAAGTAAAGAAGACACTCTCTCTCTCAAAAAAGAAAAGAAAAAACAAGTAAGAAGACACTGCGCTCGCTCGGTTACAAGAAGAAGAAAAAATGCGACGGTCGGAGTCGGAGGCGGCTGGGGAAGGCGAGCGAGGAACCCTAACCCTAACCGAGCACTCCAGAAGAAGAAGATGAAGGTACGTGCTCGCCCTCATCCAAATCTTACAGAATCGTGTCCAAGTCGGAGGCCGGCGACGCGGCTAGGGTTTCCTGGTCGCAGCCGACTCGGACCAGGGTCGCCGCCTATCACTACTAGGGAAAAGGCTACTAGCAGCGCGGGTAAAATGGCTACTAGTAGCGCGGGTACTCGCGCTACTAGTATCGCGCTACAGCTAAAAGTTAGTAGTAGCGTGGGTCGAACCCGCGCTACTACTAACTTTGTTAGTAGCAGCGAGGGTTCAATCCGCGCTACTGCTATTATGAACCGCGCTACTACTAATGAAATAGTAGTAGCGTGTCTATAGTCCCAACGCTGCTAGTATCCTAAATACTAGTAGCGCGCCATTTTATTCCCACGCCACTACTAACTTATTAGGAATTAAAAAAATAAAATCAACCAAATTCATTCTATCACGTGTCGTATCTTCTCTAGTTCCTCATTGTAGCAGCAACTCATGTATAATTTCATTCTATCGCACAGTTACATAAGAAACTACTCCCTTCGTTCCGAAATAATTGTCGCTGGGAGAAATCTCCACCAAGTGAAAACGAACGAAAGTACAGAACACCCCTAACTTGAAATCAGATCGTCGTCTTCCTCCGTGGTAGCGATCCAGGCCAGCAAGAAGCCCTCCTCCTCCTCCAGCTGCTCGTCTGACCAGCAGCAAGCCCATCCTCCTCCTCCTCCTCCGCCCTCCACCAGCATGAGCCTCCGCCAGGCTCCTCCCTGTCGTCCAGCTGCTCGTCCCCGTCGCCAGCAGCAGGCCCCTCCTCCGCCCTCCACCAGCAGGACCCTCCACGAGGCTCCTCCCTATTGTCCAGTTGCTCATCCCCGTCGCCAGCAGCAGGCCCAACCTCCTCTGCCCCAGTCTTGTCGCCGCGGCCCTAGCGTCCTCGCCCCGCTGCCCAGACAGATCGTCGCTGCACCACCGCCTGGTCATCGCAGCACACACCACTCCAGGGAGGTACTCCTCACCTCAAATTACAGAAATTAACAACACAAGATTGATTCAGTTAAACAGTACAGCAGGATTTGAGGAATCACTAGAATTTCAAATTCAGGACTCAACTGAAATAAAAGAGACAAATAAAGGAGGCAAGTGTAGCCTGCAGCCCACATTTTCCATCAGTCATCCAAATATGGATAATTAAACATGGCTTGCTTTGGTTGTGTGTTAAGCTTACATTTATTCTTTAAACATGGCTGGCTTTGGTTAGTTAGCAATGGCACTTTCAATTTACAATCATAGCCAAGAAAAGAAAATGTAGGGTAAAGAACGAAAAGAGCACCGACAAGGTGCACTACCGCTTCTTCATGTAGACATGAATATAAGGAGTACATCACTCTCTGTCTATAGGAGTAATGTGAACATCATTCTACATGGGTCTCTGAACATCTTCTTACAAAGTTGGAGCACAATGACTTCATTTATCGATCTGTATATCATGGAAGAGGAACCGAAGAATGTGCATGTACTTATAATAGTCTTTTGTCTTTGTACTCCAAATTTGGAAGCAGGCAAATATTTTGTTTACTTACCAAAATCACACTTAACATTGGAGTCTACAACAGTCTTTTGTCTATAGGAGTGAATATGCACTGGTGTACTCAAATTCTGGAAGCACTAGCACTAGTACTGCATTTGTTTGCTTCAGTAGATGTATACACAAATCTAGAAGCAGGCAAAGGTTTTCTTTACCTACCAAAATCTTCTTCTGCTTTCTGGTAAATGGCTTCAATCGTCCTTGGATGAAGTGCATTGAAGTACTCATATTAAAAGATGAACAGAAAAATGTTACTCCTACACTGTACTGAAAAAGTTGCACAAATCTCTACTGCCAAGCCTTGCATTCACAGAAATGAAGTACTCCATACTCCATACTGTACATCCTTCCATAAGCAAAGAAGATGCCAACAAAGAAGATGCACATAAATCTCTACTCCATGCTTTAGTGAATTTAGTGGATCAAGTCTGTAGAAGCTACAGAAGCTTTGGAGATCCCATAAATCTGTGAGACCAGCCAAATTTCATTGCTTGATGGCCATTTAGACAATTTTGATAGTTATAAACCTTATTTTATTTTAGTCAAAACATCACAGTGACAGTGCCTATTTTATTTCAGTTTTTACTGTGGAGACAGTTTTGGTAGTAAAATTTGCGATACTCAATTTTACAAACTGAAAACTATGACAAGACAAGAAGATCTCAGTTTCCACATGGAAAATACATTTCTCGGCTTTACAAACTGAAAATTATTGTATGATAGTGCAAGCAGATCTCAGTTTCAATATGGAAAATACATTTCTCAGTTTTACAAATTGAAAATTAAGACAGTACAAACAGTTTCAAAATTATGGCAGTACAAGCAGTTTTAGTAAATGGTGATGCAGATACTTATTAGCACAAGAAACAGATTCTTGATGATCTGCAAAGCCTGGATTGAACCGACTCTGAAGCTGAACAATAGCGATATTTTTTCAGAGAGGGATGCAATGCAACAGAAGAACATCAGGGGAGATAGTACGAACTGCCGATCCGGTCGAGTAGATAATTACATTGGATTGCATCAAGAATAACATTAGCAGGAATGTGTTTAATTTAAGAAAAAACGAATTAACTCATCCTGATATCTGAAGTGTAAAAATCCTGAACTAAACCGAGCACTGTTAAGTCTGAATTTTTTTCAGATTGTTGAGAGCCGAACAATGCAGATTTCCCCATCTCTGGGAGGGAATTGGGACTCGCAGAGGAAATTGGAGCAGACCCCCTTGACGACCTCCCCTGCATCGTTGGCGTAGACGAGCCACTTGAAGCACAGCCAGACCTGCAGCCGGATCAATTTCAGTCAGCGACAACCAGTGCCAACGGAGCAGCGGAATCGGAATCGACGGATCGATCAGGGCAGGGCGGGCGTACGGTCTTGGCATCGCCGAAGTCTCCGAGGGCGCTGCTGGCGATGGAGTAGAGGCGGAGCTTGTGGGGCTTGCCATTCTTGTCCTCGACGTCGGCAACGACACCGATGGACTGGCCCTCCTTGTAGGGCACCTCGCCGTCGGTGGAGAAGACCATGTGCCACGTCTCCCCGGGCGCGTCGTCGGCGGTGATCTTGGTGTTGAGCAGGCACTTGCCCACGTACGACTCCTTGGGCCGGAACTTGTTGGTCACCACCCCCTCCTCCTGCTTCTTGGACACCTTCTTCTCCTTCACCGGCACCGCGGCCGCGTCGGTGGAGACCGCCTGTGCCCGGACGCTCAGGCCGCGGCGGGAGGCGACAGTTCTTGTGGCGCACGGAAGCTGCAGTGGGAGTGCTGCGGGGCGCTAGACGACGTGGAGGTGGCGGCAGTGGCGGCACGGAGGAGACGCATCATGACGTAACAGCGCCATGGCGCGGGGGAGGGAGGGGGCGGCTGCCGCCGGCATGGCGCACGTGGCCGGGCATGGGGGCGGACGGACGGAGGAAAGGAGGTGGAAGGGAGGCCGGCGGCGAGTGGGTTGGGAGAGGAGAGGAGGTTGGGGATCTGGATCGGGCCGCATGGTGGTGGGGTGGGAGTGTGGATCGGGCCGGGGTGGACACGCTCAGTAGTAGCATGGCGGTCTTACCTGCACTACTACTACTTACTTAGTAGTAGCGCCGGTTTTATACCCCTCGCTACTACTATGGCCTATCTCGGGGGCATTGTTGGAGACCATTTAGTAGCAGAGCGGGTTTATACCCCTCGCTACTACTATCAACTTAGTAGTAGCGCGGTTTTTATGCCCCTCGCTACTACTAATTAGCAGTAGTGCCCGTTTTTAAACCGCGCTACTGATAAACTTCTGTGTATAAGGTTTTCTCTAGTAGTGTATATAAATGTGGGTATGAGTAGAATCCTTTCCTCCCAATTCGCTGATCAAAATCGCACACTCCGGTGCAAGCGCGGGCGCGGATCCGAGGAGAGGGACATCCGCGGTGATGGCATCGGCGATTCGGCACGCGGCGAGGTCGCTGGGCGGCGTCGCGCTCCGGCGGGCGGGGTTGCCAGCCTATTCCCTCCAGCCTCCTCCCACCGCTGCTGAGGTACCCTCTTCATCCATCGATTGCTCCCCTCGATTTCTCGTAATTGAAACCTTTTCCAAGCTACAGTGAAGATGCGGATTACTTACCCCAGGATTGGCAAACACCAATTTTTTTTGCAAATCTTAATGCTGGCCATAAGCAAGCATGATTTGAGGATGGCACATATTTTGCAAATATTAGCACATGATGATACTCTTTGGAATAACATTCTAGATCCATTGTAGAGATGCATCTAATGTGCTCTCGGTTGATGTATCTATCTATAAAGGAAAGCAATCGCAATGTCTCGTAAATTTCTTATCATCGAGTGTTTAGTTAGATGAACTAATCTTGTTTGTCATGGCCAGATTGGGAGGCATCACGCGCTCAAGGAAATCAAACAGAAGAAGGAAGAATTGTTCACTCTGATTGCCGACACGGAACGGCGATACAACACTCGCCTCACCAAGGAAGGTTTTCAGAACATACGTATGCTCCAGCAGCTAGCCGTGCAGATTGATCCTAGGCCTGCCGACCCCTTGTGGTATAAACTCTGAACACGTGCTGCCCTTCTCCCCTGATCCTTCCTTCTCACAGTAACTCGTTGACAGATTCACAGATTTTGTTTCGTTTGAACAATGCAGGCGCTCGAAGCGGTTTACGAAGCGACTCAACGATTTCGTGGGCTTTACCGGGGCCATCGTGTCAGGCTACTTGCTTACAGATAAATGGCTCAACTCAGGCAAGCATGCGGACCCAAGAGGGGAGGAGGGCATGCATGGCTCTGGCTGCTAACCAGCAATGACTGGATTGCTTCATTCACTCGGACAAGGAGGCAGAAAAAGTGTATAAGTAGTAGTAGTTTTCTAGAGGAGGAAGTTATTAGTGTGCTCTTTCTGGGTATCCTTTAGCTTATGTTATGTATGAGCAACTGTGAGATCTGTTGTGACATTTGTACAAGTTGATGACATGGTGCCAGTGATACGGGGCTAACCCGGTGTAGGCCGATCTTTCACGTTTGGAGTGGGATCCCTCGAAGAACACGATGAATACGGGGAAGAACGGAGAGAAATCACAAGGGGAAACACTCAAGAACAAGTCCAATCACACATCCACTAGACAATCAAACACACAAGATCCATAAGGTACATGAACAACAAAGGGAAAGATACAAGGTAGAGTTCATCTCCATGAGGAGGTCTTGAAGGGGGCTGCCCAAGAGGGGGTCTTGATGATATATCCCGCAGGATCTTCTTCTAGATGGAGGTCTTGGCCTCCAATGGAGTAGTGGTCTCTCTCTCTCTCTCAAGAGTAGAGGTAGGAGCAAAGCTCACCTAAGAATGAGCTATCATATTTGCTAACCCTAAAATGGAGAAGGGGGATGAGTATATATAGTGGTAGCCACGAAGGGGTAAGTGAGGGGCAAAAGGGTACATGGGCTTCGGCCCGAGTGTCTGCGCGCAGGCAGGGCCGGAAGTTCCGGGGACGGCCGGAAGGTCCGGGCGCCGGAGGTTCTGGGCAAAGGTCCGGGCAGGGTCCGGGCTATCCAGAGAGTTGGCACACTCTTGGACGGCTTCGGTGCAGCAGGGCCGGAAGCTCCGGGATGGCCAGAGGTTCCGGGGGCCGGAAGTTGCGGGCAGCGGCCGGAAGTTCCGGGCTTTCCAGAAGCTCGTCCAGGCTTCTTCTTCCTTCTCTTCCACGCTTCCCTCGCGGATGGTGTAGTTGTTCCTTGGCGCTTGCACTCCTCCCCGACATTCATGAAGCTCCAACAATACCTATGCATGCACACGGGAGGAGTGTCAAGTAGTATACCATCCTCGAGAGGGTCAAGTGAACACGTGTAAAGGAGATGATTCACCTTTGCGTATGTGAAGTAGATGTCGCACGTGTCACTTGCCAAATGGACTCTTGACATGGTGATGTCCGTAGGATGCTCCGCATCATCCCCTCCCCCTTGGGAAAGATCTGACCTCGGATCGAAATCTAAATCACCATGGGAAAGAGATGGCGGCGCCGTGTAGAAGTGGTCGATCACCAAGTTCTCGTCATCTTGAAGCTTGAAATGGGCACTCTCCAATCTCGCACCGTCTTGTGATTCTTTCAAAAGGAGCAAGGAGAAAAAACACTTGGAAAAACAAATGCGGTTAGCATTAGTGCAAAACCAAGCATTCAAGAGGTGATTCACCCAACAAATGTTGTCATCAAGCATAGCATATGGTGTGACATAGGATTGTGACATGGCATGTAAACACATAAATTGAGCATAAGCAAAGATATCATGGGGACAAGCACGTAAATGTGAGATAGAGATGCAAATATGTGTGACAAGAGCATAAGCATCTACCTCAAGGTCATAGCAAGTATTCACAAATTTCTCAATGAAAGGTCTATGGTAGGCATAGGAATCATTCACAACACCAAATAAGATAAGATGTCTAAACACATGGGTCAAGTGCAAGACAATCCAAGCATAATGTGCATAGGGTGTAGTGAACATAGTGTGGCACTCAACACAATAGAAAGAGCAATTGTTCATCATGTGTGAGGCAATCAAGTCAAGCATGTGACAAGCAAAGGGACATGGCATATGTGAAGAAATGATATTGGTGCAGCCAACCATATGATAGTAGCAAGTAGTCCAAGAATTGGATGCAACACACAAGGTATATATGTCATGAATGTTGGGTTCTACGGTAGGGTGCGTTGACTGCAAATTAAAATTTCCTACGCACATAACATCCAGGAACATGCTACGGGAGATGGATCACAGTTCGTTACCACTAGACGCGCAGTGCCGTGCAGCGGAAGAAGAGTTGGGGAAGCGCGTCCGCGTGGATCGTCTCCTCCTCGTTCGATCTCCCTCGAACAGCCGGTCGTCCGATCCCACGTACGAGTTCGCCGGAGCGGCGCAAGTGCACCGCCTCTAACGGTATCCGCGCGTGCAGGAGGAACACCGTGCGGCGGACTTCTAGGTCCGATCACACAGTCGGCAGCGAGTGGAGGTGGCTATTCGCAACACATGAAAACCCTAGTCGCGGCGCCGAAGCGATCAACCGCCTGAGTGTGCCGCACCTCCACTTTATATAGGCGTCTGTCGCGGGCTCAACACTTGGGCCTTGCACGGACCCTAAAGCCCAAAGTCTACTCGGTCACATTCCTAGTCCAGTTCGGATCACATCCGACCAGTGTCCTACGAACCGACCTCGTAGGTTCCTTCCCTTAAGCATGCGACCCCTTAGGTTCAAGTCAGCTTGGTCACAGTTCGGATCACCTCCGACCTGCACGGTTGGTAGCGGCCTCTAGCAAGGCATGCCGACCACCAAGCAGACTATGAAGCTGGTTAGGCGAACCTGTACAACGTGTCACACCTATGTTCCCTTTGCCACACGATATATGTTGTCGGGCTCAAGGCGAGACTGTCATCCTTGTGCTAGCCCGACCTCTTTCTTGTTCCAGTGATGCCGACCACAATCCGGATTATCTCATAATCCTTGTCGCACGGCCATGTTGTTCCTGGTTGGATCACACGAGGGGCCCAGAGTATATCTCTCCTGATCGGAGGGGCAAATCCCATCTTGCTCGACCATGTCTCGCAGCATGGGACTGGACAAACCCGAAACCTACCTTTGTAACTACCCAGTCACGGAGTAGCGTTTGGTCGGCCCAAAGCAAGTCTGTCACCATCCCGAGTACATGCGTCAGCTCAGGTCTTAGGACATAGAATGTATGTTGTACTAGAGACTCACAGATGACATATCGCTACGTCTCATATTTGGGTCTGTCCAACTCGGACCTTATCTCGACTCGGATCCGACTACATCAAATCCGACCAGACCTTTCCAAGTCCATATTATCCGGTTAGCATCCAATGCTCCATGGCTAGTGAGACCAAGCCATCGACCGTGTCATATGCCAGTCTAGTCGGCTGCGCGTCCACACAGCCCTTTTGACTAGGGACCTTTTAGGACAGTCATCATACAATGCATAGTCCCACAAACAAGTCACGTACTTGCTGATACACATCATTGATAATGTCCAAGGACTATCTTTATTCATAAATACATAGGAAATATCATCATACATGATTGCCTCTAGGGCATATCTCCAACAGTGAAGCATGGAAATGTGGCAATCATGGTTGAAAGCAATATCTTGAACATGCGCGCAAATGGTGCAAGCAACGCATGAAGTATGATCCACAATATCCAAGCTCAAGAAGGATGTCACCTTGAAAGTGTGTCCTTGTGCATTCTTCACAATGCCGAAGTGGAAGCAAATACGGTGTAGAAGCGAGTCATGGTAGAATGTATGAGGCTCGCTCTCAAGAGCTCGAATGGTCAATTCACGTGAAGTGGAAGTCGGCACAAAGTCCAAGTATCCTACACATTCACAAAACAAAACAAAGAACGTATGCGCATGGTAGATAAACACATCATCCATCATGATGGTTCTCATCTTTTGCACATAACCATTAGAAGCACAAGTGCATGAATAATATGATGCAACAATGGCAATATTCATGGCACTAGGTATATGGTGCAAAGAAGTAAGACAAGCATGCTTCACAAGAATTATGTCAAAATCTCCAAATATATGCGAGAATGCTATGGGGGCAATCTCATGAGCAAGAAGAGAATCATTGTTGCACTCAATACATGGCAAATCATCTAGCATGAGAGAGGCAACACATAGAGATATATGACAAGAAGCAATATGAATCATGTGCGAAGCATATAGATGGTTGTCATCAACCGCATGAAATGGTGATGCAACATAAGCAAGCATAGTAATCAAGTCGTGCAAACTAGTGGATCGAAGATGCAACACACTAGGATAAATCATGGCAATCATGCCATGTGAGCAAATAATAGGCATAGACAATGCACATGACATATCACAAGCACGATCACAAAGCAAGATTATAGTATCATCATAGGGGTGGGTCACAAATGGAACATGGCAACAACACGCTATATCCCCACCAAGCTTGCAAATACACATAAAAGTATGAGAGTCAATCATCATGTGTAAAGCAAAGCATGGGTCACAAATGCATGGAAAAGGCATAGGAATGGGCATATCATCCAAAGTGAACATGGCAAGATGGGCATATAATATGTAATGGACAACAACCCATAGCCAAGTGAGGGCCATGTAGAAGAAATGCGCGAAGACTTCGCGTGAAGAGAGCGGTGGGAAAGTCAATCCATGGGATCCCAAATCATCGTTGCTCTCTAGAGCTCGTTTTGTCAACTCGTGGGATTGCGAGGTCGACAAGTATTCATGGGTACCTACACAAAAGAGACACAAACCAAAGAAATTGTGCGCGTGGTAAATGTACACATCATCCATCATGATGTGTATGTGCACGTGTGAGTTAGTACAAGATAAGCATCGCTCAAAGAAATTTGATGCATGGTATAAGAACATGTCATCCATCATGAAAGAATAGTTATTATGTATGACACGATGGGGACACAAATTGAGAATGCAAGTATATGGCACATCAGTAGCATGTTTGTTCATGGGGAGCATATGGTGCACACAAGTATTGCGATCATGCAACGAATGGGATGGATCAAATTCTCCTAACATGTATGAGCAAACTATGGGGGTCTCCTCATGAGCAATATCGGAAACATCATATGGAGAAAATGGACAACATCCAAACCAATGCATATCCGAAGCTAGGTGGTCATGGCAAGGCATATGAGATAAATGATGCAAAGGGAGCATAACAATATCATCACAAGAAAAACACATGCCAATAACCATGGGCTTGTCGTCTATGCCATATGTGCAAATTGGGTTTATTTTAATGGCATATGCATAGTCACTATGAAGAGATTGCAAATAAGACATATGATGGATCTCATGCATAGCATATGACAAGTCAAGCGGATTAGCAAACATGATGTGACCTAAAGAATTGTCACAAGAAATCCTATGTAACATGGCATCACAACTAATAGACTCCACATGAGAATCATCGTACTCATCATCATCATACTAGAATGAAGCAAGGTACTAGGTGGATCAACATCATGCAAGCAATCAATCTCAAGAATGTCCACTAGTGGGACTAGAGCATCACCGTCACCTTTGTTACCTTTGTCATTCCACTCAAGTGGTGTAGGTGAGGTGGGAAAGACCAAATGGTGGTCATCTTCATCTTGATGGAACCATGTGGGGGGTGCATCATATTCCACCATGGCCATCGTCTTGTCCAAAGGGAGGACGAATTCATCGAGGATCGGCGCATCATCATAGATGGGACCTAGCACCAAATGAGAAGACACAATAGAGGTAGAGGTCAAGTTGTTAGAAATGCAAATGGCCTCACGAGACCTATCAACTATCACACTCTCTCTATGTGGTGGTTCACTCACTCCCTCAAAATAGGTGCACTCAAAGTCACATATGGTGGAGTCACTCATCTCACTTAAGTGGTGGGCGTTGTGGCTCTCCTCACATGGGAATTGTGGCAACTCATCATATATGGGGCTAGTTGTGAAGTCACTCTCACTCTCCAAATGGTGGCACAAGTCACTCAAGTCATCATACATCGCCGTGGTCGAAGGGAAAATCCCATGCTCAACCATCTCGTCGTGGTCGCCGTGGATGAAGGCCGAAGATGGCACATCATCACTCTCCTCCATGACCGAAGGGAAAATCCCATGCTCGATCATCTCGTCATCGTCGCCGTGGATGAAGGCCGAAGATGGCACGTCATCACTCTCCTCCATGACCGAAGGGAAAATCCCATGCTCGATCATGTCGTCACCGTCGCCGTGGATGAAGGCCGAAGATGGCACATCATCACTCTCGCCTCCTAAGATGGAAGCATCATCCTTGCTCGCCACCTTGTCGCTTGCCTCCAAAGCTTGGTCCTTGAAGGTCTCCGTAGTCGTACTTGTCGCCCCACCATCTTGAAAAAGAGTCAAGGTAGACTCGGCATCATCAATGCCACAAAGAGGGATGGCGGTGAAGTTGCACTTGGGAGCATCGTCTTGGAGCTTGTCGGGCTTGGAGATCGTGGTGGTACTAGCCTCATGCTTGTCGAGAGCTTGGTGCGCTGAAGTGTGCTTGGGGTGGAGAAGCCTTGGCCTTCCTGAGTTCTTGTTCCGCCTTGAGAGCACCAATGTAGTAGTCGTCGATGGACTTGTAGTTCTCGAGGAAGATAGTCTTGGAGATGTCGTTGTTCAATCCCATCATGAAGTGAAACTTCATCGAAATGGGGTCGTCCACGCCGGCTCGTCGCAAGGCAATCTTCATCTCCTTGAAGTACTTGTCGATGGACTTGGATCCTTGGATGGTGTTCTCCAATTGGCGTCGAAGTTGTTCCGTGTAGGTTGGAGCCACAAACTCTCGCCGCAAATCTTCATCTTGGGCCAACTCATGTCGTAGTACTCCAAAGGTGTGTGAAGCCACCATGTCGAGGCGTAGTCGTGGAAGTTTCTTGTGGCGCACTTCACTTGATCTTCGGGAGGAACTTGATGTAGCTTGAGGTAGTCGTCCATTAAGCGCTCCCACTCGAGATACTCCTCGGGTTCGTGAGTCCCATAGAAAGGAATCGCGTGGTCAATGTCGAGGTCGTAGTAGCTCGTGGAAGTCATGGACTTGAGCTTGGGGAGCTTCTGTTGAGCGTCGTCTTGGGGTGCTTGTTGGCGAAGATGTCGTATGTCCGTAGGCGAAGATGCCTTGAAGTCGCTTGGCAAAGATGCCAAGGGAGATGGTGAAGTCATTGAGCAGTTGTTGATGTAGAGCTCTTGACCTTCACGTTCTTGGTGGTGATGGTGTCGATGCCGATGTGATCTTGCCAGAGATGGTAGCTCGGAATCATGTGCTCTTGAGCGTCTTCTCGAAGATGAGGAAGATCGCTTGTAGGCCTTGATGAGGGCTTTGATCTCCTCCATTTGAGCTTGCATCTTGGCGTCGTTGGAGTTGTTCGTGGCATCGAACTCGCCGTTGTTGTTGTAGACCGAAGGTGAATGCCTTGCCTATCCATCACAAGACTCGAGTAGAGGTGAGTAGGAAATGAGATAAACAATACCAAGTTACCTTTTCCCAAAGTTGAGGATGTATCCCGCTTCACTCAATGTGAGATGAAAGAATAGTGGAATTGGTACCGGACTTGTTCACTCACACCTACCAAGTAAAGCTTATGGTAGAGCTCGGTGAGGATAGTGGCACAAAAATTTGAATGCAAAATGTTAGCAAGAGTCAATAATGTTGAAAGAGATTCACAAATTCTCAAGTGAAACAAGTAGACCAATAGCAATGAATGGCACATGGAAACGCACACACGGATAGATAAATGGGGCCGTGCAACCAAGGAATGAGTTCAAAATGTGGAATCCACCAAAATGCTCGTGTTGCACAACTCAAGAGAGACGCTAGCACGATTGCTCAATAGGCGGATACGACACTTGTGCACAACCTATAAGATGCAAAATGTATCAACTTGCTATCCCAAGTATGCTATGTATGTATGTTCCGGTGCTTTAGCACAAGATGATATATATATATATATATATATATATATATATATATATATATATATATATATATATATATATATATATATATATATATATATATATATATATATATATATATATATATATATATATATATAAGATAGCAATTGTGTATATGCGGGAACAAACTTGAGACACAACGGATGATATGATACCAAGATGATATGGTATGTTTGTTATGGATGGTGTAGATCACTAATGTGCACAAGTAACGTGGCCCGACAATACTCAAATGGATAGTCTCAATAGGCAAGTGACGCAAAATGGGTTAGGGGTTAAAAATGCAATTGCAAGGGGAATGTACAATGGAGGGATACCACTATAACAAGATGATATAGAGGTTACCGTCAATGGCGATGATGAATGGCGGTGTTCCTGATGTAGATACCAAGATGATGGAGACTTGTCCCTAAGTAGCCGAAACACCTTAGGAAACGGAAAAACCGCGAACTCAAAATCTCAAACGTCAAATGTCAAAATGGTGGTAGCGGGAATGCGGTGGTGGTTGCGGAAGTATTGGTGGATACCCGAGTAGCCGAAGTTGACCGGGTTATGGTGGTGGAAGCGTATGATGGGCTATACACGGAGTCAAAGTTGAAAGCACGTCCCTAAGTAGCCGAAACACCTTAGGAGACACAACTCTCAACACAACCAAAATTGGGTTAAGTTGTGGTGGCGGAAGTGTGAGGTGGGCAAAACTATGCGGAAGTTATGGTGGTGGTTGATGAAGAAGAAACCGTCCCTAAGTAGCCTAAACACCTTAGGAGACTCAAGTCACTACTCAAACAACCTCAAATGCTATGGGGATCAAAATGGGTTAGGTTGCAGAAGGCTATGGTGGTATTGCGGATGATGTGGTGGAAGCCCTAGGCAAAGATGCCAAAGTACCAAAAGTTTGATGGTGTCAAAAGGTGGTGAAACCAAGGTGAGGACCTCGGGCATGTCGATAGCTTCAAAACGAGCCAAAGAACACTCAAATCAGAGTTTGGATGTGAAAGTTATGGGCAAAACGGTGAAAGAGGTCGATGCTGAAATTTCGGGGAAAGTTTCTGGTTAGGCGGAAGTTCGGGGTTAGGGCGGAAGTTCGGCTCCGAGATTCGGGGTGGCGGAAGTTCCGGGGTCATGAAAAAGTGCCGGGGTCAGGGGGATTTTGGGGGTAAACTTTCTGTTTAGCCCGGAAGTTCCGGGGCTAGGACGGAAGTTCCGGGGAACGGAAGTTCTGGGGGAGTCCGGAAGTTCCGAGGGTCGTGGAATTTCTTTCGGGACGAACCCTAAATTCCAGATCTGAGAACGGGGGGCGGAAAAACTCGATTTCCAAGGTCAAAATTGGGGAGATTTCGTGGATAGAAAGTGGGGAAACTTGGGGGAAAGGTAGATCCACTTGAAACACAACGAATCCATGGATCAAAATCAACAAAACATCATCCAAACCAACAAATCACAAAAAAAATTGGGGGCTATTTTTGGTGGGGATTTTCGGATTTAGGACGAAATCAACAAAATCAAGCTAGAAAACAAAGGGTAGGGGCTCCAAAAACGTGATCAATGTGGCTCATGATACCATATGATACGGGGCTAACCCGGTGTAGGCCGATCTTTCACGTTTGGAGTGGGATCCCTCGAAGAACACGATGAATACGGGGAAGAACGGAGAGAAATCACAAGGGGAAACACTCAAGAACAAGTCCGATCACACATCCACTAGACAATCAAACACACAAGATCCACAAGGTACATGAACAACAAAGGGAAAGATACAAGGTAGAGTTCATCTCCGTGAGGAGGTCTTGAAGGGGGCCGCCCAAGAGGGGGTCTTGATGATATATCCCGCAGGATCTTCTCCTAGATGGAGGTCTTGGCCTCCAATGGAGTAGTGGTCTCTCTCTCTCTCTCTCTCTCAAGAGTAGAGGTAGGAGCAAAGCTCACCTAAGAATGAGCTATCATATTTGCTAACCCTAAAATGGAGAAGGGGGATGAGTATATATAGTGGTAGCAACGAAGGGGTAAGTGAGGGGCAAAAGGGTACATGGGCTTCGGCCGAGTGTCTGCGCGCAGGCAGGGTCGGAAGTTCCGGGGACGGCCGGAAGGTCCGGGCGCCGGAGGTTCCGGGCAAAGGTCCGGGCAGGGTCCGGCTATCCAGAGAGTTGGCACACTCTTGGACGGCAACCCGGTGCAGCAGGGCGGAAGCTCCGGATGGCGGAGGTTCTGGGGCGGAAGTTCGGGCTTTCGAAGCTTGTCCAGCTTCTTCTTCCTTCTCTTCCACGCTTCCCTCGCGGATGGTGTAGTTGTTCCTTGGCGCTTGCACTCCTCCTCGACATTCATGAAGCTCCGACAATACCTATGCATGCACACGGGAGGAGTGTCAAGTAGTATACCATCCTCGAGAGGGTCAAGTGAACACGTGTAAAGGAGATGATTCACCTTTGCGTATGTGAAGTAGATGTCACACGTGTCACTTGCCAAATGGACTCTTGATATGGTGATGTCCGTAGGATGCTCCGCATCATCCAGCAAACTAGTATATGTTCAAAACCTGCCTTTTCATCTTGACTATAAGGCCGCGCTTGGAATCGATGTAAATAAATACAGATGTATTTGTCTTACGGGTGTATCTTACCGGCCAGGAGCGACTTGCGGGCGGAAACGAAAACGACGGACGATGGCCTGTATTGTTTACAAGGGTATTCAAAGTAGAAACAACATTCCAAACAGGGCCTAAGATAACTACTACTCCCTTTGTTCCTAAATATAAGTCTTTTTTGAGATTTCAATATGCACTACGTATGGAGCTATGTATATTTGGGAACGGAGGGAGTATTACAAGAAATATGTTCGGGCGCGCGCCAAGCGCTGGCCACAATGTCAACTGTGCCATTTGGCAGATGCAGACTGAAGAAACACTTGAGCACCTATTCTTCAAGTGCCCATGCTGCACATACAATGGAGAGATGCTGGTTCCCGGTTCATCTTGATGTCTTCAGGTGCCAATTTGCGGTAGGTTTTGGTCCTCGCTGTACACACAATGGAGAGATGTTGGTTCCCTGTTCACCTTGATGTCCTTAGCTAGACGCGTGTGGTCAAAGCCTATGTTTATGGAGGTCTTCACTGTTGTTGTTTGGAGTGTTCGATTGTCCCCCAAGGACGTCTTTCGCTGTCGTGTTGTCCGCAAGTTGTGGTGCGATGCCACCTCCATCGACAAATTCAGGCTCGATAATTTCCACCACCAACCCTCGCTCCCTATCATCAGACATCGTGTTCCCGGGCAGGAAGGAGTCAGGTTCTTTGTCTTCTGTCACAACCGTACTGGGGCCTCCTATCAAAAGCTCTGGCCAATTATTCAGCACCCTAAGTCAAATAAACTCCTTTCTTGATCTACGACCAACCACTCGCAAAATGTGCTTTGCTACCACAACCTCGAGTTCCATCATCATGGCCACGGGGTTCCCGCATCTACATAGTCGGCTTTTACCGCACCATCCATCAGGGGAGTACCGTGTGCTCTGGTTCTCGTGTGCGCGCCGTCGTGGCCACTATCGTGGCTATGTTCTCAAGGTAGGACCCAACAAGCCGAGAATCATCAGACGGCCATCAGTGTCATCGCGCCTGCCAGAATGCAGGTGGCAAGGGGCTTTTGATTACTGCTATAGTTCACAAGTCAACCACCGTGGCAGCCTGCAATGGTTAATACGACGATCGATGGAGACTGCCATGGACATTATGGTGTTCGACACAGTAACTGAGACATTCCGGTGGATACGCAGTCCTGAATAGTTTGGCAGTCGTGTGTTGTTGTTGGAGATGGACAATAAGCTTGCTTCATGCAACAGAAATGATGCCAACATAGAGATTTGGGTGATACAATACTATGAGACTGAGACCTGGGCCTTAAAGTACTAGATTAACTTGTTAGTGTTGACGGCATCACCACACTTTGAGTTTATTACTAAGATGACGCTGATTAACCAGCGTGAGCTGCTGATCTGTTGTGGCACTACATTGGAGGGTCCTAACTATCTGTTGCACTGTGACATCGATGGAAAGTTTTTGGGATATGTTAAAATCAATTGGGGGGAAGCTTCCACTATACTTAACTAATCAATACATTCAGGAGAACATGTCCACTTCCGTTTGGTGAGATGCAAGAAGGTGGTATGGATAAGGAGCCTCCATTCTTCATAGTGCTATAAGGTGGTTTGTACTTCTAGCTCGCATGGGGTCGGCGATGGAAGGCATCATGACCATTCTGCACATGCGTGGAGCGTGAAATGAACCATATTGGTCGTTTCTCGCGAGATTGGAGTGGCATATGTCCTCTCCGACGTGGCGACGTGGACGAGGTTGGCCAATATGCTAATGGGTTGTCAGCCTTACCGACTCTTGTATTTCCTGTGTGCTTTAGACCTAGTCCAGCTAGGTGTGGCTTGCCGTTGTTTAGGTTTTCACCTGGTTTCACTACAATGAACCGAGCATCCCTTTACTTTATTCTTCATTTGGCACTAGTCTTTTTCTATGATTTTCTCCTTTGAAGACATTCTTATATAGAAAGACATAGACTATAAATGACATCTCTTATGTCAATAAGACCAAAAGGGATGGATATTAAATGATAGGGCCAAGGAGGGAAGAGAAGGGGAGGCAAGAACGATGCTTTTAGAGAAGTGGCGGTCCGAAATGAGAAAGGTTATGGGTAAAAAGAAGGTATTTATCCTGGTGCTGCGGAGACCGGTGTTGCTGATTGAACTCATTTTCTTTCGAGGAGATCGAAAATCTCTGAATTTCTGCAAAACGACTTTATTTAAACAAAATAAAAAGGTTAGTCCTGCTCCTAGGCTTCCAATTCCAAATAGTAGTAACGGAAAGGGACAGGTTTACGAGAACTTATTTTATGTCTTTCTTATAGCGATTGTTGAAAGTCAGTCAATGCCCTGGCTTCAATGAATGAAGACCAATGGGCTACGAAGTGGAGATGATGTCGTCGTGTCGGCTGGAAACAATCCTTATGGTTTTTATATCCAGTTAGAATAATAAGAAAGAATCAAAGCCCAGATTGGTTGGCGAGCCTAGTGATAGAAGACTATCTAGCTTGGTTCGGAGAGCACTTGTTGGGTTTAAGATTCGTATGCTAAATGTTACGACCACTATCAACATAAAAAAAACCTAGATGTATTCCAGTTCCAATAGAATGCATACCAGAATGGCCATGAACCCTGGAGTTCTTGCAAGAAATGTTGGAGATCACCGTAGGCGCGCCTCGTCGGAAATCCTGAAATAAATCCAGGAATAATGCGAGCACAGGACTTGAACCCCTGGTGGGCTGGGGATATCACTGTCCCCTCTAACCATCCAACCACAGATTGGTTCGCGGCCACTTTCGCTTTTATCGAGAATGTAAAAAAAAAATTAACAGTTTCATGAGGATGATTCAATGGCCATCAAACCTTGGATAGTATCAGTAAATTTATTTTTGAGATCTACGCCATATCTTTCTTTCTTTTTATTTGTGTGAGAGAATCTTGCTTCTTTTTAGAAACACTAGTAAATTTACTATTTACGCCGTATTTTGTTTTTTTAGGGATAGACGTATTTTGCTTGGAGTCATCGCTAGTCCCTTGGGCCCCGCCGCTTAGGCAGCCTCCCAATGTAACTGTAACCAGCCCACTGACTCACGCGGGCCTTCCCAACGTACTCCGGCCTGTAGCGTGTCGCCGATAACATCATTTCTGGCCGGGCCCTTCGTCGCCTCCTCTCCCCGCCGGCGCAGCAGCGAGAAGATCCTCCTCGCCCCCCTCCCCATATCTGTCGGCGGCGAGCGAGCCCTCGTCCGCTCCGCTTCGGGAGGGTCACCGTCGTCCTTCCCCTCGACGGCGACGCGTGCAGCGGCTGCCGCGAGGAGGCGCCCGCTGCTCTCGTACTGGTAAGACGAACACCCCACAAATTCACCTTGTTTTTTGTATACTCCTACTCTATATCGGTCAGACATCGGTAGAAAAGAAGCCATTATTAGTCCTGCCTCCTCTTCCATTGCCTGATGCAATCACAACACATGGCCAGGATATTGACATTATTGCAGATTAGTCAACAGGGATTAAAATTTCTGCTAGCTGATTCGTGCATTATGCATGACTGTTTGATTACAAAGTACACAATGTTTGATGGCATCTCAACTGAGGTCACGAGAACTATGATGTGATCACAACAAGCACATGAAACATTTGTTCATTCGTTTAACCTTCTATTCATTAGTCTCTACTGACATGTTCTTGCAGTAAATATTGTTACATTGAACTAGTAAGCCGCATGATTTTCTGCTTATCATGTAGGATCGGGACGACAATTGTAAAACTCTAGCCAATTCACACTTTTGAGTTATGGTTCGTGCAAGTGGATTTTGGCTGCACTTTTATATAGTAGATTCTTCATAGCAGTACTCTGCCATAGAGCATTTGAATATAAAGCGTCACATTATATCTTCGACCTATGCCAAATACTGTTATGCGTTTGCCAAGTTGAATTTAGGGGTACACATAAGCTCAATCATCTCCATCTTTTTTTTACCGTAGATTTGATGGAACACCGGTGCCAGTCAATCGCCATGATGAAAAGACGCCACACGACCGTCCTCGATGACCTGCCCGAGTGGATTGTCATCGAAGAGATCCTCATCTTGTTACCCCCCAAAGACCTCTTTCGCTGTCGTGCTGTCTGCAAGTTGTGGCGCAGTGCCACCTCCACCGACAAGTTCATGCTCGACAATTGCCACCGCCAGCCATCGCTCCCTGTCATCAGACAGGATATCCCTGGACACAAAGGAGTCAGGTTCGTTGTCTTCCGTGACAAAAGTGTCGGAGCCGATCAAAAGCTCTGTCCAATCATCCAGCACTCTAAGTTCCATAATCTCCTGGGCGCCTGTGATGGCTTTCTCATCTTGTCCAGTGAGTCTGATTTCTGGATCTGCAACCCGGCCACTCGCAAATGTGCTATACTACCGCAACCTCGAGTTCCATCATCATCAGCAGGGGTTCCCCGCATCTGCATAGCCGGATTCTACCAGCACCAACCATCTGGGGAATACCGGGTGCTCTGGTTCTCACGTGGCTGCCTTCGTGGCTACGTTCTCAGGTTTGGATCCGACAAGCCGAGAATCATCAGTCGGCCATCTGTGTCATCGCGTTTGCCGGAATTCTGGCACCAAGGGGAATTTGATTCCTGCTATAGTTCACAAGTCAACCACCGCAACAGCCTGTACTGGTTAACAGGAATCTACATGGAGACTGCCGTGGACATTATGGTGTTTGACACAGTTACTGAGACGTTCCGGTGGATGCGCAGTCCTGGCCAGTTGGGCCGTCGGGTGTCGTTGTTGGAGATGGACAAGAAGCTTGCTTCATGCATCAACAATGATGCCAGCATAGAGATTTGGGTGATGCAAGACTATGAGGCTGAGGTCTGGGCCTTGAAGTACCGGATTAACTTGTTAGCGATGAATACATTACCACAGTTCAAGTTTATTTCTAAGATGGCACTGCTTAACCAGCATGAGCTGCTGATCTGTTGTCACACTCCATTGGTGGGTCCTGATTATCTGTTGCATTGTGACACTGACGGAAAGTTTTTGGGATATTACGAGATGAAAGAGGGAACATATTCAACATACTTCACAAATCAGTACTTTCAAGAGAGCATGATTCCACTTCCGTTCTGTGAGATGCAAGAAGGAGGTGGTGTGGATAAGGAGCCTCCATTCTTCATAGGGCTATAAGCTGGTTTGTAATTTTAGTTGCCATGTATGCCTTTGGAGTATCCATCCTTTATGAGCACATGGTCCTAGTCCTTACTTTATAGTACTAGTAGAACTGAACAATGCATATGGCTGTTCTAGCTCTTTTGCTACCATCGGGTGCCTTTTGTGCTGTCCTGAGCGTCATCATGATATGTTGGAGTATCTATGCAATACATCTGTGCTACTTCTTCCTCGTCTACTTCCACTTCTCATTGTTAAGTAGTGTGAATGGCACTGGCTGCAATTTGAAATGCTAATTATTCGTGCTACTAGAGAATTAGTGCAGCGTTGACATGCCATCTAGCATGGTTTCTTGGAAAACAGTGCCATAAAAAAAAAGAGATGCAGTTGTAGTCATTTTCTTTTAGAGGATACTTTTATAAGACAGTGTGGGAGGTATGCGCTCTGCCAATAGAAGTTAATTGTGGGACTTGTAGGTAGTTGTTGGAATGGTAAGTTTGGATCTTTGCTGGGGTTAATAGCTTGATATTCGCTGCTCTGTATGCAATTTGGGTTTAACTCCAAAGTAGAATTCCTTGTGGCACCTGGTTTCTCCTGGTCTATGTTGTGTGAAGATGTTTTGTTTTATCAGGGATACTTGCGCAGTTGTGCAGTTTGGTTCTGAACACAGTTCTATTTCTTCAATATGCTATTGTTAAAGTATTGTTTCACCTGTATTCTTTTGTTAAACTTCAGTATTTGTTTCTGGCTGCTTTCGTGTCCAGGATTTGGTGTTGTTAGGGTACAAATGAGTTGATGTTGTTAGACCTTTCAGCCTGAGCATTGATAGTTGTGGATGACACTAGGAGAGTTGGGACAATTTTCGTTGCTTTATTTCTCACACAATGCCATGCCAACCTGAGGGGTTGGGGATACATATTTATAGGCTGCTAGCCAGCCAAGGCATATGCTAAGATGCTGCTAAGATGCCAGTCTAAGATGCTAGTCTAAGATGCTAACTGACAGTCCTTGATGGTCAAGAACAAAACTCTATCCTAACAGCCAGTCCTTGATGGTCCAGGACTTTATCCTCCTAACTGCCACAAGGACCATGTGCTGCAGCCCCACAAAGACCCTAGTACACAGACTTATCCATCACTCTGCCCCTAAGTCTTGTACGTCGTTTTGTGAGAGGGTTGAATCATCCCGATCCTGGAGCAAAGTTCGAAGAACTTGATCCTCCCAAGAGGCTTGGTGAGCAGGTCTGCGAGCTGGTCCGTGGTGTTGATGTAGCTCGCCTCGATGCTCCCTTCTTCCACACAGCTGCGGATGAAGTGGTACCTCGATCGGATGTGCTTGCTCCGTTCATGGAAAACGGGTTCTTGGCGAGGGCAGGCGGACTTGCTGTCCACCGGGAGCTGCACCGCTCGTGTCTTGAACGAGAAGATCACCAAGCAATCGAGCGAGCAGGCGCTGAGTGTGCGGCGGTGGAGGCCGCTATGTACTCAGCCTCACAGTGGACAGGCCAGCACTGCTGCTTGACCGATTGCCAGCTCACGAGACACTTGCCGAGGAAGAGGAGGATCCCGCTCGTGCTCTTCTTGGTGTCGATGTCGCCGGCGTGGTCGCTGTCGCTGTATCCGACGAAGTGTGCCGCCCCCGGACACCTAGGATAGTGGAGGCCGTGGTCGAGGGTCCCTGCCACGTAGCGGACGATCCTCTTCATTGCTTGCTGGTGCTCCATCGTCGGTCGCTCCATGAAACGACTGACATAGCCGACGGAGAAGGCCAAGTCCGGCCGTGTGTGGGCGAGGTAGCGAAGGCTCCCCACAAGGCGTCGGTACTGCATAGCATCCACTTCCTCCGCCTTGCTGTCGCGGCTCAGTTTCAGCCTCTCCTCCATCGGAGTGAGAGCTGGATGGCAGTCGGTGAGCCCAGCCAGCTCAACGATGCGCTTGGCGTAGGCGGACTGTCGAAGCGCGATCCCGGAGTGGTCCTGGTGCACCTCAATCCCTAGATAGAAGGAGAGGAGCCCCAGATCACTCATCTGGAAGGTGGCCTTCATGTCTTCCTTGAATGCTGCCACCTCTGCATCTTTGGTGCCGGTGATCACCAAGTCATCAACATAGACGCCCACCAGCAGGGCATTTCCTCCACTTCCCCGTCGGTAGACGGCAGCCTCATGCGGGCTTTGCTCGAAGCCCATCTTCTTTAGCGTGGAGTCCAGCTTGGCTTTCCACACCCTAGGTGCCTGCCGTAGGCCATAGAGGGCCTTGCGCAGGCGGAGTACCTTGCCCTCCTGGCCGGGAATCGCAAAACCCGGTGGCTGATGCACGTAGACTTCCTCCTTTAAGTCACCGTTGAGGAATGCCGACTTGACGTCCATGTGATGGACACGCCAGACCTCCCTGGGCAGCCGGCGCAGGAGAAGTCGACGGACTCCATCCGTGTTACACGGAGCGAAAGCGTCGTCAAGTCGACTCCTTCCTGCTGCAAGAAGCCTCGGGCCACCAAGCGAGCCTTGTGCTTGATGATGGCGCCGGCTCCATCCCTCTTCAGCTTGAACACCCACTTAAGGGTGATTGCGCGGTGACCACGAGGGATATCAGCGAGCTCCCAGGTGCGGTTTTGCTCGACTGCATCCATCTCCAATTGCATCGCGGCGCGCCATGCCGCGTCTCTCTCGGCCTCTGCAAAGGACCGTGGTTCGCCGTCTTCACATGCGAGCTGTAGCTGTGCCTCCAGGTCACGTGACACCCGTCCCGGCACCGGCTGGTCGCCCAGCAGATTATCCATCGTACGGTGCCGCAGCGGTTCGCCATCATGCCACGCGTTGATACGCTCCTCGTCGTGAGTGAGCGGGGAAGCGAACTTCATCGGTTGTGCTCTGCGTGAGCTGGTGCTGATGAAGACGAGCCCGGAGTGGTGAACACCAGGGCTGGAGTGTGCCGCGTCGCCGGTTGTGGTGTCTTCGGCGTAGCAGACGCCGGAGTCAATCTAGTTTTGGGGGCCGGGGTAGACATGCCGGGCGAAGAGGGGCTGCTTGCTCCCCCAGCTTCCTTGAAGTGGGCGTACTCGACAATGAAGTCGTCATACGTCGGCATCGAGCCGTCGTCCACCGCCTTGTCCCATTGCCACCCTCGCCCTTTGTTGAACACGACGTCTCGCGCTGTGCGCACACATTGTGTCTTTGGGTCGAGGATGCGGTAGGCCTTTGAGCCCTCCGCGTAGCCGATGAAGACTCCCGGAGTGCTCCTGTCGTCGAGCTTGCCGATGTGGCCGAGCTCCTTGGCGAACGCAAGGCAGCCAAAGACCCGCAAATGAGAGACCGCCGGTTTCCGCCCATGCCAGGCCTCGTACGGAGTTCTGCCGTCGAGTGCCTTAGTAGGAGAGCGATTGAGGATTTAGACGGCCGTTAGCACCGCCTCTCCCCAGAAGACAGCCGGCATCCCTCTCTGCTTGAGGAGAGCCCGAGCCATCCCCACAACCGTCTGGTTGCGCCGCTCGACGACGCCGTTTTGTTGCGGGCTGTACGGCGCGGAGTAGTGGCGCTGGATGCCCTCATCGGCGCAGTACGACGCGAATTCAGCCGCCGTGAATTCGCCGCCGTTGTCAGTGCGCAACACGCGCAATTTGCGGCCGCTCTCCGCCTCCACACCAACCTGCGCGCGCGCCGATGGCGCCCGCTGCTTCTCCCTTATCGCCGAGGATCATCACCCACATGTAGCGGAGAGACCGTCGACGAGCAGCAGGAAGTAGCGTCGACCTCTGGTGTGGCTGGCGCCACCGGCCGCCACAGTCTCCGTGGACGAGCTCCGGCTTCTCCTTGGCCCGAAAACTCTTTGTTGGGGAAAGGGGAGTCGTCTCGCTTCGTCAAGACGCAGATGTCGCAGAACTGCTCCACATGGTCGAGGCATGGCAGGTCTCGCACCATCTCCTTGGCACTTAGACGCTTCAGGCCTCAAAGTGAAGGTTCCCAAAGCGCTCATGCCATCGCCACGCCTCGTCGTCCCGACGGACAGCGAGACAGACGGTTGTGCCACCGCACATCAAGGACGAGAGTCGATTTTCACCTCTGGGCACCTTGGCGAGAAGGTGACGCTGGCGATCCCAGATGCATAGGACCCCATGCTCAATCAGCACGCTTGAGCCGTTCTCATCCAGCTGTCCCAAGCTGATGATGGAGTTCTTAGCTGGGATGTAGTAGACACCGTGAGCAGCCGGTGCTCTCCGCCTTGGTGGTGAAGATGACGGAGCCGACGCCCTTTATCTCCACAGCGGAGGCATCCCCGAACTTGACGGAGCCTCGCGCATCGGAGTCGAGCTCGACGAAGAATTCCCTTTGATCGGTCATGTGGTGGGTGGCGCCGGTGTCGAGGCACCACCCCGTAGTCTTGTCCTTCCCGGAGCCATCGCCGAGAAGAGCGTGTGCTTTTGGCTCATCGAGGTGGATGAAAGCCTTTGCGACTGGAGTCGCCGAGGGTAGCTCAATGCTTGCATGCGCCATGAACAGAGCCATCTCCTCCTCCTTCGCCTGTGCGACGTGAACCTGGCCTTGTCGTGGTTGCCGACACTCATTGGCCCAATGGCCAAACCGGCCACAGTTGTGGCAACTGTTGTCTTGTGCCGGCTTGGGCTTGCCGAGGCGCCGTCCTTGGCGCTTCATGGCGCCACCTTCGCACGCGTCCTTGTGCCCTGCCCGGGGCCTCTTCGCGCTTTACGCTGCTTGCCACGCTTATGCCGCCCGTCGAGGAGGAAGGCTCCCCCTTCTTCCTGTCAACAAGGCTGGGATCCCACTGCTCCCGAGTTAGGAGCAGCTTCCCGCCGGTGGTGATGGGCCCCGAGGGGGGCTGTGGCTCGTCGGTGTCGACGACCTTGAGACGGCCTATCGCCTCCTCGATCGTCGTCGTGGAGAGGTCCAGCAACGACTCGATCGAGCGAGCCATCTGCTTGTACTTCTCGGGAATGCACCGAAAAAGCTTCTCGGCAGCTCTCTCCTCGGTGTAGGTGGCATTGCCAAACTTCACCATCTTCTGCAGCAGAGTGTTGAGACGGAGAGCAAAGTCATCAACGTCCTCACCTGGCTTGAAGCCTGTGTTCTCCCACTCCTTCACGGTGCTGCAGGGTGGACTTGCGAGCACGGTTGTTGCCGGCGCGTCTTTGCGGCGATGGCGTTCCAAGCCTCCTTGGCAGTCCGCTTGTTGGAAAGCGAGAGCGCATCTCGGGCGGATCTGCGGCGATGAGGCGCCCAGCTCCGTCGATCCTCTAGGTGGTCGACGTTGCTGTCCGGACTGCCTCCCACATGCGCCGCACTGAGCCCGACCTTCATGATCCCGCCCACTCGGCGTAGTTGGTTTTAGTGAGGGTAGGCCACCCAACACCGGGACCAACATCCTCGACCACTGATCCGGACCTCGAGAGGCCGCGGTCTGTCGTTGCGGCCTGCGTCGCGTGCGCGCCTCCACCTGGAGCGCGGGCGTGCTCGGCTGCCCACTCCGCCGTCCGCTCCTGCGCCACTTTGGTGCGATCTGCGTCGGCACCGTCGTCCGCAGGCGCGGAGCTGCTGGAGCTGCCGCAGAGTGCCTTGGCATCCGCCGTAGCCTCACGGGCTGCTTCTGCTGCTGCTGCTGCTTCTACCTCCGTCCTGGCTGCTTCTACCTCTGCTCTGGCTGCTGCCAGCTCCGCTGCAGCCAGCCTCGACACTTTGCCGCCAAGAGCAGCTTCTGCTACTGACCGCTTCGCTCACGCTCCTCGCCACGGCGCTTCGGCCTCTGCCGGCGCCGCATGCTCGAGGTAGCCGTGTGCTGAGAGCGACCTGCAGACATGGCTCGCTGCAGGGGGGCTGTTGCGTGAAGAGGAGGCTGATGAAGACGAACTGCTGCTCGACAGTCCGGAGGAAGGTAACTAGAGGCAGACGGAGCAGCTGGTGCTACCGACTTGGGCTGCTCACAGGAAATGCTACAGGTTAACGAGGCTCTGATACCACTTGTTAGACCTTTCAGCCTGAGCATTGATAGTTGTGGATGACACTAGGAGAGTTGGGACAATTTTCGTTGGTTTATTTCTCACACAATGCCATGCCAACCTGAGGGGTTGGGGATACATATTTATAGGCTGCTAGCCAGCCAAGGCATATGCTAAGATGCTGCTAAGATGCCAGTCTAAGATGCTAGTCTAAGATGCTAACTGACAGTCCTTGATGGTCAAGAACTGAACTCTATCCTAACAGCCAGTCCTTGATGGTCCAGGACTTTATCCTCCTAACTGCCACAAGGACCATGTGCTGCAGCCCCACAAAGACCCTAGTACACAGACTTATCCATCAAACCACCGCAGCAGCCTGCACTGGTTAATAGGAATCTACACGGAGACTGCCGTGGACATTATGGTGTTTGACACAGTAACTGAGACGTTCCGGTGGATGCGCAGTCCTCACCAGTTGGGCCAACGGTTGTCGTTGTTAGAGATGGATGGCAAGCTTGCTTCTTGCAGCAAAAATGATGCCAGCATAGAGATTTGGGTGATGCAAGACTATAAGGCTGAGGCCTGGGCCTTGAAGTACCGGATTAACTTGTTAGCGATGAAGACATCACCACTGTTCGAGTATATATTTAAGATGGCACTGCTTAACCAGCGTGAGCTGCTGATCTGTTGTCACACTCCATCGGGGTGTCCTGATTATCTGTTGCATTGTGACACTGACGGAAAGTTTTTGGGATATTACGAAATGAAAGAGGGAACATATTCAGCATACTTCACAAATCAGTACTTTCAGGAGAGCATGATTCCACTTCCGTACGGTGAGATGCAAGAAGAAGCTGGTCTGGATAAGGAGCCGTCATTCTTCATAGGGCTTTAAAGTGGTTTGTTCTTCTAGTTTGCCATGCATGCCTTTGGATTGTCCATCCTTTATGAGCATATGGTCCTAGTTCTTACTTTATAATACTACTAGTAGAACTGAACAATTTGTATGGCTGTGCTCGCACTTTTACTACCATCTGGTGCCTTTTGTTGGAGAAGCTCTGCTATACATCTGTGCTACTTGTTCCCCGTTTACTTTCACTTCTCATTGTTAAGTAGTGTGAATGGGACTGACTGCAATTTGAAATGCTAATTATTCGTGCTACTAGAGAATTAGTGAAGCATTGGCAGGCCATCTAGCATGTTTTCTGAGAAAACATGAGAGATGCAGTCTTAGTAAAATTTCTTTTAGTGGATACTTTTGTAAGACAGTGAGAGAGATATGCCCTCTGCTAATAGGAGTTAGTCGAGGGACTCTTGGTCATTGGATGATTAGTTTGGATCTTTGCTCAGGTTAGTAGTTTGATATTCGCTGCTCTGTATGCAACTTGGTTTAACTCTGAAGTAGAATTTCTTGTGGCGCCCGGTTGGTCCTGGTCTTTGTTGTGTGGAGATGTTTTCGTATCAGGGATACTTGTGTAGTCGTGCAGTTTGGTTCTTAGCATAATTCTGTTTCTTTGGTATGCTATTGTTAATTTTTTTTGTTAAACTGATCTGGTTCTTATGCTTGAGTTGAATTCGGCTTCTTTCTTAGTAGCAGAGCTTGCTCTCTTCTATTTTCTCCTGAAATTTTTAACATAAGCAATTTGACCTGTCAGCTATAGATTTTTAAAATCACAGTTTTGTGGAGAACATACACCTTTTGCCACATTACAGATGTCTGCTCCTCATCGCATTTCTTGTATGAAGTGCCGGTTGCGTTTATGATCGACCTACCTGAATTGATCAGCAACATTATGACAAAAGCGAATTGTCTCATTGGTGTGATCGCTGTGAACTGTTTTTTCGTAAAATCTCGCCTCCGAACTGCAATTGTGTTACGTTTTTCAGGTTATGTAGATGTTTATATTGTATTTTTTATGTCAGGCATGTCCTTATCTCATTTATGTCAGGCATGAACAGTGTTTTGTATTATACTGTTTTTTTTGTATAATATAAGCTTTTGTCTCTAAACTGGGAGCAGTCTTTCATGCTCCCTTCCCAAGGGTGCATCATCAAATCTGATCTTCTGGTTTCAGGTACTAAGGTGTTCTCTGATGCCTCTTGGAAGAAATCCAAATTTCGTGGAAGGGATGGTTCAAGCTTATATAAGCACCTCCTCTCCTCTTCAAGCAGAAGCCCTTGACTTGCTACTCGCCGCAAAGTATTGCAGGTTTTCTGCTGTTACAACAACCAACCTTTTTTTTTTTTTTAGAAGAACAACCAACCTTCTTAACAGATAGATACAGGAGACACACACGACTCTCACGGGATTTTGTAATACCAGCCCACTCACACAGGCTTTTCGTCTTGTTCAGGCCCAGTATCGCGTCGCAGATTACATCTCTGACCGGCCGTTTGTGTACAAAAATATATCTCTGACCGGCCGTGTCGTCGCCTCACCCAGTCACTCTCCTCTTCCCACTCTCCGTCCTCTCCTCTCCCCCGCATCGACCCGCGAGGTCGTCCCGTCCAGATCCGACCGACGTCGGCGCAGCAGCAGCGGGAAGGTCCTTCGGCGGCCTCGCCTCACTCTCCTCCTCGTCTTTCTCCTGCCTGTCTCCGTCGGCGGCGCCTGCTTCCGGCGACGAGCGAGCCCTCGTTCACTTCGGGGACGCGCGGCGGAGCGGGAGGAAGTGAACGCTGCTCCGGTACTGGTAAGACTAATATTTATTCCCATGCTGCTAGTTTTCAGGAGAGAGAGGGGGGACGGGGCGCATGATTTGTGTATGCACATTGCATATTACTCAAAACTCAACAAGGATTAAACGTTCTGCTAGCTGGTAGTGCATTATGCATGCCTATTTGATTACAAAGCACTCCCTCTGTAAAGAAATATAAGAGCATTTAGATCACTAAAGTAGTAGTGATCTAAATGAATGCTCTTACATTTCTTTACGGAGTGAGTACACTAGAACTATGATGTGATAACAACAAACATAGGAGGCATTTGTTCATTCCTTTAACTTTGCATTCATTACTGACGTGATGAATGTCCATCTCTCCTTTTATGGTGGTTAACTTGTCAATATATACCATAGTCGTGGTTGCACCATGTAATGAAGAAACTGCTGGCATATCTGCTAGTAGTACATGCTTTTCTGCTTACTATGTAGGGTTCGGACGACAATTGCAAAACTCTACTCATGCCGGTGGATTCGGGCTGCTCTTTTATTTGCTAGATTCTTATAGCATCACATTATCTCTTTCACCTGTGCCAAATACTACTGTTCTGTGCTTGCCAAAGTTGAATTTAGGGGTATGGATAAGCTCAACCATCCCCATCTCCTTTTTTCTTTCCTTTAGATCTGATGGATCACGGGTGGTCAATCTCCATGGGGATCACCATGACGAAAAGAAGCCGCAGGACCGTCCTCGACGACCTGCCCGAGTGGATTGTCATCAAAGAGATCCTCGTCCGGTTGCCCCCCAAGGACGTCCTTCGCTGCCGCGCCGTCCGCAAGCTGTGGCGCAGTGCCACCTCCACCAACGAGTTCATGCTCGACAACCGCCGCCGTCAGCCCTCGCTCCCTGTCATCAAACAGCATCTCCATGGGCAGGAAGAATACAGGTTCGTTGTCTTCTGTGACAACGGTGCCGGAGCTTCCAATCAAAAGCTGTGGCCAATCATTCAACATTCTAAGTTAAACAAACTCCTAGGTGCCTGTGATGGCCTTCTCATCTTGTCCTGCAGATCCGATTTCTGGATCTGCAACCCGACCACTCGCAAATTTGCTCCACTACCACAACCCAGAGTTTCATCAGGGTGTTCGGACATCTACATAGCCGGCTTCTACCGGCACCATCCATCTGGGGAATACCGGGTGCTCTGGTTCTCGCGTCGCTGCCATTGTGGATATGTTCTCACGGTTGGATCTGATAAGTCGAGAAGCATCAGTAGGCCGTCAGTGTCATCGCGTTTGCCTGAATACAGGCGCCAAGATGCTTTTGGTTCCTGATATAGCTCACAACTCAACCACCGCGGCAACCTCTACTGGTTAACTGGAATCCACATGGAGACTGCTGTGGACATTATGGTGTTCATCACAGTAACTGAGACGTTCCGGTGGATGCAGAGTCCTGACCAGTTGGGCCATCGGTTCTCGTTGTTGGAAATAAATGACAAGCTTGCTTCATGCAGCACCAATAATGACAGCATAGAGATTTGGGTGCTGCAAGACTATGAGGCTGAGGCCTGGACCTTGAAGTACCGAATTAACTTGTTAGGGATGACGAAATCACCACAGCTTGGGTACATTTCTAGGATGGCGCTGCTTAACCAGCGTGAGCTGCTGATCTTTTCTTGCACAGCCCCGCCGGGTTCTGACTGTCTGTTGCACTGCGACATTGATGGAAAGTTTTTGGGATATTTCAAAATCAAGAAAGTAAATCATGTGCTCACTTATCATTACTTTCAGGAGAGCATGATTCCACTTCCATTCAGTGGGATACAAGAAGGTGGTGTGGATAAGGAGCCTCCATTCATCGTAGGGATATAAGGTGGTTTGTACTTCTAGTTTACCATGTACACCTTTGGAGTGTCCATCGTGTATAAGCATGGTCCTAGTTCTTACTTTATAGTACTAGTAGAACTGAACAATTTAAATGGCTGTTCTAGCACTTTTGCTATCATCTGGTGCCTTTTGTGCTGTCCTGTGTCATTGTGATGTGTTGTATTTATGCTATACATCTGTGCTATCTCTTCCCTGTTTACTTTCACTTCACATTGTTAAGTAGTGTGAATGGCACTGGCTGTAATTTGAAATGCTAATTACTTGGTAAGCTGTCCATGTGTGGGATGAATTTGTGCTATTAGAGAATCTGTGCCAGCAATGACAGGCAATCTAGCATTTTTGCTAAGAAAACAGTGCCATCAAGAAAATATGAGAGTTGCAGTCTTAGTCATTTTCTTTTAGCGGATACATTTGTAAGACGACGGGAGAGGTATGCGCTTTGCCAATAGAAGTTAGCTGTGGGACTTTTTAGTTGTTGGAATGGTTAGTTTGGATCTTTGCTCGGGTTAATAGTTTGATGTTGGCAGCTTTGTTTGGTTTAACTTCAAAGTAGAATTGCATGTGGCACCTGGTTCCTCCTGGTCTTTGTTGTGTGAAGATGTTTTTTTGTCCTTTTTTATCAGGGATACTTGCGTAGTTGTGCAGTTTGGTTCTTAACACAGTTCTATTTATTCAATATGCTATTTTCGGTAAAATGATCTGGTTCATATTCTTGACTCTTTAGTTGAATTCGGTATCTTGACTTTGTCCTGTTTGGATAAAGAATTTAGTACTTTGGTTATCATGCCGGTGGTTATTGCTTGGGTATTTGTTTCCTGATGTTTTTGTGTCCAGAATTTGGTGTTCTTAGGGTACAAAGGAGTTGGTGTTGTTCTTAGAGTGAGTTATGCTATGGTGTGATGTAAGGCCTGCCAAGCAATTGTATTTTTTTATCCTAGAGCTGTTTTTTTGTTTGTGGTTCCGTTTAGGCCTTGTTCGGTTAATCCTCTACCCAAGGGGATTGAAGAGGATTGGAGGGGATTTTGGCCTGTAGAGGATTTAATCCCTCTCAATCCCTGCCAATCCCCTTCAAAATCCACCTCAACCGAACAAGGCCTTAACCGCTCTTGCTGTTGGCGTCCTACACTGCTTACTTAGGCTGTCATGGTTTTGCTGGCCTGCTAAGATCTGGAAGTGATGGGCTTGCATGTTTTGTTCTTACTCTGAAACAAGAATTGACTCTGATATCTACTCTCCTGGAACCCAGGAAAATGTGCCAACTCAACTTTCGTGTTTGACTAGCACTCTGAAACTCTCCCTGGTGCCTGAAGTTCCATGCAACATTTTGAAGTGCGCACCTCCATGAAATAGCCCGGCCTTTTCTTAGTAACAGGGCTGTAGATTTTAAAGTGCAACAATGTGGAGAATATACACCTTTTGCCACATTACAGAAGGCTGCTTTTCAGCTCATTTATTGTATGAACTGCCTGTTTTGATCAGTAACGTTTGTAAACACGAGGAAAAGCTGACTGTAGCATTGGTGCCACCCCTGTGAACTGCTTTTTGTAAAATCTTCTGCCTATTGAACCAGATGTAGAATTTCTCGCTGGAGCCACATTTTCTCAGCCATGTCCAGACAGCTACGTACGTATTAACATTAATAATTATTCAAAAAATCTTTCCAGATAGCTACGTGCTCTCAGCCACATATCGCAAAATGATATCATATTGGAAATGCCAAGCTCGTCATCAAAATAATTTGCATCTATTATCAACATTCAGTAACAAGCGGTCGTGAGCGGCTTTTACCCACGCCAGGTGACTACGATAGGACTGCAAGAGCTTTTGCTCACTTTGCGCATTTCTGACGACCTGGCCGTGCAGATAATGCCGCCGAAGGAGAAGGATTGCTCCGGCAAGTCGCCGGTGGGATGCTGGCCTGGAAGTGCGTGTCATTTCTAATTCTGGGTGCCCAGCTCAGGTCAGCTCAGCTTGGATTTATCTTTGTTTTTTATAGGGAAAGCTCGGAATTGTGTACCTTTTTTTTTGAGAGAGAGAAGGATTTGCCTTTTTTGTAGGCAAACACACGCTTTATTAAATCTCTGAAATAATGTGTACAGGAATATTAACTAGATCATAAGGCATACCCAGCCAAATGTGACGACCGACATCTAAATACGAAGCGTGCTTTGCAAGGTGATGTGCCTCAAAGTCGCAGTTTCTACTTTCATACATGAGATGACAACTAGTCGTAGACAATTTCCGTCCTATAACCTCCTGGATGATTGCACCATACGGGGCACTAGTTCCCTGATCAATGTCTTGATAACCACTTGACAATCTGACGCCATATGGACACTTGTTAGGTTGAGATCTTCAGCCAAAGAGAGACCTTCCCGACAGGTCAGGGCCTCCATGCTTGTTAGATCAGTTACGTTGTGCACAACAATGGCCGATGCTCCCATATATTCTCCAATCTCCTTTTTGCAGACCGCAGCAGCCGCGGCCACCATACCATCTCGAGAAAAAGCTCCGTCAACGTTTATCTTCGTGTGGCCTAGCATTGGCGAAAGCTACCTCCTGCTTGTAACACTCGTTGTAGTCGAAGCTTTAGCGTGAATTGCACCTAGCTCTGATAGGTATGAATTCACAAAGCGATGAATATGTTCAGGGTTCTGGAAGATACTTTCATGGATTGCCTTGCGTCTCGCTGACCATGGCCCATAGCATCACTATCATTTTTGTGAATTCCTCCTGAGATAGTGTATCATGCATGAAGAACAGCCATTGTTTTGCATGAGGCTTCGTACATGCGATTATATGTTCAGTTAAGCATGGATCAGAGAGCGCCCAGGTGCAGCGCGGCATTGTGCAGTCTACTAGGGACAGAAAATTTTCAAACTTTCGTCCAAGAGAAGGATTTGCCTACGTTTGTGTATTTTGCTCCATCGCTACATTTTTTTTTGAGATGGAACACATGGATTTCATACATCACACAGGTCCAGCCATAGTGCTGGCCCGACGAACAGTTACATTACATCATTCGGGAATCGGGAGGTCCTCAGACCATAGTTCCTGGCTCACAGGACGACGAGCACCAAAGGCTGCTAACTCGTGCGCTAACGCATTACAAGCCCTCGGGGCAAAAGAGAAAGTAATGCAATTGAAGTTCATCCTGGCAAACTCATAGATTTCTCTAAACAGGATTCCTTCGACAGCTAAGTCAGACTCGGTACCTTGCAATGCTTTCACCAGAACTTGGCAGTCCAGCTCGACTTGGACGTTTGTCATTCCCCAGCTTGTCGCCGCCTCAAGAGAAGCATCACATGCTTCTGCTTCCGCCTGTACTGCAGTGGCGACATTGCGCAGGAATCCCGCACCTGAACCTCGAACATCTCCCAGGTGGTCTCTGACAACGAAACCCCATCCACCTGTGCCCTGCCGTTCTGAAAAGGCCCCGTCACAGTTGATTTTTAACACATCCTCCACAGGTCTTCTCCAAGCATGCGATGCCTGTAGCCGCTGCACCGTACGCTGGGGCCTGCACAGTGTTAGTGATTCAATAGCCCAGTAATTAATTTCTGCAGGCAAGCTGTCTAGTCTTCCAACACTTTCTCCAGCATTTATCTTGTTCCTCCAGGTCCACCATCTCCAGAGCAAGCATGCAACAAGTATTCGTTTATCCTCCGGCAGCCGGAGCAATGCATGCATCATATCACTGGCGTTGTTGCATGCACAATCTTTCTCTCACTGCCTCTAGCTGAAGAGATTGCCATACTCTCCTCACCTGCTTACATTTCAGAAATAGGTGTGCCCCATCTTCATCCAATCTTCTGCAGCAAACACATAGGGTGTCGCAGTTGATGCCTCTTCGCTTTATATTCAGCTCCATCGCTACATTGCTTATATATTTTGGGCCATTCATAGGCTGCAAACGTCTCGCACTCTCTCATTGTATTTTTTTTCGAGGGAAGCACTCTCTCATTGTAGTAAGGGAAAATTTTGTTTTTGCCACTCTAGATTTTGCTAATTTTCCTTATGCCACTCTAGATTTCGACACCTCACTTTTGCCACTCTTAAATTTTGACAACTATCACAATTGCCATTTTGTTAGGTCAATGGACGTTTTGACCAAACGGAGCAGCGAAAAGACCATATTGCCCTCTATTATTTCTTTTGCTTTTGACGCTCCAGTTTTCGCCAAATATTGCTTTTGCCACCAGAGTAACATCTAATGTTACACAGTATTTTAGCATGACCTATTTGAAAATCTGACATCACACATCTTATGTTAAATAATATTGTTTTTGCCAAATATATTATTGGCCAATGCTGTTAAAAAAATTGGCATGGCCTATTTGAAAATATGACATCACAGATAATTACACAATTTTTTAACACAAGCCTTGACAGTAATGGCATCATTACCAGCAACATGGTTCATAATATCAGGAAATTAGTTCATAGAAGTACACATCCATCATCTAAACTTAACAGCAAGGTTCACATGTAGTTGCATCAACTACACAGCAAGGTTCACATGTAGTTGCATCAACTACACAGCAATGTTCACATATGCATACTGACCACCCAAAAGCAACATGTAGCAGCATCAACTAAACAACAAGGTTCACATATGCATACGGACTACCCAAAAGCAAGGCCTTTACAAGTCTACATAGTACAATGCAACAACAAAACAACAGGGTTCACATATGCATTGTGCTCCAGAAAGCAGCAATTCATCTGACATTTTTGGCACATGAGTGCAATCACTAGTAGAAAACAGGGCTTTCGTCCAGGCCAGTTTAGCCCATTAGTCCCGGTTCAATCCAGAACCGGGACCAATGGAGCTATTTGCCCCGGTTCGTGAGCCCAGGGGGCCGGCCGGGCCACGTGGGCCATTGGTCCCGGTTCGTCCGGACCTTTTGGTCCCGGTTTGTGGGACGAACGGGACCAATGGTCTGGCTCTGGCCCACCACTATTGGTCCCGGTTGGTGGCATGAACCGGGACCAAAGGCTTCCCTTTAGTCCGGTTCAAGCCACCAACCGGGCTAATGGTGTTGTTTATATATAGCCCCTCAGCAAAAGCAGAGCACACTGCTCTGTTTTTTTTCGCCGAGGGGAGATGGCGTGGTGGTGCTCTAGCTCACCTCCTATGCACAAAAGGTGTTTGATGGAATGCCCGAGCCACACTACTTAAGGTTTCTCCTCTCCAAGCTCGACCGCCAAGCTCCATTTTCCTCAATATTTATCTAGGTTTAGCGGTCCGTCACGCCCGTCCCGTCTTCATCGCTGCCGACACCGCGCCGATCTCATTGCCGGCACCACCGTGGTGAGCCTCTTTTCTTATCTTCTTTACGAAAGGAAAAATATTATTACTTGTTTGTTTAGATAGATACTTGTATTATTTTCTTACTTTTATTATTGCATCTTATATAGTGCGATGGTTTTGGTATCCGCCCCCGTCGGCCCTCGTCCTGTCTATGATTCGGATGTGGTATATATTTTCTTTTCATAACTATTGGTTCATTTATTGTTTATGAAAATTATGCCGACCAACGTGACATAGATTTTATTTATCTAGGAGGTTGTTGAACCGGAAATTCCAACCGACCCTATTGTCGAGAGGTTAAATTTAGTTGAAGAAGAAAACAATTTCTTGAAGGAAAAAATAAAAAATTTGAGGAGGAGAAGATGATATTGGAGTTGCATGTTGCGGATGTCGCCGATGATCACAAGATCAAGATGGATGCAATGCGCTTGAAGATGAGAAAGATTAGAAAATATGCCATTCATACCGAGGCTTGGTATCATTATGCCGTTGGATCAGTTGTTACCTTGGTTGCGATTATGATCGATTTGTTTTCGCATTGAAATGTTTTACATAGTTTCAATGTATGGTTTAATTAATTTAGATGCTCTGCAGAGCTTTATGTTGTTAGATGAGAACTATGTATGTACTTTGGTTTTATGTGATGATGAACTTCTATTAATTTGGTCACTTAATTATCTATTCATGATGTTCGTAATGATTTTGACACACTTAATTATATATAATGCAGCAGATGAACCGGCAATGGATGTACGGTGCAGACACACCTCCGAGTACATTAAGGCGTGCATGATTTTCTCAAGTGGCTGAGGCAAACAAGCAGAATGGTTTTATGTGTTGTCCATGCCCTATATGTGGAATCTGAAGTCTTACTCGACCGGAAAATCCTTCACACCCACCTGCTTTACAAGGGTTTCATGCCACACTATAATGTTTGGACGAGGCACGGAGAAATAGGGGTTATGATGGAAGATGGCGAGGAAGAAGAGTACGATGACAACTATGTGCCCCTGAATACGGTGATGCTATTGAACATCAAGATGCACTGCACGATGTGCACGATGGTCTTTGGAACAGGCGAAGCTGCTGAAGATCAAGAAGAACCGACGATGTGCCCGATGATGATGATCTCCGCGGGTCATTGTCGATGCAAGGACACAATGCGAAAGTCAAAAGGAGAAGCTGAAGTTCGATCGCATGTTAGAGGATCACAAAAAGGTTGTACCCCAATTGCGAAGATGGCAACACAAAGCTCGGTACCGTACTCGAATTGCTGCAGTGGAAGGCGAGAATGTTGTGCTCGATAAAGGATTTGAGAAGCTACCGAAAATAATGAAGAAGAAGCTTCCAAAGGATAACGAATTGCCCGACAAGACATACGCAGCAAAGAAGGTCGATGCCCTCTAGGATTGGAGGTGGAGAAGATACATGCATGCCCTAATGATCTGCATCCTCTACCGTGGTGCCTACAAGGATCTGAACGCATGCCCGGTATGCGGTGCATTGCGTATAAGATCGACGAGATGACCTCGGTGATGTTGACGGCGAGCCTCCCGTGAAGAGGGTTCTGCGAAGGTGATGTGGTATGCTCCTATAATACCACGGTTGAAACGTCTATTCGAAACGGAGAGCATGCCAAGTTGATGCGATGGCACAGTGAGGACCGTAAGAAAGACGGAAGTTGAGAGCACCCACGACGGGTCGCAGTGGAGAAAAATCGAGAGAAAGTCTTGGGATGAGTTTGCAAAGGACCCAAGGAACATATGGTTTGCTTTAAGCGCGGATGGCATTAATCCTTTCGGGAGCAGAGCAGCAATTATAGCACCCGCCCGTGACTCTATGTATGTATAACCTTCCTCCTTGGATGTGCATGAAGCGGAAGTTCATTATGATGCCGTTCTCATCCAAGGCCCTAAGCAACCCGGCAACGACATTGATGTGTACCTAAGGCCATTAGTTGAAGAACTTTTACAGCTGTGGAATGGAAACGGTGTACGACGTGGGATGAGCACAAAAGGAGGAATTTGACCTAAAGGCGTTGTTGTTCGTGACCATCAATGATTGGCCCGCTCTCAAGAACCTTTCGTGATGACAAACAAGGGATACCACGATGCACGCACTGCTTACTTGACACCGATAGTATATACCGGAAGCTGCAGGAAGAATGTGTACCAGGCTATCGTCGATTTCTTCCGACCAACCATCAATGTCGAAAGAAAGGCAAGCATTTCAAAGGCGAGGCAGATCACCGGAAGAAGCCCGCCATGCGCATCGGTGATCACGTATTTGCTATGGTCAATGATTTACACGTAATCTTTGGAAAGGGTCCCGTGGACTAGCTGTTCGAATGACGCCGAGAATCACGCACCCATGTGGAAGAAGAAATCTATATTTTGGGACCTACCCTATCGAAAGACCTAGAGGTCCGCTCTTCGATCGACGTGATGCACGTGACGAAGAACCTTTGCGTGAACCTGCTAGGCTTCTTGGGCGTGTATGGGAAGACAAAAGATACACCGAGGCACGAGAGGACCTGCAACGCTTTAACGAAAAAGAGGGCATGCCTCCAAGCAAGATGAAGTTCCCGCCACTACACTCTTCTTAAAGAAGAGAAAGAAATATTCTTTCAATGCCTGCTCAAGATGAAGGTCCCGACCGCTTCGTCGAATATAAAGGGAATAATAAATATGCCGGAGAAAAGTTCCGTAACCTAAAGTCTCATGATCGCCACGTGATTATGACGCAAGCGCTTCCGGTTGCATTGAGGGGCTTCTACCGAAAACGTCCGATTAGCCATTGTGAAGCTATGTGCATTCCTCAATGCAATATCTCGAAGGTGATCGATCCTGAAATCGTATCAACGCTAAGGAGTGATGTGGCGCAATGTCTTGTCGGTTTTGAGCTGGTGTTCCCACCATCCTTCTTCAATATCATGACGCACGCCCTAGTTCATCTAGTCGACGAGATTGTCATTCTAGGGCCCGCATTTCTACACAATATGTACCCTTTGAGAGGTTCATGGAGTCCTAAAAATATGTTCAGAATCGCGCTAGGCCGAAGGAAGCATCTCCATGGGCCATCAAACAGAGGATGTCATCGGGTTTTGTGTTGACTTCATTCCTGGCCTTAAGAAGATAGGTCTCCCTAAATCGCGGTATGAGGGGAGACTGACCGAAAAGGCACGCTTGGAAGAGACTCAATAATATGCAGGGACGGATATTCTTGGTCTCAAGCACACTACACAGCTTCTACTGAACTCTACCTTGGTGACCCGTATGTCGATGAACACAAGAACGATCTGCGCCCAAACACCCGAGCAAAGGCGACGATCGGATTACATGTGAACACATCAGACTTTCAGCAGTTGGTTGGAAACACTTCTCGAGGTGACAGCACTGTTTGTGATGAGCTGTACTTGTTGTCCAGGGACCATCTTCGATTGTAATGATTTGGAAAGGATACGAGATAAATGGGAATACATTTTACACTATTGACCAAGATGAAAAGAGCACCAACCAAAACAGCGGTGTCCGCTTTGATGCAACAACCGACAAGGAAATGCCACATATTATGGTTACATAGTAGACATATGGGAACTTGACTACGGAGTAGATTTTAAGGTCCCTTTGTTTAAGTGCAAGTGGGTCAATCTGTTAGGAGGCGGGGCAGGTAGACCCACAAAGACGGAATGACAACAATGGATCTGAAAAATCTTGGGTACATCGACGAACCGCTCGTCCTAGCCAATGATGTGGCACAGGTTATCTATGTGAAGGACATGTCTACCGCATCGAGGAAAAGAAAAGATAAGGAAGCGAATACATCATACAATGAGCCAAAGCGCCACATAGTTCTTTCGGGAAAAGGGACATCCCGGGAGTGGAGGGCAAGACAGACATGTCTGAAGAGTATGAAAAGTTTCATGAAATTCCCCCCTTCAAAGTCAAGGCTGACCCAAGCATCCTGATAAACGATGAAGATTATCCATGCTTACGGCGCAATAAGCAAACGACACAAGCGAAGAAAAAGTGAAGACTTTCTCCCGCAACTATTATGATGATACCATGCCAACTTTGTAACAGACGAGTATGATACCATTATCCGTTTTGTACATGCACATGCTATGCCAACTTTTTCAGAGTTCATTTGAAAACTATGAATTTGAAAACCTCGCCAACCGAAGGGCGCTCACACCGGTTTATAAGCCCGTCCCTCTACACACCGTTTTGTTGTAAGCGTAAACAAAATAAAATAAATAAAGCAACAAAGAAAACAAAAAAGTGTTTTCAAATTTGAAAACTAATGGCACTAACAGAAAGTTTATAATTTTTCTAAAACTAAAAGCAAAAAGAATTAAAAATAAAGAAAAAACAACAAAAAATAAATAATGCGAAAACAGAACAAAAACTGGAAAAAATAAAAATAGCAACAATAAGTATTTTGTTATAAGTAGAAACAAAATAAAATAAATAAAGCAACAAAGAAAACAAAAAAAGAGTTTCCAAATTTGAAAACTAATGGCACTAACAGAAAGTTTATAATTTTTCTAAAACTAAAAGCAAAAAGAATTAAAAATAAAGCGAAAAACAACAAAAACTAAATAATGCAGAAAACAAAACAAAAACTGAAAATAAAAATAAAAATAGCAACAATAAGTATTTTGTTGTAAGTAGAAACAAAATAAAATAAATAAAGCAACAAAGAAAACAAAAAAGAGTTTTCAAATTTGAAAACTAATGGCACTAATGAAAGTTTATAATTTTTCTAAAACTAAAAGCAAAAAGAATTAAAAATAAAGCAAAAGACCAAAAGAAAAATAAACCAAAACCAAAATAAACTAAATAAAGCAACAAATAAAAAAAGTGCCACCCATCGGGCACCCACGGCTGACACGACTAGAAACCCTACCATGGGCCAGATTCAGGCCCGCGGGAGGCCCAGTAGGCCCACATGCACATATTGCACGTTTAGGCCCGAAAGCCTGCTTTAGAGAGGAGCTCGAGAGGGAAGGCGCACCGCACCTTATAAACTGGTGCGGCTCCCTCTCAACTAGCGAGGTGGGACTAAACATTTGGCGTGTGGCAGCACAAGGCCTTTGGTCCCGGGTGGTGGCACCAACCGGGACTAAAGGGGGCATTGGTCCCGGTTCGTGGTACCAACCGGGACTAATGCAAATTGGCCTTTGGTCCCGGTTGGTGGCACCAACCGGGACTAAAGGGGGGCATTAGTCCCGGTTGGTTCCACGAACCGGGACTAATGCCCAACCGGGACTAATGCCCTTGCTATATAAGAAAACACTTAAGAGTTTTTCACTTCATCTCTGATTGCCAGCGCCGACGACGCCGCCAGCTGCCCGATGACACCCTCGCCGACGCTGTCGCCGCCCGTCGCCGCCGCGCGCAGGCTGTCACCACTCCCAGCGCCGCCGACGACGCCATCTGCGCCACCCCGAGCCACCCGACGACGTCGTCATTTCATCGTCCGGCGCGACGCCGTCGCCTCCCTGACGACGCGTCGCCGCCGCCCGCCTCGCCTGCTCGCCGCCGCGCCGCCGCCCCGCCACCTGCCTGCCTGACGACGCCCTTGTGAGCACTCAAGACGCCTTGCACGCCTGGCCGGCCGCCACTGCTTTTATTTAGATATATGTATTTTTTAGATATATGTATTTTTATGTATGTTCATATATGCATTTTTAGATATATGTATTTCTTATGTATGTTCATATATGTATTTATGTATTTTTTACATGTTTTTGTATGAATATATGTATTTTAGGTTAGTTTCATTGTTAGAAAAGTTTTATATATTTAGGAAGAAGGAAGAGAAGGAAGAAGGAAGAAGAAGAAAAGTTTTATATATGCAAAAGTTACATTTTAGAAATTTTTATATATCTAGCTAGAAAGAAGGAAGAAGAAGAAAAGAAGGAGAGGAAAAGGAAAATAAGAAGAGGAAGAAAGGAGTAGAAGAGGAGAGGAAGAACAGGAGAAATAAATAAGAAGAGGAAAAAGAAGAAAAGAAGAGGAGAAGAAGAAAAGAGAGAAGAAGAAAAATAGAAAATATTCTATTTTTTCTTCTTCTCCTCTATTCTTTCTGAAAGAATAGAGAGAAGAAGAAAAATAGAAAATATTATATTTTTCTTCTTCTCCTCTATTCCTTTCTTCTTCTCCTTTTTTTTTCTTCTTTTTTTCTTTCTTCTCCTCTGTCATCGCCGATATACCCTCCCGATAACTTCAACACGAGGGGGGTCCATATACCCTCCCGATAACTTCAATACGTGGGGGTCGTTGATATACCCTCCCGATAACAATAATTTCCGTGTATGTATCTCGTCGTTGTCGATATTACCCCTTGAAGCGTTGTCGAGGATCGCGGGTTCTAGGGTCGAGGATCGAGGTTCGAGAGGTCGTCTAGGGTCGAGGGTTCGAGGTCGTCGAGGTTCAAGGGTCGAGGATCGCCGAGGGTCGAGAGGTTCCTAGTGTCAAAGTATTGAAGAAATCCATGGCTTCATCATTAGCGGAAGTAACCATGGCATGATGGTGAAGTCCTCCAAAGTTATTCTAGAATGGAGTCCGGATAGGATAATTTGCCTTTTGTGCAATTTCAGCAAAGGCCTTTCAAATAACGATATTCGAAGGTTCTTGCTGAACTTTGTACCGTAAAGTGAATTATCCTATCGGGACTCCGCTCCAAAATAACTTTGGAGAGCTTGCACCATCATGCACCTGCATATTTCGCCTAATGATGAAGACATGGTTTTGTTGAATCCTTTGACACTAGGCAACCTCCCGACCCTCGGCGATCCTCGATCCTTGACCTCGACCGCCAAAGAATCCACGGCCCTCTACCCTATCATGGCGCCGATGCCCACGCCACTTGTGGGACATAGATGTAGTGTTCAACGCCGACCCCTCCCGATAGCTTCAACACGTGGGGGGGTCGATATTACCCTCCTTGAAGCGTTCTCGAGGCCACCCCTAACCCTTGAAGCGTTGTCGAGGCCACCCCAAACCCTAGAGAAGCAGCGTCGAGGCCACTAATATGATTCCTTATTGTGATTAGCTAGCTAGTTCTATGTTTGCCACTAATATATCCATATCTGTCATGTTTGAATAATAATTGCCATGTTGTAAATATTTGTAGAAACTATGGACACCCCGAGACGAAGCACAAGAAGCGTTGTTGAGGGACATAATCGCACAAGGAAGTGATGCCGATCGCTCGTTGATGTTTCTCAACGACAACGATGGTCTGGAAGGAGAGGGTGAAGAAGCAGCTGGCTATGATTTACATGGCTCCGATGACCCAATGCCGTGCAAGAAGGAGAGGGTGAAGAAGTAGACCGTGAGGACGGCTCGGTGAACACCAAACCGAGTCCGCCAGGTATATATATATATTAGTTAAGCTGTCTTGACTAGCTCTCGCCTTTGTTTTGGTATGCATACACATATTAATTAACTCTCGTCTTTGTTCTTTTTCTAGCCCTCGGATCGAGCACAACTTCGGTAAAGAGATGAGGCACGAAGAAAAGTTGAGCTCGAATGAAAAGTTTGAGATCATACAAATCGCATGACGCCAACCGATTCAACCCTACCGGACAAAGAAGGCATTTGTTGCTCAAGCGGGGGTTCTCGTCAGGGACAAGATCCCGATCAGCATCCACCAATGGTATAAGCCTAAGAACGAAGACCCCGAGGTGTCTTGTGTCAATGATATGCGAAAAATGATCTTTGACCGAGCTGAAGTCAAATTTTACCCTACCGCTAGAGGATGATCCGGAGAAGCCGATAATAGAGCCATTAATCAAGTCTTTTGCTCTTAAGAAGATGCCGAACTATTCAGAATTGGAAGAAAGAACTCAATACGTATGTCGAAAAAATGAGACACCGAATTCAAGAATATGAGAAGATCGAGATGATGGCCCGCATTTGTGGCCTACAAGACATCGGAAAAGAGTAAAAAGATGTCGGCGACAAACAAGAGAAATGCTGCGAAGAAGAAGCTTCACCATCGCACGGGTCGGTGGCTACCTCGTAGGCCGGCCTAAGTGGGCCAAGGCTGAGAATAATCTGCTTGATAAAGGGATCGAACTAGAGACAATGAACGGCGAGACCGTTGCGGACTTGGTTCTTCGGGCGGCGGATCCTCGGACCCTATAACGTGGAAGTGCATTTGGACGAACGAACAATTGGACATACCAGTCAAGAGGCTTCAGCAATATATCGAAGCAGCGGCAAGGGAAGTTCGTTCGAGACATGGAGAAGGACGAGCTCACAATGGCCCTCGAATCTCGAGCACCACGGACGGACACGAGGCACGCCAGCTCCGTTTCGTGGAAGGCTGGATTTCGGACGCAGGGGTTACAAAACCCATGAGAGGAGGAAGAAACTAGAGCAGAGCCTAATGCAGCGCTGCACGAAAGGGTAATGGGGCTAGAGGAACGAGAAGAGGAACGAGAAGCAGCAGATCACAACAAACGAACCGCCAAGCTTCCCGGTTACCCGCCATCTCGGCGAGAAGCAGCGTGGCTTCCACCGAGCTGCTTCAGCAGAGCAACATGCCTTGACGGCTCCTCGCCAGCTATCCGTGGATGCTATCACGGATGCTGAACATTGCCACCTTATGGCGCAATGGAGCAATTTGAAGGTCAAGGCGGTTGTTGGCTCTGCTTATCCTACTAAACCCGACTCAACTTTTCACCGCCGCCGATTCCGAAGGATATTCTAAGGTGATGGTCGATGAAATAACGGAGGATTTGAGGACCTCGGCTTGACCACCCTACCGGTGAAGGGGAGTATCGGCTGGGTTACGCTCAAGACTCCATGCGTATGGCGGAAGGATCTCATCAACCTTCCGAACTGGACGCCCGCCTCCTCCTCCTCCTCCGGCGAGTCAGGGCACTCCGCCTCCACCGCCTCCTCCTCCGTGAGTGACGATCAGGGCACTCGGCCGGCTCCTTCTCCGGGCGTGGCGGCACTCCGTCTCCTTCTCCGCTTTGCACCGGCGCGCCCGAGCAGCCAGCCTCCTCCTTCTCCGCCTCGTCGGCAAGGGCGGAAGAGACCCGCCGCCGCTCCGGCTGCTCCGGCGTCGTAGTCCTTCTCCTCCGCCTCGTAAGCAAGGAAAGAAGACATCCGCTCCGTCCGCTCTGGCGGCGTCTAGCAAGACAGCCAAAGGCGGGAGGAGATCTGATTCGGTCCTTTCTCAAGACTCGGAGAAGTTACCGACGAGAGCAGCGAGGAGGAAAACGCGAAGATCGCGCAGACCGAAGTGGATGACTGGTTTCAAGGGTTGAAAGCAAAGAGACATCCACCTCGGGAGGAGAAAGTAGATCCGATCAAAGCGAAGCGCACTCTGGCTGCCCTGACAAAACCACCCAAGTCTCCGCCGAAAGGCAACTATGAGCGCATTATTAGAAAGGCATTTGCCGAAGCGGAGAGATCGGGAAGTACTGTCAGTGATCAAAGGATGAAAGAACGACGAGCTGGGAAACAAATTGCCCAGCTCGGCGAACAAGCGAAGCAATCGTGCCCCCCCCCCCCCCGCTAAAGGTGCCTGCTAGCGACATCGTCGATCCGAGGATGGTGCCCGGTTATGGCAATCCTGTATATTACCTGCCCGACGATGTACATTATGATTTCTTGGAGGTGCAGATACAAAGATCTGAGTACGGAAGCCTCTCGTCAAAGATGAAAGCTCTCTATCAACGATGATGCGAAGATTGCATGATTGGTACATGAAAACCTGCAAAGAGTCGAGGGAGGAATACTTTGTATGTGAGAGTTAAAGGAGCATGACCTCCTTGGAATTGAACTGCTGCCTATTCCATTTGAGGAGTTCTATAAGTTTTCAATCAATTGGCCCTCGATAAAGCAACGGTCACCTGCCACATGTCGTAAGTAGTACTACTACATCATTAAGTATCTCTATATAACTCAGCTCTTTCATTGCATGTATTTATAAATATCCTCACTATATTATGCAGATTGAAGATCGCGAAATGAAGAAAAGACAAGAGGGTGATATTGGGTTCATTAACACATATCTCATAGATGCAAATGAGGTTAAATATCGTGCCGACGAAGCCGAGGCCAACTTACTACGATCGTTGGAAATAAATGAACACAAAAATATAATACTCTTTCCTTACAACTACGGGTGAGTGTTCTTGTCTTGTGGCATATTCGGTTTCCTTATTAGTCCAGGTTATAGTAATGTAATATTGATGAGTTATGCATGCGCGCAGGTACCACTATATTCTCCTAGAGATTAAGCTTGAGCAGGAGTAGTAATCTGTCTTAGACTCGAGACGAAAAGATCCCAAGGAGTATCACGGACATGACTGAAATGCTCGAGAAGTAAGTTAAATCGATCATTATCCACCATATCAGCAACTTTGTTCATTTCGATATCAAGTAATTGTTTTCTTGGTATGGCAGGGCTTGGGAAAATTCACCAAAAAGCTCCGGACTACCGAAGAATCTGCAATTTAGACACCAAAGTAAGTACTATATAGTAGCATATTCACGCGCATCTCCTAGTGATTCAAGCGCTAGTTTCATCAATACCATTTAGCATGCTTGCTAATTATCAGTTTGATTGACCTCTGTTTCTTGTAAAGTGGTTGTGGCAGGAACAAGGGAATGATTTCTGTGGATACTACATTTGCGAGTCCATCCGCCACACGACCTGTGAGAGGGGCTACTCCGACAAACAATATGAAGTGCGTAAATAAAAATATTCACAATTTTATTTTATTACCATCATTTGTGTTGAGTTTCATTCATTCATATATATATATATATATATATATATATATATATATATATATATATATATATATATATGTATATATATATATATATATATGTATGTATTGACCCATTTCTTAAAGTTAGATGTTTGAGCGGGATGAACTCCTAGCACCAGATCGCATGCGAGCAATTCAAGAGGAATTGGCGGCATTCTTTCTTGACCACGTGATTGCTGAAGACGGAGAATACTATGTGGACCACGCGTCCGTATTGTAAAAGATAATTATTGTATATATGTAGCGGTAGTGTCGGATAGATATACGAGAACTTGTTGTTGACCAATCTCTGAGAAGGAGAGGTGGTCGATATCACTTCTCTCTATTCATATATGTTCATGACGATCTTCTGCTTGCTTAATTACTAGCTAGCTAGCGTGTCTAGCTAGTCCTCTCTATCGTATGTATAGTACGAAGCGTCGACCAAGCACGGACAAAAGAGAGGACACTTTTCTCTATTAATTAGCTAGCTATAGCACTATATATGAAACACCTAAATTAACCCCCAAAACTCCCCAAACCCCCAACCCCCCTTTTCAAAAAAAAAAAACAAAACCGAGCCATAGAAATCTTGTGGCGTGGATGCCTATTGGTCCCGGTTGGTGCCACCAACGGGACCAAAGACCTCTTGCTCGGGCTCACGGACAGGCCACGTGGAGTTTGATCACCCGGTTTGGATAGAACCGGGACTAAAGGGCCAGGGTATTGAACCGGGACTAAAGGCCCTCACCAACCGGGTCAATAGGCCCCTTTTCTACTAGTGAATCAAGCTTCTTTTTGCTTCTTGTGTTCTTCGAAGGAGGACATCTTTTGTTTCTTGTATTCTTTGCTGGGCTATCATGTGTAGCACATGTCATCTTAGATGCTTCAGGATGTGGAGAGCTTGCAACAATGGTTTGTAGCACACTTTTTGAGCTAGACTTTGCCCTTCTACCACCTCATGTTTTCTTCTTTGTAGCACTATGTTTAGAGCAGATAATAAACAAAAATATCAGTGTTGAAATGCATTGAAATGCAGATTTAAAAATGGAAAAATTAAACCAGTATGCATTGCTTGGAGCAAAACAACAATACCTAGTAGTTTCAGCGTCTATGGCATTGGCTTCTATGTCTTCTATGTCTTCTATGTCTTGTGGTTCAACATTTTTCCTTTTCCTAACAGATTTGAGATAGAGAAATGAAGTTACACTATACAATTCATTGCATTTAAATTCTGAACATACAATTCTTTTCTAGCAATTACCTGTTTCTTGGCTTGCCTTTAGGATAAAGTAGAGGACATGTCTTCATCATATGCCCAAGTTCTTTGCATTCTTTGCACTTGTGTTTTCTCTTGGACACACTCTCAAGGGCTGACTTTATCCTTTGCGTCCTTGGTCTACCAACAGCTTTCTTTAACACGGGAGGGTGCAATTTGAACCCCACATCAACCACTGGCCATTGTTTCTTATCGGTCATGGTGGGCACAATTTTTGCATATGCATTGCTAAATGATTTCACGGAGTAGTACTCATGCACATAGTCATCTATCTCTCGACCTCCTCTAATACTTGTGATGAATGCAATGGCATGTAGGCAAGGCTGTCCAGTTACTTGCCAACGTCTACAAGAGCATTCCCACTTGTCCAAATCTACACAGTGCTTCCACTTATAACCATGGATCTTTACAGTGACCTCAGCTTTGTAGTCATCACTTCTAGAGATCCCATCTAAAACTATTCCCCTAGATCTGTTGTTCATCATGTTGGTGATCCTTGGCAGAATTTTTAGAAGTCTACGTGCAAATGTCTTCGCTATTCTAGCTCTTATTCCAAATCGGACCAACAACCATTCTCTCAAAGCGTCCAATAATTCAAGAACAGGGAACTCCTTCAATTTCTTAATCATGGAGTTGAATGACTCAGCTATGTTGTTCATGACATAATCACATTTGCATGTTGTAGAGAACTTACTTCTGCTCCACAAATTAGAATGCCATTCATCAAGGTATCACGATGGCTCTTTGGGCTGGCTTCCATAATTTTCTTCATGTGGTGATTGTGCTTGGTAGGAGAATATGTGTATGCGGCTGGCCATAGATTTTCTTCAAAAACCTTGCCATGGAATTTCTTTCTGAAGTTCATTATCATATACCTAAAGCATTCCCTATGTTCAGCAGTTGGGAATACTGTATGCACTGTTGTTTCCAACCCTTTGCACGCATATGTGCATATGACTAAGCCTTCAGGTGTGCCAATAGCTGATTTGAGAGAGGAACGAGCAGATGGGCCGCTCCTGCCGCCATGGCCGAAGTTGCGGCTCCCTCCATCCCGCGGGAGAGCGTTGCCTAGGGAGGCTGGAGAAGGGACCTCTGGAGGAGTCGCACAGGGGAGTCGGGGTCGGAGACCTAGGTGGCGACGAGCGTCGGGAGGCCAGAACCCTAGCTCGCGGCGGCCATTGGAGGCGGGGGTCGGGAAGGCTGCGCCGGGGAGGCCGGAGGGGGCCTCGAGGACGCTGGAACCTTAGGTGGCGGCGGCCGAAACCCTGGATGGCTGCGGCCGGAACCCTAGGTAGTGGCGGCCATTGGAGGCGGGCATCGAGGAGGTTGGCGTCGAGGAGGCTAGAGAGGTCGTCGGGGAGGCCAGAGGGTGCGTCACCTTGCGGTGACCGGCAGGACGGGGACGCGACGGCCGGAGGGCTGGGTGGCGGCGGCCATGGGAGCCGCGTGTGGCGATGGGTCGGGTGCGGGATGGGGTCGGGTGTGGTGTGTGTGTGTGGGGGGGGGTGTTCTCTTTAGAAGGGAAATTGGGTTAGCTTAATAAGGACAGGTTTGGGTCATTTCAACATGGGCCCACAAGTCGTGAGGGCAACTGTCTTTTTAGCAAATCGACAAAGACATTGTGCGTCAACTTGCTAGGATAAACGGTCAACTCACGGATGTCTAACAGAACGGCGTTTGTGATATATTGTCAAAATTTAAGAGTGGCAAAAGTAAAATATCAAAATCTAGAATGGCATAACGAAAATTGGCATAATTTGGAGTGGCAAAAACAAAATTTTCCCTTGTAGTAACCCTCCACACGGGTCTTCGTTTGGTTTGGGCCGAGGGCACTCCGGCCCTGTACCATATTGCGGATGACATCATTTCTGGCCGTGGTTGCCTAAAAAAAAGTCATTTCTGGCCGCGGGCCCTTCCTCGCCTCAGTTTTAGTCCAGACCCGACCGACCGGCGCCGCCGTAGCAGCGAGAAGATCCTCAGCCTCGCTGCACCCTCCTCCTCCCCGTCGCCGCGGGAGGCGCCTGCGTCCTGGTGGCGAGCGAGCCGTCGCCTCCTCCGCGGCGGCGACAACGACGCCTCCGCTGCTCTGGTACTGGTAAGACAAACTGCACTTGGAACCTCCACACACTCACCTTGTTTTCTTATCAATTAGAATCATATAATAAGATTCTTTTTGGACAAGTGATGGCGCCTTGTATTCATTTCAGACACAAGTTAGAGATATGATTTGACAGTCCTGTGCGCATACGTTGCATAGCTTTAGGGCATCTCCAGCCGCGCCCCTAGGAAGGCCTTCCAGAGATTTTTCGGCGCGGCGGCAAGCAAAAACGCCCGACCACGCCCAGAGCCCAATTTTGCGGCTTGGGCGAAAAACAGCGGCGGACCCAGCCCGAACCCGGCGCGCTGGGAGGTGCCGGGCGCCGGGCGAGCTGTTTTAGCGCGAAAAGACGCTGGCCAGCAGCGTCGGCGACTTCAGCGCCTCGTCTTCCCCAACGGCCTCGGTTCGCTGGAATCAATGGCAAGGCTGCCGCGGTCAGCCTTGCCATTGATTCCTCACGGCGGCGCTTCACGGACGGCGGCGGCGACGCCTCCCCTCCTCGACGCAGCGTACACAGGCGCGGCCCGGCTATAAAGCCGGCGGCCTCCACTCGCTGTGTGCCCACACCAGCCCCTCGCCGCCGTCCAGCCCCTCCCTCTCTCGCCTCTCCGGAGCGCCGCCAGCCCCTCCCTCTACCTCTCCCGAGCCCGCCCAGCCCGTCGTTGCCATGGCGTAACGCTTCCCGGAGGCGAGGCGGCGGCCAACGGCTTTGGCCGACGTTAAGCTCCGCGACAGAGTCCTGCTCTGTTCGGCGAACATCCGGCGCCGCCGGACATGCGCGCCGGGCCAACGGGTGGAGACTTCGGCGGGGAGTGCCCATTCCCCGTTGCGACGCCGCTGGCGAAGCCAAAATGCCGCCGAGGAGGTCGAGATCGTCGTGCGACCCTCACCGACGCCCAACTCTCCCTCCCCAAATCGCCGCCGACAACCATGCGGCCTAGGCGGCGTATCGAGCGCCGCCCAGCAGCGATGGCGTCCAACGGCGCGCCGGTGGTCGGCGGCCGATGAAACAGCGGCGCCACCTGCGGTGGGCGTCCCGGCCGCACACTCGAGGGCGTGCTCACGTACCTCGGCGGCGGTAAACCCGCCGTTATGCGTACCCCGGCGCAGCACCGACGCTGTCGGGCCATGGGCGCCAAGGAGGTTCGGGTCCTCCTCCTCCTCTTCCTCCTCCCGATCCTCATCGCACTCCTCGGCACTCCGCCCCGCTTTCGGCGTCAAGGCGAGCCAGCGGCGGAGTCGCCGCTCGCCAGACTTTTCGCAGCGCGCGCATCGCATCAACGAGGCGGCGGCGCGCCTCCTCCTCGTCGGCTCCTCGCGCTTCCTCAAGCCAAAGACGGGCTGGCCGGGCGCCGTGAAGACGGAGCCAGGGCTGGCGCCGGTGAAGGCGGAGTTCGACGACGACGACGCAGCCCTAGAATGGGCGCGCCAGGACTCCATTGCGATGGAGAAGGCGCGCCGAGAAGGTGAAGGAGCGCGGCAGCGCCGCCTGCGCGCCGCCGAGGAGCACCGACGCGGCCGCGATGAAGACGGGGTCATCGTCCTATGCGACAACGACGACGACGACGACGACGCGCCGCCGCCAGTCCGCCATGGCGACGCCGGGTCCAGCAGGGGCGCCCGCGTCAAGGAGGAGAAGGCCGACGACAACGATGGTGGCGACGACTTCAGCCCCTTTTTTCTTTTTTAGATTAGGTTAATGTAATGAAAATGCGCGAATTTCGCCGAAATTTGCCATGTTTAGCCGAAATATAACTACTTTTTATCATAACTTCGCCGAACGGCCCTTCTTTTGTTTAATGGCGCTGGGGCAGCCACAGGGCCGACGGCTGGGACCGACTACGCCCCGGGGCCATTTTTTATGCTGCTCACCCCAGTGGCGCTTTTAGACGCTCCCTGGGGGGCCAACGGGTGGAGATGCCCTCACAAGCATAGGACAGTGATCTCCTGCATGTCCTGTGACACTACAACAAGCCATAGGAAGAAGCTGCACAATTGTGCGCTTTCACATCAAGCTCCCTAGGAATGTGTAACACCTGAGTTTGAATGTTGGCTGTTGCAGCAAAGAAAGTTATACAAGAATTCAGTTATGAGCAACATCACCATTGATAGAAACAAAGCCACTATTAGTCCCTGGAGCCTCTGGTTTGGGAACCCCTGCCTCCTCCCCCATTACCTGATGCAATCACCACACATGGCTGGTATATAATAGTATATAAACATTTTTTGCAGAGTAGTCAACAGGGATTAAAAGTTCTGCTAGCTGATTGGTGCATTATGCATGTCCATTTGATTACTAAGCACACTATGTTCGATTGCATCTCAACTGAGGTCACTAGCTAGAACTATGATGTGATCACAACAAGCATAGGAAGCATTTCATTCGTTAACCTTCTATTCATTAGTCACTACTGACATGTTCTTGCAGTAAATATACATTGAATGACTGAATGTGCAAAACGATCACGTAATGAGGAAACTATTGGCGTATTTGCACTAGTAGAAAACAGGGCTTTCGTCCAGGCCAGTTTAGCCCATTAGTCCGGTTCAATCGAACCGGGACCAATGGAACTATTTGTCCGATTAAGAAGCCCAGAGGGGCCGGGCCACGTGGGCCATTGGTCCGGTTCGTCCGGACCTTTTGGTCCCGGTTGGTGGGACGAACAGGACCAATGGTCTGGCTCTGGCCCACCACTATTGGTCGGTTCGTGGCATGAAGGGACCAAACTTCCTTTAGTCCGGCTCATGCCACGAACCGGGACCAATAGTGCTGTTTATATATACCCCTCGTCATGACGAGCACTCCATTGCTCTGTTTTTTCTCTTGCCGGCGAGGGGGGGCATTGTGGTGCTCTAGCTCACCTCCTATGCACATGAGGTGTTCGATGAAATGCCCGAGCCACACTACTTAAGCTTTCTCCTCTCAAGCTCGACCTCCAACCTCCATTTTCCTCAATATTTGTCTAGGCTTAGCGGTCCGTCACGCCCGTCCCGTCTTCACCGCCGTCGATCACCCGCCGATCTCATCGCCAAGACCACCGTGGTGAGCCTCTTGTTCTTATCTTCTTTACGAAAGGAAAAATATTCTTACTTGTATTATTTTCTTACTTTTATTATTGCATCTTATATAGTGCGATGGTTTTGGTATCCGCCCCGTCGGCCCTCGCTCTATGATTCGGATGTGGTATATATTATCTTTTCATAACTATTGGTTCATTTATTGTTTATGAAAATTATGCCACCAACGTGACATAGATTTTATTTATCTAGGAGGTTGTTGAACCGAAATTCCAACCGACCCTATTGTCGAGAGGTTAAATTTAGTTGAAGAAGAAAACAATTTCTTGAAGGAAAAATAAAAAACTTGAGGAGGAGAAGATGATATTGGAGTTGCATGTTGCGGATGTCGCCGATGATCACAAGATCAAGATGGATGCAATGCGCTTGAAGATGAGAAAGATTAGAAAATATGCCATTCATACCGAGGCTTGGTATCATTATGCCGTTGGATCGGTTGTTACCTTGGTTGCGATTATGATCGTATTTGTTTTCACATTGAAATGTTTTACATAGTTTCAATGTATGGTTTAATTAATTTAGATGCTCTGCAGAGCTTTATGTTGTTAGATGAGAACTATGTATGTACTTTGGTTTTATGTGATGATGAACTTCTATTAATTTGGTCACTTAATTATCTATTCATGATGTTCTGTAATGATTTTTGACACACTTAATTATATATAATGCACGCAGATGAACCGCAATGGATGTACGGTGTGAGACACACCTCCGAGTACATTAAAGGCGTGCATGCTTTTCTCAAGTGGCTGAGGCAAACAAGCAGAATGGTTTTATGTGTTGTCTATGCCCTATATGTGGGAATCTGAAGTCTTACTCGACCGGAAAATCCTTCACACCCACCGCTTTACAAGGGTTTCATGCCACACTATAATGTTTGGACGAGGCACGGAGAAATAGGGGTTATGATGGAAGGCGGCGAGGAAGAAGAGTACGATGACAACTATGTGCCCCCTGAATACGGTGATGCTATTGAACATCAAGATGCACCAGACGATGTGCATGATGGTGCTGCAACTGTGGCGAAGCTGCTGAAGATCAAGAGGAACCAGACGATGTGCCCGATGATGATGATCTCCGCGGGTCATTGTCGATGCAAGGACACAATGCGAAAGTCAAAAGGAGAAGCTGAAGTTCGATCGCATGTTAGAGGATCACAAAAGGGTTGTACCCCAATTGCGAAGATGGCAACACAAAGCTCGGCACCGTACTCAATTGCTGCGATGGAAGGCAGAGAATGATGTGCTGATAAAGGATTTGAGAAGCTCTGAAAATAATGAAGAAGAAGCTTCCAAAGGATAACGAATTGCCCGACAAGACATACGCAGCAAAGAAGGTCGTATGCCCTCTAGGATTGGAGGTGGAGAAGATACATGCATGCCCTAATGATTGCATCCTCTACCGTGGTGCCTACAAGGATCTGAACGCATGCCGGTATGCGGTGCATTCTGATATAAGATCGACGAGATGACCACGGTGATGTTGTGGCGAGCCTCCGGAAGAGGGTTCTGCGAAGGTGATGTGGTATGCTCCTATAATACCACGGTTGAAACGTCTGCTTGTAAGCGGAGAGCATGCCAAGTTGATGCGATGGCACAGTGAGGACCGTAAGAAAGGCGGAAGTTGAGAGCACCCACGACGGGTCGTGATGGAGAAAAATCGAGAGAAAGTCTGGGATGAGTTTGCAAAGGACCCAAGGAACGTATGGTTTGCTTTAAGCGCGGATGGCATTAATCCTTTCGGGAGCGAGCAGCAATCACAGCACTGGCCCGTGACTCTATGTATGTATAACCTTCCTCCTTGGATGTGCATGAAGCGGAAGTTCATTATGATGCCGTTCTCATCCAAGGCCCTAAGCAACCCGGCAACGACATTGATGTGTACCTAAGGCCATTAGTTGAAGAACTTTTACAGCTGTGGAATGGAAGCGGTGTACGTCGTGGGATGAGCACAAAAGGAGGAATTTGACCTAAAGGCGTTGCTGTTCGTGACCATCAACGATTGGCCCATCTCTCGGTAACCTTCGGAGACAGACAAACAAGGGATACCACGATGCACGCACCTTTGTTTACTTGACACCGATAGTATATACGGAAGCTGCGGGAAGAATGTGTACAGGCCATCGTCGATTTCTTCCGACCAACCATCAATGTCGAAAGAAAGGCAAGCATTTCAAAGCGAGGCAGATCACGGAAGAAGCCCGCCATGCGCATCGGTGATCACGTACTTGCTATGGTCAATGATTTACACGTAATCTTTGGAAAGGGTCGGCGGACTAGCTGTTCGAATGACGCCGAGAATCACACACCCATGTGGAAGAAGAAATCTATATTTTGGGACCTACCCTCTTTGGAAAGACCTAGAGGTCCGCTCTTGATCGACGTGATGCACGTGACGAAGAACCTTTGCGTGAACCTGCTAGGCTTTTTGGGCGTGTATGGGAAGACAAAAGATACACGAGGCACGAGAGGACACGCAACGCTTTCGAAAAAGAGGGCATGCCTCCGAAGCAAGATGAAGGTCCCGCCACTACGCTCTTACGAAAGAAGAGAAAGAAATATTCTTTCAATGCCTGCACAAGATGAAGGTCGACTGGCTTCTCATCGAATATAAAGGGAATAATAAATATGCGGAGAAAAGTTGCGAACCTAAAGTCTCATGATCGCCACGTGATTATGACGCAAGCGCTTCCGGTTGCATTGAGGGGCTTCTACCGAAAACGTCCGATTAGCCATTGTGAAGCTATGTGCATTCCTCAATGCAATATCTCGAAGGTGATCGATCCAGAAATCGTACCAACGCTAAGGAGTGATGTGGCGCAATGTCTTGTCGGGTTCGAGCTGGTGTTCCCACCATCCTTCTTCAATATCATGGCGCACGTCCTAGTTCATCTAGTCGACGAGATTGTCATTCGGGGCCCGTATTTCTACACAATATGTACCCCTTTGAGAGGTTCATGGGAGTCCTAAAGAAATATGTTCATAACCGTGCTAGGCCGAAGGAAGCATCTCCATGGGCCATCAAGCGAGAGGATGTCATCGGGTTTTGTGTTGACTTCATTCTGGCCTTAATAAGATAGGTCTCCCTAAATCGCGGTATGAGGGGAGACTGATTGGAAAAACACGCTTGGAAGAGACTCAATAATATGCGAGGGACGGATATTCTTGGTCTCAAGCACACTACAGTTTCTACGAACTCTACCTTGGTGACCCGTATGTCGATGAACACAAGAACATCTGCGCCCAAACACCCGGAGCGGTCGACGATCGGATTACATGTGAACACATCGGGACTTTCAGCAGTTGGTTGGAAACACTTCTCGGAGGTGACAAGACTGTTTGTGATGAGCTGTACTTGTTGTCCGGGGACCATCTTCGATGTAATGATTTGGAAAGGATCTGAGATAAATGGGAATACATTTTACACGATTGACCAAGATGAAAAGAGCACCAACCAAAACAGCGGTGTCCGCTTTGATGCAACAACCGACAAGGAAATGACACATATTATGGTTACATAGTAGACATATGGGAACTTGACTACGGAGTAGATTTTAACGTCCCTTTGTTTAAGTGCAAGTGGGTCAATCTGTCAGGCGGCGGGGTACAAGTAGACCCACAGTACGGAATGACAACAGTGGATCTGAAAAATCTTGGGTACACTGACGAACCGTTCGTCCTAGCCAATGATGTGGCACAGGTTATCTATGTGAAGGACATGTCTACGCATCGAGGAAAAGAAAAGATAAGGAAGCGAATACATCATACAATGAGCCAAAGCGCCACATAGTTCTTTCGGGAAAAGGGACATCCAGGAGTGGAGGGCAAGAGATGATGTCGAAGAGTATGAAAAGTTTCATGAAATTCCCCCTTCAAAGTCAAGGCTGACCCAAGCATCCCGATAAGCGATGAAGATTATCCATGGTTACGCAAGCAATAAGCAAAGCGACACAAGCGAAGAAAAAGTGAAGACTTTCTCCATAACTATTATGATGATACCATGCCAACTTTGTAACACACGAGTATGATACCATTGTCCGCTTTGTTCATGAACATGCTATGCCAACTTTTTCAGAGTTCATTTGAAAACTACGAATTGAAAACCTCGCCAACCGAAGGGCGCTCACACCGGTTTATAAGCCCGTCCCTCTACGCCTTGTTGAGCTCACAAACTTGTGATTCACACAAATTTCAAAGAATTCAAATTTTATAAAACTAATGGCACAAACAAAAAGTTTATAATTGTTCTAAAACAAATGGCACTAACAGAAAGTTTATAATTTTGCTGACCTAAAAGCAAAAAGAATTAAAAAATAAAGCAAAAAACCAAAAGAAAATAAATAATGCAGAAAACAAAACAAAAAAACTTGAAAAAAATAAAATAGCAACAATAAGCATTTTGTTGTAAGTAGAAATAAAATAAAATAAATAAAGCAACAAAGAAAACAAAAAAGTGTTTTCAATTTTAAAACTAATGGCACTAACAGAAAGTTTATATTTTTCTAAAACTAAAAGCACTAACAGAAAGTTTATAATTTTGTTGACCTAAAAGCAAAAAGAATTAAAAAATAAAGCAAAAACCAAAAGAAAATAAATAATGCAGAAAACAAAACAAAAAACTTGAAAAAAATAAAATAGCAACAATAAGTATTTTGTTGTAAGTAGAAACAAAATAAAATAAATAAAGCAACAAAGAAAACAAAAAAGTGTTTTCAAATTTTAAAACTAATGGCACTAATAGAAAGTTTATATTTTTCTAAAACTAAAAGCAAAAATAAATAAAATATAAAGCAAAAAAGTGCCACCCATCGGGCCCCACGGCTGAATATGACTAGAAACCCTATGGGCCAGATTCAGCCGCGGAAGGCCCAAGAGGCCCACAGCACAGATGGCGAGTTAGGCCCAAAGCTGCTGTTTAGAGAGGAGCTCGAGAGGGAGCCGCACCGCACCTTATAAGCTGGTGCGGCTCCTCTCAACTAGCGAGTGGGACTAAACATTTGGCGCTGGGCAACACATGGCCTTTGGTCCCGGTTGGTGGCACCAACCGGGACTAAAAGCATTAGTCGGTTCGTGGCACCAATCGGGACTAAAGCCCCCTTTAGTCCCGGTTGGTGCCTCCAACCGACCAAAACTGCCGCTTCCGCCCTTTGGGCTGCTGAAAATTGGCCTTTGGTCGGTTGGTGGCACCAACCGGGACTAGTAGGCTTTGGTCCCGGTTGGTGCCACGAACGGGACCAATGCTCTTGCTATATATCTGAGACTTAGCAGTTTTCGCCAAAATTCATCTGTTTCTTCTCGCCCGACGCGCTCCTCCTCGCCGTCGCCGCTTGAAGCCCTGCCCCGACGCCGTCAGTTGGTCCACTCGCCGTCGCCGCCGCCGAGGCACTGCTTCGTTTCGTCGCCTTGCGCGCCGCCCCGCCCGGCCCGACCCGTTGCTGCCGCATGCCGGCCGCCAGACCGACCGACCGTCGCTGTCATGCCACAAGGCCACCGTTCCCGACCCCATCGTCGCCATTGTGTGCCGCCCTTCCCGACCCGTTGCTGCCAAGGCTGCCCTTCCCCAACCCCGTCGCCGTCGCCCCGACCACACGCCGCCGCCTTCGGTCCGGCCGCCGGCGCCCTTTCCTCTTATTTTTTTGTGCATTTTATGTATATGTTCTCTGTGTATATATGTTCATATATGCAAAAGTTAGATTTTAGAAAAACTTTATATATGCAAAAATGTATACATATATGTAAGTATATATGTATGTATAGATGTATGTATGTGGATACATGAGGGGGGTCGATATACCCCCTCTCCGATAGCATTTTTGTGCATTTTAGGTTAGTGTATATATATGTTGATGTATATATGCAAAATATAGATTTTTAGAAAATATACTATTTTTTTCTGTTGATGATATGATGATGTTTTTTTTAATATATGCATTTTTTCATATATGTATTATTTTTTTAAGTTGTTAGTAGATATCGATTTTAGGTTAGTGCATTTTATCAATGATTTTAGGTTAGTTGATCGATTTAGTGCATTTTATGTTTGTTGCATTTTAGGTTAGTGCATTTTATGTTAGTGGAGAGGAAAAAGTAAAATAAGGAAAAGGAAAATAAGTAGAGAAAGAAGGAGAAGAAGAAGGAGAAGACGAGGAGAGGAAGAAGAGAAAGAAGAAGAAAAAAAAGGAGAAGAAGAAGGAATAGAGGAGCTTCTTCTCCTTTTTTCTCCTCTTTTTTTTTTCTTCTTCTTAATTTTTATCGGGAACGAGGGTCTCGAGGATCGCCGAGGGGTCGAGGGTCGGGAACTAGGGTAGAGGGTCGAGGGTCGTTAAGGGGTCAAGGGTCGAAGGTTTCAGGGTCGAGGGTTCCTATAGTGTCAAAGTATTGAAGAAATCCATGGCTTCATCATTAGCCGGAAGTAACCATGGCATGATGGTACGAAGTCCTCCAAAGTTGTTCTGGAATGGAGTCCCGGATAGGATAATTACCCCCTCCTAGCTTGAAGCGTTCTCGAGGCCACCCCCTAACCCTTGAAGCGTTGTCGAGGCCACCCCAAACCCTAGAGAAGCAGCATCGAGGCCACTAATATGATTCCTTATTGTGATTAGCTAGCTAGTTCTACGTTTGCCACTAATATATCCATATCTGTCATGTTTGAATAATAATTGCCATGTTGTAAATATTTGTAGAAACTATGGACACCCCCTGAGACGAAGCACAAGAAGCGTTGTTGAGGGACATAATCGCACAAGGAAGTGATGCCGTCGCTCGTTGATGTTTCTCAACGACAACGATGGTCTGGAAGGAGAGGGTGAAGAAGCGGTGGCTATGATTTACATGGCTCCGATGACCCAATGCCGGTGCAAGAAGGAGAGGGTGAAGAAGTAGACCGTGAGGACGGCTCGGTGATCACCAAACCGAGTCCGGCCGGTATATATATTAGTTAAGCTGTCTTGACTAGCTCTCGTCTTTGTTTTGGTATATATGTACACATATTAATTAACTCTCGTCTTTGTTCTTTTTCTAGCCCTCCGGATCGAGCACAACTTCGTAAAGAGACGAGGCCCAAGAAAAGTTGAGCTCGGATGAAAAGTTTGAGATCATACAAATCGCGTATGACGGCCAACCGATTGAACCCTACTGGGACAAAGAAGGCATTTGTTGCTCGGTGCGGGATTACGTTAGGGACAAGATCCCGATCAGCATCCACCAATGGTATAAGCCTAAGAACGAAGACCCCGAGGTGTCTTGTGTCAATGATATGCGAAAAATGATCTTTGGACCGAGTGAAGTCAAATTTTACCCTACCGCTAGAGGATGATCCGGAGAAGCCGATAATAGAGCCATTAATCAAGTCTTTTGCTCTTAAGAAGATGGCAGAACTATTCAGGAATTGGAAGAAAGAACTCAATACGTATGTCGAAAAAAATGAGACACCAGAATTCAAGGAAAATATGAGAAGATCGAGATGACAGGCCGCATTTGTGTCCTACAAGACATCGGAAAAGAGTAAAAAGATGTCGGCGACAAACAAGAGAAATGCTGCGAAGAAGAAGCTTCACCATCGACGGGTCGGTGGCTACCTCGTAGCCCTGCCTAAGTGGGCGAAAAGGCTGAGAATGATCTGCTTGATAAAGGGATCGAACCCGAGACAATGAATCGGCGGACCGTGTCGGAGTTGGTTCTTCGGGCGGCGGATCCTTGGACCCTATAACAGGAAGTGCATTTGGGACGGACGAACAATTGGACATACCGGTCAAGAGGCTTCAACATTATATCAAGCAGCAGAGCAAGGGAAGTTCGTTCGCACAGGAGAAGGACGAGCTCACAATGGCCCTCGGGAATCTGAGCACCACGGACGGACACGAGGCACGCCAGCTCCGTTCGTGGAAGGCTGGATTTCGGACGCAGGGGTTACAAAACCCATGAGAGGAGGAAGAAAGCGGAGCAGAGCCTAATGCAAAGGCGCACGAAAGGGTAATGGGGCTAGAGGAACGAGAAGAGGAACGCGAAGCGGCAGATCACAACAAACGACCACGAAGCTTCCCCGGCTACCCGCCATCTCGGCGGAGAAGCGGCGTGGCTTCCACCGAGCTGCTTCAGCCAGAGAAACATGCCTTGACGGCTCTCGCCAGCTATCCCATGGATGCTATCACGGATGCTGAAAATTGCCACCTTATGGCGCAATGGAGCAATTTGAAGGTCAAGGCGTTGTTGGCTCTTTATCCTACTAAACCCGACTCAACTTTTCACCGCCGGCCGATTCGAAGGATATGCTAAGGTGATGGTCGATGAAATAACGGAGGATTTGAGGACCTCGGCTTGACCACCCTACGGTGAAGGGGAGTATCGGCTGGGTTACTCGCTCAAGACTCCATGCCTATGGCGGAAGGATCTCATCAACCTTCCGAATCTGGACGCCTCCGCCTCCTCCTCCTCCGTGAGTCAGGCACTCCGCCTCCTCCACCGCCTCCTCCTCCTCCGGCGAGTGACGATCGGGGCACTCGGCCGGCTCCTTTCTCGGCGCGTGGCGGCACTCCGTCTCCTTCTCCGCTTTGCACCGCGCGTCCGGCAGCCAGCCTCCTCCTTCTCCGCCTCGTCGGCAAAGGCGGAAGAGACCCGCCGCCGCTCCGGCTGCTCCGCGCGTCGTAGTCCTTCTCCTCCGCCTCGTAAGCAAGGAAAGAAGACATCCGCTCCGCTCTGCTCTGCGGCGTCTAGCAAGACAGACCAAAGGCGGGAGGAGATCTGATTCGGTCCTTCTCTCAAGACTCGGAGAAGTTACCGCACTGAGAGGAGCAAGGAGGAAAACGCGAAGATCGCGCAGATCAAGTGGATGACTGGTTTCAAGGGTTGAAAGCAAAGAGACATCCACCTCCGAGGAGAAGGTAGATCCGGTCAAAGCGAAGCGCACTCTGCTGCTACGACAAAACCACCCAAGTCTCCGCCAAAGGCAACTATGAGCGCATTATTGGAAAGGCATTTGTCGAGCGGAGAGATCGGGAAATACTGTCGGTGATCAAAGGATGAAAGAACGACGAGCTGGGAAACAAATTGCCCAGCTCGGCGAACAAGCCAAGCAATCGTGCCCCCGCTCAAGGTGCTCGCTAGCGACATCGTCGATCCGAGGATGGTGCCGGTTATGGCAATCCTGCAGATTACCTACCCGACGATGTACATTATGATTTCTTGGAGGTGCAGATAGAAATATACGATACGGAAGCCTCTCGTCAAAGATGAAAGCTCTCTAACAACGATGATGCGAAGATTGCATGATTGGTACATGAAAACCTGCAAAGAGTCGAGGGAGGAATACTTTGTATGTGAGAGTTAAAAGGAGCATGACCTCCTTGGAATTGAACTGTTGCCTATTCCATTTTAGGAGTTCTATCAGTTTTTCAATCAATTGGCCCTCGATAAAGCAACGGTCACTGCTCACATGTCTGTAAGTAGTACTACTTCATCATTAAGTATCTCTATATAACTCAGCTCTTTCATTGCATGTATTTATAAATATCCTCACTATATTATGCAGATTGAAGATCGCAGAAATGAAGAAAAAACAAGTGGGTGATATTGGGTTCATTAACACATATCTCATAGATGCAAATGAGGTTAAATATCGTGCCTTGAAACCGAGGCCAACTTGCTACGATCGTTGGAAATAAATGAACACAAAATATAATACTCTCTCCCTACAACTACACGTGAGTATTCTTGTCTTGTGGTATATTCGGTTTCCTTATTTAGTCCAGGTTATAGTAATGTAATATTGATGAGTTATGCATGCGCGCTGGTTTCACTATATTCTCCTAGAGATTAAGCTTGAGCAGGAGTAGTAACTGTCTTAGACTCGAGACTAAAAGATCCCAAGGAGTATGCGGACATGACTGAAATGCTCGAGAAGTAAGTTAAATCGATCATTATCCACCATATCAGCAACTTTGTTCATTTCGATATCAAGTAATTGTTTTCTTTGTATGGCAGGGCTTGGGAAAATTCACCAAAAAGTTCGGGACTACCAAGAAGCTGCAATTTAGACATCCAAAGTAAGTACTATATAGTAGCATATTCCACGCGCATCTCCTAGTGATTCAAGCGCTAGTTTCATCAATACCATTTAGCATGCTTGCTAATTATCAGTTTGATTGACCTCTGTTTCTTGTAAAGTGGTTGTGGCAGGAACAAGGGAATGATTTCTGTGGATACTACGTTTGCGAGTCCATCCGCCACACGACTGTGAGAGGGCTACTCCGACAAACAATATGAAGTGCGTAAATAAAAATATTCACAATTTTATTTTATTACCATCATTTGTGTTGAGTTTCATTCATATATATATATATATATATATATATATATATATATATATATATATATATATATATATATATATATATATATATATATATATATATATATATATATATATATATATTGACCCTTTCTTAAAATTAGATGTTTGAGCGGGATGAACTCGTAGCACCAGATCGCATGCGAGCAATTCAAGAGGAATTGGCGGCATTCTTTCTTGACCATGTGATCGCTGAAGACGGAGAATACTATGTGGACCACGCGTCCGTATTGTAAAAGATAATTATTGTATATATGTAGCGGTAGTGTCGGATAGATATACGAGAACTTGTTGTTCGACCAATCTCTCGGAGAAGGAGAGGTGGTCGATGTCACTTCTCTCTGTATGCATATATGTTCATGACGATCTTCTGCTTGCTTAATTACTAGCTAGCTAGCATGTCTAGTTAGTCCTCTCTATACGTATGTATAGTGCGAAGCGTCGACCAAGCACGGACAAAAGAGAGGACACTTTTCTCTATTAATTAGCTAGCTATAGCACAATATATGAAACACCTAAATTAACCCCCAAAACCCCCAAACCCCCCTAAAAAAAACAAAACCAGAGCTAAAGAAATCTTGTGACGTGGATGCCTATTGGTCCCGGTTGGTGCCACCAACCGGGACCAAAGGCCCTCCTGCCTGGGCTCAGCGGACAGGCCAGGGTATTAGTACCGACCCTTTAGTCCCGGTTCATGAACCGGGACTAAAGGCCCTCACCAACCGGGTCAACAGGCCCTTTTTCTACTAGTGTTGCTACTTGATTTTCTGTTTTATGTAGGATTCGGCCGACAATTGTAAAACTCTAGCCAATTTACACTTTTGAGTTATGGTTCATGCCAGTGGATTTTGGCTGCTTTATATGGTAGATTCTTCATAGCAGTACTCTGCCATAAAACATTTGAATATAATAAAAGCATCACGTTATCTCTTTGACTTATGCCAAATACTATTATGCGTTTGCCAAGTTGAATTTAGGGATACAGATAACCTCAATCATCTCCATCTTTTTTTCTTCTTTACCATAGATTTGACGGAACACCGGTGGCAGTCAATCACCATGACGAAAAGAAGCCACGCTACCGTCCTCGACGACCTGCCCGAGTGGATTGTCATCGAAGAGATCCTTGTCCGTTTGCCCCCCAAGGACCTCCTTCGCTGCCGCGCTGTCCGCAAGATGTGGCACAGTGCCACCTCCACCGACAAGTTCATGCTCGACAACTGCCGCCGCCAACCCTTGCTCCCTGCGATCAGAAAGCATATCGCTGGGCAGGAAGGAGTCGGGTTCATTGTCTTGTGTGATAACGGTGCAGGAGTCTCCGACCAAAACCTCTGGCCAATCATTCAGCACTCTAAGTTAAGTTATCTCCACCACCTGAGCCGGACTAGTTAGACTATGATCATTATTTTGGGGTTGTTTGGCTGTGCCCCCAGCGCTCCGTCCTTGTTGTACTTCTGTTATGCACTTGTGGTAACCTTTTTTTTTTGTTTCCTTGGCTGGACCTTTTGTTGGCCGCGATTGTCGGATATTGTTGTGGTTGCTTTATAATCTAAAGCGGGGGGAAACCCTATTTCGTGAGTTAAGTTATCTCCTGGGAACCTGTGATGGCCTTCTAATCTTGGCCGGCGAATCCGATTTCTGGATCTGCAACCCGGCCACTCGCAAATGTGCTCCACTACCACAACCTCGAGTTCCATCGCCTTCGTTAGGGGGTTCCGATGACTACGTAGCTGGCTTCTACCGGCACCATCCATCTGGGGAATACCGGGTGCTCTGGTTCTCAAATGGCTCATATCGTGGCTACATCCTAATGGTAGGATCCGACAAACCGAGAATCATTAATCGGCCGTCAGTGTCATCACGTTTGCGGAAATGCAGGCGCGATATGGCTTTTGATTCCTGTTGTAGTTCACAAGTCAACCAGCGGGGCAGCCTGCACTGGTTAACGGGAATGGAGACGGAGACTTCCGTGGACATCATGGTGTTCGACACAGTAACTGAGACGTTCCGGTGGATGCGCAGTTCTGGCCAGTTGGGCTATCAGGTGTCATTGTGGGAGATGGACAACAAGCTTGCTTCATGCAGCACCAATGATGCCAGCATAGAGATTTGGATGATGCAAGACTACGAGGCTGAGGCCTGGGCCTTGAAGTACCGGATTAACTTGTTAGCGATGAAGACATTACCACAATTCGAGTATGTTTCTAAGATGGCACTGCTTAACCAGCGTGAGCTGCTGATCTATTGTCGCACTGCATCGGATTGTCCTGACTTTATGTTGCACTGTGACATTGATGGAAAGTTTTTGGGATATGTTGAAATCAAAGAGGGAAAGTACTCTGTATACTTCACTTATCAGTACTTTCAGGAGAGAATTCTTCCACTTCCGTTCTGTGAGATGCAAGAAGAAGGTGGTGTGGATAAGGAGCCTCCATTCTTCATAGGGCTATAAGGCGGTTTGTACTTCTAGTTTGCCATGTACGCTTTCGGAGTTTCCATCATATATGAGCATGGTCCTAGTTCTTACCTTATAGTACTACTGGTAGAACTAAACAATTTATATGGCTGTGTTATCACTTTTGCGATCATCTGGTGCCGTTTGTGCTATCTTGAGCGTCATCACGATGTGTCGAACTATCTATGCTATACATCTGTGCATTGTCTCCCCTGTTTACTTTCAATTAGCATTGTTAAGCAGTGTGAATGGCACTGGTTGCAAATCTAAATGCTAATTATTTCCTAAGTTGTTAATGTGTAGGATGAATTCGTGCTATTAGAGAATCAGTGCAGCAATCAAAAGCAATCTAGTATTTTTGCTAAGAAAACAGTGCCACCAAGAAGTTCTTTGTGGGACTATAACTATGTAGTTGTTGGAATGGTTAGTTTGGATCCTTGCTTGGGTTAATAGTTTGTTATTCGCTGCCCTGTTTGCAATTTGGGTTTAACTCTGAAGTATAATTTCTTGTGGCACCTGGTCCCTCCTTGTCTTTGTTGTGTGAAGATGTTATTTTTATCAGGGATACTTGTGTGGTCGTGCAGGTTGGTTTTCAGCACGGTTCTGTAAAGAAGTTGGCACTTTGGTTATATATGTTTTTTTTTGAATCACTTTGGTTATATATGTTGGGGGGGCATTGGTAGGGTATTTGTTGCCTATTCTAAGGCTGTATAGCTGTTCTTGTCTGTGGTTTAACTGCTCTGGCTGTTGGCGTTCTACACGGCTTGTGCTAAGATCTGGAGGTGATGGACTTGTATGTTTTACCTCATGTTCTGAAACAAGGATCGACTTGAACATCTACTCTCCGGCCGGGAACCAGGAAAGATGTGCTAGCTAGCCGAAGTGTGCCTGCAGTTTTCTTTCTTGATGCAACTAGCCTAGTGGATGCCAGCACTCCTCTGAGAGCATCTCCAACAGTCGCGCCAAAAGACGCGCGCGCGATAAATTGAGTTTTTAGCATGCGTGGGACTTTTTCGCGCGCTTCAGCGGTGACGGAAAGCTAGCGCGCGCGGGAATCGTTTGCGCGCGCTGGGGAAAATGCGGCAGCTTGCGCGCTATTTTTGGTGCACCGCTTCCGGCGCGCCTTTAAATTGCGGCGCTCGCCACACGGATATTCCACACTCTCTCTTCCTCTTCCACTGTCACGCGCGCCTCCCCCGCTTCCTCGTTGCTTCCTCGCCGCTCCAGCGCCCCGTCACCGACGCGCCACCATGCCGTCGCGCGGCCGAGGAGCGTCGGGCTACCGCGGCGTTCGCCAGCGCCCCAACGGCTGGTACTACTCCTAGATCCAGTCCCGCGACGTCCGGCTCGGCCTCGGCACCTTCGAGACGGCGCACGAGGCCGCCGGCGCGTACGACGCGGCGGTGTGGCGCCTAGGCAGGCCGCGCCCGCAGATGAACTTTCAGGACGTCTACACGCTCCAGCAGGCGCTGGACGTCGCCCCTCCGCCTCGTCTTATCACGGACCAAGACCGTGCGGAGCATGCTGAGCGGCAGCGCCGCCTCCTCATCGCCGAGGAGGACGAGCGGGCCATGGCGGAGTGGCGCCGGCGCCACCCGGAGGACGTCGCCGACGAGCAAGCCTACTAGGCGGAGCAGACGGCAAAGCGCCGCGAGGAACGGTTGGACAGGCGTCGGCGGAAGGCCCTGGCGTTATCGCAGTGCGAGATTGTTGAAAATGGTGGGCGGTCGATCTTTTCGGCTAATGATCTTCGTTGGGACGACATGTGGCTCGATACCTCGGACCAGACCAGCGAGGATGACGACGATGATGATGATACCACGAAGTAGGTTGTAGTTGCATTGCACTGTCTAGTAGTTTTTTTAGTCGTTGGACCGTAGTTTTATCTATCTATACTGTGAAACTATGTAAAATATCCATGTATCGGTTTTATCTATGTAAAATATTCAATGTTCGGCTGTTGGAGCTAAGCGCGCGCTGCATTTTAGCGCGGCTGCTGGATCCAGCGCTGCCCACCGCGTTTTTTCAGGCGATGGGCGCGCTGCAAATTGCTTTTTAGCGCGCCGCATGTTGGGCGGCTGTTGGAGATGCTCTGAGACTCTTCTTTTTGAAGTTTAATATCTTTTCTGAAAATGGTTGTGCAGCATGTTTTCCCCCACTGGCCCACTAGGCGTTATCTGTCAGAAACTTCTTTAGTTACATATTTGAGATGCATTTTTTGTTGTTGTTGAAACGGAGGCATAAGCTTTGCGTCATCCATTAAGTAAGAAAGGAGAAAAGAGTTTGTTACACACATCTATTATTACGTAAGGTCGTTATTGTCCTGGCATGATATTACCCAACTTTTTCACACCCGCAATAACCAGTGTTTTGCTTCCCTTTTGACGGAGCTAAAGATGACCGGTGGCGTGGGGGAAATAAATATATTTTTTTAGGGTGGCGGACGGCAAATCGTTCGGTTATGTTATGTAGGATTTCGAAGCCAAGAAATCTGCAGCCAGCTTGGCGGGAAAAATCTGCACATGAGTTTGTTTAGCTTGTTCGTGTGTGCTGCATGTGACTCTGCAACCTCTCCTCGCAATAAAACAGGGCATAGGTTAGAAAAAACGCCTAGATTGTACTCCCTCCGTTCCATAACATAAAATGTTTTTTAACACTACACTAGTGTTAAAAAACGTCTTACATTATGGGACGGAGGGAGTACGTATGAAGCACAATTACGATGCTGCTGCCTCTGTGAAAGCAAGAAGATTGAATGCTGAGCAGTATCAATGGAGACCAACGAACATGTATTAGCCTCCACCATGACATTCATTGGGTGTGTCCTCGAAACCAGGATGTAGATTTTTTTTTTTTGGAAATTAGTGTAGTGTAAGCTCAAAGGAGAAAACCTAACTGCCACAACTTCCTTCCTCCCTCTCCCCCTCTTATCGCCGTGGAGGGTGCCCGCGACGAAGCTCAAACCATCCACTAGGAAGGAGGGCAGTGGGGCATCCCCTTGTTAGAGTCTGAACCAAAATGGAGCCTCCTCAGCGCTTTGGATTTTCGACCGTCGGATTAGCCGTCCAAACGAGTTCTGGGTGTTGGATCGCGAGATGGGGAGATTCTAGCCGTTGGATCGCGAGATGGGAAGATCCTGGTCGTTGGATGACTGGCAAACACTGCTACAAGCTCCGGTTCATGCCACCGCCCGTAATTCCCATGCCCCATCGAGGGCATTAGTGTCTTTTCTCACGCAGACGTATAAAGGGCAGAATGTGGAACCCTAGCCGTCTCTATCCTTTCCCCACTTCTCAGCCCCCTCTCCTCCCGTGGCCTTCGAGCAGCCGCCGCCGCCACACGCCCACCAGCCATCTTCCCTGCCCGCCGACGCCGGCGACGCCGTGAACCCTAGGCGCCGCCCCATCCCCGCGTTTGCTCCACCCCGATGCCGTCCACCCCTCTCGCCGACGGCACCGTCCTCGTTCGCCCCTCTACCATCTCCTTCCTCGCCCATCTCCTCCCCATTGCTAAGCCAGGATCTCCGCGCCCTCCCCAGTTGCTCGCACGCGAGGAGAAGAGGAGGTGGCAGCCACTGCCACCGTTCTCGTGCGGCCGCGCAGCTCCTCTGCTCTGACCCCGTCTTCTCGAGGGGCGCAGCCGTCGCTCATGTTGCTGCAGGTGTAGTGCGCGCAGGGGGAGTGGCGGGCGAAGGTGCGCTCGCCGACGCCGCCTGCTGATCGGCGGATCCCGGCGCACCCTTTCCGACGACCTGCCGGGCACGCCACCACTGCTGACGGTGAGGATGCTTGATTCCTTCTTATTTTGCAGATTGGAAGATTTGGTTGCTTTATGCCTGAGAGAGGGGGGGGAGGGAGATGTGGCAGTTCATCTGCTAGGTGGGTGTGAGAGAGATGGGGGCCTGCCTTTCCGTGTTGTACAATTTCCGTGTTGCAGATCAAAATCTGTACCTCTTCCCGATTTAGATTCAGTGGCTATTTATCATGGTTCAACATATTCATCTTACGTATATGTTTGGTTTATGCGTGGTGCATTTTTTCTTTTCTTGCTGGGTTGATACAATAATAATACCAATGTTTTTTGTGACTGATATCTAATTCCACATCCCTTCAGGTGCCTCATCCTCTCCGCTATATATCCCCACCATTCCATTTCAGTTTTGGTTTCATGCACAATGTTTAGCTTTACTGCTATATATTTACGAATCATAATTAGTAGGCGTGAAAACATGTAGAGTTCACTTCCATGCCATTTTGTTGTAATTATAATTGGTTATAGATGTGTAATTGATGAAGTAGACTTCAGAATCAAGCTCTTTACTAGTATTTTGATTGGAGGATTGAAACAATTTTTTGACTAGCTTATCAATTTGCAGATTGCCTTAACGCACAAGGAGAGTCTCACTGCCACTGCTGGGAGCATAAGACCACCTCGATTGTTTGAGATATGGATTGTTTGTACAGATTTTTTTGGTAGTTGGCAGGTCTGGTCCATCCGCAACCTTTCCTATCTTCTTGTATGCTTATGATCATGTTGTTTCAAACATTTTAGATATTTCTTTGTGATATTTCCTGTATGCATATATATCTTACAAACTATTGTCCCTAGAAGTTATATCATGCTATTGGTGGAGGTATAACTATGTTGTTATGGGTCTCTAATTTTTGTCAAGACCGAAGTGGCTGAATATGCATGATTATTTGGGGCTGTCATTCATTCTTTGCTTTTCCTGTGCATGGTGTACCTTCCATATCTCCATTACAGTTCTTCTCCCCGAATGCACAGGGCTGTGGTTAGGGTTTGGTGTCAGGTTCATTGCTGTTGTGGTTGCTGGTCCGTGGTGTGTGTTGACCGACGGTGTGTGTTGTTCTTGGTGTTGCGGTTTCTTCGGCCCTTGGTCATTTATTTGAGCAGCAACTCCTTCTCAAGTGATTTGTTCTACCTTTCCTACTATCGATTTAACAACTAATGCATTGTTACTGGTTTTTGTTCTTACCTGCTAATCTACACCATGAGCATGTCCTACTATTGATTTAACAGCTCATGGATTACTTGTTTTTGTTCTTGCCTGCTACTGTTTTGAGCCTATGAATGAACGAATGCATTGGTGTTGGTTTTCACACTTGCCTCATATTGTGTAGAGAACAAATGTGTGTTCCTCTGGATGAATGGGTAGTGAAATATTGCATGCTCTGTTTACTTATGTTTTAGTTTATTGTTTAAATATTGTATGCGCTTATATTATAGTTGGTTCAGTTTTGTTCACTCTGTATAATTATGAGCTCTGTTGGGTTTCTTAGGGCCATCGTTCGGGTTTGCTACCACCGCTCATTTGATTCTCGATCTTGATCGTTTCTTTGACAGACGTCTCCTTCACAGGTCCCTTTCTTCTACCTTTTGTGGTGACCTGTTGTTGTCACCACTCCATTTTCTGGCTGCTGATACATATAGATTATTACCGTTTTATTAATTCATGATAGTCAAACACACTACCTTAATATCTTTCTATAACCACCACAAAAAGTGTGCAGATGATCATACCATGTTGCCATTAGAATAATTTCTTTTTCTTTAGAGTGTGCTCCACCAGCTATTGATTGCTGAAAGTACTTTGTTTTTGTTATTGGTGCATCATCTCCTGGTACTTTATGGCCCTTGGAATTTCCCATCTTTCCCTTTACCCTTTTGTCAATGCGAGTATTAAGTATGTTCAGTTGGACGCAACTTTAGGTTATCTTTGCACGAGTATTTGATTCTAAAATACCCAGATGTTATGTTTAATCAGAGATGTGCAGTGTGATTTATGTACTAAAATTGCTTGTCCAACTACAGAGCGACAACTACTGATTTCTAAGTAACACTGCATAGGATGTGTGATCATTTAGTACGACATCGGAAAGATTAAGTTTTGCGATTTGTTTCAGATATTAGTTGGAAGAACGAGATGTCCGGGGTCAAATATCATTAAGAAAGACAAAAATAAGGTATATATTCCCTTGAGATTCTTTGTTATCCATTTTATTTTTTGAGCTCATGCCAGTAATCTTCGTTGTTTCTAATGGTTCTCTTTGTGATGTTATGTTTGCAAGGAAACAAACGATTGGTTTATACATGTTTGATTACCTGCTTTGAATTGTATGCATGTTTGCTTTGAATTGTGTTCTACTTTCCACGAGACCTTTGAATCATCTCTGTCAAGCAAATTGTGCATACAAATCATGGTTAGTTAATACGAGCTAGTGGGCATGAGGGAGGCCTGAACTATAGAAACAAAGAATCGAAAGTTTGTGTGTTGGGAACATATATTTCTGCTGCAGTTTACTATATTTCGTGCATTTGATTATGTGTAGTAGGCCTAGGCACAATGAGTAGCATCACCATTTGACGGTCTGCATGTTGAAGTTCAAGATGCTAGCTCAGGCTTATGAGGTTATGAATGATCCTGAGAAGCTGGGAGGTGGAGGAATGCATGATCTGTTTGACATCTTTCGGTCATTCTATGTATAAGATAGCTATATAATAGTTTTACGCCCATGACTATGGTTTCATTACTTGAAGGGCTCCTGATAGAATGATTAAAAGGAGCAGCATCACCATCATGTTCATAATAGACAAATATGCATAATGTTTTGTGTGGAATGCTTCTAATTTGTTAGGAACAAAGTAAATAACACTGAAATATCAACTTAATGCAAAGAAATGCCATTTCAGAATGTCAGTTCCTTTCAGAAGTCTCCTTTAATTAATAGACTGCAGTCATTATTATTCTTTGGACGTTGGCAATTTTCAACTAATCATATCAGCATATTTGTATTTGAGTTGTGTTCGTAGTCTAGAAACTAGGCATCCAAGTATTGAAGCACATCCTACTTATTTCTTTGAACCCGTTGTAGTCCTGATTTCCTTTGTATTCTTTTTCTTTCTTATCAGTGTAAATGTATTTTCTTTCATCTACTCGCATATTTCATTTGGAGTTTTATCTAGATATATGGTAGCTATTTATTGGGAGTTGGTATGTTCGTCATTGTATAAAAACCATTCTTATATTAATAGCTCGGGCACTTTCGAAGAAATGGGATGTCTGGTTAGAAATTTTAGAGTGCATTATCTTTTCTCTTTCTAATCAGCCATTGTATGAATTTCTTACGCTTACAGTGATGCACCTTGATGTTTTATTGTTGTCTTTCGAGGATAAGGGGGATGCCACCATCTTTCTTTCTCTCGATCATCTCTCTCCCTCTCTCTCTCTCCCCCCCTCCCTCCCTCTCTCTCTGTGAGTGAGCGAGCGAGTGGAAGTGAAAGTGCATTGCCTACCAATTGGTGCTTTCTAGAGTAATTTCCTGCTGATTGATACACGCGTGGATATAGAAAACATACCAGCCATTTATACATTCAGTCATACAAAAGATATACCAACCATCTATGTATTCAATTATACTATACACTCCTGTTTTGCTTGCTAATGTGATTGCTTGGTATTTATATTATGACAAACCATGCTAGATCCATGCTAACAACGATCCTCTTGGTTTGAATTTAACTTTTACCAGGGCTCAGGTGGTAAGCACATTGATAGGATCGACGATCGACGACCGGATCTATCTCACTAACAGATGGAAAGTGCGGCTTGCCGCACCCCGCACCCACCCCCGACCGAATTCCCACCGTACTGCCTGGGCAGCGCTGTCGCCGTCGTGCGTGGGGAAACCAACACTGTACCAAGGTCAAGTGCACCAAGCTCATCCATTGTGGTTTAGATCAGCTTTTGCCTTTCCTTGAATGCTCTTTTTCATATTTATGCATGTTTCTTGATTCCCCTTTTCTCATCTGTGATGTGATGCTCATACGAAAAGGAAGAGTAAGAAGAAATCTATGAAAGATGGTAAATTGGCAATAGAAGAACATGTAGGTGTAGAAGCTGGTTGATGCTGGCAATTGGACTATTTTCTCAGAGTAAAATAGCTTCAGATATCAGAATACTACACTGGTTTAGACATCAGAATAACTACTATCTGGGTGCAACTTGCTTTAGATATCTTATTTTTCATTGTATCTTGCTTATTACTTTTACAAATTAGTGTTCAAGACAGCCTTCTGTTGTTTCATTCCAGCAAGTTAGCTTACAGCCGAAGATAGTTTATCCAATCCAAATGGTGTAGGTCGAACAAAACTTATGGCTGGGGTAAAAATATTTGTGGTGATCAGCATCTTCCTCTCGCTTCGCTGTTAAGATGTCGACGCGGCGCTACGCACCGGATGATTTATACTACTACCATGTTTTTTATGTTGGGTCTGAGAAACTAGAGAATTCATGCCTCTTTGCCATGCCAAGAGTATTCTAGGGATTTCTTATGAATATATTGTATGTAATATGGGATGGCTATTTTGATTAAGAGATCAATTTTTATGCATGTTTATCTACACTCTTCTCAGCCTGGGAATCATCATGTGCTTGCTGACCTGCTCGGGCCACATCGCCGCTGAAACTGCAAACAGCCCCTGCCTGTCTTGTGTATCCTTGGAAGCGTCTGATACTAGGAGTTGCGTTAGCCTATTTAAGTGTGCTTACATGGCAGCTGCTACTGGTTTAACAAAATTCCTCAAAGCCTTTTGCGTTGTCACATAAAGACCAAACCTTGCGTGCTTTTTTCTAGATATATCCATTTCAAAAACATAAATGATATTTCAAAAAGAGAGTCATGTCTCTAGCAGTTAAGTTTTGAACTGGAACTGTTGACTCCTAATAATAGTTTGCTGAAACCTTAAGTCCCAGTTATGTTCTTGGAGCTCTGTGACCTTAGATGTACTGTGTCTTGGTGATATGGACTATTTTGCCTTAACCTGCCATGTATGTAGCGCGTGATCTTTGTATTCTTGCTTGTGATACTGGAAGCTGCAATCGCTGCTGATGTATTTCTGAATAGCTACTGGGAGGAGGTAAGGAGCACTTCAGCTGCTATATACTTGCTATTTCTGTGTGTATTTTAGAACCAAAATAAGGTCTCTTTTTTCGCCAATTTTTTCGCTGGAATTGAAGTCGTCTTAAGAACAAAATGAAATTATGACTGGTTGAACCTGAGAAAGTTTACTTCTAAAATATATCCATATGTCGTCTTAAGAACAAAATGAAATTATGTCTGCTCGAACCTGAGAAAGTTTCCTTCTAAAAATATGCCCATATGTAGTTTGCATAGTATGTCCTTTTCTTTTCACGTAGTATGAGAAATACATGCAATGCTCTACTTAAGATATTCTCTTCAAAATGACATCTCTAAAATTACTTGATCGCATATCATTATTGAGACATGTTTGTTGCATATTTTCCCTTTTTATTTTTCACCCTTGCAACTAGTGGTTTATTTATCAGGTCTGTTTTATGTTCTTTTCTCTGTTCCAATATAAATATTCATTTTAAAGGTTTGCCTCCTGGTGTTCTAACTTGGGATTTCTTGCCCTACTTTTGGCAGTACCTCCATCAAAATTAGGAAGACGTTTTAGTAATGTTGTGTTTTTTTGGCCATGCTTGTGGATATACTCACTCCGTTCCTAAATATAAGCCTTTTAGAGATTCCATGCAATTTATAAATTATAATTTCAGTGATGTCTCATCCTTCTCATTTCCTGTCCAGTTTTTTCTTAGAGCAATGGTCTTATGATTCTGTTTGTATCTAATGCCATTTTCTATGTTTTTCTTACTTATTTTCAGGACAAATCCCACCAGACTTGGCTCTAATTGAAGTTATCATAAGAGTAATCAGCACTTGTTCTGTTTTATGATTCTATTGAGAAAGCTCAAAATTTGCAGTGTAAGATCTAACTTTTGCTCGCAGAATATTGAATGTGCGCTAAAAAGTATGTAGATTTACTCATGAGGGCAGAATCCTGTGAATTTCTTTTGAATCGATTGCTCAATTAGGAATAATAACATACATGATAGACATTTTATTTTATAACACCTATGATGAGGACATGTGGTGCGTAAATTCTATTCATAAGTTTTGAGGTCATAAATTATATTCTCACTGTCCAATTAAACACAGTGTTATATGAATCTCCATCAGCAGATCCTTGCAGTGCAACATGCAGGGTGAGCCAGATGGCACGGCGTTCAAACAAAGCCATATTTTTATTTAGTCTACTATATAATGTACTGCTATGACTATATGACATAGAAGAACCATATAAATCTGTTATCCTGGACTGCCAGTGGCTTGCTTTTGGTGTATCAGTGTATTTTTGAACTGGATGAAGAATATCACCATATGTAATCGACTTGGTACCACGGTACCATTTTCTATGAGATGCATGTATTCTGCTTGCTCCTACCTCTTTCATTATTAAAAAATAACAAATGTTGGATCAACCTGAGACAGGCAGCATGCCCCAAAGTAGAGTATTATGTTGTTGTGGCTATGTCACAGATGCATAATTTTATATATGTGTGCTCAAACATAGGGTTGGACAGGACCAACTCCATATAATGGATACAATTATGTTATCTATAAAAGCAATTTCATGCTTTCATGCATTAAAATGATCTACTCTTGGCAACTATTCTTGCAACAATATGTACTTTGTTTACTTGAGCCAGGCACCGCGTGCCAATGCTGTTTTAGTTTGATAAACACAACTGCATTATGTTATTTTTTATATTTACAATGCTTCAATGATTGTATTACCGGGTGGGATATGACTATACCCGGCAGCACCGCTGTCGGGTGCGGCAAGCCGCATTTCCTACCTAGTTTGTTCTCTACCGATGCAGCACGGGGAAAGTGCAGGGCGCTGGCTGTTGCATGCATGTAGGGTGGTGCCTGGCGCGGAGTGGGAGCATGCGAGCGGGGCTGCAAGGTGCTGCTGGGTGGAACATGGCACATCTGTTAAGATTAAACTATAATCTGTAATTAAGGGAAATCTCCCCTTGCCCATCGAACGAGCAGTTGCGCCCGCACGGACGCCTGTGTCCGTCACAACCGCCGCGTCTCTCCCATCCTCCTGGAACCGACGCATCTCTTCGGGATCGTCGCATCTCATTAGGGGATATATATACTTGTTTAACCATCGATCAATACAAGGAATCACTTTCGATTCAAACACGTTATCACACACGTAGACAACCAGCGAGAGCGAAAGGCAACAACGAGAGGAGAAGAGAGGGAGCACTCGCCGCCGGTGAGATGCATGGCCTTGTTTCCTTCTTCCTCCGCCTGATCCGTGAAGACGGTCGTTGCTACCGTCGCCGTTACCATGGCGTTGGTGGCCTCCGACGTTTCCGTCGCAGGATGCAGGCTGTCCGCCGTTCCGGCCGTTGCGCCGCTGGCCGTTATGGTCGCTGCGCCACTGGACATGGCGCCCGTGGTGGTCATCGCGCCGCTGGACGCGGCCACGACGTTGACGGACGCGTCGCTCCTGGTGCTCACCACGCCCCGGGACAGGGTCGCCGCGCCACAGGACGCGCTCACCGCGGTGCTCCTCGCACCCATGGCCATGCGCCACAGGACCCTCGGATGGTGGCCGGCCCGAGCGCTCCGATGATTAATGGGGTCGCCGCTGTGCCTGGATCGCCCCCGGATCTCCGCCTCCACCCCCACCACCACCGGCCGCGTGGCTACCGCCCTCGACGCCGACGCTCGCCGGCGAGGCTGTTGGCCCGAGCCGTGGCCCTCCTGGCTATGCGCCCGTCCTGATGCGCGCCATTGTGGATGAAGAGGCCGCACTTGGCTTCGTGCCAGCGCCCACCGGCGCCTCCGGTGTCATCCGCCTCGGAGTAGGGATGGAAGGTGCCGGCGTCAACTCCCCACCCCCACTGGAAGCTTCTGCGGGCCCAAGCATCCGTGCGGAGCGGCGCTTTGGCCGCCTCTTCGGGCGCGCCGTCGCCGCCCTCAACCGCCGTCCCAGCCGCCACGCTGGCTCGTGGGCTCCGGCAAGTCTCGGACTCGCCAGCGCCGCACCAGACGCTGCTCGCCCGGATCACGTCGTCGTCTACTCTTCTTCGGATGAGGAGGGGTCGTCGGGGAAACGCCGGTGACCACCGGAATCGCGAGGGCCTGCGGCGGCCGCTCCTCCCGCCGGTGCCGCCGTGTGAGAGAGGGGATCGAGCAGAGGTGGTGGTGCGGGGTTCGGATACTCCGACCCTTATCTGATCCACCCGCTCCCTCCTGTCCTTGTGCGGTGCGTGCGGTGCGGCGGCGCGTGTTCCGGCCAAAGGCCAGGCAGGCCCAGGCCCAGGCGCCCGCGGTGGCTGTTGTTCCTCTCCCGTGCGGTGCTGTGGCGGGTGGGCCGGCCAGAAGTGTGGATTATTATTTTCTTTTTCTCTGTTTTCTTAACATTAGTACTAATTATTGTATTTGTGCAATTTTTAGACTATGTTTAGTACTGTTTAGTACTTAGATTGACTACTACTTACATTTTAGTCCTGTTCTAGATTTATTCTATGATAGGACTTGTGTAATTATTAGTAGGTGTGTTTATATTATGTAATGGATTGCATATAAATAAAGTATCGGAGTTCATCCGGGAAGAATGACATGTTCTATGTGTTTACCACATACCCAGTTCTCTTGAACATGTACTTGCGATTGAGATCATCTTCTCTCGCATATCAAACTTGCAAATTTTTGAATATTTATCCCTCCTTATATATGAATTGTAGCATACACAAGGTAATGTCAATGTAGCCTATTACTGTGAGATCTAAGTGATCTTCAATGTGTTATGTTTACACAATTGAGGTTGAGAATTTTTTTCAAGTTTTACACTTGAGTATCACATTTTTTGCGTTCTTATTACAGAACCATGATGATTTTAATTTACCACCCGTAAATTAATTATCTCTTATTCCTCATGTAGGAAAAGATGACTGCCAAAGAGTTTGAGGAGCTTGCCCTCAATGGCCACAATTACCCTACATGGGCTATGGACATCAAGATCAGTCTTGCGTCCCGTGGGATAGCGCATGCAATACAACCCCCGGAGACTCCTCTCCTGGATGGGGCCACACCACGTGATGAGCAATGAGAACTATGCTGCCTTATTCATCATAAGGCACCATATTCATCCATATCTCAAGTCTGAGTATTTGCGGGAGGAATCTCCTAATACTGCTTTCGCCCTCAAAACGAGGTATGAAGCAAGAAGGCGTAGTCTCGCCAGAGCACTCCATGATTGGACTCATCTCCGCCTTCTGGATTTCAAGTCCATCGGTGAGTACAATCATGCTGTTCATAAGATATGTTCCAAACTGCGCTTTTGCGAGAAGGAACCTACCGAGGGGGAGAAGATAGAGAAAACTTTGTCTACTATGCTCCCTTCAGATAGAATCCTCCAACACCAATACCGTGCTCGAAACTACACTGTCTATTCCGAGCTTATTCACATGCATGTTACTTCATGCTGAAAAGCATGATGAGCTACTCACTAAGAATGGCTCTCAACACCCAGTTGGGGCACAACCTTTACCTGAAGTCCATCTGAATGTTGCAAATAGACAAAAGTTTAATGGTACCCCTCGGGGTAAACAATCCAATTTCGAGCATAAGCGAAAGCGAAATGGGAACAAGAGATCTCGATACCCAGGCAAGTGAAAAGGCACTTCAAAGCCTAGGTTTGATAAATCTAAGCTTTGCAGCAAGTGTGGATGCTACACGCATTCTACTGAAAAGTGCACAATGCCCAAGCATCCGTTATCTTTGTACCGACAATCTCGGGGACATAAAGCACCTCAAGGGAAAAGGTTTGAAGCCAACTTCAACCTTCATCAGCATAACGCAAAAGGAGCTGGTGATTCGCACGATGTTCCTCCTGGACCGAGCAACGCCATGATTCCTTATCTGCCTGAGGATACTGCTGAAACGGAGAACACGTTGATTGAGTACACCGCAAACCACATGTTTGGCGACTTCGATTAGTACCTCAATCTCCTAGTGATCTACTTAATTATGTCCATTTGTGATGATTGTAATAAGAACATAAGTTTGTTGTTGTCTTTATAGTGTATTGTATCAGCACATTTGGTATAATAAAGATTGTATTCTATATATGACTATGAGGTTTTCTTATTGAAAATACTTTGTTTTATATAGTTTTCTCTGAGGACAATCCGATGGAAGAGGAATCATGCCTTGTGGACAAGTGGTACCACAAACTCCATCTTGGGAGATGAAATATTTCCAAACTCGAAAAAGATGAATGGAGATATTCTAACTATCGCCGGACGCGACATGTTGATTGTTGGTCTTGGACGTGCCATATTCACCCTCCCAAGCGGTACACAAGTGACGATTGATGATGCTTTATTGTATCCCGACTCATCACGTACCCTGATCAATTATCGAGATATCCGTAAGAATGGTTTTCACATTGAAACCCATGAAGACAACAAAGAGGAGTATCTACTCTTTACTAAAGATGACGGATATGGCAAAAAGGTACATGAGAAAATTCCTTCTCTATAAATCGTCTGGTTTGTACTATACGTACATCAAACCCGTGGAACATGTTGCATACAAAGTAATTTTTTAGAATGTTAACGCATTCCAAACCTGGCATGACCGCCTAGGCCATCCTGGAATAGGGATGATGAGAAAAATTACTAGCAATTCCATTGGTCATAATTTGCTTGAGTCAAAATTTCCTCAATCTTCTGATTTTGTGTGCACATCTTGTGCCACGGGAAAGCTAATTTTGAGGCACTCACACCTCAAAATACAAGCTGAACCACTTCAGTTCCTTGAACGTATTCAAGGAGACATTTGTGGTCCCATTCAGCCATTATCTGGACCTTTCCGGTATTTCATGGTTCTCATTGACGCATCTACACGATGGTCACATGTGTGTCTTCTGTCCACACGAAACCATGCATTTGCCAAGATAATGAGGCAAGTCATTAATTTGCAAGCCCATTATCCTGAAAGTCGAATTAAGTCAATTCGAATGGACAATGCTGCAGAATTCTCCTCGCGTGCTTTCAATGATTATTGCATGGCTTTGGGGATTGAAGTTCAGCACTCTGTTCCATATGTTCATACACAAAATGGTTTGGCTGAAGCATCGATTAAGAGGATCAAACTCATTGCAAGACCTTTGTTGACGAATTGCAACTTGCCAACCTCTTGTTGGGGTCACGCTGTTTTACACGCTGCTAACTTGATACAATTGAGGCAAACTGCATATCACAGTTCTTCCCCTCTGGATTTGGTACGTGGAAATCCTCCAAGCATTTCCCATCTGCGTAAGTTCGGATGTACCGCATACATCCCGATCTCACCACCACAGCGGACATCTATGGGCCCACACAGGAAGTTGGGTATCTATGTGGGGTACAAATCGCCGTTGATTATCAAGTACCTGGAACCCCTGACTCGGGATCTGTTCACAGCCCGTCACGCTGATTGCATATTTAATGAGAAACATTTCCCGACATTAGGGGGAGATTTCAAGTACCAAAAAGAATGCCCGGAGGTACCAACAAAAACCACTCAACTCCCTATTCCTAAAAAGAGGGGGAGTAGTACGGTCTCTGAACTAGAGCATGCTTCTAGCAAGGAGCAAAGGAAATCGAGGAGAAAAACCTCAGAGTTAGTAAATGCAGGTCAACTCAACGTTGACAAACACCTGATGGGTAGTATACACCCAGTGGAAGGGCAACCTCCACAACCCAGTTCCAGTGTGCACAAACTGACTGGGACATCGGAACACCCAGACTCGATCGTATTGGGAAATCACGAAGAGTCACTAGGGGTGCAGGAAATTTCGATCAACTATGTTGATTCTGGAGAATCATTTGACCGTAAGACTACGATTGTCGACATATATTTTGCTGAAAAGATTGCAGATACCTTCTCACTGATCATGATCCAAGGTCTATCGTTGAGTGCCAAAAGCGCTCCGACTGGCCTAAATGGAAGGATGCAATCCAAGCAGAAATTGCCTCGCTTAACAAAAGAAAGGTATTCACTGAAGCAATACCTACACCTCCTAGTGTTTTCCCTGTGGGATTCAAATGGATTTTTCTCCGGAAACGGAATGAGAACAATGAGGTGGTGAGATATAAAGCAAGGCTCGTAGCACAAGGTTTCACGCAGAAACCCGACATTGATTTCACTGAAACATATTCTCCAGTGATGAGTGCAACCACTTTCCGATATCTTATATCTCTGGCAGTGCAAAAGCGTCTATCTATGTAGTTGATGGACGTCGTGACCGCATATCTTTACGGGTCACTAGATTCGGACATATATATGAAGGTTCCTGATGGAATCTCTGTCCCGAATAAAAATGCAAAACGCAACATGTATTGTGTAAAGCTGAATAAGTCATTATATGGCTTAAGGCGTCGGGGACGGATGTGGTACAACCGACTCAGTGAGTTCCTTCTTAAGAAAGGTTACTCCAATAGTACTGATTGCCCATGTGTTTTCATCAAGAAGTCCTCTACAGGATTTTGTATCATTTCTGTGTATGTTGATGATCTCAACATCATCGGCAGCACACCAGACATTGATGAAGCACGCAATCACCTAAAGATGGAATTTGAGATGAAGGATTTGGGTAAAACCAAATTTTGCTTAGGTATTCAACTCTAGCACCTTCCCTCAGGAATCATGGTACGCCAATCTGCCTATATCCAGAAAATATTGGAGAAATTCAATATGGAAAAATCCTATCCATCCAAAACTCCTATGGTGGTTCGATCTCTAGATGTGGAGAAAGATCCATTCAGACCAAGGGATAATGGAGAAGAGGTGTTGGGATCTGAAGTTCCATACCTCAGTGCCGTTGGAGCGCTTATGTATCTTGCAAATTGCACAAGACCTGATATTGCATTCGCAGTGAATCTACTTGCTAGACATAGCGCAGCTCCCACCAAACGTCATTGGTCTGGAGTGAAGAATGTCTTTCGATATCTCCAAGGCACAAAGGATCTTGGTTTATTTTTCCAGTTCCAGAAAAATCAGGACTCTGATATGATTGGATATGCAGATGCCGCTATTTGTCCGATCCCCATAATGCCGATCTCGCACCGGCCGTGTTCCTACATCGTGGTATCGCTATATCATGGAAGTCTTGAAATAGACTCGTGGCAACATCTACCAATCATTCTGAAATAATTTCATTATTTGAAGCAACATGTGAATGTGTATGGCTTCGCAGAATGATAAACCACATACAACAGTCATGTGGAATTGGTTCGATAGAATCACCTACCATTATCTATGAAGATAATGTGGCCTGTGTTGCGCAGATGCAAACATGGTACATCAAGAGTAATATCACCAAGCATATTTCTCCTAAATGGGGTTTTTCCCCATAATCTTCAGAAAAGCGGGGAAATAAGCATTTTGCAAGTCAAATCATGCGACAACCTTGCTGATTTATTTACCAAGTCTCTACCAAATTCTACGTTCCAGAAATGTGTTCATGGAATTGGTATGCGAAGACTTAGGGACTTGCAGGTGTCAGGGGGAGTCTCTTCTTGAGATATCCTTATTTTAATGGCATCACATTATGCTATCTTTCTTTGTGAGTATGTGTTTCAGGATCTCATCAAAGATTTTATGAAGAACTTTTGAAGGAGAATCTTTTGAGATGATAGAACTTCCCGGACAATCGTGAAGATGATTCTACATGGTCAAGCGTAGATTAGGGGGAGTGTTAAGAGGATATATATACTCTGTGTAACCATCGATCAATACAAGGAATCACTTTCGATTCAAACAACATCAAACATGCCTGCAACGAGGCGTGGCGAGCAAGTGGGCGCGGCCCAAATCCGCGTCCTGGTGGCGGCTTCGTCGTGTGTGTGTGTGCGCCCTGGTGACAGTGGAGGTCATGGGCGCACTCTGGATATAGGGGTAGGCGGTCAACGAAGGGCTCATCCGGTGACACGAAGGGAGCTCCCTAGGCTATGCAGGCACCAGCATGGGCTGTGGCACGGGTTCGTGAGTGACAGTGCCTGATCTGGGTTCTTGCAGCCTGATGTCAACCGTGGGGTTGATTCATGTGGCAATGCTAGGATTGTGCGACGCGAAGGTGATAGTCCAGATGGGTGAGGCTGTCGGCGTAAGCCGTACTCCGCTCGTGATCGGAGTCGTCGATGGCAACGTTGTTCCCTTGTTGGAGGTGTTGATGTGGCAGCTTTCTCCTTCATCCCGACATGCTGGGGGGAAGGGAGGCTAGATCTGGTCTTGCATATCAGATGATGGCGATGGTATTGGCTATGATCAGTGTCGCCTTCCCTCTTGTTGTTGGGTAACGTAGTAATTTCAAAAAAAATCCTACGCACACGCAAGGTCTTGGTGATGCATGGTACGTCTCCGTCGTATCTATAATTTTTGATTGTTCCATGCCAATATTATTCACTTTCATATACTTTTTGGCAACTTTTTATATTATTTTTGGGACTAACATATTGATCCAAAGGCCCAGTGCAGTTCACATCATTGCATGTTTTATGTTTCGCAGAATACCCATATCAAACAGAGTCCAAACGGGATAAAAACGGACGGAGCTTATTTTTGGAAAATATGGAAAATTCCGCAAGAAAAATCCACGCGAGACGGTGCCCGAGGTGGTCACGAGGTAGGGGGGTGCGCCCCTACCCTCGTGAGCCCACCGTAAGGCGGTTGATGCTCTTCTTTTGCCGCAAGAAAGCTAATATTGGGAAAAAATCACGGCGAAGGTTTCAGGCCAATCGGAGTTACGGATCTCCATATATACACGAAACGGTGAAACAGAGCCAGAAGAGAACGCAGAAACAGAGAGATAAATCCAATCTCGGAGGGGCTCTCGCCCCTCCCAAGCCATGGGAGCCAATGACCAGAGGGAAAACCCTTCTCCCATCTAGGGAGGAGGTCAAGGAAGAAGAAGAAGAAGGGGGCCTCTCTCCCCCTTGCTTCCGGTGGCGCCGGAGCACTGCCGGGGGCCATCATCATCACCGTGATCTTCACCAATGAAGGAAATATGCCCTAGAGGCAATAATAAAGTTATTATTTATTTCCTTATATCATGATAAATGTTTATTATTCATGCTAGAATTGTATTAACCGGAAACATAATACATGTGTGAATACATAGACAAACAGAGTGTCACTAGTATGCCTCTACTTGACTAGCTCGTTAATCAAAGATGGTTATGTTTCCTAACCATAGACATGAGTTGTCATTTGATTAACGGGATCACATCATTAGGAGAATGATCTGATTGACATGACCCATTCCGTTAGCCTAGCACTTGATCGTTTAGTTGTTGCTATTGCTTTCTTCATGACTTATACATGTTCCTGTAACTATGAGATTATGCAACTCCGTTTACGGAGGAATACTTTGGTACTACCAAACGCCACAACGAATGGGTGATTATAAAGGAGTACTACAGGTGTCTCCAAAGGTACATGTTGGGTTGGCGTATTTCGAGATTAGGTTTTGTCACTCCGATTGTCGGAGAGGTATCTCTGGGCCCTCTCGGTAATGCACATCACTATAAGCCTTGCAAGCAATGTAACTAATGAGTTAGTTACGGGATGATGCATTACGGAACAAGTAAAGAGACTTACCGGTAATGAGATTGAACTAGGTATTGGATACCGACGATCGAATCTCGGGTAAGTAACATACCGATGACAAAGGGAACAACGTATGTTGTTATGCGGTTTGACCGATAAAGATCTTCGTAGAATATGTAGGAACCAATATGGGCATCCAGATTCCGCTATTGGTTATTGACCGAGAATGGTTCTAGGTCATGTCTACATAGTTCTCGAACCCGTAGGGTCCGCACGCTCAAGGTTTCGATGACAGTTATATTATGAGTTTATGAGTTTTGATGTACCGAAGGAGTTCCGAGTCCCGGATGAGATCGGGGACATGACGAGGAGTCTCGAAATGGTCGAGACGTAAAGATCGATATATTGGACGACTATATTCGGAGTTCGGAAAGGTTCCGAGTGATTCGGGTATTTTTCGGAGTACCGGGGAGTTACGGGAATACGGGGAAGAGTATTGGGCCTTAATGGGCCTTAGTGGGAAGGAGCCAGGAGGTGGCGCGCCCCTCCCAAGCCCAGTCCGAATTGGACAAGGGGTTTGGGCGCAGCCCCTCTCCTTCCTTCTCCACTTCCCCTTCCCCTTCTCCTAGTTGGACTAGGAAAGAAGGAGTCCTACTCCCGGTGGGAGTAGGACTCCCCCTGGTGCGCGCCCCTACTAGGCCGGCCACCTCCTCCCTTGCTCCTTTATATACGGGGCAGGGGGCACCCCAGACACACAAGTTGATCTACGGATCGTTCCTTAGCGTGTGCGGTGCCCCCTCCACCATATTCCACTTCGTCATATCGTCAGAGCTTAGGCGAAGCCTCGCGCGGAGAAGTCATATCGTCGCGGAGCTTAGGCGAAGCCCTGCGTCGGTGGAGCATCAACATCGCCACCACGCCGTCGTCTGACGGAACTCATCCCGACACTTTGCTGGATCGAGTCCGGGATCGCCATCGAGCTGAACGTGTGCAGAACTCGGAGGTGCCGTGACGCTCGGTGCTTGGATCGGTCGGATCGTGAAGACGCACGACTACATCAACCGCGTTGTTATAACGCTTCGCTTTCGGTCTCACGAGGGTGCGTGGACAGACTCTCTCCTCTCGTTGCTATGCCATCACCATGGTCTTGCGTGTGCGAGGAAATTTTTGAAATTACTACGTTCCCCAACAGTGGCATCCGAGCCTCGTTTTATGCGTTGATGTCATATGCACGAGTAGAACACAAGTGAGTTGTGGGCGATATAAGTCATACTGCTTACCAGCATGTCATACTTTGGTTGGCGGTATTGTGAGATGAAGCGGCCGGACCGACATTACGCAGACGCTACGCGAGACTGGTTTCACCGCTCCGAGCACTCGTTGCTTAAAGGTGACCGTGGGTGTCTGTCTCTCTCACTTTAGTTGAACCGAGTGTGGCTACGCCCGGTCCTTGCGAAGGTTAAAACAGCACCAACTTGACAAACTATCGTTGTGGTTTTGATGCGAGGTAAGAACGGTTCTTGCTCAGCCCGTAGCAGCCACGTAAAACTTGCAACAACAAAGTAGAGGACGCCTAACTTGTTTTTGCAGGGCATGTTGTGATGTGATGTGGTCAAGACGTGATGCTATATTTTATTGTATGAGATGATCATGTTTTGTAACCGAGTTATCGGCAATCGGCAGGAGCCATATGGTTGTCGCTTATTGTATGAAATGCAACGCCATGTAATTGCTTTACTTTATCACTAAGCAGTAGCGATAGTCGAGAAGCAATAGTTGGCGAGACGACAACGATGCTACGATGGAGATCAAGGTGTCGCGCGGTGACGATGGTGATCATGACGGTGCTTGGCGATGGAGATCACAAGCACAAGATGATGATGACCATATCATATCACTTATATTGATTGCATGTGATGTTTATCCTTTATGCATCTTATCTTGCTTTGATTGACGGTAGCATTATAAGATGATCTCTCACTAAAATTATCAAGAAGTGTTCTCTCGAGTATGCACCGTTGCCAAAGTTCAGTAGTACCCGGACACCACGTGATGATCGGGTGTGATAAGTTCTACGTCCATCTACAACGGTGCAAAACAGTTGCACGCAGCGAATACTCAGGTTAAACTTGACGAGCCTAGCATATAACAGATATGGCCTCGAACACGGAGACCGAAGGTCGAACGTGAATCATATAGTAGATATGATCAACATAGTGATGTTCACCATTGAAACTACTCCATCTCACGTGATGATCGGACATGGTTTAGTTGATTTGGATCACGTAATCACTTAGATGACTAGAGAGATGTCTATCTAAGTGGGAGTTCTTAAGTAATATGATTAATTGAACTTTAATTTATCATGACCTTAGTCCTGGTAGTATTTTGCAAATTATGTTGTAGATCAATAGCTCGCGTTGTTGCTTCCCTATGTTTTTATATGTGTTCCTAGAGAAAATTGTATTGAAAATGTTAGTAGCAATGATGCGGATTGGATCCGTGATCGAGGTTTATCCTCATTGCTGCCTGAAGAATTATGTCCTTAATGCACCGCTAGGTGACAGACCTATTGCAGGAGCAAATGCAGACGTTATGAACGTTTAGCTAGCTCAATATGATGACTACTTGATAGTTTAGTGCACCATGCTTAAAGGCTTAGAATCGGGACTTCAAAGACATTTTGAACGTCATGGACCATATGGGATGTTCCAGGAATTGAAGTTAATATTTCAAGCAAATACCCGAGTTGAGAGATATGAAGTCTCCAACAAGTTCTATAGCTAAAAGATGGAGGAGAATCGCTCAACTAGTGAGCATGTGCTCAGATTGTCTGGGTACTTCAATCGCTTGAATCAAGTGGGAGTTAATCTTCCAGATAAGATAGTGATTGACAGAATTCTCTAGTCACCATCACCAAGATTAGTAGAACTTCGTGATGAACTATAATATGCAAGGGATGACAAAAGTAATTCCCAAGCTCTTCGTGATGCTGAAATCGACGAAGGTAGAAATCAAGAAAAGAAAATCAAGTGTTGATGATTGACAAGACCACTAGTCTCAAGGAAAAGGGCAAAGGGAAGAAGGGGAACTTCAAAAAGAACGGCAAGCAAGTTGCTACTCGAGTGAAGAAGCCCAAGTCTGGACCTAAGCCTGAGACTAAGTGCTTTTGCTACAATGGAATTGGTCACTAGAAGCGGAACTACCCCAAGTATTTGGCGGATAAGGATGGCAAAGTGAACAAAGGTATATTTGATATACAGATTATTGATGTGTATTTTACTAGTGTTCGTAGCAATCCCTCGGTATTTGATACTGGTTCGGTTGCTAAGAGTAGTAACTCAAACGGAGTTGCAGAATGAGCAGAAACTAGTTGAAGGGAAGTTACGATGAGTGTTGGAAGTAGTTCCAAGATTGATATGATCATCATCGCACACTCCCTATACTTTCGGGATTAGTGTTAAACCTAAATAAATGTTATTTGGTGTTTGCGTTGAGCATGAATATGATTTGATCATGTTTATTGCAAAACGGTTATTCATTTAAAGTCAAAAATAATTGTTGTTCTGTTTAAATGAATAAAACCTTGATGGTCATACACCCAATGAAAATAGTTTTCAAAACGGTTATTCATTTAAAGTCAAAGAATAATTGTTGTTCATTTAAATGAATAAAACCTTCAATGGTCATACACCCAATAAAAATAGTTTGTTGGATCTCGATCGTAGTAATACACATATTCATAATATTGATGCCAAAAGATGCAAAGTTAATAATGATAGTGCAACTTATTTGTGGCTTCGCCGTTTAGGTCATATTGGTGTAAAGCGCATGAAGAAACTCCATGCTGATGGGATTTTGGAATCACTTGATTATGAATCACTTGATACTTGCGAACCATGCCTTATGGGCAAGATGACTAAAGACTCGTTCTCGGAACAATGGAACGAGCAAATGGCTTATTGGAAATAATACATACCGATGTATGCGGTCCGATGAGTGTTAAAGCTCACGGCAAGTATCGTTATTTTCTGACCTTCACAAGATGATTTGAGCAGATATGAGTATATCTACTTAATGAAGCACAAGTCTGAAACATTTGAAAAGTTCAAATAATTTCAGAGTGAAGTGGAGAATCATCGTAATAAGAAAATAAAGTTTCTACGATCTGATCGTGGAGGAAAAATATTTGAGTTGCGAGTTTTGGCCTTCAGTTAAAACAATGTGGAATAGTTTCACAGCTCACGCCACATGGAACACCATAACGTAATGGTGTGTCCGAACGTCATAACCGCACTTTATTTGATATGGTGCGATCTATGATGTCTCTTATCAGTTTACCACTATCGTTTTGGGGTTATGCATTAGAGACAGCTGCATTCACGTTTAATAGGGCACCATCTAAATCCGTTGAGACGACACCGTATGAACTATGGTTTAACAAGAGACCTAAGCTGTCGTTTCTTAAAGTTTGAATTGTGATGCTTATGTGAAAAAGTTTTCACCGATAAGCTCGAACCCAAATCGGAAAAGTGCGTCTTCATAGAATACCCAAAGGTAACTATTGGGTACACCTTCTATCACAGATCGAAGGCAAGTTTTTCGTTGTTAAGATGGATCCTTTCTAGAGAAGAAGTTTCTCTCGAAAGAAGTAAGTGGGAGGAAAGTAGAACTTGATGAGGTAATTGTACCTTCTCCCTTATTGGAAAGTAGTTCATCACGAAATCAGTTCCGTGATTCCTACACCAATTAGTAAGGAAGTTAATGATGATGATCATGAAACTTCAGATCAAGTTGCTACCAAACCTCGTAGATCTTCCAGAGTAAGATCCGCACTGAGTGGTGCGGTAATCATGTTCGGAAGTCATGTTACTAGAACATGATGAAACCTACGAACTATGAGGAAGCGATGATGAGCCCAGATTCCGCGAAATGGCTTGAGACCATGAAATCTGAGATAGGATCCATGTATGAGAACAAAGTATGGACTTTGATTGACTTGCTCGATGATCAGCAAGCCATGTTAAATAAATGGATCTTAAAGAGGAAGACGGACACTGATAGTAGTGTTACTATCTACAAAGCCCGACTTGTCACAAAAAGGTTTTCGACAAGTTCAAAGTGTTGACTACAATGAGATTTTCTCAACTGTAGCGATGCTTAAGTCTGTCCGAATCATGTTAGCAATTGCCACATTTTATGAAATCTGGCAAATGGATGTCAAAACTACATTCTTTAATGGATTTATTAAAGAAGAGTTGTATATGATGCAACCAGAAGGTTTTGTCAATCCTAAAGGTGCTAACAAAATGTGCAAGCTCCAGCGATCCATCTATGGACTGGTGCAAGCATCTCGGAGTTGGAATACACGCTTTGATAAGTTGATCAAAGCATATAGTTTTATACAGACTTACGGTGAAGCCTGTATTTACAAGAAAGTGAGTGGGAGCACTACAGCATTTCTGATAAGTATATGTGAATGACATATTGTTGATCGGAAATAATGTAGAATTATTCTGCAAAGCATAAAGGAGTATTTGAAAGGAGTTTTTTCAAAGAAAGGACCTCGGTAAAGCTGCTTACATATTGAGCATCAAGATCTATAGAGATAGATCAAGACGCTTGATAAGTTTTTCAATGAATACATACCTTGACAAGATTTTGAAGTAGTTCAAAATGGAACAGTCAAAGAAAGAGTTCTTGCCTGTGTTACAAGGTGTGAGATTGAGTAAGACTCAAAACACGACCACGGCAGAAGATAGAAAGAGAATGAAAGTCATTCCCTATGCATCAGCCATAGGTTCTATAAAGTATGTCATGCTGTGTACCAGATCTATTGCATACCCTACCACTAAGCTTGGCAAGGGAGTGCAACAGTGATCTAGGAGCAGATCAATGGACAGCGGTCAAAATTATCCTTAGTATAATAAGGATATGTTTCTCGATTATGGAAGTGAAAAAAGGTTCGTCGTAAAGGGTTACGTCGATGCAAGTTTTAAAACTAATCTAGATGACTCTGAGTCTCAATCTGGATACATATTGAAAGTGGGAGCAATTAGCTAGAGTAGCCCCGTGCAGAGCATTGTAGACATAGAATATTTGCAAAATACATACGGCTCTGAATGTAACAGACCCGTTGACTAAGCTTCTATCACGAGCAAAACATGATCACACCTTAGTACTCTTTGGGTGTTAATCACATGGCGATGTGAACTAGATTACTGACTCTAGTAAACCCTTTGGGTGTTGGTCACATGTCGATGTGAACTATGGGTGTTAACCACATATAGATGTGAACTATTGATGTTAAATCACATGGCGATGTGAACTAGATTATTGACTCTAGTGCAAGTGGGAGACTGAAGGAAATATGCCCTAGAGGCAATAATAAAGTTATTATTTATTTCCTTATATCATGATAAATGTTTATTATTCATGCTAGAATTGTATTAACCGGAAACATAATACATGTGTGAATACATAGACAAACAGAGTGTCACTAGTATGCCTCTACTTGACTAGCTCGTTAATCAAAGATGGTTATGTTTCCTAACCATAGACATGAGTTGTCATTTGATTAACGGATCACATCATTAGGAGAATGATCTGATTGACATGACCCATTCCGTTAGCCTAGCACTTGATCGTTTAGTTGTTGCTATTGCTTTCTTCATGACTTATACATGTTCCTGTAACTATGAGATTATGCAACTCCCGTTTACCGGAGGAATACTTTGGGTACTACCAAACGTCACAACGTAACTGGGTGATTATAAAGGAGTACTACAGGTGTCTCCAAAGGTACATGTTGGGTTGGCGTATTTCGAGATTAGGTTTTGTCACTCCGATTGTCGGAGAGGTATCTTTGGGCCCTCTCGGTAATGCACATCACTATAAGCCTTGCAAGCAATGTAACTAATGAGTTAGTTACAGGATGATGCATTACGGAACGAGTAAAGAGACTTACCGGTAACGAGATTGAACTAGGTATTGGATACCGACGATCGAATCTCGGGTAAGTAACATACCGATGACAAAGGGAACAACGTATGTTGTTATGCGGTTTGACCGATAAAGATCTTCGTAGAATATGTAGGAACCAATATGGGCATCCAGGTTCCGCTATTGGTTATTGACCGAGAATGGTTCTAGGTCATGTCTACATAGTTCTCGAACCCGTAGGGTCCGCACGCAAGGTTTCGATGATGTTATATTATGAGTTTATGAGTTTTGATGTACCAAGGAGTTCGAATCCCGGATGAGAACGGGACATGACGAGGAGTCTCGAAATGGTCGAGACGTAAAGATCGATATATTGGACGACTATATTCGGAGTTCGGAAAGGTTCCGAGTGATTCGGTATTTTTCGAGTACCGGGAGTTACGGGAATACAGGGGAAGAGTATTGGGCCTTAATGGGCCTTAGTGGGAAGGAGCCAGAGGTGGCGCGCGCCTCCCAAGCCCAGTCCGAATTGGACAAGGGGTTTGGGGCGCAGGCCCCCTCTCCTTCCTTCTCCACTTCCCCTTTCCCCCTTCTCCTAGTTGGACTAGGAAAGAAGGAGTCCTACTCCCGGTGGGAGTAGGACTCCCCCTTGTGCGCGCCCTACTAGGCCGCCACCTCCTCCTTGCTCCTTTATATACGGGGGGGGGGCACCCCAGACACACAAGTTGATCTACGGATCGTTCCTTAGCCGTGTGCGGTGCCCCCTCCACCATATTCCACTTCGGTCATATCGTCGAGAGCTTAGGCGAAGCCTGCGCCGGAGAAGTCATATCATCGCGAGCTTAGGCGAAGCCCTGCGTCGGTGGAGCATCAACATCGTCACCACGCCGTCGTCTTGACGGAACTCATCCCGACACTTTGCTGGATCGAGTCCGGGATCGTCATCGAGCTGAACGTGTGCAGAACTCGGAGGTGCCGACGTTCGGTGCTTGGATCGGTCGGATCGTGAAGACGTCGACTACATCAACCGCGTTGTTATAACGCTTCGCTTTCGGTCACGAGGGTGCGTGGACGACACTCTCCCCTCTCGTTGCTATGCCATCACCATGGTCTTGCGTGTGCGTAGGAATTTTTTTGAAATTACTACGTTCCCCAACAACCAACACCACCATCATCTTCACCAACATCTCCATCACCTTCCCCCCTCTATCTACAGCGGTCCACTCTCCCGCAACCCGTTGTACCCTCTACTTGAACATGGTGCTTTATGCTTCATATTATTTTTCGATGATGTGTGGCCATCCTTTGATGTCTGAGTAGATTTTCCTTGTCCTATCGGTGATTGATGAATTGCTATGATTGGTTTCAATTGCATGTTTTATTATTGGTGTTGTCCTATTGTGCCCTCCGTGTCGCGCAAGCGTGAGGGATTCCCGCTGTAGGGTTTGCAATATGTTTATGATTTGCTTATGGTGGGTGGCGTGAGTGACAGAAGCACAGACCCGAGTAAGTAGGCTGTTTGCGTATGGGATAAAGGGGACTTGATACTTTAATGCTATGGTTGGGTTTTACCTTAATGAATCTTTAGTAGTTGCGGATGCTTGCTAGAGTTCCAATCATAAGTGCATATGATCCAAGTAGAGAAAGTATGTTAGCTTATGCCTCTCCCTCAAATAGAATTGCAATAGTGATTATCGGTCTAGTAACATAGTCAGTTGCTTAGGGACAATTCCACAACTCCTACCACCACTTTTCCACACTCGCTATATTTACTTTAGTAGTGTCTTTATCTAAACAGCCCATAGTTTTATTTTCGTGCTCTTTACTTTCTTGCAAGCTTACCCAAAAACACCTACAAAGAAATTCTGGTTTCATACTTGTTCTAGGTAAAGCGAACGTCAAGCATGCGTAGAGTTGTATCGGTGGTGGATAGAACTTGAGGGAATATTTGTTCTACCTTTAGCTCCTCGTTGGGTTCGACACTCGTACTTATCGAAAACTGTTGCGATCCCCTATACTTGTGGGTTATCAATGCATAGCAACGAGAGGGGAGAGTGTTGTCCACGTACCCTCGTAGACCGAAAGCGGAAGCGTTATATCAACGCGGTTGATGTAGTCGTACATCTTCACGGCCCGACTGATCAAGCAGCGAAACTACGGCACCTCCGAGTTCTAGCACACGTTCAGCTTGATGACGATCCTCGGACTCCGATCCAGCAAAGTGTCGGGGAAGAGTTCCGTCAGCACGACGGCGTGGTGACGGTGATGATGTTCTACCGATGCAGGGCTTCACCTAAGCACCGCTACGATATGACCGAGGTGGAATATGGTGGAGGGGGGCATCGCACACGGCTAAGGAACGATCACGAAGATCAACTTGTGTGTCATGGGGTGCCCCCCTGCCCCCGTATATAAAGGAGGGAGGGGGGGAGGTGCGGCCGGCCCCTAGGAGTGCGCCTGGAGGAGTCCTACTCCCGCCGGGAGTAGGACTCTCCCCCTCTTGCCTTGTTGGAGAAGGAAGGGGGAAGGGGAAAGAGGAAAGGGGGGCGTCGCCCCCCCCCTTCCTTGTCCTATTCGGACTAGGGGGGGAGGGGGCGCGCGGCCTGCCCTGGCCGGCCCTCCTCTCCTCCCTTAGGGCCCATGTAGGCCCATTAACCCCCCGGGGGGGGGGGGGTTGGTAACCCCCCGGTACTCCGGTAAAATTCCGATTTTACCCGGAACGATTCGGATATCCAAATATAGGCTTCCAATATATCAATCTTTATGTCTCGACCATTCCGAGACTCCTCGTCATGTCCGTCACCACATCCGGGACTATGAACAACCTTCGGTACATCAAAAACTATAAACTCATAATATAACTGTCATCGTAACGTTAAGCGTGCGGACCCTACGGGTTCGAGAATAATGTAGACATGACCTAGAACTGTTTTCGATCAATAACCAATAGCAGAACCTGGATGCTCATATTGGCTCCTACATATTCTACGAAGATCTTTATCAGTCAAACCGCATAACAACATACGTTGTTCCCTTTGTCATCGGTATGTTACTTGCCCGAGATTCGATCGTCGGTATCTCAGTACCTAGTTCAATCTCGTTACTGGCAAGTCTCTTTACTCGTTACTTAATGCATCATTCCGTAACTAACTCACTAGTTACATTGCTTGCAAGGCTTATAGTGATGTGCATTACCGAGAGGGCCCAGAGATACCTCTCCGACAATCGGAGTGACAAATCCTAATCTCGAAATACGTCAACTCAACAAGTACCTTCGGAGACACATGTAGTGCACCTTTATAATCACCCAGTTACGTTGTGACGTTTGGTAGCACACAAAGTGTTCCTCCGGTAAGCAGGAGTTACATAATCTCATAGTCATAGGAACATGTATAAGTCATGAATAAAGCAATAGCAACATACTAAACGATCAAGTGCTAAGCTAACGGAATGGGTCAAGTCAATCACATCATTCTCCTAATGATGTGATCCCGTTAATCAAATGACAACTCATGTCTATGGTTACTAAACTTAACCATCTTTGATTTACGAGCTAGTCAAGTAGAGGCATACTAGTGACACTATGTTTTGTCTATGTATTCACACATGAATTATGTTTCCGGTTAATAAAATTCTAGCATGAATAATAAACATTTATCGTGATATAAGGAAATAAATAAGAACTTTATTATTGCCTCTAGGGCATATTTCCTTCAGTCTGCCACTTGCACTAGAGTCAATAATCTAGATTACATAGTAATGATTCTAACACCCATGGAGCCTTGGTGTTGATCATGTTTTGCTCGTGGAAGAGGCTTAGTCAACGGGTCTGCAATATTCAGATCCGTATGTATCTTACATATCTCTATGTCTCCCACCTGGACTTGGTCCCGGATGGAATTGAAGTGTCTCTTGATGTGCTTGGTTCTCTTGTGAAATCTGGATTCCTTTGCGAAGGCAATTGCACCAGTATTGTCACAAAAGATTTTCATTGGACCCGATGCACTAGGTACGACACCTAGATCGGATATGAACTCCTTCATCCAGACTCCTTCATTTGCTGCTTCCGAAGCAGCTATGTACTCCGCTTCATATGTAGATCCTGCTACGACGCTTTGTTTAGAACTACACCAACTGACAGCTCCACTGTTCAATAAAAACACGTATCCGGTTTGCGATTTAGAATCGTCCGGATCAGGGTCAAAGCTTGCATCGACGTAACCAATTACGACTAGCTCTTTGTCACCTCCATAAACGAGAAACATATCCTTAGTCCTTTTCAGGTATTTCAGGATGTTCTTGACCACTGTCCAGTGATCCACTCCTGGATTACTTTGGTACCTCCCTGCTAAACTAATAGCAAGGCACACATCAGGTCTGGTACACAACATTGCATACATGATAGAGCCTATGGCTGAAGCATAGGGAACTTCTTTCATTTTATCTCTATCTTCTGCGGTGGTCTGGCATTGAGTCTGACTCAATTTCACACCTTGTACTACAGGCAAGAACCCTTTCTTTGCTTCATCCATTTTGAACTTTTTCAAAACTTTATCAAGGTATGTGCTTTGTGAAAGTCCAATTAAACGTCTTGATCTATCTCTATAGATCTTGATGCCTAATATGTAAGCAGCTTCACCGAGGTCTTTCATTGAAAAACTTTTATTCAAGTATCCTTTATGCTATCCAGAAATTCTATATCATTTCCAATCAATAATATGTCGTCTACATATACTATCGAAATGCTCTGAGCTCCCACTCACTTTCTTGTAAATACAGGCTTCTCCAAAAGTCTCAGATAAAACCATATGCTTTGATCACACTATCAAAGCGTTTATTCCAACTCCGAGAGGCTTGCACCAGTCCATAAATGGATCGTTGGAGCTTGCACACTTTATTAGCTCCTTTAGGATCGACAAAACCTTCCGGTTGCATCATATACAACTATTCTTCCAGAAATCCATTCAGGAATGCAGTTTTGACATCCATTTGCCATATTTCATAATCATAAAATGCGGCAATCGCTAACATGATTCGGACAGACTTAAGCATCACTACTGGTGAGAAGGTCTCATCGTAGTCAACCCCTTGAACTTGTCGAAAACCTTTTGCAACAAGTCGAGCTTTGTAGACAGTAACATTACCGTCAGCATCAGTCTTCTTCTTGAAGATCCATTTATTCTCTATTGCTTGCCGATCATCGGGCAAGTCAACCAATGTCCACACTTTGTTTTCATACATGGATCCCATCTCAGATTTCATGGCTTCAAGCCATTTTGTGGAATCTGGGCTCACCATCGCTTCTTCATAGTTCGTAGGTTCACCATGATCTAGTAGCATGACTTCCAGAACAGGATTACCGTACCACTCTGGCGCGGATCTTACTCTGGTTGATCTACGAAGTTCAGTAACAACTTGATCTGAAGTTTCATGATCATCATCATTAACTTCCTCACTAATTGGTGCAGGTGTCACAGAAACCGATTTCTGTGATGAACTACTTTCCAATAAGGGAGCTGGTACTATTACCTCATCAAGTTCCACTTTCCTCCCACTCACTTCTTTCGAGAGAAACTCCTTCTCTAGAAAGGATCCATTCTTAGCAACGAATGTCTTGCCTTCGGATCTGTGATAGAAGGTGTACCCAACTGTCTCCTTTGGGTATCCTATGAAGACACATTTTTCCGATTTGGGTTCGAGCTTATCAGGTTGAAGCTTTTTCACATAAGCATCGTAGCCCCAAACTTTCAGAAACGACAACTTTGGTTTCTTGCCAAACCATAGTTCATAAGGAATCATCTTCAACGGATTTTGATGGTGCCCTATTTAACGTGAATGCGGCCGTCTCTAAAGCATAACCCCAAAACGATAGCGGTAAATCAGTAAGAGACATCATAGATCACACCATATCTAGTAAAGTACGATTATGACGTTCGTACACACCATTACGCTGTGGTGTTCCGGGTGGCGTGAGTTGCGAAACTATTCCACATTTTTTCAAATGTAGACCAAACTCGTAACTCAAATATTCTCCTTCACGATCAGATCGTAGAAACTTTATTTTCTTTGTTATGATGATTTTCAACTTCACTCTGAAATTCTTTGAACTTTTCAAATGTTTCAGACTTATGCTTCATTAAGTAGATATACCCATATCTGCTTAAATCATCTGTGAGGTGATAAAATAACGATATCCGCCACGAGCTTCAACATTCACTGGACCACATACATCTGTATGTATGGTTTATGTATGGTTTCTAACAAATCTGTTGCTCTCTCCATAGTACCAGAGAACGGCGTTTTAGTCATCTTGCCCATGAGGCACGGTTCGCAAGTACCAAGTGATTCATAATCAAGTGGTTCCAAAAGTCCATCAGTATGGAGTTTCTTCATGCGTTTTACACTGATATGACCTAAACGACAGTGCCACAAATAAGTTGCACTATCATTATCAACTCTGCATCTTTTGGCTTCAACATTATGAATATGTGTATCACTACAATCGAGATTCATCAAAAATAGACCACTCTTTAAGAGTGCATGACCATAAAATATATTACTCATATAAATAGAACAACCATTATTCTCTGATTTAAATGAATAACCGTCTCGCATCAAACAAGATCCAGATATAATGTTCATGCTCAACGCTGGCACCAAATAACAATTATTCAGGTCTAAAACTAATCCCGATGGTAGATGTAGAGGTAGCGTGCCGACCGCGATCACATCGACCTTGGAACCATTTCCCACGCGCATCGTCACCTCGTCCTTGGCTAGTGTTCGCTTAATCCATAGTCCCTGTTTCTAGTTGCAAATATTAGCAACAGAACCAGTATCAAATACCCAGGTGCTACTGCGAGCTCTAGTAAGGTACACATCAATAACATGTATATCACATATACCTTTGTTCACCTTGCCATCCTTCTTATACGCCAAATACTTGGGGCAGTTCCGCTTCCAGTGACCAGTTTGCTTGCAGTAGAAGCACTCAGTTTCAGGCTTAGGTCCAGACTTGGTTTCTTCTCCTGAGCAGCAACTTGCTTGCTGATCTTCTTGAAGTTCCCCATCTTCTTCCCTTTGCCCTTTTTCTTGAAACTAGTGGTCTTGTTGACCATCAACACTTGATGCTCCTTCTTGATTTCTACCTCCGCAGCCTTTAGCATTGCGAAGAGCTCAGGAATAGTCTTTTCCATCCCTTGCATATTATAGTTCATCATGAAGCTCTTGTAGCTTGGTGGTAGTGATTGGAGAATTCTGTCAATGACGCTATCATCCGGAAGATTAACTCCCAGTTGAATCAAGTGATTATTATACCCAGACATTTTGAGTATATGCTCACTTACATAATTATTCTCCTCCATCTTGCAGCTATAGAACTTATTGGAGACTTCATATCTCTCAATCCGGGCATTTGCTTGAAATATTAACTTCAACTCCTGGAACATCTCATATGCTCCATGACGTTCAAAACATCGTTGAAGACCCGGTTCTAAGCCGTAAAGCATGGTACACTTAACTATTGAGTAGTCATCAGCTTTGCTCTGCCAGACGTTCATAACATCTGGCGTTGCTCTGCAAAGAGTTCGGCACCCAGCGGTGCTTCCGGGGCGTAATTCTTCTGTGCAGCAATGAGGATAATCCTCAAGTTACGGACCCAGTCCGTGTAATTGCTACCATCATCTTTCAACTTTGCCTTCTCAAGGAATGCATTAAAATTCAACGGAACAATAGCACGAGCCATCTATCTACAATAAACATAGACAATCAAAATACTATCAGGTACTAAGTTCATGATAAATTTAAGTTCAATTAATCATATTACTAAAGAACTCCCACTTAGACAGACATCTATCTAATCATCTAAGTGATCATGTGATCCAAATCAACTAAACCATAACCGATCATCACGTCAAATGGAGTAGCTTTCAATGGTGAACATCACAATGTTGATCATATCTACTATATGATTAACGCTCGACCTTTCGGTCTCAGTGTTCCGAGGCCATATCTGCATATGCTAGGCTCATCAAGTTTAACCTGAGTATTCTGCGTGTGCAAAACTGGCTTGCACCCGTTGTAGATGGACGTATAGCTTATCACACCCGATCATCACGTGGTGTCTGGGCACGACGAACTTTGGCAACAGTGCATACTCAGGGAGAACACTTTCATCTTGAAATTTAGTGAGAGATCATCTTATAACGCTACCGTCAAACAAAGCAAGATAAGATGCATAAAAGATAAACATCACATGCAATCAATATAAGTGATATGATATGGCCATCATCATCTTGTGGTTGTGATCTCCATCTCCGAAGCACCGTCATGATCACCATCGTCACCGGCGCGACACCTTGATCTCCATCGTAGCATCGTTGTCGTCTCGCCAATCTTATGCTTCTATGACTATCGCTACCGCTTAGTGATAAAGTAAAGCATTACATGGTGATTGCATTGCATACAATAAAGCAACAACCATATGGCTCCTGCCAGTTGCCGATAACTCAGTTACAAAACATGATCATCTCATATAATAAAATATAGCATCACGTCTTGACCATATCACATCACAACATGCCCTGCAAAAACAAGTTAGACGTCCTCTACTTTGTTGTTGCAAGTTTTACGTGACTGCTACGGGCTTAGAAAGAACCTTTCTTACCTACGCATCAAAACCACAACGATAGTTTGTCAAGTTGGTGCTGTTTTAACCTTCGCAAGGACCGGGCGTAGCCACACTCGGTTCAACTAAAGTTGGAGCAACTAACACCCGCCAGCCACCTGTGTGCAAAGCACATCGGTAGAACCAGTCTCGCGTAAGCGTACGCGTAATGTCGGTCCAGGCCGCTTCATCCAACAATACCACCGAACCAAAGTATGACATGCTGGTAAGAAGTATGACTTATATCGCCCACAACTCACTTGTGTTCTACTCGTGCATATAACATCAACGCATAAAACCTAGGCTCGGATGCCACTGTTGCGGAACGTAGTAATTTCAAAAAAAATCCTACGCACACGCAAGATCATGGTGATGCATATCAACGAGAGGGAAGAGTGTTGTCCACGTACCCTCGTAGACCGAAAGCGGAAGCGTTATATCAACGCGGTTGATGTAGTCGTACATCTTCATGGCCTGACTGATCAAGCACCGAAACTACGACACCTCCGAGTTCTAGCACACGTTCAGCTCGATGACGATCCTCGGACTTCGATCCAGCAAAGTGTCGGGGAAGAGTTCCGTCAGCACGACGGCGTGGTGACGGTGATGATATTCTACCGATGCAGGGCTTCGCCTAAGCACCGCTACGATATGACCGAGGTGGAATATGGTGGAGGGGGGCACCGCACACGGCTAAGGAACGATCACGAAGATCAACTTGTGTGTCATGGGGTGCCCCTGCCCCGTGATATAAAGGAGGGAGGGAGGTGCGGCCGGCCCCTAGGGGTGCGCCTGGAGGAGTCCTACTCCCACCGGGAGTAGGACTCGCCCCTCTTGCCTTGTTGGAGAAGGAAGGGGGAAGGGGAAAGAGGAAAGGCCCCCCCCCTTCCTTGTCCTATTCGGACTAGGGGGGAGGGGGCGCGCGGCCTGCCCTGGCCGGCCCTCCTCTTCTCAATTAGGGCCCATGTAGGCCCATTAACCCCCGGGGGGGGGGGCGGTAACCCCCCGGTACTCCGGTAAAATTCCGATTTTACCCGGAACGATTCCGATATCCAAATATAGGCTTCCAATATATCAATCTTTATGTCTCGACCATTCTGAGACTCCTCGTCATGTCCATGGTCACATCCGGGACTCCGAACAACCTTCGGTACATCAAAAACTATAAACTCATAATATAACTGTCATTGTAACGTTAAGCGTGCGGACCCTACGGGTTCGAGAATAATGTAGACATGACCTAGAACTGTTTCCGGTCAATAACCAATAGCGGAACCTGGATGCTCATATTGGCTCCTACATATTCTACGAAGATCTTTATCGGTCAAACCGCATAACAACGTACGTTGTTCCCTTTGTCACCGGTATGTTACTTGCCCGAGATTCGATCGTCGGTATCTCAATACCTAGTTCAATCTCGTTACCGGCAAGTCTCTTTACTCGTTACATAATGCATCATTCCGTAACTAAATCATTAGTTACACTGATTGCAAGGCTTATAGTGATGTGCATTACCGAGAGGGCCCAGAGATACCTCTCCGACAATCGGAGTGACAAATCCTAATCTCGAAATACGTCAACTCAACAAGTACCTTCGGAGACACCTGTAGTGCACCTTTATAATCACCCAGTTACGTTGTGATGTTTGGTAGCACACAAAGTGTTCCTCCGGTAAGCGGGAGTTACATAATCTCATAGTCATAGGAACATATGTATAAGTCATGAAGAAAGCAATAGCAACATATTAAACGATCAAGTGCTAAGCTAACGGAATGGGTCAAGTCAATCACATCATTCTCCTAATGATGTGATCCCGTTAATCAAATGACAACTCATGTCTATGGTTAGGAAACTTAACCATCTTTGATTTACGAGCTACTCAAGTAGAGGCATACTAGTGACCCTATGTTTTGTCTATGTATTCACACATGTATTATGTTTCTGGTTAATACAATTCTAGCATGAATAATAAACATTTATCATGATATAAGGAAATAAATAATAACTTTATTATTGCCTCTAGGGCATATTTCCTTCACTTGGGGCATCATCTTGAAGGTGGAGTCGGTAAGAGAGGGACTCGTGGTTCATGGAGGTGGTCAATGATAGTTTGTGTGGGGTTGATGACTGAGGCCCGCAGGAGTATTCCTCACATGTGAGGACCATCAGATGAGCCATATTGGACGTTTCTCGTGGCATTGGAGCAGCATATGTACGCCTCCCTTAGGGCATGGCATCCCTCTATGTTGTCGACGAGGTTGCCGAATATGCTCTTGGCAAACCATACTGATGCATTATTTCGGTGTGCACTTTTACTACTAGGAAAATGCTTATACACAGTAGCATAGTAGTAGCGCCGGAAAAGAGTAAATGCTGCTGCTAATTAGTAGTAGCGTTGTTGCCCTACAAGCGCTGCTACTATGAGCATAGCAGTAGCGCTGGAGATGGAAAACGCGCTACTACTAAAACTGACAGACCGTTCCCACGTATACTAGGAATACTAGTAGCGCACATGGAAAACAAGCGCTACTACTATGGATCTTAGCAACAATGCTTTTTCCCTTACCAGCGCTACTGATATATGCAGTCCCCTCCTAAGACCAAAGTTTAGTCCCACCTTGCTCCGCGAACATAATTTTTACCACCTTAAATATGGTGCTTCTCAAACCATCACAACCACTTGGTCTTCATTGAACTCTATGTGTAGGATCTGTGGCCGCAATAGGAATCTTCACCGGTTCTTAAACCAGAGAAGATTCCTATTGACAATTCAGATTCTACACAAAAAGATCATTGATGACCAATGTATTTTTGAAATTTTTTACATGCTTAGCGTTAGCAGTAGCGCGTTTATACAGAGAGCGCTACTGCTATTGATTTTAGCAGTAGCGCTGGTTAATAAAAACCGCTACTGCTATTGACCGTAGCAGTAGCGCTTGTTAGAAACAAGCGCTACCACTAAAGCCCTTATCCAAAACCGACCCCCGCGCGCGCGTCCCCTCACTTCCCCCCTCACACTCACATCGTACATCGCTCCGTCGCCGTCGCCGCCGTCACCGTCGTCCCTCCTCCTCTGTCGTCGTCATCCTCCTCCACCCCCAAGGTGCCTCCCTCCTCCTCCCCCTACTCCTCCCTCCTCCTCCTCCTCTCCCCGTGGCCCCCTCCTCCTCCCCCTCCTGCTCTCTCCTCCTCCTCCTCCTCCTCCTCCTCCTCCTCCTCCTCCCACCTCCACCTCCCCCTTTTTGTAAATAGAATAGGAAGTTTTATATTTTTAGATTTTTAAAGTAAATGTAGGTTTTAGTATATTCTGTTTTAGAAAATCTGAAAAAGAAATTTGAATAGAATAAAATGTGAAATTGAAAAAAATAGTAAATGTAGGTCTTTTGAATAGAATAGGAAATTTTAGAAATTTTGAATAAGTAATTTTGAATAGAATAAAATATGAAATTGAAAAAATAGGTAAATGTAGGTCTATTGAATAGACTAGGAAATTTTTAGAAAATTTGGATAAGTAAATTTGAAAAGAATAGGAAATTATAAGTAAGTTTGAATAAGAAAATTTGAAGAGAATAGGAAATTATAAGTAAATTTGAATAGAATAATTCAATGTAGCATATGGAGTTTCACTAAGTCCTAAGATGACGATAATAATGTTTTTGTTTATATTTGGTTTTTGCAGAGATCAAGGAGCCCATGCATCATCCCCGCCGCCGTCCCCGTCACCGACCCCCTCCGACCTCGATCGAGGTGAGACCAGCCACCCCATGTTGTTAATTTAATTTAGGTATTTTTGGTATTTAATCTTAGAATAACATAGTATGAACCCTAGTTATGATCGAAGAAGGTTTAAAATGTAGGTTTTTAATTAAGTGTAGTTAATAGAATTTAGGTGTTTTAGGTGTCATATTTGTTGTTACTTTTTTAGTTAAAACAATTATTCCCGCATCGACGTCGACGATGCCTATCCCGTATCCTCGTCGTCGACTCGGCGGAGGAGGCCAACTTGATCAGAGGGGCCATGTCCGGGATTGGGCTCCGTCGGGCTAGTACTGGGAGGTGCTATCTTTCGGGGGGCGCAGCTTGGTGAGGAGCCAGCTCGTCGTTGACCCTAACCTTCTTATTGAATTAGTGATAATATTCGATGATGTACGAACGCAAGAGATGATGTAGTTTTGCTTATTGAATGCATGCTAATTTGAATAATACTTTACTTTACAATTTGGTTTTGCTTATTGAATGCTCATATGATGTACATATAAACATGTATATCTTCTGTTGCTCAAATAGGATATGTGCTTGCCCAAGTGGCCGGCCATGTTTGCAGGTTACACCTCCTATAGTGGCCTATGTTTTGCCGGAGTGTTGATTAATTTCTGTTCCAGCAAATTTCAGGCATTCGATATGTCCTTTTTTAGCAAAGGTCATGCCGGATTTTTTCGTGAATTCTGGCATGACTTGTGCTAGAATAGTAGGAAATATCGAGTGGCCTGAATTTTCTCGAAAAATAATTAAACGACATTTCGGGTTGACTTTAAGTCTGTCGAGGCTCCATCACCGAAGGTCAAAAAATCAGTGAGGGAGTGTATCCACCATATATGAGAGAGGACGTAGAAGCCTGACTATTGTTGTGGGGGTCGTTTCTCCTTCTTCTCCGGGTGCTAGACCTTTGTTATGCACTAGGGGAAGAAGGAGTAACGATGTCATGCCCAATATGCGACCCTATCCAAAAGGAACTCGACGGTCCCACCAAGGATAGACCCGCATATTGGAACGCTTTTGCAAGGTGGATATCATTACATCAACATTACATAATAGTGGGATACATCCAATACATACAATGTCACAATACATGAGAACAACATCCGACTACGGATGAAACATAAACAGAAACTCAAACGACATCCATCCTGCTAGCCCAGGCTGCCGACCTGGAACCTATCCCCTGATCAAAGAAGAAGCAGAAGAAGAACTCCAATACAAGCAAACATCGCTCTCACGTCATGATCATCGCACAACCTGTACCTGCAACTGGTGGTGTAGTAATCTGTGAGCCACGAGGACTCAGCAATCCCATTACCATGGGTATCAAGACTAGCAAAGCTTAATGGGTAAGGAACGGGTAAAGCGGTGAGGTTGCAGCAGCGACTAAGCATGTATGGTGGCTAACCAACGCAAACAAGAGCGAGAAGAGAGCAAGCGGAACGGTCGTGAAGCTAGCAATGATCAAGAAGTGATCCTGAACTCCTACTTACGTCAGACATAACCCAGAAACCGTGTTCTCCTCTAGATCAACCCCGAAAAGAGACACTAACGGTTACGCACACGGTTGGTGTATTTTAGAAGAGTTTACTTCAAGTTTACTACAACCGGATATTAACAAATTCCCATCTGCCACATAACCGCGGGCACGGCTCTCGAAAGTTTATACCCTACAGGGGTGTCCCAACTTAGCCCATGATAAGCTCTCGCGATCAATGAAGGATATTCCTTCTCCCTGGGAAGACCCGATCAGTCTCGGAATCCCGGCTACAAGACATTTCTACAGCAATAAAACAAGACCAGCAAAGCCGCCCGATGCGCCGACACTCCCGATAGGAGCTGCACATATCTCGTTCTCGTGGCAACACGGATGAGACTAGCTCTGAGTAAAACCAGACCTCGAGTTGCTCGAGGGGCCCCTTGCAGTAGCTTCGGTTCAGGCCAGCACTTAGAGAAGCACCGGGGGGGCTAAAATAAAGATGACCCTTGGGCTCCGAAACCCAAGGGAAAAAGGGCTAGGTGAGGCAAATGGTAAAACCAATGTTGGGCCTTCTTTGGAGGAGTCTTATTCAAAGCGAACTGTCAAGGGGGTCCCATAAATCACCCGACCGCGTTATGGACGCAAAATCCGGGAACATAATACCGATATGACGGAAACTAGGGCGGCAAGAGTGGAACAAAACACCAGGCATAAGGCCGAGCCTTCCACCCTTTACCAAGTATATAGATGCATTAATCAAATAAGATATATTGTGATATCCCAACAAGTAAACATGTTCCAACAAGGAACAACATCTCTATGTTCCAACAAGGAACAAACTTCATCTTCACCTGCAACTAAAACGCTATAAGAGGGGCTGAGCAAAGCGGTAACATAGCCAAACAACGGTTTGCTAGGAAGGGTGCAAAAGGTTAGAGGCTGACATGGCAATTTGGGAGGCTTGAGGAACAAGTGATAGGTAGCGCAGCATAGCGATAGAACGAAACAACTAGCATAGCAATGATAGTAGTGAGATCCAGGGTAGCGGTCATCTTGCCTGAAATCCCGCTAGGAAGAAGAATGAGTCCATGAAGAAGACGAACGGATGAAGCCGAACCAAGCGTAGACGAACGAATCCTCACGATCGCAACGAAACGGGAACTATCGAGAAGAAGCACACAACATAGTAAACACACCACACATGAACAAGACATGATGCTCAACCAAGCATGATGCATGACAAAGCTACATGAAGCTACTCATGGCAAGAGATGATGCATACAAGAGCAACACATCAAAGCAAGTTTAAATGAGGCCGGAAACAACATATAACAATTCCGGTAAGTCCTCATATGCAAATTTCGAAATTGGTCCAGATCTGAATAAACTTTATGTTCAAGTTGTTAAACAGCAATTTAAGATGCACCAAGATGATCTACACGAGATTCTAGTCAAGTTACATATAAAGTTCATTAGATTTGGAGCTACTGCCTAGAATATATGAGCAAAACAAGATAAACATGTCATTGATGCAAAATGCATACAAACATCAAGCAAACACCTCAAAACAAGGATGCAACATGATAATATGAAACTACATGCAAAATCAAGCAAGTTTCATATAGAGCACACTCAAAACGGAGCAACGGTTCAACACATACACACTATACAAGTTATAGCAACAATCTGTCCAAACAGCAACTAGGCATATTGCAAGCACCAAAACAACATGCTACAGGACATCAAAAAGAAAACAAAAGGCATGGTCATGATGTACAGGTAAAGCATTACAAAACATGAACACTGAGCTATCTCCAGAAATGACTAAAACATGCTCAAAATGACATGGCAAAATTGCAAATAATAACAGTTCCAGACTTGTCAGGAAATAACATCAGGTTGCAATGTTTAGAGCTATCAAACAACATGTTACAGGAACTTAACAAGTCAAACAAAGGCATGGCATGAATCTACTCAAAGCATATAACAAAAGTTTCTTACTGACCATGAGCCAAAAATGATCAGAAGATATGATGGCACCCATGTAAACATAACAAGTTATATTACAGATTCATACATGGCAGGAACAACGATAAGTAGGCATGTTGGTGAGATTGAACCACTCACTACAGAGCAATAAATGGTATGGCAAGGCAACTAGCAGTAAGAAGACATGGCATAGAAGCTATACATGGCAAGAACAACATCATAGCATACACGGATCAACTACAACAACCTTGGCAAAATTGAATAACATGTAAACAACCTGCCAGGAAACATTTTATAGCAAAAGTAGAGCTCGATTGACTCAAGCTATGGCACTCCATAATTGCAAACAAGGGCATGGATGGATAGAGAATAAGCATATGTTCAAAACATCCTTACTGAAGTATCTCAAAATAAGCATGGATCTCTCGGTAGCATCAAGTTAACATGGCATAAAAATATCAGTAGAACAGGGGCTGAAATCAGCAACATCATGAAGCCTAGTTTGCATGCTTGTGCTAGTCACCACAGAGATCACAAAAATACATGGCATACACCCCTGTAAAGATGGCATGGCATATTACAAAACACATGTAGGACTCAAGTTCATAGGGTGCACACATCAATCATGGCAAAAATGACAAAAGTGCATGTTCTGATAAGAATCTGAAACTAACATCACATAGCCCTCTTCTAACAGCATTTCGGGCATCAAGATGAGCTCAAATGAAAATGATGCAATGAGATTAAATGATGTACTCGTCGAGGCAAACAATTTGACATATTACACGCATGAAACGGAGCAATATGCAGAGAGTTATGGCATGATGAATATGGCATGAAAAACTACAGAATCTGGGACTTGGTGAAAACGGAGGGGGGGAGTCAACCTGCGGGCACGGATTCGGAGGCAGGCCGGATCTCGCCGGTGACGACGGGGACGGCGGCCGGAGGAGGCGCGGAGAGGCCGCCGAGCGCTGGGCTGGATCCGTCGCTCCTCGACCGGATCTCGACCGGAGGAGGCCCGGGCGGCGAGGTCCGGCATGGCGCCGCCCGAGAAGGGGCTCGGGCACGGCGGCGGGAGGCGCGGCGGCCGGGCGGGCGGGGCAGGCGCTGCCGAACGGCGGCGGGCGCTGGCAGCTGGAGGCGCGGGCGCGCTTCGGCGAGGCGGCGGCGAGGCCGGGCGCCTCGCCGGCGGCGAGAGGAGGCGGCACGGCGAGGCGGTCGGCGCCGGAGGGAGCTGGCGACGGGCGGGCACGGCGGCCTGGAGCATGTGGCGGCGCGAGGTTTCGGGCGGTGGCTCAGCGCGCCCGGGCGGGCCTCGGATGGTTTTGCGGCCGGGCGCTGGGGAGGAGAGAGGAGATCGGGCGGCGGTGAGGTGGCGGCGCGGGAGTGGTTGGCGGCGGCGGCAGCGGTGACGTGGCGAAGCGCCGATTGGCCCGGCGACGTGGCGGCTGGGCGTGTCCGGCCGTCGGCGGACATGTCCGCGGCGGAGGAGGTTTTAGGGTTAGGGGGGATTTTGACCGCGAATTTGGACGGGGAGGACATATTTATAGGTAGAGGGAGCTAGGAGACTCCAAATGGAGTGCGGTTTTCGCCCACACGATCGTGATCGAACGACCGAGAGCATGGAGGGGAGTTTTCTGGGTTTTGTGCCACTTTGGAAGGGGTGTTGGGCTGCAAACAAAAGAGGCTTTTGCGGTTACCCGGTTAACCGTTGGAGTATCAAACGACCTCCAAATCGCACGAAACTTGACAGGCGGTCTACCGGTGCTATACCAAGGCCGCTTGGCAAATCTCGGTCCATTTCGAGAACGTTTAACACCCACACACGAAAAGAGGTAAAGGGGGGCGCCGGGGAGCATAGGAGTGCCGGATTGCAAAACGGACAACGGAGAAAATGCTCGGATGCATGAGACGAACACGTATGCAATGCAATGCACAAGATGACATGATATGAAATGCAGATGATTACATGTCAAAATGCAACACGCAATCAAATGACATGGCCACGACGGCGAATAACTGAAGGACGCCTGGCGCATCGAATCCGGGGCGTTACAACACTCCTCCACTAACAAGAGATCTCGTCCCGAGATCTTAGGGCCGAGACGGAAGGGAAAAAGGATGAGGTGAAACAAGAACTCAAGAGAAGAATCAAGGAATCGAGAGCACTCAAGAAGAAGAGAGGAACGACGAGAATGACAAGAATCGAAAGCTCACGGAATCAGATAGACTATGAAACAACTCGTTCTAACCGGAGTGGTTAGAATGAGAAAAGAACCGGATAAGACTGAAAGGATTTAGGCAGCACACCGGTTGAACAAGGAAAGAATAGAACATGAGCTTCAGAAGATGGAATGACACTTGACGAGATAAACAACGCAATGCCTCCGGAAGAATTGAAACAATTTGAATGAAAAGAACTTAGAAGGAAGGATTGAGTGGATTTGAATATCTGAGAAGAACAAGGAAATGCAAAACTCCAATTCTAAAGAATACGGAGAATTAATTACACTTAGAGATGCAAGAAGAAAAGATATTTGAATTCCACCAAAATATTGATGAAACTCTTGAAGAAAGAATTAAATCATGAAGAATCACCATGAAGAACTCCGGTAACGAAAGGATGATGAGATAGAATGAAGGATGAAAGAATAAGATGAGCCTTGTGATGATTTAGATGGATGTTCCGACGAAAATGCCGAGGAAATTTGAACTCCGGAAAAGAAAAGATGAAAGCACTTGGAACTAGAATTTATTCCTCACGAGCAAACTCCGAAGGAAGGGATTACTCACTTGGATAAAATAAGAATAAGATTTATTGTATGCTTATCCTTCATCAAATTAAATTGATGACAAGCAATGGATTTTGCATACTACTTATTCTTCTTGAAAAAGATTAAAGGGGTATGGCACAAAACTTGAGAAAGTCTTCATGAACCACCGGTAGGATTGGAAAGAATGAATGAATTAATATGATAATCAAGGAAAAAGAATCTTGAACGAGCCACCATAAGAATTTGGAAATGACTGATGAAAGAGACTGAATCACCGGGAAGAATTAGAAGAACGAACATGCTTGAGGGAATTTAGATGCAAAAGAACAAAGAGATCGTGAGCTGATTAAAGAACACTTGAACGAAGCACCAGGATAACCGGATAACGGTAGCTGAAATGTGAGGACAAAGAATTCTTCTAGAATGACGGCCTCCGGTGAAAAGAAACAGAAATCAACTCCTGAAATACTCCGGATGGATGAAAAGAATTTGCATGACTGGAAACAATTAGATAGGATAACATCGAGCTAGCACCATGAACCTCCGGGAGAACGGACAAGATTTAAGAGAAACTCTACTTCGGTCTTCAAATGATGATGAGAAACACCACCAAAATTACTGAGGTACTCCGGGAGAATGAAAAGCAAAGGGGTTGAGTCAACAATGAAATGGTTTGAAATTGATCTTGGAAAAAGGCATGTGACTGATGGAATCCATTCTTACGTCACACTTGAAAAGAATTGAGAATAACTCTGGAATAATTAGAAGAGTCAGGTAAGATCCTGGGAAAAGACCTGTGGGTTAGGGCCCACTGAAAAGAAACATTGTTGAAAAAGGATGTTGAATAGATAGATGATGCACCAGAACAATTGAAATATTTGAATGAGGTGACAACCTCGAATTAATTCAAACACAGACGAATCTCCTGAGATGTCTTGAGTACTCCGGAAGGATAAACTGGCGAGAGGCGAACGAGCAAAGGGAAATATTTGAGCTGAGGGAAAGAATACGATCGACAACGAAAAACTTGGATTGGATCCACCAGGGAAAAAAAGGATGAAGAATGACGAATAAGATGAGAATTCACCGGTTGAAATAATTAACGAAAGACTGAAGAGGCTCCACGTGAATGAAATTGATGCTTGAAACAGACTCAAGCTCCGGGAAGAAAAGGGTGGGAGGGCGGGAAAAACACAGGAAACTGGAAGGGGAAAAGCGATGAATATCTTGAAGAGAAAACACCGGTTGAAATCATTGAGGAAAGAAAGCAAAGACTTCGCACGAGTAGAATGGATACTCGATTACGGACTCCGGTTCCGAGAGGAAGAAGGGAGGGCGGGTGGAAAAAGAAAACAACTGAGGATTGAACTTGACAACGATGAAGAGGCTCGAGTCAACTTGACGAGAAATGCACCGGACAAAAGAGGATGGACAACTCACGAAACTAACCACGTGATCCTAAAGAAAAATTTGAACGGGAAGAGGAGTATTTCAAAACACCTACGTCAAGATTCCTGGCCAGAGCGACGAAGGGGCTGAGGAGTAAAAAGAATTCCTACTCTTCGATATAACTAGACTCCGAAAACAGTTTTCTTCTAGACTCAACAACGGCCAAACTACACAATCAATCAAGGGGGGCTCCTAGGGTCGGTCGAGGCTCTGATACAAACTTGTCACGCCCAATATGCGACCCTATCCAAAAGGAACTCGACGGTCCCACCAAGGATAGACCCGCATATTGGAACGCTTTTGCAAGGTGGATATCATTACATCAACATTACATAATAGTGGGATACATCCAATACATACAATGTCACAATACATGAGAACAACATCCGACTACGGATGAAACATAAACAGAAACTCAAACGACATCCACCCTGCTAGCCCAGGATGCCAACCTGGAACCTATCCCCTGATCAAAGAAGAAGCAGAAGAAGAACTCCAATACAAGCAAACATCGCTCTCACGTCATGATCATCGCACAACCTGTACCTGCAACTGGTGGTGTAGTAATCTGTGAGCCACGAGGACTCAGCAATCCCATTACCATGGGTATCAAGACTAGCAAAGCTTAATGGGTAAGGAAGGGGTAAAGTGGTGAGGTTGCAGCAGCGACTAAGCATGTATGGTGGCTAACCAACGCAAACAAGAGTGAGAAGAGAGCACGCGGAACGGTCGTGAAGCTAGCAATGATCAAGAAGTGATCCTGAACTCCTACTTACGTCAGACATAACCCAGAAACCGTGTTCTCCTCTCGATCAACCCCGAAAAGAGACACTCACGGTTACGCACACGGTTGGTGTATTTTAGAAGAGTTTACTTCAAGTTTACTACAACCGGATATTAACAAATTCCCATCTGCCACATAACCGCAGCACGGCTCTCGAAAGTTTATACCTGCGGGGTGTCCCAACTTAGCCCATGATAAGCTCTCGCGATCAATGAAGGATATTCCTTCTCCCCGGGAAGACCCGATCAGTCTCGGAATCCCGGCTACAAGACATTTCGACAGCAATAAAACAAGACCAGCAAAGCCGCCCGATGCGCCGACAATCCCGATAGGAGCTGCACATATCTCGTTCTCAGGGCAACACCGGATGAGACTAGCTACGAGTAAAACCAGACCTCGAGTTGCTCCGAGGGGGCCCCGCAGGCAGCTCGGTTCAGGCCAGCACTTAGAGAAGCATTGGCCCGGGGGGGCTAAAATAAAGATGACCCTTGGGCTCCGGAAACCCAAGGGAAAAAGGGCTAGGTGAGGCAAATGGTAAAACCAATGTTGGGCCTTGCTGGAGGAGTCTTATTCAAAGCGAACTGTCAAGGGGGTCCCATAAATCACCCGACCGCGTTAGGGACGCAAAATCCGGGAACATAATACCGATATGACGGAAACTAGGGCGGCAAGAGTGGAACAAAACACCAGGCATAAGGCCGAGCCTTCCATCCTTTACCAAGTATATAGATGCATTAATTAAATAAGATATATTGTGATATCCCAACAAGTAAACATGTTCCAACAAGGAACAACATCTCCATGTTCAACAAGGAACAAACTTCATCTTCACCTGCAACTAAAACGCTATAAGAGGGCTGAGCAAAGCGGTAACATAGCCAAACAACGGTTTGCTAGGAAGGGTGCAAAAGGTTAGAGGCTGACATGGCAATTTGGGAGGCTTGAGGAACATGTGATAGGTAGCGCAGCATAGCGATAGAACGAAACAACTAGCATAGCAATGATAGTAGTGAGATCCAGGGTAGCGGTCATCTTGCCTGAAATCCCGCTAGGAAGAAGAACGAGTCCATGAAGAAGACGAACGATGAAGCCGAACCAAGCGTGAGCGAACGAATCCTCACGATCGCAGCAAGCAGGAACTATCGAGAAGAAGCACACAACATAGTAAACACACCACACATGAACAAGACATGATGCCCAACCAAGCATGATGCACGACAAAGCTACATGAAGCTACTCATGGCAAGAGATGATGCATACAAGAGCAACACATCAAAGCAAGTTTAAATGAGGCCGGAAACAACATATAACAATTCCGGTAAGTCCTCATATGCAAATTTCGAAATTGGTCCAGATCTGAATAAACTTTATGTTCAAGTTGTTAAACAGCAATTTAAGATGCACCAAGATGATCTACACGAGATTCTAGTCAAGTTACATATAAAGTTCATTAGATGTGGAGCTACGGCCTAGAATATATGAGCAAAACAAGATAAACATGTCATTGATGCAAAATGCATACAAACATCAAGCAAACACCTCAAAACAAGGATGCAACATGATAATATGAAACTAAATGCAAAATCAAGCAAGTTTCATATAGAGCACACTCAAAACGGAGCAACGGTTCAACACATACACACTATACAAGTTATAGCAACAATCTGTCCAAACAGCAACTAGGCATATTGCAAGCACCAAAACAACATGCTACAGGACATCAACAAGAAAACAAAATGCATGGGAATGATGTACAGGTAAAGCATTACAAAACATGAACACTGAGCTATCTCCAGAAATGACTAAAACATGCTCAAAATGACATGGCAAAATTGCAAATAATAACAGTTCCAGACTTATCAGGAAATAACATCAGGTTGCAATGTTTAGAGCTATCAAACAACATGTTACAGGAACTTAACATGGCAAACAAAGGCATGGCATGAATCTACTCAAAGCATATAACAAAAGTCCCTTACTGACCATGAGCCAAAAAGGATCAGAAGATATGATGGCACCCATGTAAACATAACAAGTTATATTACAGATTCATACATGGCAGGAACAACGATAAGTAGGCATGCTGGTGAGATTGAACCACTCACTACAGAGCAATAAATGGCATGGCAAGGCAACTCGCGGTAAGAAGACATGGCATAGAAGCTATACATGGCAAGAACAACATCATAGCATACACTGATCAACTACAACAACCTTGGCAAAATTGAATAACATGTAAACAACCTGCCAGGAAACATTTTATAGCAAAAGTAGAGCTCGATTGACTCAAGCTATGGCACTCCATAATTGCAAACAAGGGCATGGATGGATAGAGAATAACCATATGTTCAAAACATCCTTCTGAAGTATCTCAAAATAAGCATGGATCTCTCGGTAGCATCAAATTAACATGGCATAAAAATATCAAGTGAGCAGGGCTGAAATCAGCAACATCATGAAGCCTAGTTTGCATGCTTGTGCTAGTCACCACAGAGATCACAAAAATACATGGCATACACCCCTGTAAAGATGGCATGGCATATTACAAAACACATGTAGGACTAAAGTTCATAGGGTGCACACATCAATCATGGCAAAAATGACAAAAGTGCATGTTCTGATAAGAATCTGAAACTAACATCACATAGCCCTCTTCTAACAGCATTTCGGGCATCAAGATGAGCTCAAATGAAAATGACGCAATGAGATTAAATGATTTACTCGTCGAGTCGAACAATTTGACATATTACACGCACGAAACGGAGCAATATACAGAGAGTTATGGCATGATGAATATGGCACGAAAAACTACAGAATCTGGGACTTGGTGAAAACGGAGGGGGGGAAAGTCAACCTGCGGGCACGGATTCGGAGGCAGGCCGGATCTCGCCGGAGACGACGGGGACGGCGGCCGGAGGAGGCGGGGAGAGGCCGCCGGAGCGCGGGGGGGCTGGATCCGGTCGCTCCTCGACCGGATCTGGCCGGAGGAGGCCGGGGCGGCGAGGTCCGGCATGGCGCCGCCCGGAGAAGGGGCTCGGGCGTGGCGGCGGGAGGCGCCGGCGGCGGGCGGGCGGGGCGGGGCGCCGAACGGCGGCGGGCGCGATCATGGGCGGCGGGGCGCGCTTGGCGAGTGGCGGCGAGGGCAGGCGGCCTGGCCGGTGGTAGAGGAGGCGGGCTCGGCGAGGCGGTCGGCGCCGAGGAGCTGGCGGCGCTTCAGGCGGGCATGGGTTGCGCAGCGCCCCGGCGGGCCTCGGATGGCCGGCGCGAACTGGCGCGCGAGGAGAGAGAGGAGATCGGGCGCGAGGTGGTGGCGGCGCGGGAGTGGTTGGCGGCGGCGGCGGTGGCGTGGCGTGGCGCCGATTGGCCCGGGCGACGTGGCGGCTGGACGTGTCCGGCGTCGGCGGACATGTCCGGCGGCGCGGAGGGAGGTTTTTAGGGTTAGGGGGATTTTGACCGCGAATTTGGACGGGGAGGACATATTTATAGGTAGAGGGAGCTAGGAGACTCCAAATGGAGTGTGGTTTTCGCCCACACGATCGTGATCGAACGACCGAGAGCATGGAGGGGAGTTTGCTGGGTTTTGGGCCACTTTGGAAGGGGTGTTGGGCTGCAAACAAAAGAGGCTTTTGCGGTTACCCGGTTAACCGTTGGAGTATCAAACGACCTCCAAATCGCACGAAACTTGACAGGCGGTCTACCGGTGCTATACCAAGGCCGCTTGGCAAACCTCGGTCCATTCCGAGAACGTTTAACACCCACACACGATAAGAGGTAAAGGGGGCGCCGGGGAGCATAGGAGTGCCGGATTGCAAAACGGACAACGGGGAAAATGCTCGGATGCATGAGACGAACACGTATGCAATGCAATGCACAAGATGACATGATATGAAATGCAGATGATGACATGGCAAAATGCAACACGCAATCAAATGACATGGCCACGACGGCGAATAACTGAAGGACACCTGGCGCATCGAATCCGGGGCGTTACAAACGACCATCATCGACGGTCGCAAATATTAGAGAGGAATCAGTGTGTGAGAGTCTCCACCACATATGAGAGGATGAAAAATCCCGACTGTTGTCGTGGGGGTCGCTTCTCCTTCGTTCCCGTGTGCTCAACATTTTGGTGTAATGCACTTGGGAACGAAAGGAGGAGCTACCATCACCAACGGTCGAATGTATACACCACGCGATCTGAGAGTATTCAAGAAAAAGACTCGACAGACGCTATTATCTTGGAGAGGATGGATTTTGAAGACCATGAAAATTTCGAAACAAAGAAAATTCACCTAAGGACTCATCATGGTATGGATTTTGAAGTAAATCTGTATAATTCTGAGAGCGTAACCCATTTTGTTTGCAAAAATTGGGAAGCACTTTGCAAGATGTATGATTTTTATGAGGGTATACTTGTCATCATGGATCTTGGTGATCCTGACATCGACCAAGACAATATGGACATTTGGGTCCTTGTTGATACGCTTCCAGTTCTACCACTATGTGTGTTTCTCAAACATAGTTATTAACTAATTTATATTGTTCATTCCAAAATAGTTGACAGCTTATTTCCATTGACAACTTATTTTTGTTGTTCAAACAATGTGCAGAACATGGTAGACAGAACGTACTACACCAATGGCTCTGAGTTAACTTATCAGGAGAAAAATCATCCGGTCGCATTTTGTACTGATCTTGAGAATTACAATATATATTATAAAACTCCTCCACATTATGGTCAATACGTGTCACTAGTGCATGTGTTGAACTACAGTAACATCCATGGAGATGTCATGGTAAGATTTTTTAGTATTACTACATCCGTGCATCTTTTGCATAAATTCTTTTAAAACTTAACTACATTGCTAACTACGAAGTTATTACTATGTTTTTCAACAGAAAATCCTGAATGATTGTGTGCCTCATCTGATGTATCAAAATGGTCGTCTTGATGTTTTTAACATACGGCAAGGTCATCCTACGAATCTCACCTGTCCATATCAGATTTCTAAAAGAAGTGGAGACACGAAAATCAAAGAATGGAAAAAATATATGGACAATCGTAAGGAGGTACTTGGAAGCAACATTGTGCGAAAGGCAAGAATTGAAGACATGATAATCTCCATTTTCCATAATGGAGAGTCATGGCCTATCTTGTTTTATGCTATTTTACCTAAGAGAAGGTAGTAGGTCCTAGTTAACAATACTCATGATCATGTGCTAAGAACAACTAAGTAGGATTGGTTAGATGACTATGATGATGATGTGGTATCGAGTAGAAGTTGTATGATCGATGATGATGAGTATGACTTGTTATTATGGTACCAATGATGAGTTATTTATTATTATGATCGATGATACATGATGCTAAGTTGTTATATGAGCATGATTACTTATTATATGAGTAAAGTTTGGATTAGATGACTAAAGTTTGGATTAGTAGTACTTTCGAAGTGCACCACATTGCTTCCACTTGAATCTACTCCACATTCATTTCACCCACTGTTATATATAATAAGTAATCATGGTCATAAAATCATATGATGAAAGTACTGTATATAAAACCACACAATGAAAATAACCTCTATTTTTTAAAATACAGGAAAATGTATCAGC